>OY992876.1:482856740-483477990 GCA_963921405.1 Cepaea hortensis | reverse complement strand
TATCAACTTGGAGAAGACTGTAGTTATGTACCATCCAGCTCCAGGGAATAATCACACTGTGCCGAATATCAAAGTGAATGACCATAGACTAAGTGTTGTGGACAAATTCACCTATCTTGGCAGCACTGTGTCACGCTAGGAAATTAAACCACTTCCACACAGTCTGCCTAAGGAAGCTACTGAAGATTAAATGGCAAGACAAGATTCCAGACACTGAAGTCCTAGAAAGAGCATCCATGCCCAGTATCCACACTCTACTGATGAAGAATCAGATTCGCTGGGCTGGTCACTTGACCCGCATGCCAGATCACAGGCTCCCTAAACGAATTTTCTACAGCGAACTGCATTGTGGTAAACGCTCCCAAGGTGGCCAGAGGAAACGTTTTAAAGACACTCTGAAAATTTCACTGAATGCTTTTGGAATTCATCATGACACCTGGGAGGCTGCAGCCAGAGACCGAAATTCGTGGCATGCATCATTGCGCAAAGGTGCAGTCATATGTGAGGCAACCAGGACTGCAAGAGCTGTGAAGAAAAGGCAGGACAGAAAAACCACTGCAGGAAATCCTCCTCCAGAGACGTCAAGCATTCTTTGCCCACATTGTCAAAGAAAATTTCGAGCCAAAATAGGGCCTTATCAGCCACCTTAGAACCCACGGCTCCACACCTTCAACCCCACTGGATGAAATGAATGGTCATCATCATTCTTGATGGACAAACAACATTTCATATACTATCACTTAATGTACTATCACTTTCTTCAAAGTCCGAGAGAACTGCACATCCTATAGAAAAATAAATAATATGTCAAGTTAGGCCTTGCCATCCTGGACGCAGTGATATATGGCACTAAGTTGTCCGTTTAAAAATAAACAAGCCACAGTAATAGAAGGCAAATAATACACAATTGGTGGCCATTTTAAATTGTTAATTTAGGTTACTGCACATCCTATAGAAAAATAAATAATAAGTCAAGTTAGGCCATGCCTCCCCGGACGTAGCGAGGTCTCTCACTATAGGAAACCATACTTTAACCGGAAGCCATTTTCTGCGCTTGCGCAGACATCTTCCGCAGTGTCAACGAGTCATTGCCGATAAAGGTGGCTGTGGTTTTTCTAATTGGATACCTTAAAATAACATATAACAACCACGGGCACCATCCTGGCTTCCTGAGCAAAGGTCAGGCTGCCATTATGCAATCGCAGAGCATGGTTAAGATTTCCTTCCGTCTTTGGAAAATTGAATTGCTTGTGATATAGTTAGTAATTTTATATTTTAAGCTTGATTGATTAATAATTCCATGTTTTTATATGGATTTTCGGATTTTGCATGCAATTTTACATTTATTTGGTGAGTTTCATTGCTCAAGACGCTTACTAAGTGGTACAAAAACATTGTTTTTTGCGGACAGGTTTTTGCCATTGAAAATCAATGGGCTGAATGGCGGCACCGCACCACGCATATATATATCGGTTATTTTAAGCTTGATAGATTAATAATTTAATGTTTTATATGGATTTTCAGATTCTGCATGCAATTTTACATTTATTTGGTAAGTTTCATCGCTCAAGACGCTTACGAAGTGGTACACAAACATTGCTTTTTGCGGACAGGTTTTTGCCATTGAAAATCAATGGGCTAAATGGCGGCGCCGCACCACTACTATCTGATGCGATCATTAACAAATATATATGTGTTAATTTATGTATTTAACTAGTATGGTTTAATGCTTAGAAAGTTAGAAATAATTTATCAAATATTAGTTTAATTATGCTATTTTAATTATTATAATTATATTATAATTTTGCTAACTTATGCTTATATTTCAGGAATTTCAATTTGCGCAATAGAGCTGGCACAAAAGAGTACACAGTACACAGTGAGTACAAGAGGTGCAGCAAGAAACTGTGAGTACAACTGTGGTCGATCATGCTGTCTTTCTGTATTTCTTTCTGCAAATCTTTTTCATATCGTGGCCAGTCTGCAAAACAAAATTTTTTATTTGTTAAAAATCTAATAGCAACCATACATCACTGCAATAATAATTAATTGGCGGCCATTATTATATGCTAATTAGATAACGTTGCATCATATGTAAACAGGATTTAACCCATTATGTGCGTAGCATCATTCCGCATAATACAAGATATTACTTGCCAGGGTTTAAAGCTAATATAATGAATTCACTTGGTAATTAATTAATATAATAACTAATTTCCTGAGACGAATGTTGCGAATTCCTTGGACTGCCAGAGTAACTAACGATGACTGCCTGAAACAGGCTAATGAAACTAGAACATTATATACAACAATAAGACAGAGACAAACAGCTTTCCTTGGTCATGTGATGAGAAGAGAGGCATTGGAGAACATCGTAACAACTGGAAAGATCGAGGGGAAGAGAGGCAGAGGTAGACCAAGAGAAGTGATGCTGGCTGGATTGAGACGGTGGCATGGAGGAATATCAGCAGCAGAGTTGATCCAGAAAACCAAAGACCGAGATCTATGGAGAGCCATGAACGCCTACGCCAGCCGGCACAGCACTTGATGATGATGATGAATAACTAATTTGCAGCCATATTTATATGCTAATTAGATAACGTTGCATCATATGTAAACAGGATTTAACCCATTATGTGCATAGCATCATTCCGCATAATACAAGATATTACTTGCCAGGGTTTAAAGCTAATTTAAAGAATGCACTTGGTAATTAATTAATATAATAACTAATTTGCAGCCATTTTTATATGCTAATTATATAACGTTGCACCATATGTAAACATGATTTAACCCATTATGTGTGTAGCATCATGCCGCATAATACAAGATATTACTTGCCAGGGTTTAAAGCAAATATAAAGAATGCACTATATAATTAATTAATATAATAACTAATTGGTGGCAATTTTTATATGCTAATTAGATAACGTTGCATACTATCTAAACAGGAGGATATCCGTTAAGAGTATATCATCATTCCGCATAATACAAGATACAACTTGCCAGGGTTTAAAGCTAATATAAAGAACGCACATGGTAATTAATTAAAATAACTAATTGGTGGCCATTTTTGTATGCTAATTAGATAACGTTACATCATATGTAAATATAGATGACATGAGCAGTTAGGCTTCACTACACCGATCGCAATGATGTATGATTGCTAGGATGTTTGTTTAAAAATAAACAAGCTGCACTAGTAAGAACATAAATTGTGATAACTTCTGCTATGACATAGACTTGGAATTGAAAAAAAAAGATGCCCAGAGGAGATCTTCTGTCTCAATTTCTGTGTTTATGATCACAACACTCAAAGTTGCATATCTTCACATCTAATTGACATACATGCATCATCTTGGTACCACTAGATTCGGTTTCTCAAGGCCTATCTTTTAGTGATGGTCTCATTATTAAATACTCAAATTTAAAATCTGAAGGTTCATGGTACTACGCTGTCTGTTTAAAAATTAACAAGCCACAGTAACAGAAGGCAGAATGTCTCAGCTTCCAATTTATTAAGCCGCGATAAAATCTCCCCCAATACTTAGGACCTCATTACACTTCCTGGTTCTAAATTACGTCACACAAAAAAATGCATAACTCCGCTTAGACTTAACTCACACTCTTCGTTGAGATACCATTGGATTTGTCTTGTCAAGCTGTATCCAACTGTTATGATTTCATAAGTAAAAACCCAATATTTAAATATTGACCAAAATTGTTAATCACTGCGCTAAACAGTAACTTTAAACAGTGATTTGTGGGTTTAGGTCACACTGTGTCAAAGTGCTCAGATAGAATTTTCCTTTGTTTATATTAAATGATTGACTTTAATAAGGTACTGTCGGATGTGTTTTTATTTTTTTTTTTCAAGAGGTATTCAACCTATGCAGGTTGCATAATTAAAAAGCAATTTATAAAATGTTTTGTAATTTGTTACTTAAAAATTTTAAATATTGAGCACAACCCACTACTGGCAACGCCGATCGCATTCTGGTATGAACCTAAGGCCTATCCACAATTAAATTTCAATCTTCCATATTGATGTGGATAGGCCTTAGGTTCATACCAGAATGCGATCGGCGTTGCCAGTAGTGGGTTGTGCTCAATATTTAAATTTCAAATCCCGAAACAACCACATAATTACTTAAAAAATTGTTAGCTTCAGGCTCTGACCAGGATTTTGTTTCACTATAATCTTCAAACAGGAGACATATTTATTACACTACTTACTAACTGCGTTGTAAAGTATATCACACGACGTGAGACTGTTGTAGATCCAATATCCAACATCAACAAACGGTGAGAAATTGCTGCCGTCCCATATCCAGCGTCAACAAGCCGCCATTTTCCCCCAAGAATGACGAAAGAGAACACAAGCACCAGGAGTGATCTCCCTGGCCAAACGAGTCCAGCTCAGCTCCATTGTTGTGTTAAAGTTAAAAAACAAAAATAGCCAACTGCTTGCTGATGAACGTAACATCATCTGTTAGTCGCGCTTATCTTTTGGCATTTCTGTTTTTTTTTTTTTAAATTCGCATCATATCCTTTACAGGATATCCTTTCAGCTGTCCGTTGATTTCTTGGCAAAATTACGCTCAGTAGTTTGCCATTGCTTTCTGAGCGGCCGGCTAATGTTATCCCGCAAGTCACCAGCGGGGATAGAACCGCTCCCAGCTCTCGCCCGCTACGAGAGTCTGCGTGATAAACGGGATTACGGAGAAAGTGTTGTAACACCTCGGCCAGAGAGACCGGCACTTCTAGTACTGGACTGAATTTTACGTGTGGATTAGCTTTCCCTATTACGAGTGTCCCTCGCCATCAGGCGAACCGACTCCAACTTCAGAGGTATTTGAAATTTATGCCTCCAGCCAAGGACGAAAAGTGAACATTTTAGTCCACCTGTTTGTTTTATATGATACTGGAGATATACCTTCTGAATTATGTAATTCTGTATTTATTGCAATCCCAAAGAAATCAGGAACCTTGGAATGTGATCAACATAGAACAATTAGTATAATGAGTCACATCACAAAGATTTTGCTACGAATTATCATGCAAAAAGTGAGGAAGCAAATACAACATTAAATAGGGGAAGAACAATGTGGGTTTGTAGAAGGAAAGGGTACAGTAAATGCTGTGTATATGCTGCGAACAGTTATTGAACGTGCTATAGAAGTAAACAAGGATATACATCTTTGCTTTATTGACTACACAAAGGCTTTTGATAGAGTTAGACATGTCAACATGGTGGATATGCTTGCGGATCTACAAATTGATGGGAAAGACATTAGACTTATAAAAAACATATATTGGAAACAACAAGCTGCCATACGGATTGATAATGAAGTGGGACAATATCAACCTATTAAGAGAGGTGTTAGGCAGGGATGTGTAATGTCTCCAGATCTTTTTTCCCTATACAGTGAAAATATTTTCAGAAATGTAGAAGATATAAATGGAATCAGCATTGGAGGAAGAAACATCAATAACATTAGATATGCAGATGATACAGTCTTGATTGCAGACAATGAGCAGGATCTGCAACAATTAGTAGACGCAGTTGTTGTAAACAGTGAGCAGCTGGGGTTGGAATTAAATTGTAAGAAGACACAAGTTATGGTCGTCACTAGAAAGAAATAAGTGCCACAATGTAATATACAAGTAAATGGGAATATTCTTCAACAAGTGAATCGATACAATTATCTCGGAACAGTCATAACATCTGATGGGAGATGCCTTGAAGAGATTAGAACAAGAACCGCCATGGCGAAAGTAGCCTTTAGCAAGATGAAAAACATTCTGACCAATAAAAAGATGTCAATTGAAACGAGAAAAAGAGTGTTGAGGGGGTACATAGAGCCTGTTCTTTTGTATGGATGTGAAACTTGGACAATGTGCAGTCAAGCTGAAAAACATTTGATGGCTACAGAAATGTGGTTTCTGAGGAAAATGCACAGAGTACCATGGACAGATAGAAAAACCAATGACCAAGTACTACAGGAGACAAATTAAAATCGTAGACTGATTAGAGAAATTAGATGAAGACAGTCAAAACATTTTGGACATAGAAATGGATTGGAGAATGTATTGACAACTGGCAAGATCGAGGGGAACAGACCAAGAGGAAGACCGAGAGGAAAATACCTGGATGGCTTGGCCACGTGGCATGGACGAGACAGGAATACTGAGCTGATCCACGACTCTGGTGATCGAGTGAAATGGCGAGTCATGATCGCCCACGCTTTCCGGCATGGCACATGATTGATTCATTGACTGTTTTAGTGGTTGAACCCGCTAATGGCCCGCCAATTGTCCTTCTCTCCTCGATCACCGACTTGTCAGCACAACGATCAGCTTGCTCGTTGTCTTTCAAGCCTCAGTGGATGGAGATTCATAGCAAAAGCAAATGGCCAATGTTTAGTCAAGGAGAGCTTGGTATATGACACCACCACCTCTAGTCTGAGAATGGAGGTGAAGGCAATAATTGCAGCTGTCCCCTGATTTGGAGAACAAACTGTATACGCATGTTGTGATTGTAACTGATTCACAAAGCATGCTGACAAAGGTTAAGACTGGCATGCTTTGTGCAGAATGACATGCATTGATTCAGAGGTCGCGGGTTGTGAGCATTGGATGGATCTTTTCTCCAGGACACTCTAGTCTGGCACACACGCGTGTTTTTTTTTAATGTTTATATATTACAGTAGCCATACATGCGTTAATTTAGATAGACTTTGACCTGGATTTGATCTACTTGCCCTCACACATGTGGAGGAAATTCAATGCGGCGGATCTGTTACGTCACATTGAACATAGAAGGATTTACTATACCACATTCCCACCTCATGTAGGGGTTAGTTACCACTTCTCCCACTACCGGGGGGTGGGGGTGGTGGTTATATGGCTTGCGTACCAAGTAACCTCATGTCTGGTGTTTGCAACAACCGCGACAATGTTATCCCTCCAACAGTAATGGGAGTGTTTTGGTGGATCCCGACAGTCATGATCCCATGTTTGGCCGAAAACAAAATATAGTAGGTTGGCGAGTTATCCAACCATATTGGGTTATATAACAACAGATACAGTATATAACTGAGGATAAGAGGAGGCAATCATGCAGTTCAGTTCCTTCCTATCACTATCAGGTATACATTATGCATGTTAGTGTAGCAGAGAAAGTCTTTGGCACGCCGCTTATTGTTGATATTTTAACATTAACGTTTCTTGTGACAAGAAAATCCGGCTGTTGTGGAGGCTGAAGTACAAGCGTTGATTTTCGAGAATTCGCTAGACGGTGATGCTGTCATCTACACAGATGGGTCGGTCGTCCGACATGTGAGAAGCTCATGGGCCTTTACGGCTCGGGCCGGTGGGAGAATTGTGAAGGAGGACTCTGGTGCTTTCACTGAAACCACAAGTAGTCTGACTATGGAAGTCATGACAGTAAGTAAAGCAATAACATGGCTCGAGATACAGACATTCACTAGGGCATGTTTCCTTAGCGACTCAATGAACATGATCAAGAGGATAGAGGAGGGGTGGATCCGAAGAGAATGGTTGCTGTCTCTGGAGCGGTCTCGGCTGGCAAAGATTAGTTTCATCTTCGTGCTAGGGCATGCGGGAGTACAAGGAAATGAGCGGGCTGACAAGCTCGCAGGTGAGGCTACGGTGGAGGGCGGACGCGCCATAGATCAGGCTGACATTTTGAATGCTCTACAAGAAGTAAGACTTTTGCGTGAACCAAGTGATGACTGCGAATCTACAACCATGGCCAGACTGCGTGAACAGCAAATTAAAAGAGGGGTGGCCAAACAAGAACACTACGCAGGAAGGCAAAGAAGATTGGTAAACCAACACAGAACTGGTGTCGTTAGACGCTACACGATGCGGGATTTGCTGAGGAGGAGAGCCGAGCACTTATGGACTGAATCGTTCGATGTGCAATGAGGATGATCTGTCGACTAACACTAACTAACATTAACGTTTAACAACCTCATGATGGTAGTCAAATTAAAGCTCTGAATTTGAGGAATCCAGTGGTAAGAGATATAACTCAAGTAAACTCCTCCTCTCAGTGACAGAATTCCAACAACTTTGGGGAACTGTATCAATTCTATTCTGATATGTACCCCCGTTTCACGATGGTAATTTCATCGCCAGTGTCAAGGCTTTCACCGCTGAATCTAGGTCAAATTGACCTCCCCACGATACTGTGTTAGGATTGAATCTCAGCAAAGCAGCTGGCGCCACTGGCCATCATAATGATTAAACTACAACGTATAACTACACGACACAGTTGGGAAAATGTGTCCTACCTTTAATTAAGAAAATGACAAGCCAATTGGACTTAAAATATATCTAAGCTCTGCCTTGCAGAGACGTAGCATGGACTATTTCTCAGTCCGGATCCCTTGTCTTTTCAGTGAGAGCTTGTGGTTTGAATGCTGATGCTACTGATGTTTTGGCGGTATACGTGTTTTAAAAATACAACCCACTGAACTCCCGAGACATTTCTGAATTACGGAATGCACGGATTAAACTATAGAGTTACCGACGTGCATTTCCATAGATTTCTTCAAATTCACGGGATTTCGATAGTCTTCCAAAGAAAATTCTCATAAGAAAAAGGAATGTTATGTTTAAAGAGATTGGAGTTTTTCAGATAAACAGAATTAACCCCCACACTCACCATGTTTCCTCAATTAAAATACCTGCCCCACTCACACAGGAGTTCGTAAATATAGGGTATATTTTGGGCCTTACTGAGATCCGCTGGCGTTTTGTTACAGATACACTCGGCACATCACAATTAGTTCAGGTAACTTTGAATTATGTACCGGACACTGAGCTGAGTTGAGTAAGGAACCGACATCGTTGCACTCTGGGCACTCTCATCTCAGTCCTCAACTTCAACAGCCAGCGAAGAGTTCCAATACTAATGGTGCTCGTTGCCATTGAATTATATGTCCGCCATCCTTTACCCCTAAGTGACTACTATCAACCAGATCCTCTGACCACCCCTTGCTGCTGCATTCTCTCTAGACCATGATTGTCCGTCTGTTCTTCTGCACTATTCATATGCTCCCAGAGGGTCTTCACCACGTCTACCTTATCATGCATCAAATTACCCCTTAATGATGCGGCATCTGCCAATCTGTCAGCGTGTTCATTTCCAACCAGACTAGAGTGTCCTGGAGAAAAGATCCATCCAATGCTCACAACCCGCGACCTCTGAATCAATGCATGTCATTCTGCACAAAGCATGCCAGTCTTAACCTTTGTCAGCATGCTTTGTGAATCAGTTACAATCACAACATGCGTATACAGTTTGTTCTCCAAATCAGGGGACAGCTGCAATTATTGCCTTCACCTCCATTCTCAGACTAGAGGTGGTGGTGTCATATACCAAGCTCTCCTTGACTAAACATTGGCCATTTGCTTTTGCTATGAATCTCCATCCACTGAGGCTTGAAAGACAACGAGCAAGCTGATCGTTGTGCTGACAAGTCGGTGATCGAGGAGAGAAGGACAATTGGCGGGCCATTAGCGGGTTCAACCACTAAAACAGTCAATGAATCAATCATGTACCATGCCGGAAAGCGTGGGCGATCATGACTCGCCATTTCACTCGATCACCAGAGTCGTGGATCAGCTCAGTATTCCTGTCTCGTCCATGCCACGTGGCCAAGCCATCCAGGTATTTTCCTCTCGGTCTTCCTCTTGGTCTGTTCCCCTCGATCTTGCCAGTTGTCAATACATTCTCCAATCCATTTCTATGTCCAAAATGTTTTGACTGTCTTCATCTAATTTCTCTAATCAGTCTACGATTTTCATTTGTCTCCTGTAGTACTTGGTCATTGGTTTTTCTATCTGTCCATGGTACTCTGTGCATTTTCCTCAGAAACCACATTTCTGTAGCCATCAAATGTTTTTCAGCTTGACTGCACATTGTCCAAGTTTCACATCCATACAAAAGAACAGGCTCTATGTACCCCCTCAACACTCTTTTTCTCGTTTCAATTGACATCTTTTTATTGGTCAGAATGTTTTTCATCTTGCTAAAGGCTACTTTCGCCATGGCGGTTCTTGTTCTAATCTCTTCAAGGCATCTCCCATCAGATGTTATGACTGTTCCGAGATAATTGTATCGATTCACTTGTTGAAGAATATTCCCATTTACTTGTATATTACATTGTGGCACTTATTTCTTTCTAGTGACGACCATAACTTGTGTCTTCTTACAATTTAATTCCAACCCCAGCTGCTCACTGTTTACAACAACTGCGTCTACTAATTGTTGCAGATCCTGCTCATTGTCTGCAATCAAGACTGTATCATCTGCATATCTAATGTTATTGATGTTTCTTCCTCCAATGCTGATTCCATTTATATCTTCTACATTTCTGAAAATATTTTCACTGTATAGGGAAAAAAGATCTGGAGACATTACACATCCCTGCCTAACACCTCTCTTAATAGGTTGATATTGTCCCACTTCATTATCAATCCGTATGGCAGCTTGTTGTTTCCAATATATGTTTTTTATAAGTCTAATGTCTTTCCCATCAATTTGTAGATCCGCAAGCATATCCACCATGTTGACATGTCTAACTCTATCAAAAGCCTTTGTGTAGTCAATAAAGCAAAGATGTATATCCTTGTTTACTTCTATAGCACGTTCAATAACTGTTCGCAGCATATACACAGCATTTACTGTACCCTTTCCTTCTACAAACCCACATTGTTCTTCCCCTATTTAATGTTGTATTTGCTTCCTCACTTTTTGCATGATAATTCGTAGCAAAATCTTTGTGATGTGACTCATTATACTAATTGTTCTATGTTGATCACATTCCAAGGTTCCTGATTTCTTTGGGATTGCAATAAATACAGAATTACATAATTCAGAAGGTATATCTCCAGTATCATATAAAACAAACAGGTGGACTAAAATGTTCACTTTTCGTCCTTGGCTGGAGGCATAAATTTCAAATACCTCTGAAGTTGGAGTCGGTTCGCCTGATGGCGAGGGACACTCGTAATAGGGAAAGCTAATCCACACGTAAAATTCAGTCCAGTACTAGAAGTGCCGGTCTCTCTGGCCGAGGTGTTACAACACTTTCTCCGTAATTCCGTTTATCACGCAGACTCTCGTAGCGGGCGAGAGCTGGGAGCGGTTCTATCCCCGCTGGTGACTTGCGGGATAACATTAGCCGGCCGCTCAGAAAGCAATGGCAAACTACTGAGCGTAATTTTGCCAAGAAATCAACGGACAGCTGAAAGGATATCCTGTAAAGGATATGATGCGAATTTAAAAAAAAAAAAAACAGAAATGCCAAAAGATAAGCGCGACTAACAGATGATGTTACGTTCATCAGCAAGCAGTTGGCTATTTTTGTTTTTTAACTTTAACACAACAATGGAGCTGAGCTGGACTCGTTTGGCCAGGGAGATCACTCCTGGTGCTTGTGTTCTCTTTCGTCATTCTTGGGGGAAAATGGCGGCTTGTTGACGCTGGATATGGGACGGCAGCAATTTCTCACCGTTTGTTGATGTTGGATATTGGATCTACAACAGTCTCACGTCGTGTGATATACTTTACAACGCAGTTAGTAAGTAGTGTAATAAATATGTCTCCTGTTTGAAGATTATAGTGAAACAAAATCCTGGTCAGAGCCTGAAGCTAACAATTTTTTAAGTAATTATGTGGTTGTTTCGGGATTTGAAATTTAAATATTGAGCACAACCCACTACTGGCAACGCCGATCGCATTCTGGTATGAACCTAAGGCCTATCCACATCAATATGGAAGATTG
The DNA here is from genome assembly GCA_963921405.1 of Cepaea hortensis. Classification (NCBI taxonomy): domain Eukaryota; kingdom Metazoa; phylum Mollusca; class Gastropoda; order Stylommatophora; family Helicidae; genus Cepaea; species Cepaea hortensis. The sequence continues at coordinate 483,466,168 of OY992876.1, read as the reverse complement.
AAATTTAATTGTGGATAGGCCTTAGGTTCATACCAGAATGCGATCGGCGTTGCCAGTAGTGGGTTGTGCTCAATATTTAAAATTTTTAAGTAACAAATTACAAAACATTTTATAAATTGCTTTTTAATTATGCAACCTGCATAGGTTGAATACCTCTTGAAAAAAAAAAATAAAAACACATCCGACAGTACCTTATTAAAGTCAATCATTTAATATAAACAAAGGAAAATTCTATCTGAGCACTTTGACACAGTGTGACCTAAACCCACAAATCACTGTTTAAAGTTACTGTTTAGCGCAGTGATTAACAATTTTGGTCAATATTTAAATATTGGGTTTTTACTTATGAAATCATAACAGTTGGATACAGCTTGACAAGACAAATCCAATGGTATCTCAACGAAGAGTGTGAGTTAAGTCTAAGCGGAGTTATGCATTTTTTTGTGTGACGTAATTTAGAACCAGGAAGTGTAATGAGGTCCTAAGTATTGGGGGAGATTTTATCGCGGCTTAATAAATTGGAAGCTGAGACATTCTGCCTTCTGTTACTGTGGCTTGTTAATTTTTAAACAGACAGCGTAGTACCATGAACCTTCAGATTTTAAATTTGAGTATTTAATAATGAGACCATCACTAAAAGATAGGCCTTGAGAAACCGAATCTAGTGGTACCAAGATGATGCATGTATGTCAATTAGATGTGAAGATATGCAACTTTGAGTGTTGTGATCATAAACACAGAAATTGAGACAGAAGATCTCCTCTGGGCATCTTTTTTTTTCAATTCCAAGTCTATGTCATAGCAGAAGTTATCACAATTTATGTTCTTACTAGTGCAGCTTGTTTATTTTTAAACAAACATCCTAGCAATCATACATCATTGCGATCGGTGTAGTGAAGCCTAACTGCTCATGTCATCTATATTTACATATGATGTAACGTTATCTAATTAGCATACAAAAATGGCCACCAATTAGTTATTTTAATTAATTACCATGTGCGTTCTTTATATTAGCTTTAAACCCTGGCAAGTTGTATCTTGTATTATGCGGAATGATGATATACTCTTAACGGATATCCTCCTGTTTAGATAGTATGCAACGTTATCTAATTAGCATATAAAAATTGCCACCAATTAGTTATTATATTAATTAATTATATAGTGCATTCTTTATATTTGCTTTAAACCCTGGCAAGTAATATCTTGTATTATGCGGCATGATGCTACACACATAATGGGTTAAATCATGTTTACATATGGTGCAACGTTATATAATTAGCATATAAAAATGGCTGCAAATTAGTTATTATATTAATTAATTACCAAGTGCATTCTTTAAATTAGCTTTAAACCCTGGCAAGTAATATCTTGTATTATGCGGAATGATGCTATGCACATAATGGGTTAAATCCTGTTTACATATGATGCAACGTTATCTAATTAGCATATAAATATGGCTGCAAATTAGTTATTCATCATCATCATCAAGTGCTGTGCCGGCTGGCGTAGGCGTTCATGGCTCTCCATAGATCTCGGTCTTTGGTTTTCTGGATCAACTCTGCTGCTGATATTCCTCCATGCCACCGTCTCAATCCAGCCAGCATCACTTCTCTTGGTCTACCTCTGCCTCTCTTCCCCTCGATCTTTCCAGTTGTTACGATGTTCTCCAATGCCTCTCTTCTCATCACATGACCAAGGAAAGCTGTTTGTCTCTGTCTTATTGTTGTATATAATGTTCTAGTTTCATTAGCCTGTTTCAGGCAGTCATCGTTAGTTACTCTGGCAGTCCAAGGAATTCGCAACATTCGTCTCAGGAAATTAGTTATTATATTAATTAATTACCAAGTGAATTCATTATATTAGCTTTAAACCCTGGCAAGTAATATCTTGTATGGGTTCCAAATGTTGCTGTATGTAGCCGAGGCGCGGTGTTGGGGTGAGCGCCCAACATTGCTCAAATACCTCAATGGCTCGTGAATACATAACCTATGCAGCAAAAGTCCAACTCCTGGCCTTCACGTGGCGGGCCTGTTTAAACTAACAGGAGAAGGGGCGACGGCGAGTCTCTGGCGCCGGAAAATAACCAGTATGCTCTAGATGTGTATGCACGGACATGCATGCGCAGACAGGCGTGTGCGCGCGTACACATCTACACTCGAGTGAGACCACAGTCTGCTCTAGCAAAGAAAGGTGCTGAAGACGGAGGCAACCAGCCAAGAGGCGCACCACAGAAATCAGGATGCCACGCAATCACGCAAAATGGAATATGTCGACTACTGCTAATCGTTATGGTGCTCGCCCTGCTTTGGACCCCCAGGCAGGTGCAGTGCCGGGCCCTATGTCTCGAAAGGGTCCAACCCCAACTACTGGAGGTCCTTCTCAGATGTCCTGTGGAGCCAGGGGACATGAGAATAGGACGACTGGCCATACTAAACTAAGACTTAAAATAATGCACTGGAATGCGGAGGGAGTCAGCAACAAAAAAGTTGAATTAGAAAACATCCTGGACAAAGAGAAAGTAAGCATATGTTGCTTGCAAGAAACTCACCTCAACGAAAATATAGCCTTTAAAATCAGAGGCTACCAGTGTTACCGATCTGACCGAAAGAACAGGCGAAAAGGTGGGATACTGACCCTTGTAAGAAATAACATCATGGCTTCCCAAATCAAAGTCTACATGGAAGGGGCTGAGTATCAGACACTTAAACTTAAGACAGGTAATACAGATCTACATCTGATCAATTACTACTGTCCAAGTGACCGCCCACAGGCACTGGACACTCTACCACTAAAAGAAAAAATGATTGTGTGTGGCGATTTCAACAGCCACTCGCAGAGCTGGGGCTATGATCACATGGACCAGAGAGGAGAGAGACTGGAAGACTGGCAAGATGAGAATAGATTCATGTTGATTAACAAGCCGTCCGACCCACATACTTTCTACTCGAGATCATGGCACTCTTCAACTACACCTGACCTGGCTTTTCATTCACCAGACCTGGAGTGGAACATTACACGAACTGTTGGGAAACAACTTGGTGGCAGTGACCATCGGCCAGTCTTTCTAACCGTAGAAAATGAGCTTGTAAGTGAAAGCAGCACCCTCTCGAGGTGGAACTACAAGAAAGCAGACTGGGCAATGTACAAGCATCGCACCAGCATACTGGTTAGAAACCTGAACACTGAGAAAGACATAAATAAAGCAGTTGAAGAGTTTGGGAAATGCATACTACAGGCAGCGCGAGAAACAGTACCAAGAGGAGCCCGTAAACAATATAAACCCTACTGGAGTAGTGAACTGGAACAGTTGCATAATGATGTTGAAGTGTGTAGAAAGCAAGCAGAGGCCACACCCAGCCAAGAGCACCACAATAAATTCCAGCATGCAAAAGCCAAATTTCAAAGGGCCAAGCTGCAGGCTAGACGGAAAAGCTGGCAGGAGAAAACGGAGTCTCTGAACTTTGAAAGAGACACAAGGAAATTGTGGAAGCTAATAAAACAGCTTAATGACGAGGGCACAGGGAGAAACTCCAAAATTGCACTACATAAAGATGGAAAAATCTTAACAAGAAAGCAAGCAGCTGACCATTTTGCGGACTCGTTCGCACAAGATAGCAATATCAAAATTAGTCCAGAGAATCAACAAGAGATTCGAGAGAAACGACAACATACAGGACAGAAGGAAATAGTACATGAGGTTCTGGAGGCACCCATCACAATCAGCGAACTGGAGCTAGCCATATCAAAACTGAAAATGAGAAAGTCACCAGGAGCTGATGGTATCTCCAATGAAATGATCAGGAACCTAGGAACAGAGGCCAAAACAAAGCTGTTGCAGATCTTCAATAACAGCTGGACCTTAGGCAGTGTTCCACAAGCCTGGAGAGAAGCAATCATGATACCCCTCCTAAAATCAGGGAAAGATGGTTCCATTGCCTCTAGCTACAGACCAATTAGCCTCACCAGCTGTCTCTGCAAAACACTGGAGCGCATCATCAATCACAGACTGCAGTGGTACATTGAAAGTAAAAACATCCTTGTGCCACAGCAGGCTGGCTTTAGGCAGTGCTACTCTACGGAAGATCAGACAACCTACCTCTCTCAAGAAATTGAGGATGCATTCCAAGAGAAGAAGCTGGTGCTTGCGGCATGGATAGATCTGAAGAAAGCCTTTGACAAAGTCTGGAAAGAAGGTCTGATGAAGAAACTGAGAAACTGCAAAGTCAATGGAAGAATGTACAAATGGGTGAAAGCATACTTGCACAACAGAAGAGCCCGAGTACAGATAGACGGACTCAAGAGCAAGAAAGTACTACTGCGTCACGGTGTCCCCCAGGGCGGAGTCTTGTCCCCCACACTTTTTCTAATCTTCATCAATGATCTTGTTGCTCACCTACCGCATGGAATTAAAGCGGCAATGTACGCCGATGACCTGGTTCTATGGAGCACAAATGAATATGCATCAGTGGCCACCAGATTGCTACAAAGAGCTGTAGATACATTTGCTGCATGGGCAAATAGATGGTGTGTCAGCATAAACACTGACAAGTGCAGCACCACCCTATTTACCCTCTCTCCAAAACAAAAGGCAGGGATCATCCAGATAAATGGAACACCCCTAAGAGAAGATAAAGAACCAACATACCTTGGAGTAACATTTGATGGCAAGCTGACATGGAGAAAGCACATCAACAAAGCAGTAGCAAAAGCCAGAAGGAAAATAGCCATCCTGAGAAAGCTAAGTGGAACCACATGGGGAGCCAGTACGAAAATACTTAGCAAAGTTTACCAACAGAGCATACGACCACACCTGGAATATGGGTCAACTGCGTGGTGTTCAGCATCAAATACCACACTACAAGAGCTGGACAAGGTGCAAAATCAAGCACTTAGAGTCACCACAGGAGGGATGAGATCAACCCCTATAGTGGAAATGGAGAAGATGGGGAGGACACAGGCACTGAGTGAGCGCAGAGATACGAAAACGCTAATACAAGCAGAAAAGTTCCTCAGCTTGCCAGGCCACCCTATGAAGAACAGATTTGAAAACCTAGCTATGGGGCGGTTGAAAAGAAGTAGTTTTATCCACCAGGCCAAACGACTCTGCAGAGAAACCACTGATCTGCCCACAGTTTGTATCCCCCTAACAACTATTCCAGAGCGAACTCCATGGAAAGATGAGCATAGACTATCATTACAAATCCAGACAAAAGTGAGAGGAATATTTGACAAGGAAGAACAGAACAGTGTGCAGCGCAGAACAGCCACTCTCAGCTTCCTTGATGAAGAATACCCACAGGACCTCTGGATCCGAGTCTACACAGATGGGTCAGCACAAAATGCTGTTCGAAATGGAGGAGCGGGAGTGTACATAGAATACCCAAATAATACTAGGGACACAGCCAGAGTACCGACAGGAAAGTACTGCCATAACTATGATGCCGAAATTGAGGCAATCAAGATAGCAACAGAGAAATTACTAAATAACAGCAATGGTACACAACCTGTGGTGCTACTAACAGATGCAAAATCAGTACTCGAGGCGCTCCTCTCTGGGAAATTGCCAGTACTAAGGACACTACTTTCTGAACTTAGCAGTCAGCATAAAGTCACCATACAGTGGATACCATCCCACTGTGGAGTACCCGGAAACGACAGAGCTGATCAATTGGCTAAGGAAGGAGCCAAAGAGGAACAGCCTGATGTGCCCGTTACATACCACCAAAAGAAAAGAATGATCAAATCAGTCAGAAAGCCACCAAAACCTGCTCAAGATGACTACCACATTATGGACAGACCAGAACAAGTCATTATTCTGCGCCTCAGAACAGGACACAATAGATTACGCAACCACATGTATACAAAATTCAAGATTGGTGAAACAGCCATGTGCACATGTGGATTGGCGTCGCAGACAGCAGAGCACATACTCCAAGACTGCCCAAAATATAACATATCTAGGCAAACCTTCTGGCCTAGAGAGACGACGGTGGAAGATAAACTCTATGGACCACTGTGTGAACTGAAAAAAACAGTTCAATTCATGCAAGAGACGACATTGCAGATATAGACATATTTCAAGCGAACGAAAGAAGAAGAAGAAGAATATCTTGTATTATGCGGAATGATGCTACGCACATAATGGGTTAAATCCTGTTTACATATGATGCAACGTTATCTAATTAGCATATAATAATGGCCGCCAATTAATTATTATTGCAGTGATGTATGGTTGCTATTAGATTTTTAACAAATAAAAAATTTTGTTTTGCAGACTGGCCACGATATGAAAAAGATTTGCAGAAAGAAATACAGAAAGACAGCATGATCGACCACAGTTGTACTCACAGTTTCTTGCTGCACCTCTTGTACTCACTGTGTACTGTGTACTCTTTTGTGCCAGCTCTATTGCGCAAATTGAAATTCCTGAAATATAAGCATAAGTTAGCAAAATTATAATATAATTATAATAATTAAAATAGCATAATTAAACTAATATTTGATAAATTATTTCTAACTTTCTAAGCATTAAACCATACTAGTTAAATACATAAATTAACACATATATATTTGTTAATGATCGCATCAGATAGTAGTGGTGCGACGCCGCCATTTAGCCCATTGATTTTCAATGGCAAAAACCTGTCCGCAAAAAGCAATGTTTGTGTACCACTTCGTAAGCGACTTGAGCGATGAAACTCACCAAATAAATGTAAAATTGCATGCAGAATCTGAAAATCCATATAAAACATTAAATTATTAATCTATCAAGCTTAAAATAACCGATATATATATGCGTGGTGCGGTGCCGCCATTCAGCCCATTGATTTTCAATGGCAAAAACCTGTCCGCAAAAAACAATGTTTTTGTACCACTTAGTAAGCATCTTGAGCAATGAAACTCACCAAATAAATGTAAAATTGCATGCAAAATCCGAAAATCCATATAAAAACATGGAATTATTAATCAATCAAGCTTAAAATATAAAATTACTAACTATATCACAAGCAATTCAATTTTCCAAAGACGGAAGGAAATCTTAACCATGCTCTGCGATTGCATAATGGCAGCCTGACCTTTGCTCAGGAAGCCAGGATCTTTTTCTGACTCTCACGGAGAGAAGACGCATGGCTCTGTTATAAGCTATTTGTATAGCGTCTCACCTCAACCAAGTTGCAGCTGACTGTTATCATATACGGCATGTTTGGCCAATGAACAGTTCTGGTAGCTGACTGGAGTCTGGTTCAAGTCATTCAGGTATCTACTTGGTTAATTAATTTAACTTTGTAATTGTTCACAAAACGCAATCGTTCTAATCTCATTAAATATGCGGGTGTCTTTGCATTGCTAATGAGGAACCGATCGATACACCGGTTGAGAAACTAGGACGTGTGTAGCGTTTGTTTACAAGCGTGTGTAGTTGAGCTACCGGCTTGAAATGTAGGCCTGTGATATTGGCGATTTGTGTTCAACTTGTATTTACCATGTGTGGCAAATCGTTGCATATGCTATGTTGCTGTTTTATAATAGGACATAGTTACTAGTGTATGATATGGACCTAAACTTATGTCAGTCAGTTGCGGAAGCTAGAAGAACTGTTGGATAGCAAGGTAAGTTGTTAGGTGGAGATTCAGACAGTAATGTGCTTAGCTACTAAGTAATGAGAGAACTTAGTGTGTAACCACAGGGAATGATGTAACTATTGTGTAATGACGTAATAGTGAATTCATTGTGTGGAACTGTGGAATTCTGTGAGAAGGTAAGTCTTCATTGATGATGATGATGATGATGATGATGATATATATATATATATATATATATATATATATATATATATATATATATATATATATATATATATATATGATGTGTAAATATATTAGGTCATGTTATGTGAGACTTCTTGGAACGAGACCGAACGCCGAGTGGTCGACGCGTGATAACAATGCGTACCGTAATGATGTCAACATACGTTCTTAATTCTTGTCTTTACTGTCCTGTTCTTTCATGCGTGCACTGTAACAGTAAAGGGAGTAGCTTAGGAGTAAAGAGTTAAGGAATGCTGCGCATTCCTTGACTAGTGGGAAAACCATAGCTAGTGAACGTGTGTGCACGAATGAAGAAGTGTATCTAGGCTGGCACACACGTCACTTGGGGCCCAGCTAGCAGGGAGGTAGGAAAACATGTAAACATCCGAATTTGAGCATAACATCATGATGCTGTAGTTGAACGATTCGACAAATAAAGAAGGTTTTAAACAACGCGGAGTCTTGTGTGCTGTACGATCATCACGTGCCTTCTAACCTGTGTGTATAACATCTCAACACTATAATACAGGTTGATTTGGTGCCTTTGACCTCAAGAAATATGGGATGTCGTGGAGAGAGTTACCGCCATGAAAGATTCTTGTGTCTGGGCGTCTGGAGAAGGAAGTTTTTAAGTAAATAATAATAAGAAACGCAACAGCTGAAAGCCCACCAAGGGGTAGTTGTTGTGGGTTCTCAGTGTATTTCTGTTAAAAAGGAGATCGATTTCTCAGGCCAGCTCAGAAGGTTTGACTGATTAACTTATTTTTTTGAAAGACTGATGTTTTATCTAATTAATAGTATGAAATAACTTGAGCACTGACCAACGCTAATTGTATAATGAGATCAAGTAATGCCGTTTTGCATCAAATTATTACACAAGGTCATAAGAATGAACTCGCTGATTACATGTACAACAACTTATGAGGTCTCGAGGTACCAGAAATGATTTCAACAGAACAATAACCTGCTCCAAATAAAACTCAAAGTAAAACAAAGAATGCTGAAAATTATGAGTTTTAGCTCCTTGGACTGTTGAAGGTGAAGTCAAGGTTATATTGCAAATTCCATAATTGTTAAATCGAGATTCTCAATACTCTCTACAGTCACTTCACTTAAGTGAAGGCATTGATGAATATAGTCAACTTGTCTCAAGTCAAAAGTTGTTACAAGAAATTTAACTGACCGTTGTTGGAATGCCACCTAACATATAACGGAGTGGATAGAGTCAGGTTTGAATCCAATTGTTGTTGACTGGATCATTTTTACGCTGAAACATATGAAAATGCCAGATTTGTGCTGAAACCGGGAGCAGTTGTCGGTTGAAAAATCGTGAAGGTGACCTTGCTTGACGGAAATTAAAGTCTAACGCTTACAGTCGATCGAGCAAGTAATCAAGCAGTTTGGTATCGAGCGTATATCGAGCACAATCAACGACAGGAAAATAATTGGAAAGAACTGACTTCGACTTCGATTGAATTAGGAAATCCAGAGGTTTTTTTTGTGTTCTGATCCTTTCAACGGTGTCGATTAGAGTTGGTATCAGGATTTCAATTAAGTTCTTTTAGCAGGATTCGTGATTAGAACAGAAAATTTTCTTCGTCAGGATCTTCGATTGGAGTTAGTTTTTTGTTAGTATAGTTAGATAATAGATAATATTAGAGTAATTAATTGAACAGATTATGTATTGCTGCTGAATTTGAAATTAATATTGTTTGAAATATTTGTATGTTGCTTAATAATTTCCATTATAGATTCTAGAATGGAACCCCAAGATTTTTCACAGGTATTGACTGGAGTTGGTGGGGCAATAGCAAGGTTGGATGCAGTGTTAAGACAACAAAATGTAAGCAGTGATGTTGAGAGATTTAATGGACAAGCAAACCAGTTTAAGAAATGGGTCATTTCTATTGAGAAATATGCTTATTTAGTAAACGCTACAGATGAGGAGAAAAAGAATTTGGCATACAGAACAAGCACAAGTCCAGTTTCTGACCATATAAGAAGAAAACTAGAAGCAGGAAGAGGTGAAACCTGGGAAGAATTTAAAGATGATCTCGCAAGAAAATACGCTGAAATTACTGATCCACAACATGCATTCTCAGTATTGCGACAGACTAGACAAAATACTACAGAAAGTGTACAACTATACAGTGACAGGTTAATCAATTTAGCGGAAGAGTCATTTTTAGGACAGAATGTAAGAGCTGAAGAAGTGGAACGGATGTTAGTAGGGATTTTTGTTGATGGGATTAGGTCAGATGGATTGAAATTTAAATTACTAAGAGAGAATCCTGCAAGATTGTCACAAGCGGTAGATATCGCTATACAAGAGGAAAGCTTGAGGAGAAGGTTTAGATTAAGGGTAGGACGAGAGTTAGGTAGTAGTTCGGAAGATAGAATTGAAGAACCTATGGAAATAGGACAGTATAGACATGGATGGAGAGGAAGACGAGGAGAAATACAGATGGTACAAAGAAACGATAACGTATATAATCAAGGTAGAGGAAGACAAGTGAGAAATACTGTAAGAAACATGGAAGGTAACACAAATAACTCGAATGTGGTTTGTTGGGGATGTCACCAACGTGGGCATTTTTTTCGCTTCTGTGGTAACAGACGTGTCCCATCGAATACACAAAATAATAGAGGTGTTCAGACGAGTACACAGAATAGAACTGCAAATGGCAGACCAGCAAATAGGAATTATAGAGAAATGCAGAGAAATTTTAGAAGCTCAGGAAATCAGGGAAATGGGCATCCCGCTTACTGAACAGGATCGGCAGTAAGGGGGAAGATAGTAAGGTCCAAAAGGGGCATCAATGTATTAAAAACCCAAAGGATGAGTATAGTAGGACATTTAGAAATAAAAAACAAGCCGAGATAAAACAGTTGTCATTAAATATGGTAGATCCTAGTTCATGTATAGTACAAATAGGAAAATATAAAGTTAGAACATTAGTTGATTCGGGAGCACAAGTTAGCGTGATTAAAGAAGCATTTTTATATCGAATGTTAAAAAATTGTAAAATATTTAGAATTCAGGAGAATCTTCATTCGGTAACGGGACAAAAATTAGAAGTGCTAGGACAAACGATGATAAACTTGAAATTAGGAGGGATAAATGTCAGGCATATGTTCCATGTGGTCAAAAATTTAAATAGAAATATGATATTGGGTAGAGATCTTTTATTGAAAAATGGGGTGAGACTTTTATTTGATTTGCATAAATTAAAATTCCAAGATGTTTACGTAGATTTAGAAGAAGATATGCATGTGTCGACACTAGTTAGAGTCAAAACGACCATGAATTTAAAACCACAGTCAGTTAATTTGATACAAGCAAAGCTGAAGAAAAACCCATATTATGTAGCAGGAAACATAGTCAGAATCACGGAATTGCAAAAAGAAATAATTGATGAGCCAGGTTTAGAAGTTCCGGATGGAATAATAGAATTGGATAAAAGTTTAACATTTCCAGTGATGGTTATTAATAACACAGGTAGAGAAATTAAATTATACAGAGGATGTGTAATAGCCAAGCTAGAACATAACGTTAGTGACATATTGGCAACAGATAGAGTAAATATGGCAGGCATAAGTTATTCAGAAACCTCTAGTGAAAGAATTAATAACAGACGCGGATGCGGACGAAAAGGGAACGTAAGAATGGATGAATTGATCCATCCATCCAGAAGAAATACAGCCCAAATACATTCACTAGACAAAGTTACAAGGGAACAAGAATTGTTGGCACAGTTAAAAACTCCGCCAGAAAATAAGGAAGTATTAGAACAACTTATAAAACAAAATCAGGATGTGTTTGCAATTAATGATTTAGAATTGGGAAAGACAAAAACAGTTACAATGGAAATAGATACGGGAGACCATCCACCAATTAGTTTAAAACCATATAGAACTCCATTAAGAAATAGAGAAGTCGTAGAAAAGGCAATAGAAGATATGTTGAAAGCAGGCATAATAACAAGATCAAAATCAGAATGGTCATCTCCGGTCGTCATAGTAGCCAAATCTGATGGTTCGAACAGGTTTTGTTGCGACTACAGGGCGTTGAACAAAATTACTAAGAATGTAGCGTACCCATTGCCGGTGATTGATGATATTTTGGGGTTACTTAATGGCTCTACATATTTCACAACGCTGGATGCAAGAGCAGGATTTTGGTGTATTCCGATGTCGAAGGACGCGCAAAAGAAAAGTGCCTTTTGTACTCATATGGGTTCTTACGAATTCTTACGTATGCCATTCGGTCTCAAAAATGCACCGTCTCACTATATGTTCTTAATAAATGAAGTACTAGACGGTATGCAAAATTTTGCCCTGGCCTATATAGATGACATATTGATATTTACGAAAGGGAATGTGGAGAATCATTTGAAACATATTAGACTAGTTTTTGACAGATTAAGAAGGCATGACGTTAAATTAAAGCTGAGTAAGTGCCAGTTTTTAAAGACAGAAACAAAATATTTAGGCTATATAATAAATAGGGAAGGTATTAAACCAGACCAGGACAAGATAAAGGTTATTAAAGAGTTACCTCCTCCAACTAATGTTAAGGAAGTGCGTGCGTTTATAGGTACGTGTGCATATTATAGAAGGTTTGTACCAGCATTTTCAAGGATAGCAATACCTATTACGAATTTAACGGGAAAATACGCTAGATTTAAGTGGGATGATGAGTGTCAAAAAGCGTTCGAACTTTTAAAAGATAGCTTAACCGTGGTACCATTGTTGACACATCCAGACCTGAATAAACAGCTAATATTATACACAGATGCTTCAGACAACGCAATAGGAGCATGTTTGGTTCAACCATATGAAGGAGAAGAATCTGGAATACCAGGGGTTAAAAATGAAAGACCAATCTATTTCTTGTCTCATAAACTCAGCAAGACTCAAAAGAAATGGCCGATTATTGAGAAAGAAGCATATGCTATACACTACGCTCTTCAAAAATTAAATTACTATTTACATAACGCCAATTTCATTATTAGAACTGACCACATGCCATTAAAGTCGATATTAGAAGCACCAATACAAAATAGGAAAATACAAACGTGGGCATTGAATTTACAGGGATACAATGCTAAGGTTGAATATGTTTCAGGGAAACATAATACATGCGCCGACCTTTTGTCTAGGATCCCATATACACAGTCGTCAGGAAACACGGAAGATGAAGCTGAACCAGAGATAGACGATCGAAACTGGCAAGTAAATATATTAGATTCTGCCATAATAAATAGGGAAGAATTTGAGAGTTTACCATCGGATCAAGAGTCTGAACCTAGAACAGAAGACCCACATTTAGAACAGTTTGATATGAAAACAGAACAAGAATTAGATCCAAAAATAGTACAGATAAAAAGAAAACTGAAAGAAACAGGGGAAAATAGTTTTAAAAGAAGGTTTGTAGAGTTACAAGAAGACAATCAATTATATTATATCAGTGAAAAAGGTGAAGGAGTAAGAAAATATATTCCGAAACATTTAGAACAAGAAGTCTTAAAGGCATATCACGATAATAATGGTCATTTTGGACGAGATAAGTTAGTGAAGGCTATTAGCAGTAAATATTACTGGCCGAATTTATTCAAAAGCGTATATGAATATGTTGAAGCGTGTGAAAAGTGTAGGTTAAGAAACATGAAGATAATCAAATGTCCTTTACAAGATACTGATATTCCTCAATTTCCAATGCAGAAAGTAAGTTTGGATATTTCAGGTCCTCATCCAAAAACATTATCGGGAAATGTATACCTACTACATATAGTTGATTCATATAGTCTCTGGCCAGAAGTTTATCCAATTCCAGACAAGAGTGCTGATTCAGTTATAAATATGCTTTTACAAGAATTTATACCAAGGTTTGGGTGTCCACAAATAATACTTACAGACAATGGGAAAGAATTTGTAAATAGAAAGTTTGAAAAATTGGTAAAAGATTTGAATATAAAACACATTAGGACTTCATATTACAGACCAACTTCTAATGCTAAAAATGAGAGACAACCTAGAACACTATACAATATTCTAGTGAAAAATGTAGAAGAACACGATATGGATTGGGATCTTTATTTGGGGATAGCATTAGCGGCGATACGTACACACGAAAATGAAGGAACAGGCTTCTCACCATTTTACTTAGTACATGGGAGAGAACCAATATTGCCAATTGATAATTTATTAAAGCCTAGGAGGAAATATCTGGGGGAAGATTTTCAGGAAACAAGGTTGCAAGAGATGCACAAAGCACATGTTCGTTTAAGAAATAATATAATTAAGGCTAGAGAAAGACAGAAGAAATACGCAAATAAAAATGCACACTTACAAGAGTTCGACATAGGTGATAGGGTGTATTACAAAAAACATAGAAAAAACTCTAAGTTTGATGCTCATTGGGTCCCGGGATACTATATTTTAGAAAAAAAGGGTCCAGTGTCATATACTATTAAGAATCAAATTTCAGGGCATGTTGCACGTTCACATGTAGAGCACTTAAGGCGGGATAATGAGGAAAGGGATGCAGAGAATAGTAATAATAATTATTGTTCCGAAGAAATATTGTCAGGTGGACAGATTGTCAGACAATCGGTATATCCAATACCTATAGAGAATGGGAAACAAGTGACAACAGCATCTACTACAGCTGAACAAGAAGAAACAGTACCAAAAACAGTCATGACGGAGGAAAATAACATGTATGACGATTATATTAGCGAAGAATCAGTCAAAGAAAAAATAGAACCTCCATTTATGAATACAAGACAGGCTGTAAAAAGAAAGTTAGATAGTCAGAAAGAAAAAGAAATTAAGAGGCAAAGGAAACTTAGAGTGAGTTCTTCAAGTGGTGAAGATATGCCATTATTTGAAAATTTGTTGAGACGACAAGACAGGAAAATTAGATTGGATTTAGAAAGGAAGAAATTAGCGGTTGCTAGTAATGGATATACAGATGGGGAAGAAGAAATGGATGAAAAGTCAGAAACTGATGAAGAAGCTGATATGAAAGAAGATAGCTCTCCTCGGGAGGATAGCGACATTGATGTAGATATTGCAATTATAGAAAAAAATTTGAAGTTATTAAGAAAATGGAGAAGAGATAGATAAATAGCCTGGTAGAATATTCTGCAGATGGCAGATAGAAGAAGAAGTTAGACACGATATTTTTGTGTTTACAAAGAAGATGGTTGGTAAATAACTTAAGCAAGAGTTGTTGGAGGAATATACATAATATGGTAATAACTTGAGACTTATTGGTATATGTTTTGTGATCATGTTGGTTTTTAAATGAAGTGTGGAGTTTTTCCTAAACGGAAAACAATTATTGAGTAGTCATAAAATGGTCTTGCATTTCCTTATATATGTTTAATTTGATTA
Organism: Cepaea hortensis; assembly: GCA_963921405.1. NCBI lineage: Eukaryota > Metazoa > Mollusca > Gastropoda > Stylommatophora > Helicidae > Cepaea > Cepaea hortensis. The sequence continues at coordinate 483,450,959 of OY992876.1, read as the reverse complement.
ATGTGTGGGGATAAATATGATGTCAAAGAATGAGGGGGTTGATATGGTTTAGTCAATGGTTTGGACTTCAATGGTGTTTTATGAAATGTGAAGTTAACTTAGCTGGTTATTTTTACAATGTTTTGGTTTTATTGAGTTACCCTGAGTGTGTTTAAAAATGATTATTGGTTTGACGTTGTTAGAAGAAACAGATGACTTAAAGTAGTTGAGTCGTTTAACGTATATAACGTTTATAAATAGAAGTTGAGGGTGAAACATGATGGAGTTAAGGGGGAAGTTAGTGGTTAGTGAAGTGACTCAATATGTGGTAATGGAGGAGTATGTTGATATTATTGGGGGAGTGAATTTGGGACTACATTAGCTGGTTCGCAATGCTTGGGTTAAAAATAGGAGCTGGGTTGAACAGCGTTTAATGGGAAAATAAGGGGGGAATGCCAGCTTGAGTTTTGGCATTTAAATAAGAAGACATTGGAAGAAGAAGACTGTATGTAACAGTATACTAATAATTTGGAGTTTTTTTTTGAACTTGACGAGGTGAATGATACAAAAGCTGGTAGTTTTGGATTAACATATTTTTTTTGGTGATAATAACGATTATTATTGACGGAAACTGAAGATAAATTTTGAAACTTTATTTTTATAAAGGTGATTACTTCTTACTTTTTCCTTACTTTTTCTTATTTATTTTAGGTGCGCACCTACCAAATCTAACCTACCCAATCTAACTATTTTTTCTGTCTATCCTAGAAAAGTGAGAGTGTGAGAATGTGAATAAGGGAGAAATAAAAGATAAGGGGAATATCTTCAGTTTTGTCAATCATAATTTAGATGGACACTTTAAATTTAAAAGCGGTTCGCTTATGGAGAATTTTATGGAGAGTTTTGTAGCGAGTTTTCTAGAGAACTTTATAACGAGTTTTGTAGCGAGTTTTCTAGAGAACTTTATAACGAGTTTTGTAGAGGGTTTCGGTATTATTGTCTCTGGTTAGCAATTGGCTATGATGAGACAGGAGAATGAGAATTGAGTTAGGAATTATATGGAATTGTTGTTAATTGTGGTATAGAGATGTAGAGTTAAGTGCTTAAGAGTTGGGGTTGAGATTTTTTCAGGGAAAAATTCTCTTTGAAGAAGGGGAGGTATATGTAACAGTAAAGGGAGTAGCTTAGGAGTAAAGAGTTAAGGAATGCTGCGCATTCCTTGACTAGTGGGAAAACCATAGCTAGTGAACGTGTGTGCACGAATGAAGAAGTGTATCTAGGCTGGCACACACGTCACTTGGGGCCCAGCTAGCAGGGAGGTAGGAAAACATGTAAACATCCGAATTTGAGCATAACATCATGATGCTGTAGTTGAACGATTCGACAAATAAAGAAGGTTTTAAACAACGCGGAGTCTTGTGTGCTGTACGATCATCACGTGCCTTCTAACCTGTGTGTATAACATCTCAACACTATAATAGCACAAGTGCAAGTTAGTGCTGGTGTGATAGACGTATGGAGGGACAAAAGGAGGTTGCATGAGACACGGGGACATATGGGATATGGGGATTGAAAGCAAGTTATGAAAGTATGGTGCTGGCAGACCAGGCCAGCCAGTAAGTTCGGTCCAGGCCAAGGCTAATCCACTTGGAAGGGCAGAACTGGAACATAACCCTTGGAACATGTGGGGAACATGTTTTACAAAGATGGCTTCTTGACTCTAGGAAAAAGTCTGATAAGAACAGTTTGCTATTGGATGGGCAGGATGTCCCACCAGCAAAACGGTGTGTGTAAATACTTGATGTGATCATGTATTATTCCTATATCCCGAGGGATGGTACAGTGATCAGTATTATGTTTACTATTGAACATGTTCAACGTAAGGAACGAGTCCAGGGACTCTGCACCTTAATGTTTAGTTCTGTTAATTTTAGAACTATAATAACTGATTACTATAGCTAGTGACGTTAGCGACAACTGGTAGTTGAATAGGGATAGGTGAGGCATACGATCAGACTCGTCATTCTGATTACTTACTCTGTTTGACGGGCTGTTCTTTGAGGCCAGCTGACATTGACGGAAACCCATGCTTTACTACTCTCAATATAGAGATAATGCTTTAGTTATTTGGATAACTATTGAGCCTGACTGAAGGTTGAGTAGTCAGGGATAGGATGCATGTGGACCAATGTTTGGGCCAGAATACTCTCACCGATTGGTCTTCCTTTCAGGAGTTGCCTGTTGAGGAACCAGTCTACTACAATTGTTGTTTGCCTGAAACCACTTCGTGTACCACAGCGAAGGGTAGAATACTGACTTCCCACGCCTGACTAAACCACACCATGTGAAAGGGTGAATCATCATGACTGAATGTTATCCAGTGATTCCAGTGCCCTGAATTGCACATGTGGGACGTGATGGTTTGTGTCGTTTTTCTTAATTAGCAGATGCTCTATTTCAGCAAGGAGAGGTTCAGCAACCTGAGCAATCATGCTCAATGATAAGAGACAATAGACTGTTTGTGATTGATGTAGCTAGATTAACCCAGTGAGGTGTATCAAGTAGGGGTACTCTCAGCTCTGGGAGCGCATCCAGTCCAAGCCTATTGTGGTTCCGTCTAAACGTCGGAAACTTGAAGCAAGATTGATGTATAAACTTGTGCGGTTCCTACGGCAGCTTTAGTGGCAGGTCAGGATGAGACCTACACCAGCTTACGTATAGAAACTATTTCAAGTGTTATCAGGTATAGCGGGCAACTAATTATTGTCCAAACTGAACAGTGTTGCCACCGGATGAAATACGTGCTTGATCCAAATGGTGTACTTATAGAGTCTAGAAACTGAACTGTTTTTCTCGTAGGACTCTAGTGAAGTATCAGCAGAACTATCTGATTACCCAACCAGGGTACTACTACTTAGGGACCATTAGATTGGTCATTGGTTTATTACCCGACCAGGGGTACTCGCTACGACTTAGGGACCATTAGATTGGTCATTGGCTACAGACATTTGATCCAGTCAAGAGTAACTGGGGTCACCTCAAGGAGGAGAGTCTCCAAGCCAGGCTGTCTACAGAGAACTGTTTATTAACTTTAGCAGTGACTCATTAGGAAGTGATGAAGTCGCAGTTCGTCCAGTTGAGTGAGGTCCAGGAGTAACACTCTTGATGTTGATCCAAGCTCTGGGGACGGAGTGGTCTCCAAGGTTCTAGTCATCTCACTGGAAGGAAGCCGGGTGAGTGGCGGACCGACTGGACGGGACATCTGCATCCAATCTACTTCTCAGCCTTATGATGAAAGAACCATATCTCTGATTCTGTCTCTACTCTGTCTTCTGCTTGTGTAAATAGATTATTCTATCAGGGTGTTCATTTCAGTTCTATATTCTCAAGGGTAGAATAAACTTTGTGTATGTTGACTTACTCTTTGTGCCATTATTGAGTGTGGTCTCGGACGATACCTAATTGTTCATTGTTCCAAGGGAGTAGGTAGTTAGTGGGGGTCTAGAATCTGGAGGGGCTTGTAGACATAATTAAATTAATAGGAGGTCAACAGTAGAGGAAACAGTATATCTACCTGCCCAACCCCTGGGGTTAGAGTACACAGGAGTGCTAGAGACACCTTGGGTGTGGTTAACTCTCACTACCCAAGGCGATCTTGTCACAGTGGTAAATAGCAAATTATCCCTAGATCAGGAAATCAACATCCGGATTGGTAAGGCAGCAACAACAATGAACAGTTTAAGAAAAAGAGTCTGGGAGAACAGGAAGTTTACTGCCAAAACAAAAGTCCTTGTCTATCAAGCCTGTGTCCTTAGTACTCTTCTTTATGGCAGTGAAACCTGGACAACTTACTCACACCAAGAGAAATGTTTAAACAGCTTTCATATGCGGTGTCTGCGAAGAATTCTTGGTATTAAGTGGCAAGACACAATCAATACTGAAGTATTGGAAAGATCAGGTTGTGTGACGGTTTATTTCATGCTCAGTCTTCGTAGACTTAGATGGATAGGACATCTTAGGAGGATGGGTGATGGTAGAATACCAAAGGACATCTTTTTTGGTGAATTACAGATGGGTAAGAGATCTCAGGGTCGGCCTCTACTACGATACAAAGATATGTGTAAGCGGGACATGATTGATACAGGCATTGATAATTGCCATATGACGAGGCACACCGCAGAAAATACAGAAAAGGAGAAAAGGGATTTTCTATATTGGACACACCAAAGTGGACGGTCAACAGGAGAAACCAAGGGAAACTTGAAACATCAGAGGACAACAAAGAAACAGACGTTGTGAGGCTGCGACACGAAGCAGTTGTTTTCTGAAGGCTCTGTGTTGAAAAGGATATTCGGGACGCAATGACTGTGAGGATCAGCTGGTGAGCAACAGGATAGGAATGTGGATATATCAATGAAAGGACCGGGCGTGGAAAAACCTAGGCGATTTTCTGAAATATTGAACCGTGAGATTTGAGACTGGGATTCAAGGTGAACGGAGTAGAACAGGGAGCTTGTTCATAGATATATAAATAAACGCCGACCCTGTCTGAAGGGCAGTTTATGTTCTTGGAGAGCTTTTATCTCGTTGTTTCTGCTGCACATATTAAAGTGTAAAAACGTTCGCTAGAATGGTCTCAGTTATTTAATATTCTCCGAATTCAGGTGAGAACTGTGTTCTATGTTTTCAGTTAGTTGACGAGTTTATTGTCTAAAACAATTGGATTTGTGGATTCCAAGTTTTAGTTATTGCGGGAAGACACGTCGAGGCAATAATGCACATTGGGAGCAAGTCGCCGCTGAACATGTTGCATGGAGGGAAAACATCAGTAATGGAATAAAGACAAAGGAGAAAATTATTGCAGATAAGTCACACACCGAGCGTGTGAGACGTAAGATGGTGAATGATGGTGGAAATGACCACGTGTTCACATGCACCCACTGTGAACGAACATTTACAGCGCGAATTGGCCTTATCAGTCACATTCGCTACCGCCATAGGTGAAAGTTATTATGCCTTTATAAAGCACAAACTATCGTCTGTCAAGACTGCAAAGTGCCAATACATAATATATATATATATATATATATATATATATATATATATATATATATATATATATATATATATATATACACTAGCTGACCCGGCCCGGCTTCGCCCAAACCCTTGTGGGGAGCATCTAATTTAATTCATATAAGTAGTCATATAATCTCCCGTTCCCGTTCCCGACTATCTGTATGTCTGTCTGACCCGGCTTCGCCCAGCTCCTGGTGGAGAGCATCTCATTTAAATCATATAAGTAGTCATATAAGCTCCCGTTCCCGACTATCTGTCTGTCTGTCTGACCCGGCCCGGCTTCGCCCAGTCCCTGGTGGGAAGCATCTCATTTAATTCATATAAGTAGTGATATAAGTTCCCGTTCCCGACTATCTATCTGTCTGTCTGCCTGTTTATCTGATCCGGCCCGGCTTCGCCAAGCCCCTGGTGGAGAGCATCTCATTTAAATCATATAAGTAGTCATATAAGCTCCCGTTCCCGACTATCTGTCTGTCAGTCTGTCTCTCTGACCCGGCCCGGCTTCGCCCAGCCCCTGATGGGGAGCATCTCATTTAATTCATATAAGTAGTCATATAAGTTTCCGTTCCCGAATGTCTGTCTGTCTGTCCCTCCCTCCCTCTCTGTCTGTCTGTCTAATCATTTATTGGTTGCAGTTAGAACAACCTTAGATAAACGAAGACCAACTTACAAAAAGCATTAGAAACGTGGGTAAATGGAGCAGCGGCAGCAGCAGCAGAAAAAGAAAAGGGAGGAGTAGGAGGAGGAGGGAGGAGGAATAAGGAGGCGGAGGAAGGAGGAGGAGGCAAGAAGGAGGATGAAGGAGTAGGAGGGAGGAGGAGCGATTAGGAGGGGGAGGGAGGAGGAGGAGGACAGGGAGGGAGGAGGAGGGAAAGGGAGGAAGAGGAGGGAGGAGCCGGAGGGAGGAGGAGAAGGGAGGTAGAGGGAGGAGGGGAAGAGGGAGGAGGAGGGATGATGGGGGGAGGAGGGATGAGGGGGGAGGAGGAGGGATTAGGAGGAGAAGGGCAGAGGAGAGTGAGGATGAGGAGGAAGGAGGAGGGAGATGGAGGAGGGGAGGGGAGGAGGAAGAGGGTAGTAGGAAGAGGAGGTGAGAGGAAGAGGGGGAGGAGGATTATAACGCATATGCCTGTAGATAACTGCAGCGAAAAGGTCCACCTATTCCCGTTCCCAACTATCTATCTGTCTGTCTGCCCCGGCTTCGCCCAGCTCCTGGAGGGGAGCATCTCATTTAATTCATATAAGTAGTCATATAAGTTCCCGTTCCCGTCTATCTATCTGTCTGTCTGACCTGGCTTCGCCCAGCTCCTGGTGGGGAGCATCTCATTTAATTCATATAAGTAGTCATATAAGTTCCCGTTCCCGTTCCCAACTATCTATCTGTCTGTCTGACCCGGCCCGGCTTCGCCCAGCTCCTGGCGGGGAGCATCTAATTTAATTCATATTCGGCCCCCGTTCCCGTTCCAGTTCCCAAAAAAGACAACCCGCCTCAGCATCGCCCAGCTGGGATGAATGTATAGATGTTGAAGGTATGTATTTAAAATAGATGCATTATTCTTATGAAAACTTTGAAAATGCCTTAAAGATTTTATCATTATATATTATAACGCAGCAGACGAAAAAGGAGGAGGGGGGAGAAGGGGAAGGAGGAGGGGATGAGGTGAGGAGGAGGAGGGAGGGGAGGAGGAAAGGGGGAGGAGGTGGAGGAGGAGGAGAGAAGGAGGATGAGGGGAAGGAGGAGAGGAGTAGGAGGAGGAGGGTGGATGAGGAGGAGGAGGAATAGGATGAGGAATAGGAGGAGGAGGAGAGGGGGAGGGAGAAGAAGGGAGTAGGAGGAGGGTAGGGGGAGGAGTAGGAGGATAAGAAGGGGGATGAGGAGGGAGGGGAGGAGTAGGAGGATAAGGAGTAGGGGTAGGGTGAGGAGGGGAGAAGGAGGGGGTGTAGGATATGGATTATTACGCTTATGCCTGTAGATAACTGTAGCGAAAAGGTCCACCTATTTGAGAAATATGCAACAATTTTACATATATAGCTATGCTATTAGGAGTTATGCCCCCTCGCTATATATACATTATAATGTAAATTAAATATTAAATAATATTAAGAAAATATGTTTGTACACTAAAAAAGACTATGACAGTTGGCTGCACGGGAATGAGAGGAAGACGTGTAGAAAATTTCATCATATATAGTGCAAAATAATTATGTACATTGATGTCTGACTGTTTCTGAAAATGTGCTTTGTCATCGCATTCGCTTAGAATTAAATGAACTTTGTGTGTGCAAACCGGTGTTCTCTAGTGACTCATATTTATTGATAAGTAATCTGGCACAATATTCACACTGACAGACCCTAGACATAACCACAGCCACTTTTATCTGTTAGCAGTATTGTGACAGCTATACCAAAAAGACCAGGAGCAATTGAATGTGAAGACTGTCGTACAATTAACCTCATAAACCATGTCACTAAACTTCTACTTGGATTGCCAGAGTAACTAATGATTGACTGAAAGAGGCTAATGAAATTAGAATATTATATACAACAATATGAAAGAGACAAACAGCTTTCTATGGCCATATTATGAGAAAAGAGGCATTGGAGAACATTATGACAACTGGAAAGATCGAGGAGAAGAGAGGCAGGGGCAGACCAAGAGAAATGATGCTGAATGGCTTGAGACGGTGGCACAGAGGAATATCAGCAGCAGAGTTGATCCAGAACACCAAAGACAGAGATCTGTGGAGAGCCATAAACACCGATGCCAGAGATCTGTGGAGAGCCATATTCCAGCTGACAGGGCACTTGATAGTGATGATTCTTCTATAAAACCACATCTCCAAGCATTTTTTTGCCTGTTTACTAACTGTCCAGGAATTCACAGCTATGTTAAAACTTTTCTGTGTAACATGCAAGAACTCTTTTTCTAACTTTCAAGGACGACTTATTGCAGAAAACAGTCCTCATATGACAGAAAGCAGTTTTGCTTGTCCTATTCTGTTCTTTATCTCGGTGATGCACCTTCCATCTGATGTTATCTGTGCGCCTAGATACCAAGATATACGAGGGTAAGTTAATAAATAAGCCACAAATAGCTGTAGAAAAATAACTAAATACGATAACAACTTGAAACCAGTTTATTTTTATACATACATTGTCCCTTTATTTCTCAACATAGTTTCCACAGACATTGATTCACATATCCCATCATTTTCTCAGTCCTCACAAACCCACTGCATAGAAATGTGTGCTCTGTTCTCATTTACCTGCCATCCCACAAAACTGTGTGACTTTCTTATTGACTCGCCCTCGTAACTTTTTCTACCCAGCTATGCACTGCTTTACGGGAAAAACATTTGTCAGCATAAACACCAAAAACCTACCTTGGCGGGAGACATTTCGTGAATGACGCCGAAGTTGAATGTGAAGTGAAAACATGGATTAGAAAACAGAGCACGCAGTTCTATGCAGCCGATTTGGGAGGACTGATAAAATTATGGGATAAGTGCATCAATGTTGGTGGAAATTATGTTGATAAATAAAGGGGCAATGTATGTATAAAAATAAACTGGTTTCAGGTTATAATATTTAGTTATTTTTCTACAGCCATTTGTGACTTACTTATTGACTTACCCTCGTACAACAGCTTGAAAAATGTGAGTTTCCAGAAAGTAGAGTTGTATCAAATTCCGTACATAAAGAAAAGTCACTACAAGTGAGTCACTAAAGTAAAGGACCTTTTAAGATGCCAGGAGGTGTAATGGGTTTATGGTGCTATTCCCACAATGTATAGACCAATCAGCACTCGATGGGTGATGTGGTCAATATCAAGTGGGCTGCCTTTACTTGCCAAGACATTTCCTGCTGCCTGTTTTAGGATGGTTGACTTTGGAGCCCAGGTCATTTTTTTTTTTAAATGCACTTATGTGTATTCAAATACATGATCCCTGTACCAGCAGGCAAGAATGCTAGTCACTTCACTGTCATGGCTACCAACCACCACTACATACACCTTATTTTATTGTAAGAGAACAGCTGTAATAGAAAGCTGATCAAATACAAGTTTGCCCAGAGACATCTCTTACAACAGCTTTGCCAGTCACACTCCAAGAGAACAGTGTTTTGAAAACCCCAATAGATGAAACTTGAATATTCAAAGAATATTATACTGCAACAGATCAATAACATTACAGGTTATGCTGTCTCTCATCACGACTTCAAAGAGTAAAGTCCCTTACTATTCCACCCCATTAAGTGAACCAAAGACATTTTTAGTCAGCCATTGGTCACAGAGCCACTCAGCTTTAACATAATCAGCAGTGGAAAAAAAGAAGAAGCATAATCAACAAACTTTATTTGTTTACTTTGCAAATGTCAATAATTGTACTATTTTTCATAATGGTGTATTATATCAATGTCTGTTACAAAGAATAATAATTTCTGATTTATTACACGAAAGCACACAACTCGGGATATCCCATCACCAGTTCAATAAAGTTAGCTAAACAAGTTAACCCAGTGAAGTGTGAAATTTGATAAACTATGACAAGTTTCAAATTTAAACCAGAAAGGAATAAAAACACAAAGCTAACAACTGTTGCACTTATTTATGACAACCCTGGACAGCTCAGTCGGCATCACTGTTTCCCCGACAGACTGTGGCTGCAACAGTTGCCAAAGTGCATGTGATAGACTAAATAAATGTTTTGCGTATCCTTTTACAGGACTTAGCTGTCAACAGCAGCATCTTTCAGCTGTCTGTTGATCTCTTGGCAAGATTACGCTCAGTAGTTTGCCATTGCTTTCTGAGCGGCCGGCTCAGTATCCGCAAGTCACGAGCGGGGGTCGAACCACCTCAGTTCTCGCTCCGCTGCGAGACTCTGCGTGATAAACGGGATTACAGAGAGAAAGTGTTGTAACCCCACAGCCAGAGAGACCGGCATGTGATAGACTAGTGTGGCAATATTATTTTGTGTGGGCTTCTAATCAGTTGTGGTAGTCATCATTTGAATAACCAGGACACAAACAATAGATTGCACAATTTGTTGCCTGGCATATTTCGCTGCATCTCGTCAGGTACATACTGCAGAAATCACACAACTTACGTGAATTAATTAGATAAATCCTTCAAACTGAAATATACACATGTTCGCACAGTAATGTTGATTGTCTACCACGGTAATTTTAAACTGACTAACATGTCTTTCTGCTTGCACAAGGACGGCTTACGAAGGTTGATTATTATAGCTTCAGCAAACTTTAACAATCGACCACTTTGTGTGTTGAACATCACACGGAAGGCACTGTCTCTTTCAACCACGTGACCGCTCTCGAGCACATGTCTCCCGACATATGAAGCCGGACTGTTCCGGTGTGTCGGCCTGCCTAGGCTACCATCTTCTGTGTGTAGTATCTTGTCCACCCAATTCGGAATATGTTCCGAATCCCTGCTATGTAACTGTCGCTGAGTTCTGCCTATGTAGATGGCCTCGCATCTGCATGTAAATTGGTAAATACAATTTGATTTGGCGTACAAAGCTACAGGTTCTTTTACTGCTGGGGCTGGGATCGGTGTGTTTCTGTACCTGATGACTAGAGCTGCAGCACAGAATATTCGCTCGACTATTGTGGTGAGCCGGTTCCGCAGACGTTGCATTACGTCATCTCCTCGGAAGGTTAGCTGGATGAATACCTTGAGTTTAGGGACTGTAGTTACTTCTGATTTCGGTTTGGGCTGTTGGCAGTGGCGCTTTATAAATCCTGTGGAGTACCCATTCAGGTTTAAGGCATTCCTCAGAGTTTCAAATTCCTCTGTCAGTGTGTCCTCGTTATTCCTCATTTCCTTGTGTATCCTCATTATTGTAGTCATCATTATTTGTAAATGAACAGACTGAAATTATAGGCACACCTAGTTAGTTAGTCAACAGATCATCCTCATTGCACATCGAACCATTCAGTCCATAAGTGCTTAGATCCCCTCCTCAGCAAATACCGCAGCGTGTAGCGGCTAACGACACCAGTTCTATGCTGGGTTATCAATCTTCTTCGGCTTCCTGCGTAGTGTTCTTGTTTGGCCACACCTCTTTTAATTTGCTGTTCTCGCAGTCTGACCATGGTTGTAGATTTGCAGTCATCACTTGGTTCTCGCAAGTCTTGCTTCTCGTAGCGCATTCAGAGTGTCAGCCTGGTCCATGGCGTGTCCGCCCTCCACATTAGCCATACCTGCAAGCTTGTCAGCCCACTCATTTCCTTGTACTCCTGGGTGCCCTGGCACAAAGATGAAACTAATCTTTGCCAGCAGAGGCAGCAACCATTCTCTTCGGATCAACCCCGTCTCTATCCTCTTGAGCATGCTCATTAAGTCGCTAAGGACTCATGCCCTAGTGAATGTCTGTGTCTCGAGCCATGTTATTGCTTTACTTACTGCCATGACTTTCATTGTCAGGATACTTGTGGTCTCAACAAAAACACCAGAGTCCTCCTTCACAATTCTCCCTCCGGTCCACGTCGTAAAGGCCCATGAGCTTCTCACATATCGGACGAACGACCCATCTGTGTAGATGACAGCATCACCGTCTAGCGAATTCTCGAAAATCAACGCTTGTACTCCCGCCTCCACAGCAGCCGGATTTTCTTGTCTGCATTTTCTGTCTAGATGCATACATAAATATGTTGGCACTTGAACACACTCCTCGCCAGGTTCTAAGTCCTCCACTGAACACACCTGTTGAAGAATGCTTCCGCTTGACCCATCCATGACCTTCCTCTTTTTAACCTGCTGCCCTTCACCTTCCTAATTTCACTATGCAGTGGATGTTGTGTGTTTGCGTTGACTGTGAGGTTGACGCAAATTTGTAGTCTGTCTTCAATGGTTGCTGTATCTCTTATACACTTCTTTCTACTACTTTCTATCTGCTTATGGCTGAGAGCCAGGATCGCTATCGCATACCAAAAAACAGACATGACCAGCCCCTCATATAGGAGGCATAGATGGTGCTGCTCAGTTTGCTGCCACCGTCACCTGCATTGCAGCCAAACCCCGCTTGGCCTTTGTTATCACTTGGTCTATGTGCTCATTATAAGCAAGGCTTCGATCAAAATGTATCCCCAGGCAATTCATTGCCTGCGTTTTTTCCAAAGTCCGAACACAGATTAACAGTTGGTGTTGGCGTTTTGACAATATGATTATTCAAAGGGAACCATGTGTGGGTGAGGGATGTGTGTGTCAGTGGTTGGAGGATGTGTGGGTGAAGGTTGGAGGTTGTTGTGTGTGGGGGATGTGTGTGTGGGAGGAATGTGTATGTGGGGATGGGTGGGTGGGGGAATTTATGTGCGCCTGGGGTGGATGGTTGGATGTGAGGGTGGGGAGTGTGGTGGGTGGAAGTGAGGTGGGTGGTGGATGTGTCTCATAACATTGTAATATGCATTATTTATGTTTACAATATTCATTTCAGATATTTTTATCCTATGTACCATGCACTACTGATGAATGAAAGATGAGTGATTGGAAGGGCCGAATGTAAGATGGGCCTGCATGCCCAATTTGATACCCTTTTAAAATAAAGTTAAATCAATCAATTAATTAATAGCGCTCTTGTTTATAGTGAAAGCATTCTTAAGCCTAGCTAAGAAATCTTATAGTTAATTAATTATGTGTTAATGAAGATGATTGCTAGAATTACAATTCATAACTGTGGAAGATTACATGTGTTGTTTCATGGATTTAATGATTCAATAATGTTTATCAAGACGTCATACTTGTGGCATGTGAGTTTATTTCATTCCATTTAATTCAACTGATGATGAATGATGTTAATTCATCGTGTGGATTGTGTTTCCATAAATAATCATGACTTAGAATATATATGTTACTAGGTCAGTAGTCTCTGAAGTAGATCGCCTGAGTGGTTATACACATTTGATTTAACTATAATCTATTCCTCAAGTTTAAACACAGAAGACACAAACAATATGTTGTCCAGTTTATTGCCTGGCATATTTTGCTGCATCTCATCAGGTGCATACTGCAGAGTTACATATCATATGAAGTGAATAAATGAATAATACTAGGGCTGAAATACTTAAAACACATAGTCACTGATATTGTTTGAATGTGGAGCATCAGTTTTCACCATGGTAATTGCAGATTTAAAATGAAGTCTTTCTGTTTGCACAAAACTGGTGCCAGGTTCTCACTTAGGCTCGTTGGGCAGAACATGACACTTTGATGACAACATATTTAGCAGTTGTAGAAATAAGAGCAAACACCAGCGTCCTAACATAAGATCACCAGTTGTAGAAATAAGAGTGAACAATACAGAGTGACTGTAAAAAATAGGTACAATGTAATAGCTAAAATACAGATTATAAATTAACAATGGGAAATGTTAAGGGTCTCCATTCATCAAACTAGCAATGAAATATTACAGGAGAGAAGCCAAAAAGCTAAGAAAAACTTTATGCCTGAAGAAATCTTAATGTTGATGGACAAAAGAAAGCAGAGAAAAAATGACCAACAATATGCTAAGATAAATAAAGAAATAAGAGATAAATGTGTGAAAGCGAAAGAAAGTTGATTAAACAAGCAGCGCTAAAAAATTGAATTAAACTCTATTAAAGATACAGCAAATAAGATAACAACAGAGATGATAAAATCCTTATCCAACTTTGACATTGAAACTATCACAGAATTATGTAATGATATATTTAAGACTGGGTACATCCCCAAGTACTTGAAAACATTCATTTTCATTACACTAACGAAGAAGCCAAGAGCTGTTGAGTGTGAGGATTACAGAACTATTAGCTTAATGAGCCACATAACTAAGATACTACTCAAGGTCATACAAGAAAGAATTCAACATAAAATAGATGAGGAAATAGCTGAAGAACAATTTGGGTTCTGCAAAAACAGCGGCACCAGAGAAGCAATTATCTGTTTGAGGATGTTAATTGTAAAATATATAGAAGTTCGAAAAAGTATATATGTTTGTTTTATAGACTACAAGAAAGCTTTTGATAGAGTACAACATGCACGACTAATTACGTGCCTTCAAGATATAGGAGTAGACGGAAAGGACATCAGTCTTATTAGTAACTTGTACTTGGAAAAAGTGGCGTCTATTAGATGTGGTAATAACTATTCGTCACCTATAGAGATTAAAAGAGGTGTACGGCAGGGATGTGTACTGTCCCCAAGACTCTTCAACCTATACACAGAAAGAATTTTTAAACAAGTTGAAATGCCTGGACTCAGCATCAATGGAAGAATCATAAACAATCTTAGATATGCTGACGATACCGTCTTACTAGCAGAAAGTGAGCAAGAGTTGCAAGACCTAGTGGAAGAAGTAAACAGGCACAGTGCAGAATGTGGCTTAGATATTAACATCCAAAAAACCAAAAACTATGATAATTAGCAGTGAAAAGGAATGGTCATCAATGAACATCACAGTAAATGGGCAGATACTAGAACAAGTAACAAGTTTCTCTTATCTTGGACATATAATAACAGATGATGGCAGAAGTGAAATGGAAATTAAAAAGAGAATAGGAATGGCCAAAAATGCTTTCAACAACATGAAATCAGTATTAACATCTAAAGAGAATAATAACGCATTAAAAATGAGAATTGTCAAATGCTACGTATATTCAACGCTACTGTATGGCTCGGAAGCCTGGACATTGAACACGCAACTAGAAAGTCCCATAGAAGCCCTGGAGATGTGGATATACAGACGAATATGTCGTATTTCATGGAAACAAACACAATCAAATGCAGAGGTCCTAGAAAAACTGGGAATTAAGAGAGAGTTGATGAAAGAAATAAAGAGGAGACAAATGAAATATTTTGGCCACGTTAAAAGACATGATACTCTCATAAAAACCATACTGGAAGGCAAGGTTGAAGGCAAGCGAGCAAGAGGTAGACAACGATACAAGTGGGAGGATAACATCAAGAGATGGACGAACATCAGCCTGACAGAATGTACAGTCAAGGCAAAAGACAGACAGTGTTGGAGATCCATTGCAGCCAACCTTCATTGCGGAGACGGCACCTGATTGATTGATTGAAATATGCACAGACAGCTCAGTTAGCTCATGGGAAGAAAATTAAGAATAAATACCGAGTGTTTGAAATAAAAAACAGGAAAATATTATTGGAGGAAGGTGCTATAATGGAGAGGTGGAATGAGTACATAAGATGATAGAGAAGGGGAAGAATTAACAGAAGAAAGTACCGATTCTAAAAGAAGAAGTCGCTGACTCTGAAGATCATATGAAGAAAGGAAAAACAGATGGGCCAGATGAAATGACAATAGAAGAATTAGAAGTACTGAGAGAATTTGGAGTAGATATATTAACCAAAATGTTGAAGGATATTTACAGCAGTGGATATTTACCGAGTGATATGCATAAATCAGTATTTATAGCTATTGTGACATGCGTGTGAAACAGCCAAAGTACAGTGCGAGGTGCAGGTGTGGGGTCAAATAGGTTAATCAAAATGGCTAGCAAACAAGTTGTCCTGGGAGATCCAGAGATTAGATGACAAGCGAGTGGTCACATACATTAAGGGAGAAAATGGGTAGAGTGTGCCAAAAAAAGACACTTGACAAAGGCAAATATGAGGTTTAGTGTAATGAAGGGGCATGGGAACCGGCAGTTAACTGGGCAAGAATTAAGTGAATTCCCATAGGAGGGTAACTAACTGGCCGGATATTACAGAAGGGATGGTCTGATCAGGGACTATTAAGTATTGAGCAAGTTGGGGGAACTTGGCCCAGAGGATATATAAAAGAGTTGGTCAGGCTAAAGGAGAGTCCGGCGTCATGGTTTATGTTCACGAAATTAAGAAAGCCTATGGGAGGAAGTCTTATATTCGAAGTAGTGCAAAATATCATATATATATATTTATATTGTCTTTCGATGCTGCCCTTTTAAAATGGTTCACTGCGATTAGATCAGCAAATGTACCAGTAAATGGGCCTTTACTTATTGGGAAAGCAGAATTTGCATGTCTTGGAGGTAAGACAGACTGGAATTGTAGTGCTGGCTGGTTGGATCATAAAAAAAAAAAACGACAGATTTTTACTTTAATTGTATTTGGAAATTTTTATATGACTTTAATGTTTCGTTTTCTAAAATAATTAAACATGTCTGATATTGTATTGCTATTTATTTGTTCACTAACTGTATTTCCTAAGTGGTACAATCATTTTACTCAATGCTACTGCATGGTACACATGTATTAGTGTAAATTAGTGTAAATGTGTGCAGTCTGGATAAGGAGAATTTCTGATAAGTAGAACAAATTCCTTTGACCCCTGTGACTTCTACTTATCCAGACTCCACTGTACTATGCCACGCAATTGTGGTGATTGTTACTCATGTACAACTTTAACTCTTCTATGGTCTAATCTTGTTGACTGTCACTTGTACTGTGTGACCCATTTTGGTACATGGCACCTGGCTGGAACCATCTAATTACTAATGCCTTGATGTATTTGTGCAATCATATATTGTTGATCAAGTAAAATTCGGTTGGATTCGATAACATGTCTTCCATTTTGTTGGAAGAAGTAAAGATGTGATTCCTGAGATGATTGTTGTGAATGGCTTGGATTGGCAGAGTAACTTAACATTGATTGCCTAGAAGAGGCTAATAAAAGTAGAACATTATATACAACTATCAGAAAGAGACTATAGCATTCTCTAGTATAGTGAAGAGAAGAGAAGTGTGGGAAAGCATTGTGTTGACTGGAAAGATCATTTGGAAAAGAGACAAGGCCAGACCAAGAGAGATGATGCTGGATGGACTGTATAGTGATATTGAGAAATATCAGAAGAGTTGATCCTGAACAAGAACTGAGATCTGAGGAGATACATGAACACCTATGGTAGTTGGCAGGGCACATGATGATGCAGTCTCATATGTCTCTTCAGATTACAAGTCCGAGTAAAAGAAGCATCACAATCATCATGATTGTAAGGTTTCTATCCTGTATGTGTTTTCTTATGGTTTTTCAGTTTGTCAGCTCTAATATAAGAAGCATCACAAATATCACACTTGTAAGGTCTCTCTGCTGTATGTGTTCTTATGTGGCACTTCAAACTGCCAACTCGATGAAAAGAAGCACCACAATAATCACTTGTAAGGTTTTTCTCCTGTGTGAGTTCTCTTGTGGGTCTTCAGATTGCTCCCTTTAGTAAAAGAAGCACCACAATCATCACACTTGTAAGGTGTCTTTCCGGTATGGGTTTTCTTATGACTCTTCATATGACCAGCTTGAGTAAAAGAAGCACCACAATCATCACACTTGTAAGGTTTTTCTCCTGTATGTATTCTCTTGTGGATCTCCAGACTGCCCCATTGAGTAAAAGAAGCACCACAATCATCACACTTGTAAGGTTTCTCTCCTGTATGTGTTCTTATGTGGCACTTCAAACTGCCAACTCGATGAAAAGAAGCACCACAATAATCACACTTGTAAGGTTTTTCTCCTGTGTGAGTTCTCTTGTGGGTCTTCAGATTGCTCCCTTTAGTAAAAGAAGCACCACAATCATCACACTTGTAAGGTTTCTCTCCTGTATGGGTTTTCTTATGACTCTTCATATGGCCAGCTTGAGTAAAAGAAGCACCGCAATCATCACACTTGTAAGGTTTCTCTCCTGTATGGGTTTTCTTATGATTCTTCATATGGCCAGCTTGAGTAAAATAAGCACCACAATCATCACACTTGTAAGGTTTTTCCCCTGTATGTGTTCTCTTGTGGATCTCCAGACCGCCCCATTGAGTAAAAGAAGCACCACAATCATCACACTTGTAAGGTTTTTCTCCTGTATGTATTCTCTTGTGGGTCTTCAGACTGCTCCATTTACTAAAAGAAGCACCACAATCATCACACTTGTAAGGTTTTTCTCCCGTATGTGTTCTCTTGTGGATCTCCAGACTGCTCCCCTGAGTAAAAGAAGCACCACAATCATCACACTTGTAAGGTTTTTCTCCTGTATGTGTTCTCTTGTGGGTCTTCAGACTGCTCCCTTGGGTAAAAGAAGCACCACAATCATCACACTTGTAAAGTTTTTCTCCTGTATGTGTTCTCTTGTGGATCTTCAGACTGCTCCCTTGGGTAAAAGCACCACCACAATCATCACACTTGTAAAGTTTCTCTCCTGTATGTGTTCTTATGTGGCACTTCAAACTGCCAACTTGATGAAAAGAAGCACCACAATCATCACATTTGTAAGGTTTCTCTCCTGTATGTGTTCTCATGTGGTACTTCAAACTGCCAACTTGATGAAAAGTCTCCTGTATGAGTTCTTTGAGAGCTATAACTGACATAATCAAAAATGTAATGAAGAGACTGCAAAGTTCTGTGTACGTTTTTCTTGTGTTTCCTTATTTTCCTGCTGACAATTCTACATAGCCAGGGATAGTTTGTTGTGTGTATCAATCACAGAAGACACATTTTCTGACATTTGTCAATTTTCATGTTTTATTGATGCCTTACAACTGTTCTCAACCATTCTTGATTCTGAGTTGCTGTGTTCTGTCATTTCTTGAATGATGCTACCCCCAGCTATGTCTACCATTTTACCGAAGCTGTGACTCCTGTCCTCACACAGAACATCCAACAGTTCTTGTTTCACAACCTTCATGTCTATGCTATCATATGTCCACTTTTGTGAATGCTCTTGTATAGAGTATTGGAGACTAAGAGTGTATTTCTGAAACACACAAAAGTAAATAGTTAATATCCTCATGAATATACCAAGTATTGATTATAAACATATGTGTAATCAATACATTGCAGCTAGGCTGATGTATGATCTAAGTTCATGATGATATAAGATAATGTATGGTCTAAGCTGATTATGATCTAAGTTCATGATGATATAAGCTAATGTATGGTCTAAGCTGATGTATGCTTGCTTGCTTGTGTTCGTTGGCTTGAGCTCCAACTCGAAGTCCTGTATGTCGGATGAAGGCATCCTGTTGTCCAACATCAGTGTGATGTCATACAGGACCTGAGGTTTGCGTGAGTATCCGTTGTCCCATGTCTGGCTTATTGGTGTGCAGACTGGTGGTTCCTCGCCGTACAGGCAGACACTCTCCGACTTCGGAGGAATCGGCGATCCTATTGACTTCAGCCAGGAACCCGAAGGGACCTGTTGCCCAGGACGCTCGACGAGGACGCGTCAATAGGTCTTGGCCAGTATATAACCCCGGCCCTGGTGCCTTGGAAACACCTCTGCGTCCCAGCTGATGTATGATCTAAGTTCAGGTATGATCTAGACCAGTGGTTCTCAACCTTTTTTGGCCCGTCCCCCCTTCACCATATTTTCAGATCCCCCCCCCCCTTTGTATATCCTACCTAAAAATCTCGCTCCTACCCCTACACAATATACGTAATAATGGAAGCTAAACTTAATAGCACATACTAAAACAAGTCTAGACGTACACATAAAACATGATTTGTGGGTCTACTAACTTTATAAATTGAATTTTAGAAGGGTGAGATGTGCAGAACCATACAGTATGAAGGGAAAAACAATATCAAGTAATTGGTTCTTGTATTAACGCGATCTTGAAATAATCTTAATTCCCCCCTGGAAACGCTAAAATTCCCCACAGGTTGAGAACCACTGATCTAGACTGATGCGTGGTCTAAGTTCATGATGATATAAGCTGATGTATGATCTAGGTTGATTTTTTATATAAGCTCAAGTATGGTCTAAAAGAGGTGACGTGACTGCGTAAGTGTAAATTAACAGATTAACGGGTACTAAGGTGGCACGTCAGGAATTTAAAAAAAAACCACTTGACTTCTTGAGAACTACTTCCTCATTGTAACCCTGTTACTCATTGTACGAGGGCTATTCCAAAATCAACCCCAGAGTGGCTGGTAAAGATTTAAACAAATTGATAATAGCATCTAAATACATATAAAAGTTGCATACATCACAGCATTACTTTTCCTCACAGTCACCACCTAAATTCAGGCACCTGTCACCGTGGCATGAGTTTTTGTAACCCCACGTCATGGATCGGCGCCGCCAGGGTAATTAGCCAGTTGTTGATTCTACCCATGAGACCCTCAGTGGTGTCGAAGCGCTGGGTAGCCAGCCTGACCTTCACCTTGCCAAAGAGAAGAAAATCGCTTGGTGCCAAGTCCCGGATGTAAAAGGGGTGGTTGAAAATGTCCCATTTAAACTGCTCAAGTAAAGCTTTGTGCGAGCAGCAGTGTGGGGCAGCGTAGTGCCGTGCAGGATAATGACGGTGAGCATTCAGCGCCTTTTGTTTTGGGTTAACTGAGGAAGCTTTGTCAGTGTTTCACAAATTATTGTGGTCTCGAGTGTCATGAATTCCGTCAATAAAATGCCCTTACGGTCCCAGAACACTGTAACCATCGCTTGTCATTGCAAAAATATTTGCTTGAATTTTTTGGGTTTGTTTGGAGAATAAGAATACATCCACTGTTTTGACTGTCCCTTGATCTCTGCATTCACAAAGTGAACCAATGTCTCGTCCCTAGTCGCTATTCTGTCGAGAAATGCATCTCCCTCTTTCCAGTAGCGCGGGAAGAACGTCAAATCTGAGCTCATTCTTTGAGTTAACACCAGTCAGTTGCTTTGGTACCAAAAGTAACCTAACCTCTCTGTGACAATTCGAAACAGACCAGTCCTAGAAATTTGTGGACATTCTGTAGAAAGATCTGAAATTGTGAAACGGCGCATTTCCACTACGACTTGGTCAACTCTTTGAATGAGCTCATCGGCCACACAAGAATGTCGTGCTTGTCCACCCTCATCATGCACATCTTTATGTGAATCTCTGAATTTCCCACACCGATCCCTCACAGAACTGTTACTCATAATGTTATCACCATACACACAATATATTCGACAATGAATCTTGGCCGCATTTTGACCTTCTGCTTGAAGAAAATGAATCACGCCACGGATTTCACAGCTGGCGGGAAAAGCAGTAACAGTGTCCATGTTTTTTGTTTGCCATTTGTGCACCACTGTGTCAGGTCTTAGTCAGATATGACTGAGCTACCGTATAACAGTAGACGGTACTACCTGTTTTCTGTTAGCGCCGAACGTTGGGCGGCGCTCACCAAACCCGACACCCCACATTGTGCCAACGGCTTCGGGCGGAAGAGCGCAACTGGGAGGGTACAAGCCATAACCTGGTGCGAGGAAATGGTTGGCAGCTGGTCTAGGATTGAAGCTCCGACAGGTGGACAGTTAGAGCATTGCTTTGCTGATCCGGCAACTTCTGCAGCCTGTCTTGTTCCAGATGTAGGGGTGTTACCTTTCCTCTGGAGTGAACTAGGCAGGCCGACAGAGGGATCATGCTGCATGGGCAACACATGATCTCTATATTTTAGCCCAGGCTTTGTGCTATGGAAAGGCAATAACTCCATCCCTGATAAGAAGAAGAAAGCTCTCTTAAGAAGCAAGGAAAGAGCAACGCGTAACACTCTGAGTGAACTAAGGCAAGCTAGGAAGGATGTGCAAAAGGCTGCCAGGCAGTGTGCAAATGATTATTTGATCAAGTTATGTGAGTCCATTCAAATCGCAAGTGATAAGGGAAACATCAGAAGCATGTATGAAGGGATAAAGAAAGCCTGTGGTCCAATTATTAAAAGAAGTGCACCACTGAATACCTTGACTGGAGAAATCATCACTGATAAGAAACAGCAGATGGGTAGATGGGTCGAGCACTATTTAGAGCTTTACTCAAGTGAGACCAAACTAGCGGATGATGCCCTCAACGCCATAGAGGCTCTACCAACTCTTGACCACCTGGACACACTTCCCACCATAACAGAAGTTAAGTGTGCTATAAATGAACTTGCATCTGGCAAGGCTCCAGGTAAGGATGGGATTCCAATAGAGGTTATAAGGAGTGGGCAAGACACACTCACTCTACAGATCCACCAGCTAATAGAGCTATGCTGGTGAGAAGGACAAGTCCCACAGGATTTCAAAGATTCAAGCATCGTAACACTGTACAAGAACAAGGGCGATCGGAGCGACTGCAACAACTATAGGAGTATCTCACTTCTGTGTATTGTTGGAAAAATATTTGCCAGAATTGTTCTGCGCAGACTTCAAGTCCTAGGAGATCAAGTCTACCCCGAATCACAGTGTGGCTTTCAACAGAACCGGTCTACCATTGATATGATATTCTCATTGCGACAAATGCAATAAAAATGCCGTGAACAGAATCAACCACTGTTTATTGCCTTCATCGACCTCACAAAGGCATTTGATTTGGTCAGTCGTGAGGGTCTATTCAAGGCACTAAAGAAGATTGGCTGCCCACCAACTCTTCTGTTCATTGTGGAATCATTCCACACAGGCATGAAGGGTATAATCAAGTTTGATGGTGCAACTTCTGAAGAATTTGAAATCAAGAGTGGAGTTAAGCAAGGTTTTGTACTAGCTTCCACCCTCTTTGGAATATACTTTTCACTTCTACTGAAATATGCCTTTCGTGATCAGGATGGTGGTACATACATTCACTCACGCTCAGATGGCGGCCTTTACAATGCTCAAAGATTGAAGGCCAAGACCAAAATTAGGAGGGTACTGATCAGAGAGTTGCTTTTTGCAGATGATGCTGCAGTTACGACCCACTCTGATGAAGAATTGCAATGTCTACTATCTGCATTCTCCAATGCTTGTTCTGAATTTGGTTTAACAATTAGCAAAAAGAAGACACAGATTATGTCAAAAAGTGCACATGGGGTACCATCAATCTTTATTGACGATGCCGAACTAGAAATGGTAGACCATTTTACATATCTAGGATCAGTGATAAATAGCAAATTATCCCTAGATCAGGAAATCAACATCCAGATTGGTAAGGCAGCAACAACAATGAACAGGTTAACAAAAAGAGTCTGGGAGAACAGGAAGCTTACTGCAAAAATAAAAGTCCTTGTCTATCAAGCCTGTGTCCTTAGTACTCTTCTTTATGGCAGTGAAACCTGGACAACTTACTCACACCAAGAGAAACATTTAAACAGCTTTCATATGCGGTGTCTGCGAAGAATTCTTGGTATTAAGTGGCAAGACAAAATCACAAATACTGAAGTATTGGAAAGATCAGGTTGTGTGACAGTTTATTCCATGCCCAGTCTTCGTAGACTTAGATGGATAGGACATCTTAGGAGGATGGATGATGGTAGAATACCAAAGGACATCTTTTGGGGTGAATTACAGATGGGTAAGAGATCTCAGGGTCGGCCTCTACTATGATACAAAGATGTGTGTAAGCGGAACATGACTGATACAGGCATTGATAATGCACATTGGGAGCAAGTCGCCGCTGAACGTGTTGCATGGAGGGCAAACATCAGAAATGGAATAAAGCCAAAGGAGAAAATTATTGCAGATAAGTCACACACCGAGCGTTTGAGACGTAAGATGGTGCATGATGGTGGAAATGACCACGTGTTCACATGCACCCACTGTGAACGGACATTTACAGCGCAAATTGGCCTTATCAGTCACATGTGCTACCGCCATAGGTAAAAGTTATTATGCCTTTTTAAAGCACAAACTATCGTCTGTCAAGACGGCAAGGTGCCAATGAAATGAAAAATGAAAAAAAAAATGTGCACCACTGAACAAATGCAACTGTAAGTTGATGTGTAGTGAGCTACAAGACTACAGAATGATGCAAGCAATATAAGGTTGCTATGGCAACCGGTTTATTTTTAGGGTTGTTGTTTTTTTTTACCAGCCAATTCGTTGTTGATTTTGTAATAGCTATCGTAACTCAGAGTTCTAAGTCCACACATCTGCTACGGCACACTAAACTCCACGAGGTGTTCACCTTGCCATTAAAGTTAAAGTTATTGGTAGCACCTTTGGTAAGGATGACTCTCATGTCCTTTTCAGGACCCATCCCCCACTGGTCCAAGCCTGACACCCAACTCACGCCTGTGGCTCCTAGTAACTGTCAGCATGCGACAGCGGCCACCCCTGGGCAACAGCTGTGAGAGGCTGGCTAAACCAGGCATGGGTAGCCGATTTGGTGTTAAACCAAGCGGTGAACTAGGGTATGCCTACCCAGCATGTAAAGACAGGATTCGTCAGACTGCGTGGAAGAAATCATTCCTGATTAAACGGGCAAGACGGCGTTTACCTGCAAAGCGTTGTGGAACATAATGAGCACGGCAAGGCATGTAGAGCGCCCTGGTCATCCACTGCACCTGTATTCATCTCCAGTCGTCTTGACTTGTCCTGCCACTGGACTCAGGCAAGAGAGTGAGGTCGACGAATTGCGCAACTCTTCCTCACTTTAATCCAATTCATCGCGCAAGTCATTCTTCATCCAACGTCATATATCACCTTCAAGCCCTGTGGCGATGGGCAAGCGGCAGGCGTGGGTATGCTGGCAGCCGTAGTCGCAGACCTTCACATAGGCGGTCAGGCCATATGGCCGTCTTCTACTGACCGAAGCAGCAGTGGGATTCAGCAGCCCCCTGAGCGACTGAGCAGCCCTCTATAGGAACACATAGCTCACCTCCATAGCATGAGGAAGGGGCTAGAAAAGGTGCCCTAAACATTGTCTGCTCCATCACTACCTAACCAGCTAGCCGCGGTTGGTGGGTACCCTAAACTGCGGTCGACATACAAAGAAAGATAAAACAAGCAAAGCTAAAAGAGTAAACCATATTCCCTTAACAATCAGAACTTGGGATGTACGCACCCTACTTGACAGAGATGGCGCGTCGGGTCCAGAGAGACGAACAGCACTGATTGGGAGAGAGCTGGGCAGGTACAACATCGACATTGCAGCCTTGAGCGAGACACGGCTTGCAGAAGAAGGCCAAATATGTGAAATAGGTGCCGGCTACACATTTTTCTGGAGTGGAAGGACAAGCGAGGAAAGACGCCAATCCGGTGTGGGATTTGCCATTAAGTTGGCCCTGGTCGGCAAACTAGCTGGATTTCCAAAGGCTATAAACGACAGGCTCATGACTATTAAATTGCCCCTGCTGAATGGAAGGAAGCATGCAACCATTGTGAGTGTTTGCGCACCAACTATGACCAATGCAGATGATGTCAAGAACAAGTTCTATGAGGACCTGCACAATGTATTAACATCTGTTCCCAAAGGAGACAAACTTATACTCCTTGGGGATTTCAATGCCAGAGTAGGCATGGACACCACCTCTTGGAGTGGCATTATTGGAAAGCACGGAGTCGGAAATTAAAACAGCAATGGACTCCTCCTTCTTTAGACATGTGCCGAACACGATCTCCTGATTACCAACACAATTTTCCATCTCCCCATGAAAAACAGGACATAATGGATGCACCCACGCTCGAAACACTGGCAGCTAAACAGGATACAGAAACAGAGTGGAGAGCCCTAAAGGACATAATTTAAAACACTGCTATGGAAATCCTGGGTCCAACCCCCCGAAAGCATAAAGACTGGTTTGATGAAAATTCCGAAGACATCAACCAAATGCTGGCTGAGAAACATTTTCTCCTCAAGGCACATATGAATGACCCGAAGTCAACATAAAAAAAAGATGCCTTCAAGAACATTCAGAGAGTAGTGCAGCAGAAACTTTGGCACATGCGGGACTCCTGGCTGAGCAGCAAAGCTGATGAAATTCAAGGCTTTGCTGACAGACATGATATGAAAAACGTATACGACTCACTGAAAGCAGTCTATGGTCCTACATCACCAGGCACAGCTCCCCTCCTCAGTGCAGATGGGGTAACATTAGTCACCGATAAGAAAGACATCCTTCAGCGCTGGGCAGAACATTTCAGCAATATCTTAAATGCAACCTCCTTCTTCGATGATGAAACCATCAACTGTCTTCCTCAAGTTCCCATCAATGATACACTTGATGACCTGCCAACCATAGTGGAAGTAAACAAAGCCATCCAGCAACTCTCCAGCGGCAAGGCACCTGGTCCGGACTCCATCCCAGCAGAGATATACAAGGCAGGTGGGCCGGTCCTAACAGAGCAGCTTCACCAAGTCTTTACAAACATATGGGTGAACGAGACCATGCCACAAGATTTCAAGGATGTGTCAATAGTCCACCTTTACAAACGAAAAGGAAACCGCCAATCCTGTGACAATCACCGAGGCATCTCCTTGCTTTCAATTGCAGGGAAGATACTCGCCAGAATTCTTCTCAATCGCTTCATGGCCCATCTCGATCAAGGTCTTCTTCCCGAGAGCCAGAGTGGCTTCAGAAAAGAACGTGGAACTGTTGACATGATTTTTGCTGCAAGGCAGCTGTAAGAGTAATGTCAGGAACAGAACTGCGAAATGTTCTCCACTTTCATTGACCTTACCAAGGCTTTTGATACAGTCAGCAGAGGACTGTGGAAGATTATGGCAAAATATGGCTGTCCACGAAAGTTTGTCCAAATAGTGTGGCTATTTCATGATGGCATGCAGGCAAGAGTACAGGAAAATGGTGAACTGTCTGAGCCCTTTCCTGTCACCAATGGAGTGAAACAAGGATGTGTCCTGGCACCAACACTGTTCAGCCTTATGTTTTCAGCTATGTTGGCAAATGCCTTTGAGAACAACGACATTGGAATAGACATCAACAACCGCATGGATGGAAAGTTATTCAATCTCAGAAGGCTGAAAGCTAAAACCAAAATTGACAGCAACACCGTCAGAGAGCTCCTGTTTGCTGATGATTGCGCTTTATACGCCAACTCAGAGGCGGACATGCAACATAATGTTTCAGCTTTCTCACATGCCTGTGCCAACTTTGGGCTCAATATAAATTTGGAGAAAACTGTAGTTATGTACCAGCCAGCTCCAGGGAATAATCACACTGTGCCGAATATCAAAGTGAATGGTCATAGTCTAAGTGTTGTGGACAAATTCACCTATCTTGGCAGCACTGTGTCACAAGCTGCCACAATTGATGATGAAGTGAATGCAAGAATCTCCAAAGTCAGCGCGGCCTTTGGCAGACTGTACAAGAATGTATGGGACAGAAATGGAATAAGCCTGCAAACAAAGCTGAAAGTCTACAAAGCAGTTATATTATCCACACTGCTATATGCTTGTGAAACCTGGACTGTTTATCAGCGACACGCTAGGAAATTAAACCACTTCCACATAGTCTGCCTTAGGAAGTTACTGAAGATTAAATGGCAAGACAAGATCCCAGACACTGAAGTCCTAGAAAGAGCGTGCATGCCCAGTATCCACACTCTACTAATGAAGAATCAGATTCGCTGGGCTGGTCACTTGACTTGCATGCCAGATCACAGGCTCCCTAAACGAATTTTTTTACGGCGAGTTGCATTGTGGTAAGCGCTCCCAAGGCGGCCAGAGGAAACGATTTAAAGACACTCTGAAAATCTCACTGAATGCTTTTGGAATTAATCATGACACCTGGGAGACTGCAGCCAGAGACCAAAATTCGTGGCGTACATCATTACGCAAGGGTGCAGTCACTTGTGAGGCAACCAGGACTGCAAGAGCTGTGAAGAAAAGACAGAACAGAAAAACCACTGCAGAAAATCTTCCTCCAGAAACGTCAAGCATTCTTTGTCCCATTGTCAAAGAACATTTCGAGCCAAAATAGACCTTATCAGCCATCTTAGAACTCACGGCTCCATACTTTCAACCCCACTGAATGAAACGAATGGTCATCATCATTCTTGATGGACAAACAACACACAACACAAATGGAGTGACTATTCGCAATGAAATTGCAAATAGAAAAAAAATTATATTCGCAATGGAAGTAGGTCACATGATTATTCCTATGCGTATTTCCATATTACAATATTTTGTTGATATATTAACGTGTCCTCAGTAGCATAGTGGTTAGTGTCTCTGTCTGGTACACGGGTGCTCGAGGATCGATTCCCCACTGGGGAGGCAAATTTTTTTTTTTTTTTTCATTTTCATGTATTAGGTGACACCAATGCTAGTCTGATGATTTCGCTTTAGGCATGTTTTCTACGGATTTTGTGTATTAGGTGTTGTTTATCTTGCTGCACAAGAACCTGCACACTTGTCTTTCTGTTCTTATCTGTCACCTACTTTTGTTGTCTTGGGAAAGGCGCTTAGCCATCCGAACACGAGTTCTTCTCTCTCCCTCTCTCGCTCTAAGTCTCGATCTCCTTTCTTGTCTTTACCACTCTTTAATGTCTTTCAATACATCTTTCTCATATCTCTGTCTCTCACACTATCTTCGTTATCTATCTCTCTCCTCTCTCTTTTCCACCTGCTTCATATATTATATACTATATACCAGGTTTTCCTGCACTTACGCAGCACTTTATAATGCGTAGCATTTCCTTATCCTTGTTTATTTATTAATTCATTAGGCCAGTCAGTCGAAAGCCTGGTGTTTGAATTGCTTAATCATGTCTCTCTGAGGCGAAGCATATTACTATTACTGGAGGCCATAGAAAGTGTCAAATTAAGAGAATCATCACTGCTGCGATATTATCAGGACATACATAGTAAGACAGTAACGTAAACAAACATGGATGCCTGTCACGAATTTGCAGCCTTTACTTCCCAGAACAATTTTCGGTTCACTTTTGATAGGCCATGTAGAGAATCAACAGACGAACAAAACTGTTTTCTCTATATTCAAGGCTATACCGTCTTGACGTAAGCTTGCAAAGCCTGCAAGTAAACAAACCACCAGGAATGTCTTTCTATCTGAGAAGTGTAATTTGACACCAGTCAAACTACCCAGCCAGTCCAGATTCAAAGTGTTACGGGTCAAACTGATAATTACACCCACAGGATGGCAGACTCCATGGACTGTGTAATTATAACCGACCAGGCATGACACCTGATAAGCAGAGGTAGGAAATCACCCAACCATGATGGCTGACCTCCATCTGAAAACAGACTAGAGGTGCAAGGTGTGAAATCACTGATAAGACTCAGACTGGCAGACTCAGGGAGGTGTGAACCAGGTCTCATAAGGCAATTAACACTGGGCCTGTGGGCTTTGTACCAGACAGAGGGGAGTCTGCACTGTAGGAATGTGTGAAACATTTTATTAGAGCAAGACTGGAGGAATGAGAGTGATAGCAAGTTTTGCAGTTAGGATTGCAATTAACGTCAGGGGGAGATAAGAAGAATTTATTACTGGAATTCCTGGGAGATAAGTGTCTACTGCTAGGCTAGGTATAAAAAACCCAAGCTAGACCTGTTCCCTTTAGATTAAGTCTGACTTCAGAACAGGTAGGCACCCAGCTCGTTTTGTAGTCATATGTATGATTCTTATGTTGCTAGATTTCACTAGGAGAATTAATTCTTAGTAACTAGTCTTTTAGATGTATGTACTGATTTTCACTCTATATCTGACCTAGGTTATTGTAAGAATTACCCTTGTCTCAGGTTACTCGAGGGTGCACTATTATTTCTCAGTTCGGTGTATACTTTTAGGTGTCTTGGTAGATGCTTGTCATTTCTTTGTACACTATCCTAGTTGCCTGTTGGTGTGTGCATTTGTTGTACAGAATATAGTCAACTGACTATTTCTTTAATTCTTACCACAGCAGTAACTAAGTGGTGATTAAACCGGGCAGATCAGCAATATGGCTGGTCTGTGTGGTCACTTCAATTAGACTTGTTGTATATCTTATTTTGTAGGTATACAATATTATTACTCATTAATAATGCCTTATGCTATTATGTTGAGTATCATTATATGTCTATCTTGAAGTAATATAATGTATGTATATCGGAGGTTGATATAGTTGGATTGTAATCTGCATAATTTGTGTATATGTTCGGTAACGTATATGGAAACTATGTTTCTCAGTTGGTTGTAGATAGGATATTACTTACTTTTTTTGCATTATACAATGTAAGAAAGAATAACCTTATATGCCATTTTGTATTCGTATACCTTAGGTTTATTTGATGTGATTTGTTATATGGTAACTCACTAAGAATAAATTGGTGTTGTGCTATTGTGTTCGCATGGGCACACTGGCCATCGATTGTGTTGGAAACAGAGGTGTAATGGTACAGACATTACCCACAATTGTTATATGGTATATGGTGCTAAACCTTTTCATCGTATGGTGGAGGGTAGTTCACAGAAGTCTGGCACAGATACTGGTCACGGCTTGTAAGCCCGGATGACCCGGCATTATTATAATACCATTACCGACCCTGCGAGCTGCTAAACCAACTTTGGACGGAGCGGCTGTATGACACAGAATTTCTGTATTAGCGACATGGACATGGGGCGGCAGAAATGTAATCATTACAGGCGTGTGAGACAATTGAAAAGCCCGTCCCCGACTAAGACAGTAGGAGAGAGATATGGAGGGAGAAGAAGGGTGGTGAACGCAGTAGAGCTGGAAGATAAACTTGGCCAGACTGGTCATTGTATATGTTTGTGTTATGATATGTTTTAATTAGGATTGCGCTGATGTAGAACTAGATATAACACATTCTTGACTTTCTTTCAAGCTCTCACAAGGAGCACCTATGTTGTAGATCTCAAGGACGAGTGAAGACTAGGTCGTGTCAGGACTGACAGGATTCGTCAGAATACCGGCAAGCTGTTTCTTTTTTTTTTGGAGTCTACTGGAGAGTGGGGATCTGGACCACAGATCCAGATAGATCAAGTAACAAGTTACGTAATGTTTCTCATCACTATCTATATGATTTCATCATCCTCATATGGACAATCATCCTATGTCTATTGTTATGATTAGCAAATAAATGTTGTAGTATTGTAACTCATAGGTCTGTCATTATATTTTTTCCAATTGTGCATACGTGTTGTTGTGTACATTGGTGGGGGTTCACTTAGACACCAAGGAAGGGAGCAGTCAGGGAGAAAAACCTGTACTGAGATAGTCGTCTATACTCATATATTTAGACTTAAACATCTATCTTAGCTAACCTTCTCTTTCCCATTCCTTGGCGAATATTCAGCACAGTTCATTTCATTTTGTAACGAGCCACTTGGAGCTGTACGTTGGATATTCAGGGCTTAATCTATAGTTCAGCCATATAGTTTTTGTCCCTAGTCAGTTTCTGACTATTTGGGGTTGCTCGCCAGTGAAAAATACTTTCATCTAGCCGGTGGGGCACCCCAATTTATGACAATGCCTGGTAACAGTAAGTGTACAGAAACGAAAGTTAAAAATTCTTGAACTCGCCTGGGGACAGAATTATTTGTAGAGATCGTTATTTGTATTGGGGATACCTGTTCTGAAAAATTATTCATGATATTTAAACAGGACTAACGTAATGTAAAAATAAAACGGGATGCCAAAAGAACGGACAGAAGTAAGAAGAAGAGTGCTTCATTAAAAAATACGGAGAATTCAGCAAAATTAAACTCGCAACAGTGAACATTCCTATTTAAATTAACCACCTTCTTAGACTTCTTAATGGCCCAAACTAAAATTGACTAGTGAGCAGACGCTGTGACATGTTTGTTACTTCCAGCAATTCAATTGCGAATATAATTTTTCTCTATTCGCAATGGAATTGCGAATAGAGCCTCCCCAACATTAATTGCTCACTATTAGATACAGAACAGTGTAATCAATAATTATAGAGCAGAAGTAGAAATCAATTTTAGTGAATATTTAATATCTTAATAATTAATTAACTGCTGTTTAATTTATGCAGCAGTTACAAACTTACTTACTTACATTAATGCATGATATTTAATCAACAAAAGAAAGTTGTCGCAATGCAGTTAGTACATTAAGACGTGGCGTGCATCATTACGCAAGGGTGCAGTCATATGTGAGGCAACCAGGACTGCAAGAGCTGTGAAGAAAAGGCAGGACAGAAAAACCACTGCAGGAAATCCTCCTCCAGAAACGTCAAGCATTCCTTGCCCACATTGTCAAAGAACATTTCGAGACAAAATAGGCCTTATCAACCATCTTAGAACCCACGGCTCCATACCTTCAACCCCGCTGGATGAAATGAATGGTCATCATCATTCTTGATGGACAAACAACACATTAAGACAATATGATACATTTTCATGAGTTGTTCTTTCACTAACGACGAACATTTCACATGACATTTAATTAATATAATAAATGTGCAGCTATTTTTAACTAGTAATTAGGTCACAGCACATCATATCGAAAAGTCTTAAAAGTCAAGTGCATCTTTGTCAGAGACTCTGAGACTCTTGTGCTTTGTACGATGCTTTCGGCAGGCCACCGTGCAGAAAGAGACCGAGCCATATGGGGTAAACCTGGTGCAATGAAGTTGATCCTCTCACTCCTCTCGACTTTCTATTGAAAGAGGAATGTGACCTTTACTTTCCTGTTACCAAATCATAAGTAGAAACCCCATTTTAAAATATTCTCTGTATATGCAAATACTAATAATCATCATCATCAAGTGCCGGCTGGCGTAGGCGTTCATGGCTCTCCACAGATCTCGGTCTTTGATGTTCTGGATACTGATACTAAATTATATTATACACCTGTAACAGGGGATTGGGGGGGGGGGGGGGGGGTGTCTTTAGCAGCATAACTGTACACAAAATTAAATAATTGAATTTAAATAAAATACTATGATGGCACTTGTACCCACTCCTCGCCAGGTTCTAAGTCCTCAAGTGAACACACCTGTTGAAGAATGTCTTCGGCTTGACCCATCCACGACCGTCCTCTTTTTAACCTGCTGCCCTTCACCTTCCTAATTTCACTATGCAGTGGATGTTGTGTGTTTGCGTTAATTCTGAGGTAGGCGCGTGCCCTGCAACCTTGTATTCTCTCTTCAATGGTTGGAAAAACAAGAAGGTAGCGCATCGCCCTGCATGCTGTATCTCTTGTACATCCAAGAATAATGCGCATAGCTTCATTCTGTATCCTTTCTATCTGCTTATGGCTGAGAGTCAGGATTGCCATTGCATACTCCAAAACAGACATGACCAGCCCCTCGTACAGAAGACATAGATGGCGCTGCTCACAGTTTGCTGCCGCCATCACCCGCATCGCTGCCAAACCCCGCTTGGCCTTTGTTATCACCTGGTCTATGTGCACATTATAAGCAAGGCTTCGATCAAAACGTATCCCCAGGTAATTCATTGCCTGCGTTCTTTCCACCGTCTCTGAACACAGCATTACAGTTGGTGTTGGAGTGTTGACAATATGATTATTCAATGAGAACCAAGTCACTGTTGCCTTTGTTGGGTTGACCATTGCCCCAGCTTCATCACACCAAGTACTTAAGCGATTGAGTTCGGTTTGTAGTTCCACAGCAACCTCCTCTCTATCCTTACCCTGACGATACACTAAAACATCATCAGCATATGACAATGTCCTGCCAGGTCCAGTGATCTGCTCACTGGTGATTCTCACTGTGTAGGCGTTGAATAATACAGGAGATAATGGTGATCCCTGTGGTAGGCCAGGATATATTGTTGTTGGTTCCGAAGTCCAACTGCCACATCTAAAAACTACTTTCCGTTGGAAGAGGGCTGCAGTGATCCAACTAAGGAGGAATGGACTTACGTTTAGTTCGAGAAGCTGAAACATTAAAAAATCCAGTGGTATTCTGTTGTATGCGTCCTCAAGATCAATCGCTGCAGCAACGGTTTCAGTGCCTGAGTGGAAACCTTCATAGACATCCTGGGCAAAGACTGCTGCATTGGTCCAGGTTTCTCTTTTTGGACGGTACCCACCCAGGGTGGGTGGGAAAACACCTTGCCTCTCTAGTTGGCTTGATATTTTCCTGGTAATTACCTTCTCCAGCAGCTTGCCTAGTGTATTCTGCATGGTTATAATTCAATATCCCTGAATTTTTTTGTGGTCTTTGTCAGGCTTCGGCAAGGGAATCAGATAGCTGTGTAACCATTCCTCCTTGATGCTAGCACTCCCTATACTGTTGTTGTACATGTCTGCTAGTTTCTCTAGCTCATTGTCGGTACACCTATTTATGTCGTCGTATCTTATGCCATCAGGACCTGGAGCACTGTTTTTTGATCGTCGAAGCACAGCCTTGATTTCTTTCACTGTCACTGTGTCTTCATCCGAAGTGTTCTGGGCCTTGCATCTGTCTGAGGTGACCTCCTTGGCCAGATTTCGGCCTCCCATGTCTGTCTGGTTGCTCTGCTCAAGGTAGCGTTCAAAGAGGGCTTTGCCCTTGTCCTCGTCAGTCCTCTGCCAGATGAGGTCAGCACCTTGGAAGTCAGAAATGCTCTTATTCTTGACTACTCCACTCATGCTTTTATGTAGTCGCCAGAACAATTTCAGTGACTTGTCTGTGCTTACTCTTTGACACACCTCTGCTCATTTTTCGCTTTTAACAACCATGACCAGTTTTTTTAAGTAGCTTACTTTTGTGTGCATCTCTCTTTCTAAGTGCAAGCAGGGATTAGGATGACCAGCTCTGTTCTTCTTGGCATTTTGCCATCTCCTTACAGCACTACGCTTATCCACCCAAGCCTTCTCCACTTCGAAACTCCACCGCAGTGGCTGCTCCCAGCTTTTTTTCCTGCCCTGAAACGTTCTGCGCTTGTCACATCTTATTTTACTCACCACATCTTGCCCTGTACTGTCATACTGGAACGTCTTTACCTTTAGCTTGTGCTGCCTGGTTCTGCCTTTCTCCACCAGTATGCTGCAAGGGTGGTTCGCTGCCATGGTGTCCTAGGACACCCCATCTACACACTGTAGTGAGTGAAGGTGAAACTAGCGCCAGATCAATAGCACTGTTCTCATCGCCTGTACGGCTTGCTGTCCTGGTGACCCAGCCACTGTTGATGCAAACCAGGTCGATGGTTTCCAGTGCAGTCTCGAGCTCCTCCCCCTGTGTATTGGAGGAAGTGTTTCCCCATGATCTGCCTTTAGCGTTGAAGTCACCACAGAAAATAACATTTCTCTCGTGGCCTAATATGCCACTTAAGCACTGCCACTTCTGGGCGTCCACACTGGCATTGCGGGCATAAACATTAACCAACACGAATGGTATACTGGAATGAACTCTCAACGCCTGTATTTGTATATCGTCACTGTCCCAACTGGACATGTCTAGCTCTGACGCCACCATGCTGTCGCGAACGAGAATCGCCATTCCCAGATGTCGTCTGTTGTAGAAACATTTGAAGCCGGCAATTTGGAGTAGCTGATCGCCCAGTCTCGTCTCCTGGAGTGCTACAATGTCGTTCCTGTAAACTAGGGTTTCTAAAATAGAGCCCCGTTGTTTTACACTGGCACAGTTCCAATATAGAATACGGATATTCCTGAGTCCTAGACGGTGACACTTGAGTCTAAAACGCCTCAAACCACCACGCTTACCTTGCTTCTTTCTCCCTGCGCGGCTACCTTGCCGCTTCGGTATATTGACTGCTGACCGCACGAAGAACACACGTTGTTCCGCCATGTTGAAAAAACGTAAACACAGACTGAGAAAACCACACACGCTGCTGAAAATTCACTCAAGGGTGGCTTCGCTCGATGCACGAACTCTGTAGCAGCGCAGATCTTGAGTAGAAACTCCTGGTTTTACATCCATTCAAGTGCCAACAGACTTCTGCACATCCTTTTCAGTTTGCATCCAACTAGATAGAAAATGCAGACAAGAAAATCCGGCTGCTGTTGAGGCTGAAGTACAAGCGTTGATTTTCGAGAATTCGCTAGACGGTGACGAGGTCATCTACACAGATGGGTCGGTCGTCCGACATATGAGAAGCTCATGGGCCTTTACAGCTTGGGCCGGAGGGAGAATTGTGAAGGAGGACTCTGGTGCTTTCACTGAAACCACAAGTAGCCTGACCATGGAAGTCATGGCAGTAAGTAAAGCAATAACATGGCTCAAGACACAGACATTCACTAGGGCTTGTTTCCTTAACGACTCAATGAACATGATCAAGAGGATAGAGTAGGGGTCGATCCGAAGAGAATGGTTGCTGCCTCTGGAGCGGTCTTGACTGGCAAAGATTAGTTTCATCTTCGTGCCAGGGCATGCGGGAGTACAAGGAAATGAGCGGGCTGACAAGCTCGCAGGTGAGGCTACTGTGGAGGGCGGACGCACCATGGACCAGGCCGACATTCTGAATGCTCTACGAGAAGTAAGACTTTTGCGAGAACCAAGTGATGACTGTGAATCTACAACAATGGCCAGACTGCGAGAGCAGCAAATTAAAAGAGGGGTGGCCAAACAAGAACACTACGCAGGAAGCCAAAGAAGATTGATAAACCAACACAGAACTGGCATCGTTAGCCGCTACACGTTGCGGGATTTGCTGAGGAGGGGATCCGAGCACTTATGGACTGAATGGTTTGATGTGCAATGAGGATGATCTGTCGACTAACTAACTAAAATACTATGAAACCCCCTCTGCCGTGCGTCCACCTTGACGAAGTAGAGGGGCTTGCGCGTTCCAATGACCCCAAGAGCTATGCCGGCGGTAGCACAGCTACTGGTAGGGTCACCCATGTCGGACAGGTCATGGGAGAGGGACCAGACGAAGTTACGCACAAACCTGCTGCCTTGTAGGTAGACTGGGGACAGTCAAAGGCTAGGGAAAGCATCCCGAAAAATGCTTGTCGAAATCCGATGTACTGAGCCACAGGCTTGACAAAGAAGTGCAACGTAACTTTATCATTTCATGATGCCACAGATGAAAATTAATCGTTATGGTGCTAATCCCGTGAAGTCCCATCAGGCGGTGATAGTGCCAGCCCCCTGCCTCAAGGGGATCCACCCATGAGTACTGGTGGTCACCTTCCCATGCTGTGGAGTCAAGGCACAGACGAGATAAGGTTAAGAGCTATTGACCAAACACCCCGGACACTCAACATACTACAGTGGAATGCTGAAGGAGTTTATAACAAGAAATTCTCCCTGTAACAGCGTCTTCATAAAGATAGAATAGATGTGGCATGCATTCAAGAGACACACCTCAACGCCAAGCACAAATTTTCAGTCAGGGGATATCAGGCCACACGTTTCGACCGCGAAGGACATAAAGGAGGAGTTCTAATACTTACACGAAATACAATACCTTGCAGCGAAGTATCTGTGATCTCTGACAACCAAACAGAAATTATAGGTGTTGATATAATGATAAAGGACGTGAAAATAAGAATTTACAATCTGTATAGCCCACGACTCTGTTGATCGAGTGAGATGGCAGAACATGACCGCCCACGCTTACCGGCATGGCACATGATGGATGGATGGATAGCCCAGCAGATAAGGATCTTACACTCTCAAACATGAAAATAACTGACATAAATTGCATTATTGTAGGAGACTTTAATAGCCGTTCAGAAAGATGGGGATACCCAGATACTGACAAAAGAGGAGATGAAGTGGAGGACTGGGAAATAGACTCAAATCTCCATCTACTCAACAAAGTGGATGACACACCGAGCTTCTACTCCAGAAGATGGATTACCACTTCTACTCCAGACTTAGCTTTCTGCACAGGAGACATCCTCCACAAAATCGATCGCCATGTGCTGGACCAATTAGCAGGTAGTGACCACAGACCAATCAAGCTTGTAATGAATATGGAGTATGTTCCACAGGAACAAAAGCCTTTGCCCCGCTGTAATTACAAACAAGCAGATTGGGACAGATTTGCCATACTAACAGACAAATATTATGAAAACATAAATACACGATATGGCAATGTGAAGCAAATGGTGGAAAGTCTAAACAGAGCAATAATACAGGCAGCCACTGAGTCTATTCCAAGAGGAGCGAGGAAAAATTACAAACCATACTGGACTGAAGAACTACAAATTTTGGAGGACAAAGTTGAAGATGCCAGGAAGACCGCAGAGAGAGAACAAACAACTGAAGCGAACATCTCTCTGAAAGCCATCTAAGCAAAATATAAAAGAACAGTAAATCAAACAACAAGAGATTGTTGGAGGGAAAAAACAGAAAACCTGAATTTTAACAGGGATGGAAACAAACTATGGAAACTAGTGAAAGCCATGAACAATGAAGGACCTAGAAACAAACAAATAACAATTAAACAAGGAAATGTCTTGCTTACAGGAAAAAAGGCTGCAAATGCACTAATGGAACACTACGCCAGTGCAAACCACATTGATATTACAACTGAACAGAAGAAAGCAACCAAAGATAAACAGATACATCATAGTAATACAGAGACAGCAGCAGAATATATGATGGCAAATCTAACAATGGAAGAAATGGAACAGGCAATGATTACCCTAAAAAAGAAATCACCAGGAAAGGATGGAATCACAAATGAAATGCTAATAGGACTAGGCACTAAATCAAAAAAGAAACTACTAGCAGTCCTAAATTACAGCTGGAAGAGGGGAATAGTCCCACAGGCATGGAAGGAAGCCATACTAATACCAGTCCCAAAGAAAGGAAAAGACCTGGAAGAACCAAATGGCTATCGACCTATCAGTCTACTTAGTTGTGTAGGAAAATTAATGGAATGCATTATCAATGGCAGGCTAACATGGCATCTGAAAAAAAAAAAAACTCTTAACACCACACCAAGCAGGATTCAGAAAGTACAGATCCACTGAAGATCAAATAACCTATAAAGCTCATGAAATAGAGGATACCTTCCAAGAGAAAAAGCACACACTAGCGGTCTGGATAGATTTAGAAAAAGCATTTGATAAAGTATGGAAGGAAGGACTGAAAGTAAAACTGCAAAAAATTCATGTTTGTGGGAAAATGTACAAATGGATCAGCCACTACCTTGAGAACAGAACTGCCAGGACAAAAGTACAAGGACAAACCAGCAAAATGATGCTGTTGGAGCAAGGTGTCCCCCAAGGAGGAGTTCTTTCACCAACATTATTCCTAGCATATATAAACGACATCATGGAAAATTTTCCAGCCAGAGTACACACATCATCCTTTGCAGATGACCTAGCCATATGGACATCTGAAGAATATATTAGTACAGCTAATAGCAGAATACAGCAAGCCCTATTAGCACTAGAGGACAGTGTTCTCCCTCTCAAATAAAACTCAGCAACCTAAGCTGGTATTGAATGGAAAAATATTGAAGAAAATGAAGAAAATCCAAACTATCTCGGAGTCACCTTTGATCGTCGCCTGACATGGAAAACACAGGTTGAGAAAAATCGAACAAGAGCAAGGCAAAGAATGGCAATCATGAAAAAGCTTGCTGCTACAACGTGGGGAGCGGATGAGAAAGTTCTCAAGAAGTTATATATTGGACGTGTGAGGCCAGTACTGGAATATGGCATTGCAGCTTGGGCAACAGCAGCTAAGTCAAACTTTAACAAAATAAGTAGAGTCCAAAATCAAGGAATGTGAATCATAACTGGAAGCCTGAAGACAACGCCTATTAATGAACTCGAAAAGATCACTTGTTTACAACCAATGCAGAATAGAAGAGATAGCAGAGCCCAGCAACAAGCAGAAAAATTTAGAAGATTGACAGACCACCCTATGTATAAAAGGTTTAGTGGTTTTGGAAAGGGAAGACTGAAGCGTAGCAACTTTGTAGAAACTGCAAAACGAAAGATTAGGGCAGATCCCATACTTAACATATCAACAGTCAAACCCATTTACAATGCAGACAAGTTCCCAGCTTGGAGACAGCAGCAACTGTCTGAGATGATAGAAAACATTCCTGGTATTGAGAAAAAGAACACTCAGCATGAAACCGAAAGAAGAGAAATAACCCTAAACTACATAAAAGAACATTACCCAAGCAGCAATTGGACCCATGCATATACAGATTGATCAGCCAAAAATTAAATAGAGAATGGAGGAGGAGGAATTCTCCTAAATTTAAAAAATGGAGTGAAAAAAACACATTCAGTGGCAACTGGAAAGTTTTCACGTAACTTCAAAGCGGAGGTAGAGGCTCTAAAAACTGCAGCAGAAATGCTCATGATGGAGGAAAATAAAGAGAAGCAAATAGCTATCTTCACAGATGCAAAGTCAGCTGTCTCAATACTGAAGAGCAATAACAGCACAGAAATAGCTGACCTAAGAGCAGCACTCCATGGTCTAAGCCAGAAATAAAAAAAAGTTGTAATACAGTGGATCCCATCACATTGCAGTATACCTGGAAATGAAGAGGCTGACAGACTGGCAAAAGAGGGTGGACGACTACCACAGCCTGACATAGACATAACCTACAATGAGGCAAAGAGGTTGATAAAAAGCACCTATAGAACCAAATGGGAATCACAGCATCCAGGCCACCAGAAGGATGATGCATATTACAAACTCGACCGAAGAGAACAAGTAGCAATCTTCAGACTCCGCACAGGACATAACAGGCTGAAATACCACTTGTTCAATAAACTAAAGATAGGAGATACCGATGAATATAATTGTCGAACTGGAAAAATGACAGCAAAACATTTGCTGCAGGATTGCCCAATATATGCAGAACAGAGAAAGATATTTTGGCCCACACCTGCTTCATTTGAGGACAAGCTCTAATGGAGATATCAACAAGCTCAAGTTGACCGCAGCTTACTTTAACTACATACAGGTTGACATTTAAAGGTGTATGAAGAAGTATTCAGACTGCCACACTTCATACCACAGGTATGTCGGTTACAAAAGCCTCCCAGAGGAATGAAATGGAATATTGCTTGGATAGCAAATCCATTACGTGGAAAGTCCGAATCAAACGCTCACTGTGTGAGCTTCATAAAAGGTGGAAAAAGTGTCCTAGTGACACGAAATGGAATATTGCTCGGATAGCAAATCCATTGTGTGGAAAGTCCGAATCGAAAGCTCACTGTGTGGATGTCATCTGCACACTGCATTCTTCTGGTTTCTGGAAGAACAGCCTATGGTGAACGGAAGGCCCAATATACGGAAGTGAGGCTAAGCAGCCATGTGCAGGACGTGACGATTCCTTGGGTGAGCCCAGTACCAGAGCGCTGTGTGTTGGCTCTGCAATTATGGAAGCCTCCTTGGATGGCGGGGAATGCTCATGGTCTGCCCCTGCCTTCCCTTGAGGGCTAACCAGGATGTCTTTGGCTGTTCTATATGGGCCAGATTGGATGGGAGATAACACCACAACAGTGAGAGTCAAATGTCCTAAGAAACCCCCAGGAAGGTTAACCCGGTCAACAAATGCCCGCAGAAGTCAGATGTGTCGGCCTAACGGCGCAAGAATGCAGCTCTGCTGTAAACAGGCACAACGCAATCACATCCGGAAAAAAAACAAACTCCGGATGAACGCAGAAGAAGAAGAAGAAGAATTACTATGAAACAAGTTATGTTTAATTTTTATACATCCTCACCTATTTTAACTTTCGTTTTTGCATATTTCATTTTTAGTTTTACATTATGATAGCGTCTGTTGGAGTCATATTTAACTAATTCCCAAAATGGAATTAGAATCAATTTTACTTCTTCACAATCACGGCCACATTGCCTGAGCGTTTAAAATTAAGTAACATACTTTGCCGTGAATATAACATATTATGCACTTTTTTATTCAGAATTAGGACTACTGAACATGGAAAAGAGGACTGTGAAGCCATTTTAAATATTTAATTACAATACATCCTATCGAAAAATAAAAAATATGTCAAGTTAGGCCTCACCGCCCCAGACGCAATGATATATGGCACTACGTTGTCCGTTTACAAATAAACAAGCCACAGTAATAGAAGGCAGAATTTCTCAGCTTCCAATTTAAGGGCCGCGATAAAATCTTACTTATCTCTTAGGTCATCATTGCACTTCCTGGTATTAAATTACGTCACCAAAAAATTCATAACTCCGCTTAGAATTAACGTACATTCTTCGTTGAGATACCGTTGGATTCGTCTTGTCAAGCTCTATCTAACCGGTATGATTTCATAAGTAAAAACTAAATTTTTAAATATTGAGTGTATTGACCAAAATTGCTAGTTATCGTGTTATGGGAGCGAGGTTCTGTGCAAAGGACATGCTACTGAATGAATGAATAATCTTCAAACAGGAGACATATTTATTACACTACTTACTAATTACGTTAGAAAGTATATCACACGACATGAGACTGTTGTAGATCCAATATCCAACATAAAAAAAACGGTCAGAGATTGCTCCAGATTGACATCCAGCGTCAACAAGCCGCCATTTCCCCCCAAGAATGCCGGAAGAGAACACAAGCACCAGGAGTGATCTCCCTGGCCAAACGAGTCCAGCTCGACGTCATTGTTGTGCTAAAGTTAAAAAACAAAAACAAAAACACAGCCAACTGTTGCTGGATGAGCGTACAAAATGTTAAGTCATTTGTTGGTCGGGCTTACCTTTTAGCATTTTTTCTTTTCTTTTTGGCACTCGCTCGCTTTGAACCCAAGCGTGATCCGTGCACGCTACTTTTAGTAGTACTGGGCTGACTTTTACCTGTGGATTAGCTTTCCCTATTACGAGTGTCCCTCGCCATCAGGCGAACCGACTCCGACTTCAGAGGTATTTGTAATTTATACATCCAAGCCAAGAACGAGAAGTCAACATTTAAGTCCAGCTGACCGGTGCGGGGGTTGAACCCGCTAATAGCCCATCAATTTTCCTTCTATCATCGAACTTCATTCATTCAGTAAGTAAGTAGATTGTCCATTGCAGAACCTCGCTCCTATAACAACCTTCCGGAAAACTTCTCGATCATAAGCAAGATGTCCCGCGCCCGATACACCCATCTGGAGATCATCCGCCACATCCTGCACCCATCTTCTCTGTGGCTTTCCTCTTCCTCTCTTCCCAGACATAAAGAAATTTAGTAATTTGCCATGTGTTTCAACAGTAGCACAGATGAGTTACGAACTTAGGGTCCTTGCCAATATACAGGTTGGACACATGTTGCATGAGTGCGATGTTGCAACTCTGGCTTGGGATGCCACAACTTACTAGGGAGCCCATATTAACCAAGTAAGCATGTCTCTTTCAACATCACAACATCAACATTCGCTGACTCTAAATATCAGATAAATTTCTGGTGGATCGACAGACCAAATATACCAGCATGTCATGGATGCTCTGTCTGATGTCATTGATGTGTACTGTAATGTGTTCAGACTATCACCCCTGGAACTCATAGAAGTGGCCAAAAGCAAACTTCACAGCACTATGACTGACCGAGCTCCCGTCAACCGCTGCATTTCTCGAAAGCTGCAGGAGGATTTTGGCAATTTGGCGGACCTGAAGTGTCTGGTGCATCCATTGGATGGCCTTGCCAAAGCTGCTCATGAAGTTTTGCGCAAGCTGGAGTCAACAGTCAATGCTACAGATGAAGACGGACAGGCAGATGAAGATGGACAGGCAGATGAAAACAGACAGACAGATGAAGACAGACAGAAAAAGAAGAGTTTGAGTCCCTTGGGATGCCGCGCTGCCGAACTTATTCACCAAATTTCCAAACTCAGGTAATTATCACCATCATCATGATCGCTGTGCACTTTTATCTATTACCATCATAATATTAATAGTGTTGTAATTTTTTTTTACAGAAATTGTTTA
The DNA here is from genome assembly GCA_963921405.1 of Cepaea hortensis. Classification (NCBI taxonomy): domain Eukaryota; kingdom Metazoa; phylum Mollusca; class Gastropoda; order Stylommatophora; family Helicidae; genus Cepaea; species Cepaea hortensis. The sequence continues at coordinate 483,407,451 of OY992876.1, read as the reverse complement.
TTGCATATAAAAAAAAATAATCCGTTTCATATTTGCAGTAAATAGAGCACATGTTTGTTTATATTGGCACCTTGCCGTCTTGACAGACGATAGTTTGTGCTTTAAAAAGACATAATAACATTTACCTATGGCGGTAGCGAATGTGACTGATAAGGCCAATTCACGCTGTAAATGTTCGTTCACAGTGGGTGCATGCGAACACGTGATCATTTCCACCATCATGCACCATCTTACGTCTCACACGCTCGGTGTGTGACTTATCTGCAATAATTTTCTCCGTTGTCTTTATTCCATTTCTGATGTTTGCTCTCCATGCAACACGTTCATCGGCGAGTTGCTCCCATGTACATGCCTTTAATACAATTGAATGTTTGAATGTTTTGCAGATACAAGGATGTCTCTGGAGATCCAGGGATTCACAGCCTTTTTGAAAAAGAAGAATATCAAACTTGGCATCATCCAGAGATATGTCGGCAACAGACTGAACATCCTGTTTAGTATGGCAGCTGTGATTTACCATCATAGGATAGGGACACCCTTCGAGAGTTTGTGAACCTCAAAGAGAAGTATCTGTGCAAGGTGATCTAATTATTGGTGATCTGTTTATTCTTCTATTTATTCTGTTTGTTGATGAAGGCTAGTCGCCGCAACTACCTTATATTGCTTGTAATTCTGTTCCGTAATTCTGTTCTGTAAACACATTACTTCTAGTGCACTGAACTGAATTTTGCATGTGGATTAGCTTCCCCTATTGCCAGTGTCCCTCGCTATCAGGCAAACCCACTCCAACTTCGGAGATACATACTTGGTCTTTCAATGTTCGTTAACAAAGTTAAAATTTTTAAAAAGTAATTAATTAATTAATTAATTGGCAGCCATTTTGAAATTAAATTAGTAACAAAACATATTTACAACATCACAACATGGCCTTTTTATTTGTTTGATCAAACTGAAGGGAAAAATATTCATAATTGGCATTTTAAGGTTCATTAGCTAAGTTTAATCATTATTAAATAATTAATGAGCGGCCATTTTGAATTTTAATGAGTCGATATTGCATAACATCAAACATTTTCTACCTAGGCAGTTAGGCCTCGCCATTCCGAACAAGACAATATATAGTTGCTATGGGGTTTTCTCAAAACTAAAGAAGTTATAGCAGTTTTAAACACATTGTAAACAATTGTTGTTTCTGGGCAGCAAGTAAAAATCAGCCAGATTGGTATTTTCCTATATTTTCCATATTATGACATAATTAGACACACAAATCTGGATATCTCGGCTTAGAATCAACATACAGACTTGAATGAGGTACCGTTGAAAACAATTTTCAGGTCCTATTCAACTGTCCAGATGTAATCAATACCAAACCAATTATATTATCAGTTAATATATAATATTTACTATAATATATATGATATACCCCTCCTTTATTGTTCTCTCCAAACTTTCATGACGTTTCAAATGATCAATATATTTCAATTTTCTTTGTTTTATCGTCTTTAATAGCCAACCGTCTTCAATATTCAACTCTTGAAGTATGGATGCATTTGTTCTTTCCTTTACCCAAGATATTCTTAGAACTCGTCTATAACATTTATATTCAAAGGCATTTATGCGCTGTTCAGTGAAGGGTTTCTGATCATGATTTCCAAATTGGTTATTTACTAATGAGATCACCTCAGATAGGTAGACCTTGAAAAACCAAATCTAACGGTACCTCAATGATGTGTGTATCTCGATTCTAAGTGGAGTTATTCAGATTTGAGTGTCATGACCTTTGACTAAAATTTTCTCAAACATCCGCTCACTGAGTGGGTCTTGGTGCGTCTTAATCAGTGTTGAGGCCCAAATTGTCAAAATTTAACATTTTTTAAGAATATCTATTTAGTTATTAAACGAACATCCTAGCAACCATACTTCGTTGCAATCGGGGTGTAGAGGCCTAACTGCTCGTCAACTATTTTTTAATATGACGTATGGTGACCTAATTAGCAAGTAAAAATGGCCGCTAATTAATTACCTATTCATTAATTACTCCGTGTATTCTTAATTTTAGCTTTAAATAATTTCGAGATGTATATGGTATTATGCGGAATGATGGTAACTTTGGTGTTTTGATAGTATGTGTTGTGGCCTAATTAGCCATTTAAAATGGCCGCTAATTAATTAATGTGAAAATTATAGAGGGATATCAGTGTGTATTATATATCAGGACGGTGTATTTGTATGTTTCCGTTCTTTTAATGGTCATATTATCTATTTGTATGTGGCCAGACTTTTTAGCCATTCCTTCTCTTTAAATTACCATATATTCTGTCACATCTTGTTTGATAACCAGCCCCATATGTTGGGCTTTTTCCTTTAAGTGAGTCAATATTTCCAATGTCTTTTGTTCATTTTCCCCTATAATATCTATATCATCTGCATAACCAAGCAGCTTGGATGTTCCTCCAATATCACACTCCTCCTTTACTCTCCTTACAACTTTCTCTAGAGCCAGATTGAAGAGTAGCGGCGATAGTGCATCAACCTGTTTCAAGCCAGATGTTATTTGGAAAGGGTCTGATTTCCTGCCGTTATATGTTACTATATTATAAGTATCTTCCATGCATAGTCTGGTCATGTTGATTAACTTCCTTGGTATTCCAAATTCCCGCATAGCATTCCATAGACTATTCCTGTGGACATTATCATAAGCCTTTTTAAAATCCACAAAAATGTTATGGAGATCTCTTTTATATTCCCAATTTTTCTCGGCTATTAGTCGTAAGATAAATATCTGATCTATTGTTGATATGTTTTGTCTAAAACCCGCCTGGTAGTCACCTAATATGTCTTCTGAATATGGTTTTAGTCTATTTAGTAATACTGCGGACAGTATCTTATAGCTTATGGACAGTAGTGATATTCCTCTATAATTTTCACACTGGAACTTGTCTCCTTTCTTAAAGATAGGTATCAATAATGAGTCTTTCCAGTCATGGGGTAATTCTTCAGTCCTCCATAATTTTATTATGAGTTCGTATAGCTTTAGATGTAATGCATGGCCACCCACCTTTATAAATTCAGCAGCAATTTCTTCAAATGCAGGTTCTTCAATTTGTGGTTAACACGTTAGAACCTCTTCCTGTGGGAAAGTCACCTACTGGTATAATTTTTCACTATCATTCTTCACTGTGCGTGTGTGTTTGAGCGAGAGAGTGGGTGAAAGAGTGAGTGGTAAAGTGTGAATATATGTGTGTGTGTGTGAGAGAGAGAGAAAGGGCGAGTGTGAGAGTGAGTGCTTATAAGCGAGAGAGAGAGAGAGAGGGGGCGGGGGAGAATGAGACAGTGAGAGAGTTAATGTGTCAGTGTGCGTGAAAAGAATATATATATATATATATAGAGAGAGAGAGAGAGAGGAGCCACCACCAGTCATGGAAACAGACACTCCACAAACACCAACACCACAATCTTCTGCATCATTAATGTTACCTTCTTTCTCAGTGTGCAATGGCTTGCCATCACCTAGGAAACTGAAAAGAGATTGCCCAAACTGTGTATACAAGAAAAGGGCAATTATGACTATGAACGGCAAGATCAGACGTTTAAAGGAACAGGTAAGAGACCTTGAAAAAATTCCACGTAGAAAACAGCAACCGCAGTTTTCATTGAAAAGACTCAATGAGAAAATAAAAAGGAAGATGATGTCAGCAGAGGCTTGGAAATCAAAATTTCTAGCTGTGAAGGAACTACATGATGATGCAATGAGAAAACTGGTGCAGCTGGACCTTTTGAGACAGCAAGTAGATGAACAAGAAATACTCCTGAATAACAGTCTCGAGGAAAACAAGACATTGCTGGCGGACAACAGATGTCTGGAGAACCAGATTGTCAAGGTTGTAGAAACAGGTAACATACAGAAGGCGAATTATAAATTCTTATACAAGACTGTTATCATGGAAAGAGAGCAGACAAAAAAGTTGCATGAAAAGGTGGTAAGTGGATACGAGAAAAATATTGGAGAAATCCATTCTTATTATGAAAATCAGATTTCCATATTGAAAGAAAAGGTTGAAGCAACAGAGAACAACAAAGGTAGGAAAGTAATCCAGACGACGAATAACGGAAAGTATGATTTTATTTTCTGTCAGTGCATTTACGACTTTTTACTACATAATGTTAGCGTTGGAAATGTATGCGACTTGTTTCGTAGCATAGGACTAACTTTGTTTGAGAGCACTTTTTCAGAGCGTCCTTGTGTTAGCACGGTAGCACAGATGGCTATTGAACTGGGCGTGCTGGCAGAGGTGCAGGTCGGTCAAGCCCTGGATCAGTGCGTCAGTGCTACATTAGCCTGGGATGCCACAACCAAGGGCGGGATGCACATTAATGAAGTGCACGTCTCAGTGGCCAACCAAGATGGTACAGTACGTTCGTTAACTATGAATGTTAGTTATATTGCATGTGGAGCAACAGAGCAGATACATGAACATATCAACCAGGCTCTTGCAGATGTTTGTAAAACATACAGCTGTGCTTTTAACCTGGATGATGCAGAGGTCAGAGACAGAATTTTTAAAAAAATTTGCTGCACCATGTCTGACAGGGCAGCGGCCAATCACTGTGTACACACAAAACTAGAGAGGACGATGGGGATGGGGAAAATTGTTGAGTTAAAATGCAGCTTACACCCCATGGATGGACTGGCCAATGCTGCAAAAAAAGTTCTTCATCAGATGGATGTGGCGAAAGGAATGTCCTCTTCAGATGGTCTACCACCCTTAGGATGCCGTGCTGTGGAACTGATCTATCAAATATCTAGACTGAGGTAATTCTTACAGAGCTTCTTTATCATCATAAATATAAATCTCATATTAGATTTTTTTTAAACTTGATTTACTTACCTTACAAACTTCATGTATTTAATAATGTATTTTTAAAAAATACTGAGGTAATTCTTACAGCGCTTCTCTATCAACATAAATGTAAATCTCATATTTAGATTTTATTTTTTTTTAAACTTGATTTACTTGAGTTACTAGTGTTTTAATGTGTACAATGTTTGTTTGGCAGGTATAAAGAAGGTTCAGGTGATCCAGCTGCATTTGGGAACTTTTTGATGAAGCACGATGCCTAGCATCATTCTGCGGTATGTGGGCAATCGCCTCAATGTCATGTTCCACATGGCGGCCACTGTGCACAGTCTCCGCGACATTATTATGAAGTTTGTGAAATCCAGGCAGACCAGAGACTTGTGTGAGAAAATTCTGAATGGCTTGAGTGACCGCAGCATCAAGATTCAATTGCAAGTGCTTGGATTGTTTTCCAAATATTTGACCGGGCCTTGGATGCAGTTCTTTTATGAACCAGACGGAGGACAAGGATATCAGGTTGGAGTAAATATGGATTCAGTCTGAAAATTGATTTACGCAAAGCGTTGACATGTCTTTTAACTTCAGCTTGCCTCCTTGTAAAATCTGTAGCACTATCTACTATCTGCTATGAAACTACCTATGTATGCAGTATATTAGTTAATCAACCAACTGCAAGCTACAGTATGTAATGATTATTTGTATCATTCCCTTCATCCAGGCTTCAGTATGTCATATTTATTGGTATCATTCCCTTCATCCAGGCTGCAGAATGTCATATTTATTTGTATCATTCCCTTCATCCAGGCTTCAGTATGTCATATTTATTTGTATCATTCCTTTCATCCAGGCTGCAGAATGTCATATTTATTTGTATCATTCCTTTCATCCAGGTTGTAGAATTCCAACCATGCATTCAGAGGCTGAGAGGAATACTTGTGACACCGGAGGACTTGATCACCACGACATCTGATGTATTTGGCAATACAATGCTGAACGAAACACCTGAAGAACTTGAACACCTGGAGATGGCCAATGACAATATGGATGAGTTCCTGGAAACAGTGAAAAGATTAGCAGCGGCTTTTATAGAAACACTTACTAGGCAGTTAGGTAACGGTAGTGATGGGCAGTCTAGTAATGAATCATTTGAGATTACAGCGACGACAGCTTCAGCTCCAATGCATAACATGCATGCAGAGCGGACTCTAGGTATGACGGATGCTTTAATACGGAGAGCTCCGCATGCCAAACTTGGCTTCATCGATGCTAGGGTGAAGGCTAGGCAAACTAAAACTCTGCAGTGGCTGAGGTCACATCCAGCAGATGAGCAAGAGAAACTAGTTGATTTTGCAATTCGGCAAGGACCTAAAGTTACACAGAAAAATAAAGAGAGACAGAAAGCTGTTGAAAAGACTATATTGCAAAGATTGGATCAACAAATCAGAACAGATTGCGAAAAAGAGCTGAAGTCTGTAGTTGATAGGGTGGGATTAAATCCATCATTACTTGATTTAGACATGTTTAGCTATTTAGATGATAAGTCCAGAGAGAATCTGAAAAAATTTATTGTTGATGACCGTGCTTTGTCTAATCTGTTGTTGCGTCATGAGTGGCAGGAGGATGACAAGGATGTTGTGTACCTTGAGAAGGTGTTGGGCGTGGACACCCGTGTAAGGAAAGATAAGTTAAATAAAGTAATTGACCTGTGGCACTGCAAAGAGGGTGAACACTCATCAACTGCCATCACCTGGCCAATTACTTTGAAGCATTTCTTAGTAGATTTCGCCAATGGTTATTTATCGTTTCAGTAGCCTTATTTTTGGGCATCTTTTTTTTTTTTTTTTGATATATTATTATTTGACTTGATAAGTAAGTAGTATTTATTTAGTATCTAGTTTGGTAATTTTTTAGATTGTAAGCACTGCTAAGCTGTCACTTGTTTCAGAGGTAAGAAACAATTTGTAAGTACTTGTTTTATTTGTAATTCCAGTTATATAATGTATACAATTCATCTCTATGTATTATTCATCTTTTGCTTTATTTTTCCAGGTTGATACTTTTTGTTATTGTGTTTATTATGTACAATGTTGTTTACTCGTTTGTTTTCTTAATAGTTTTTATGTGTCTATATGGTTTTCTTTTTCTTTTCTCCTCAGATTTAAAGTTCACAATTAATAATGTATAAATTCTTCATGTTATTTTACAGCATTTTTATTTTTCAGATTTAGTAATCTTTTTATTTTCTCTTTTAGGGTTCTGGAAGACAGAAGAGATATTGAATGCCAAGACAGGTCAGTCGCCAACAGAGGTAGTATGTCTCCAATTATGGACATGCTTCTACGGTGAGTTGAATTTATCTTTATAGCTGTAAGATCTTTTTGTTATACTGTAAAACAAATACATAAATAGAAGCATTAATTTCCTTTTCTTTTCTCCTCCGATTTAAATTTAATAATTAATAATTTATAACTTCTTCATGTTATTTTACAGCATTTTTTTTTCATATTTAGTAATCTGTTTTTTTTCTCTTCTTTTCAGGTCTTGACAGAATTGTCTGTTTGAATGCAAATGATGATAAGTTGATGCTATCTAGTATCTTGCTCAACTATCTGATGCGATCATTGATTGATATATGGTTTTCTTTTCTCCTTGGATTTAAAGTTCACAATTAATAATGTATAAATTCTTCATGTTATTTTACAGCATTTTTTTTCAGATTTAGTAATCTTTTTATTTTCTCTTTTCAGGTTCTGGAAGACAGAAGAGATAGAATGCCAAGACAGGTCAGTCGCCAACAGAGGTAGTTTGTCTCTAATTATGGACATGTTTCTACGGTGAGTTGAATTTATCTGTATAGCTGTAAGATCTTTTTGTTATACTGTAAAACAAATACATAAAAAGAAGCATTAATTTCCTTTTCTTTTCTCCTCAGATTTAAATTTAATAATTAATAATTTATAACTTCTTCATGTTATTTTACAGCATTTTTTTTTCATATTTAGTAATCTGTTTTTTTCTCTTCTTTTCAGGTCTTGACAGAATTGTCTGTTTGAATGCAAATGATGATAAGTTGATGCTATCTAGTATCTTGCTCAACTATCTGATGCGATCATTGATTGATATATGGTTTTCTTTTTCTTTTCTCCTTAGATTTAAAGTTCACAATTAATAATGTATAAATTCTTCATGTTATTTTACAGCATTTTTTTTTCAGATTTAGTAATCTATTTATTTTCTCTTTTCAGGTTCTGGAAGACAGAAGAGATAGAATGCCAAGACAGGTCAGTCGCCAACAGAGGTAGTATGTCTCTAATTATGGACATGTTTCTACGGTGAGTTGAATTTATCTGTATAGCTGTAAGATCTTTTTGTTATACTGTAAAACAAATACATAAAAAGAATCATTAATTTCCTTTTCTTTTCTCCTCAGATTTAAATTTAATAATTAATAATTTATAACTTCTTCATGTTATTTTACAGCATTTCTTTTTCATATTTAGTAATCTGTTTTTGTCCCTTTCTTTTCAAGTCTTGACAGAATTGTCTGTTTGAATGCAAATGATGATAAGTTGATGCTATCTAGTATCTTGCTCAACTATCTGATGCGATCATTGATTGATATATGGTTTTCTTTTTCTTTTCTCCTTAGATTTAAAGTTCGCAATTAATAATGTATAAATTCTTCATGTTATTTTACAGCATTTTTTTTTTCATATTTAGTAATCTTTTTATTTTCTCTTTTCAGGTTCTGGAAGACAGAAGAGATATTGAATGCCAAGACAGGTCAGTCGCCAACTGAGGTAGTATGTCTATAATTATGGACATGTTTCTACGGTGAGTTGAGTTTATCTTTATAGTTTTAAGATCTTTTTTTTATACTGTAAAACAAATGATTTTTAATTAAAAACAATTTCATTTCTCCTCAGATGTAAATTTCAGTCAGTTAGTTAGTTAGTTAGTTAGTTAGTTAGTTAGTTAGTTAGTTAGTCGGTCGACAGATTATTGCACATTGAACAATTCAGTCCATAAATGCACGGTTTATTATTCTTCTTTGGCTTTCTGTATAGTGTTCTTGTTTGCCAAACGCCTTTTAATTTGCTGTTCACGCATCCTGACCATGGTTGTAGATTCAGTCACTACTTGTCTCTGTCTCAAACCACGTTATTGCTTTACTCTCTGCCAGGACATTCATAGTTAGGTTACTTGTGTGCACTTCCTGTATAGTTGGATGCAAACTGAAAAAGACGTACAGAAATCTGAAATGCACAAATAATGATAATGTATAACTTCTTATTTTACAGCATTTTATTAATCTTTTTTTTTTGCTTTCTTTTCAGGTTCTTGTCAGGATCGTCATTTTCATTGAACTGATGTCAACTACTGTTGATTCCAGAAACTCTACCACATTATGCATATGTGTTATATATATGTTATATAGTATTAATAAAGATTACTAACTGAAAAGAAAACTCTTAGTTTAGTACTTTTTCATCTGTTGACACTTATGCAAATTTAGTAATTTTATTTTAAACGAACCTCATAACAACTATTCATCACTGCAATAAATATCGGTGGCCATTTTAAATTGCTAATTAGGTGACCACACATAATTTCAAAACTCCAAAGTGACCATTAGGTCCGTAACATCATTCCGCATAACAGCATACATAACTTGTAATGTTTTAAGCTAAATTTAAGAAGACGTTGGCTAATTTCTGAAATAGTAATTAATTAGTGGCCATTTTTACTTCCTAATTAGGTCACCAGACATCATATCAAGACTCCAAAGGGACCATTAGGTCCGTAACATCATTCCGCATAACAGCATACATAACTTGTAATCTTTTAAGCTAAATTTAAGAATACGTTGGCTAATTTCTGAAATAGTAATTAATTAGTGGCCATTTTTACTTCCTAATTAGGTCACCAGACATCATATCAAAACTCCAAAGTGACCATTAGGTCCGCAACATCATTCTGCATAACAGCATACATAACTTGTAATTTTTGAAGCTAAATTTAAGAAGACGTTGGCTAGTTTCTGAAATAGTTATTAATTAGTGGCCATTTTTACTTCCTAATTAGGTCACCAGACATATCAAAACTCCAAAGTGACCATTAGGTCCGTAACATCATTCCGCATAACAGCATACATAACTTGTAATTTTTGAAGCTAAATTTAAGAAGACATTGCCTAATTTCTGAAATAGTAATTAATTAGCAGCCATATTTACTTCCTAATTAGGTCACCAGACATCATATCAAAACTCCGAAGTGACCATTAGGTCCGTAACATCATTCCGCATAACAGCATACATAACTTGTAATTTTTGAAGCTAAATTTAAGAAGACGGCTCATTTCTGAAATAATAATTAATTAGCGGCCATTTTTACATTCTAATTAGGTCACCAGACATCATATCAAAACTCCAAAGTGACCATTATGTCAGTAACATCATTCCGCATAACAGCATACATAACTTGTAATTTTGTAAGCTAAATTTAAGAAGACGTTGGCTAATCTCTGAAATAGTAATTAATTAGCGGCCATTTTTACTTCCTAATTAGGTCACCAGACATCATATCAAAACTCCAAAGTGACCGTTAGGTCCGTAACATCATTCCGCATAACAGCATACATAACTTGTAATTTTTGAAGCTAATTTTAAGATCACCATTTTTGTCGACTTTCAAAAAGCCTTCGACAGTATCCACCGTCCTTCACTTTGGAATCTACTTAACATCTATGGTTTTCCTACCAAATATACCAACGTCATAAAATCTTTCTACAAAGAAACACGTTGCTGCGTAAGAACAGAAACAGGCAACTCTGACTGGTTCTCAGTCGAAACAGGAGTGAAACTGGGTTGTGTCTTATCACCGATGCTTTTTGGAATAGCTATCGACTGGGTCATGCGCAAATGCACAAACAACACAAATATGGGTATCCATTGGGTTGACAAAATTCTAGAAGACCTGGACTTTGCCGACGACATAGTGCTTTTGAGTTCAACACACCCAGATGCCCAAGAGAAAATAAACCACCTCCAAAATGTTTCAGGGCAAATTGGTCTCCAAATTAACACCACAAAAACAAAGACTATTGATCTTACCAACAGTTCAGATGACACCAAATTGAACAGCTACGTTCTTGAAAAAGTCAACAGCTTTACATACCTAGGAAGCAAAATGACATCTACAGGGGACTCAACACCAGAAATATCATCTAGAATCGCACTGGCATCTAGTGCCTTCAATAAACTGTCAAACATCTGGAAGTCAAAGACACTCAGCAAACACACAAAACTTAAAATCTTCAACTCTTGTGTGATTCCAGTGTTAACGTATGGATGTGAAAGTTGGAAATCAACGGTAGCTTTAGATAAAAAATTAGACAATTTTGAGAACAAATGTCTTAGAAGACTTCTAAACATCCACTGGACAGACTTCAGAACCAATTCGCAAATAAGACAAGAGACTAAGCAAGATACAGTATCCAATTTCATAAGAAGACGCCGTTGGAACTACATCGGCCATGTACTCAGAATGGACAAGTCAAGACTCCCCTATCAAGCCCTCATATGGTCACCAGTAGGGAAAAGAAAACGGGGAAGACCAAGAGAGACCCTGCGTAGAACCATCATTAGAGAAGACTCATTCAATGGCCAAGTAAATATCCAAGATCTACAACAGGTAGCAGCGAACCGCCAGGCATGGAGAGACAGGACTTCTGCCCTATGCGCCGCCTTAGGCTCAAGAGGAAAGACTAACTAACTAATTTTAAGAAGACATTGGCTAATTTCTGAAATAGTAATTAATTAGCTGCCATTTTTACTTCTTAATTAGGTCACCAGACATCATATCAAAAAATAAATAACATGACCAGTTAGGCCTTGCAACCCCCATCGCAGTGATGTATGGTTGCTAAGATGTTCGTTTAAAAACAAAACAGATAGTCTCAAAAAACCAAAATTTGATACTCTGGGCTCTCATTTTGACCAGGACGCGACAAAATCCACTCAGTGAGAACTCTTTTGTGAACATTTTAGTCCAAAGGTCACGACACTCAAACTTAAATAACTCCGCTTAGAATCGAGAGACACATATCATTGAGGTACCGTTAGATTCGGTTTTTCAAGGCCTATCTATGTGTGGTGATCCCATTGGTAAATACCCAAATTGAAAATCATGATCAGAATACCTAAATAGGAGGTCAACAGCAGAGGAAACAGTGTATCTACCTGCCCAACCCCTGGGGTTAGAATACACGGGAGTGCTAGAGACACCTTGGGTGTGGTTAACTCTCACTACCCAAGGCGATCTTGTCACAGTGGTAAATAGCAAATTATCCCTAGATCAGGAAATCAACATCCGGATTGGTAAGGCAGCAACAACAATGAACAGTTTAAGAAAAAGAGTCTGGGAGAACAGGAAGATTACTGCCAAACCAAAAGTCCTTGTCTATCAAGCCTGTGTCCCTAGTACTCTTCTTTATGGCAGTGAAACCTGGACAACTTACTCACACCAAGAGAAATGTTTAAACAGCTTTCATATGCGGTGTCTGCGAAGAATTCTTGGTATTAAGTGGCAAGACACAATCATAAATACTGAAGTATTGGAAAGATCAGGTTGTGTGACGGTTTATTCCATGCTCAGCCTTCGTAGACTTAGATGGATAGGACATCTTAGGAGGATGGATGATGGTAGAATACCAAAGGACATCTTTTTTGGTGAATTACAGATGGGTAAGAGATCTCAGTGTCGGCCTCTACTACGATACAAAGATGTGTGTAGGCGGGACATGATTGATACAGGCATTGATAATTGCCATATGACGAGGCACGCCGCAGAAAATACAGAAAAGGAGAAAATGGATTTTCTGTATTGGACACACCAAAGTGGACGGTCAACAGGAGAAACCAAGGGAAACTTGAAACATCAGAGGACAACAAAGAAACAGACGTTGTGAGGCTGCGACACGAAGCAGTTGTGTTTTCTGAAGGCTCTGTGTTGAAAAGGATATTCGGGACTGTCTCGACGTGCATTCAACCGCCGAAGTATTAAAACTCAAACTTGAATGAATGTATGTAACAAAAGTCGCTCACCTTGAAGACTGATATAATTTTGAGATAAATCCTTTTATTTCGGATCTGCTCTCTTTTAGACAAAATGAACACAACACTGCCATATCATATAACGGGGCCCTAACACGGGCACGGGACGTTATATATGTTAATACAACTTGGCCGTTCATCTAATTCTATAATTACCCAATCTCCTAAAGCATATTGCAGCTAATGTCCAAAATAACTCGTTGTCTATACTTGATATATGTCCCGGTCCTGAGTATGACAAGAATGCTATATCCAAACAGGCGATATCCCTTCCTAATTAATAATGCCTTGCCCTAGATGATCAAACCTTTTGCTCACGGAGCTTTCAGGGAAAAATACGCACAGCCGTCTTGATCTCCTTTCTTGAAGTCACCTCTGTTGCTGTCTTGACGATGCTTACGTCGTCCTTAGTTTTCCCTAGTGGTCAAGTCATTCTATTGTTAGACTGGGAATCTCCTAATTCCCATAATGTGGTGCGTGCAAGCGTGACCACTATGTGGCATAATGCCCCCTCCCAGAAAAAAAAATGCTATGTCATTTTTTTCTTTTCATAATCATCATATATGATACTTACAACTGTAACCATAATTTTCTTTTACCCACCACCACATAGTTCTAGGATTTACCACATCCTTAACCCTCAAAAAAAAAAAATTATAAATGCAACATAATGGGTACGCCCACCTGTCCGAACCTTACGTCGGACGTCGTGTGGCTGATCCTATGGATTCAGCTCAACTAATAACCATATTAGTCCCTACCTTGTCCTAATGACAAGTGTGTCCTAACTCTAGGTATTACCATGAGGTTCGGACGAGGGTAATAATGCAGATTTCCCAGTCACCATGTTAGTCGTAGTCGTTACTTGTTGTTGTATTGTCATGATATACTTAATCATTCATTTAATGGGTAGGGTGCTTGTTTGTGACTCCACCTTAACTTAACCGATATTTCCTTTGGGATTTGAACTATCATTCAATTATATCTCCTTGTTTAGCTCTTGTTATGCTGATTTATCAACATATATATATATATATATATATATATATATATATATATATATATATATATATATATATATAACATAAAACATATCATCTTGTCAATGTGGACCCAAAATTCATAATGAACTAAAATAAACGTTAATTACTCTTGTGTAACTCTAATTAATAAACAATTAACATCACATGTCTTTCAACATCACATTTTGATACTTAAGTCTCTTTATGACTGTCTTCTGATTTTCCACCAGCAAGCACTTGTGTCTGTTCATAAATTTCATCCTTGCCATGTCTCTGTTTTGAACACATATCAGATAAAATGTACCTTCGCTCTATTTATAATATTTAATCTAACAAACTATATTATCATGTTGTCTATTGTCATGTTGACCTTCTAATAAGGCTTTGTATATAACTATCATTATGAACTATGAACTCAATTTATATCAACAAGAACTATAACTATAATTCAACAATTCAACTATAACTAATCAACATGAAAATTCTACTATTCTATAATCGACTCAGAATGTCAGCAAGATTATTGTCTTTTCCAGGAATGTGGCAAATGTCAAATTCATAGTCCTGTAATAGTAATGACCATCTATTTATTCTAGAATTCTTCGGATGACCCGTTTTGAAAATTTGTAACGGTTTGTTATCCGACAGAACCAGAAATTTCCTACCTAGTAAGTATCTAGAGAACTTCTCAATACTTTCAATTAAAGCTAGAGCCTCTAATTCAGTAACAGCATAGTTTCTCTGAGTTTCAGATAGCTTCTTACTGAAGTAAAGAATAGGATGTAGTTTCCCTTCATATAATTGAAGTAATACAGGTGAAATAGCATGTAAACTAGCATCTGTTTGTAAAACAAAGTCTTTTGAAATATCAGGTAATTTCAAATAGGATATGTACTAAATAGAGTTTTTTATTTGTTGTAATAATTTCTCATGATCCTCTGTCCAAATATTTTTATAGGTCTGTAAGATAGATATATACATGTGAAAAATCATACATTTCAAAGATTTAAGACTTTTTAAGAAAATAACTCAGAATTATATTCTAATATTATGACTCAACAAGAATAAATCCTTAACCAATTCATCATCATAAAATAACAATATAGTTACTAACAATTATCTGTAAAATAGAGAACTAAAATATTTTCACACACCCAAGTGTGGAGATATGAAATAGTGTGAACACTTTGAACAAATATAGATTTAGATCTAAAAAATTTGGAATTCTAAGTAATAAGACTGTAAATGTGTCTGTAATGTATTTTGTGTTAATATGAATCTAACACTTTCATCCCATTCTATTTTTCTTTTATTCTTCTCTTTTATTCTATTTCTTTCTCTCTTTCTTTCTTTCATACTTATGGTGTTTCCGTACTGAACGTATGTTCATATTTGTACTTTTCACCTTTGTTAAATTGAACACTGTCATAACTTTCACTCGTATATATAACGACAATAAAGTATATTTGATTAATTTGTAGCAGAAACAAGCCAAGCAAATAACGTACGCATTAATTAATGCATCGTAATTTTGTTTGTTATTATTGACTTGTGTGTAAATTTTCTTGAGTGATTGAATGACTGTATTTTTATTCGCAATATCATCAATATATGCCTTTGTTTGTGAGGCTGTGTTTGTGACTATGGATGTAACCTGAGATAACGTCAATTTAAGCCAACTCAACATGTTTATCATAAATATGGTTACAACATCCCATTTCATCTGTTGTTTGAAACTATTGTGTTTAACTTTTGTTCTATTTTTGTGTGCCACACTGTTGTTATTACCAGTCAGTTGAACTTTTAATGAATGTGTAATTCCTTCTTCTTGTGTTGTTGTGAGTATCACATCAGGTTTGCGTTCTATAGTTTGAGCGTAATCTTTGACATCTGCAATGTTACCAATTATCAACCCAGCACATGGGTTTGGTAGTACTGCTGCGCACACTCGACCTTTATAGTATGGGCATTTTATACTGACCCATGCAGTTTTGTACATTTCTATTGTACCCCCAAATGTCCTGCACTCAATACTTTTACCTGTATAATCACTTTCTCTTATGAGTTTGTGATTAACACCTGTAATATCAGACTTTGTGTCTCTACAACAGGTTGTTGGTAAACCATTCACCAACGCTTGGTGTATCGTCAGAGTACCTTGACGAGTGTATGCCGCATTTGCTTCATGAATATGTCTCTTATTGGCTGATGTAAGGTCATCATTACTATTATGACCTTCTTTACCTGTTTTGTTATTGTATGACTCTATTATGGCTGCGTGTGTGTCCTCTAGATCATCTGAATCGCTACTACTACTAGACAACACATATGCGATACTCGCTTCCTTCCAGGAATTTCTCATTGGACAAGACCTGCTTGTGTGTCCGTACGCCCTACATGAGAAACATTTAATGCTTCTTTTAAAAGAGTCATACTTACTTCTCTTCTTAGTAATAATGTCTTTCAGATATGCGATATAACCTGGATGTTTATCACACATCTCTAAGCTTCCGTGCGATAATCTACAATACTGACATCTGGTGAATTGGCCTTTCCTTGGTCTATCACCTTCTCTATTGTAAGGACTATTTCTATTGCTACCATTACTAAACTTTCTAAACTTACTATTTCCTCTTTGAAATTTTTCACTTGCTCCTATCACTAATTCAGGTTGTGTACAGTTAGCAAAAATATCCCTATGTGCATTGAAATAAGATCACCCTTAGTTTCCATCTCACTTAAACCTTTATATTTGTTTTCCATAAGAAATACTGACATAGGTTCTGGTATTGCAGACAACATTCTATCTCTGATAATTAAGTCTCTCACTTTCTCATAACTATCATTAATATCCGCAGCCTTACACCACTTATCAAAACTAGAAGACATTTCCGAAGCGAAATCCAGGAATGTTTGATTCGATTTCGGTGTAAGTGTTTTAAACTTAGTCCGTAAACCAGATTCATCCAAAGAAAAATGTGATAGCACCCGATCGCGCATATATTTGTAGTTCGTACGTAATTCCTCAGGAATTAACTCTATCACTTTCAGCGGCTCTAACGCGAGGTGACGATGAAACAAAATCGGTACGTCCTTCTCCGGTACCTTGTAATACTTTACGAGCACCTCAAAGTTGGTTAACCATGAACTAACTGAATCACCTTGTTGAAAATTCCTGAATAAACCTTGGTACTTTTTCACAGGATCGTTCTGTTTAGCCAGCATCTTCTCTCGTTCGATTTCAACTCCACGTTCCATCTCAAGCGTCTTGACTTTTATGTTACCTTCAACCTCCTTGTCCTTCCAGAGTGTTTCTGTAGCAAGTCGCTCTTTATCAAACGCCAATTGTTTTTCTTTCAATTGTATTTCCATAATTAACTTCTCTTTTTCTGCTGCAATTTTTTCGCGTTCCACAGTTAATTCTCTTTCTCTAGCCTCCATTCGTTCTCGTTCCAAAACTATCTCATGTTGTCTGATAGCCATCTCTTTTTCTTTCAGTTCCCTCTCAAGAGCCATCTGAAGTTGTTTGGTTTCCTTTTCCGATGCCAATCTTTCCTGTCTTTCCTCCTTCTCACGTGTGGCTTGAAGTTGTCTTTCCTCCTTGTCACGTTTCTGTTGTTCACTGAACTCAAGCATTGCCCAATTTCGAAGCTCAGCACCAGTTAGACCAGACTTCTCACCCATTTCAAAAAAATATTGCAGCGTAGACATCTTCTCTTCTTTTCCCACCTGTAAAATGCTATCTGGCTGAAATAAATATAGTAGTAGGTAAGAGAAGAAAAGAATCGACAAGAATTGTGATATTGTCTCAACTCACTATCACTTAGATAGTAAGGTAAATCTCGTATCACCGTTGAGAAAATATAGACTCAATTAAATTTGTAGTGTAAATTCGAACACAACAAAAGAATCAATCAAATATATCTATAATGAACGAAACAGATCTAAATTATAAAATAAATATAAAGAAATATGTCTAATATACAATATGTGTGACGCAAGACAACTAATAATCATAAGAGACGATCGATGACTGACGTAAATACATATTACTGTTTACAAACGATAACAAAATTTTATCCCCATTTTTGACGGATAATGTTCCTACTATACTACTAACGTAAAGACGAGACTGTAATATTGTGGTGACGCCCGCAAGATCAAAACCAAACAAAATTAATTCGTAATGACCTGGCGCTTGTCAACCCACAAATCACTTCACGAACTAATCAAGATATCAGATATCATTAGCTCATCAAGGCCTTCTAACTGTAGCGTAGCGTCAGCTACGATGATAAGGAATCTATCAAAGTGCTGTGGATAGGCTTTCTACGAATAGAAAAATAGGTCACTGGAGAAGACAAGACTGAATAGCTCGTAATTCTAGGCGAAATAAAGGTCCCAGAACAAGTCTAATCTTCTGACAGTGTTCAGGCAGACAGGAATGGCGTACAACTATACTGGTTTGATACAGACAGTCTGCCAAGGTTGTCTAGCTACGTGCCTGAAATAAAACAAAGCTCGAGCCCCCAACTCTAATCCCTCTCACCGACACGGAGAAAGACAGAGTAAAATATTTAAAAGCGACAAACTTTCGTACTTCTCACACAGCTATGACTAAGGTTACTGAGGTAACAACTAGAGGTTGTAAAATTAGACTCACATTAATATTTAATATCTTATAACACTTTGGGTGCTCCACTGGAGGCAGCCCTGTACATGAAAAGGGTGGTACACTTCCCTCTATTCTATTGACTATCTAATCTTATGGTTTGAATCTACTAAACAGTCTAATCATTGACATGGCCTGACAAAGCTGGTATTATTTGCATGTAGATGGTGGTGGTCGTGGTGGTGGCCAACGGTAAGTTTGGCCACTTATCTTCTGGTTCTCCGGCTTACACAGTGCATGTAAACCCTAGTTAGTAAGCATAAGTGAGATGGTGAGTGATGCTTCACAATGAGTCCCACAGGTTAGCGCATCTAAAGCTTGGCGCTGAAGGTGTCAAATCTGTGAAATATATACAGCGAGAGCAGTTGACTCTTCTGTCGAGACATCGGTAAGCATCGGCCATGGATTGTTCCTGATGGCCGATTACATCTCATAACATTTTCAGAAACAAAATAGCATGAGCTATCTGTCTCTGCTCCCTATTATTCCCTATCCTAGGATCAATAGTAAAACACTGACCTAGGGAAAACATTTAAATAAAATCATTCTATGTTTCCTTACAAGTGAATATAATAATTATTCAGTAATAATTAAACATATCATCATATAATGCATATCATAATTATATTATTAAAATACAATAATTACAGAGTAATCTAGAGGTAGATACATATAGAATCTATTAAACAGATTACATATTATAGATATTTATGTTCAAGTTCTGAAGCTATATTTCTAGCATATAATTAATAATGATTCTATATAACGTGTATTTTACAATACACACAATTTATGAAATTATCATAACAGAATAAGATAGGCTGAAAGTTTATGGAGTGGCCGGCAAGAACAGGACTGCGAATTGGTGAGAAATCACCGATAAAAATTAACGAACATGCCTAGGATCTACTACGCTAGTATTTGACATTCGTATGTGTTTAGTAACATTTCTTATTTTCACGGCATCGAAATATTCATTATTATCTCTAATTATTCGCAATCCTATCACATCCTTGAAATATCACCACTATAAACGGCCTCATGTTATTTCCTAAACTAACTGCTCGATTAGTATGGCCTAGTCTACTGCTATACGGACTAATCGAAAATTGGGTTATATCCGACTTTATCAAGTTTACAACTATCTCAAATCGGCTACACCTCTCTAAACCTCATGTAAAGGTAATTTTCTACACAGTTACGTTTTACCCTTTACTCTGTGTGCTTAGTAAACTACCTGTACGAAGTATAATATACGCGATCGAGTTTAGTCGGTAAAATAATTATTATGGTAAATAATTAGGTAAAATAACCTATTATCGGCGGTTTCCAACTTTAACTACACACGGAAATCTCGGGCGCACACGGCAATATATTATTTTGGTACACATAACTATTCCTTACCCTTCTAATCTACTGACCGAACTTGTCAGGTACAAACACTGCTCTAGGAATCTCTCTAATATATTTTAAATATATTTATGGCCGTAATACGTGCCAAAGATAAAACTCTTAACACTTTAAAAGTATTTTATAGAGCCTAGCGACTAGCAGATTGTTCACTGACGTCTAGGTTGCGAAAGAACGAGGTTAGCTATTTTTCTCCTGACCGGAAGTGGTCGTGCCAGGGAGTTCGTTTCCTTTAATTTATCCGACCAAATTGTAAAATAGTCGTAGCCAAATTTGTAGATTTGGCTGGGTACACTACTTTGTAAATTCAGCCTCTCCACCAATCCTAGTATAACGTATTATTTCCCACTAGAGTAATAACATCAATTAGCAGTAGATTTATGCTATAGCCATGGGCTGTCTATACATAGATATATAGGAATAAAAACGAAATTAAATTCTTCTATAATTACATAAGGGTTTTGAAAAGAATTTACTCCAATTTAAGCAAAAGATGAAGAGGAAGCTGGGGACTTCGTCACATATGCCTACCGTTGAAAGTAAAGTTCGAGACTTCGGACTTTACTCCAGCCAGCACACTCATCAGATTTTGTTGGCACTTACTCCAACAACCCTGGAACATATGGATCAGTCTCCCCCTCTTCTTCCGTAGAACAATTCCTACTGAAACCCTGCTTCTTCGTTTCTAAGACATCTTCTAAGAAACCTCCTCCCTTGATGTCGTTTCCATGGAAACCTATGACGACCTGGTCGTCCCCACCCATCTTCTCTATTCTGAATTCCCAGAGAGTGTTCTCCCCTAAAGGAATAAGGGTTACTGGTTGGCACCGTAACAGGTAAATGATTTTGTCGGACTGGGTCAGTACGGTTTATCATCGTGTTTACTGTGTCACCTTTAATCCATCCAGGCTTATCTGTTGGCATGGGGGCATGAGAATCTGGAATTCGTCTCATCTTCCCTGATTCAGACGTCTCCGAATCCAGGTTGATAGAGACATCATTCACTGTCTCCTGAGGCGTCAAGGGATACTCCATCTCTGAGTTATCTCCCCCTTCGACCACATTTTCCACAGATACTGCCATCAGATGCACCGGTGGATCATTTAATCTTTCTACATGGTTCCTAATTAAATACATGGGAAAGACTTCCGGATTACCCTGAATGTTTAATTTATAATGGGAGCGAGACTCCTTATCTGTAATAAGGAATGGCCCTTGCCAACCCATATCTAAAGGATTATCCCCC
Source organism: Cepaea hortensis (assembly GCA_963921405.1). NCBI lineage: Eukaryota > Metazoa > Mollusca > Gastropoda > Stylommatophora > Helicidae > Cepaea > Cepaea hortensis. The sequence continues at coordinate 483,386,128 of OY992876.1, read as the reverse complement.
TTGGGTGATAATACCAATACTTGATCACCTATCTTAGGTGGAGTTCTACCAAGAGTAGGTGGAACCAGATGGCACTCTTTGCATGACCTAACATATCGTTTGATATCCCGGGTCATCCCCGGCCAGAAATAGGAGAAATAAAGCCTTTGGATGGTTGCTTTCATCCCCATATGCCCACCGTCCGAGATGGAGTGTACCATTTGTAAGACATGGTTACGATACCTTTTGGGTACCACAAACTGTTCGTGGACGTGATCCATAGTTCCCGCCCTACGGTATAACAGTTTATCCTTTTCGTAGAAATCACCAGCTACCTGTGGATTTCTAGATTTTGGCAGTTTGCCAAAGCAGGATTGTAAAGTGGGACATGCTGCTTGGGCAGCCCTAATCTCCCGAGATAATGGGTGGATAAGAATTTCGGGTTCACTCAAAGCGGTGCCCTGATTCTGGGTCTGCATAGCACATGTATAAGTTGTGGACTTAGGTTCACCCAGATATACATATTTTTGCCCTAACATGAAGGGATATACTGGATCATCTAGCACAACAGCAGAAACTGTTCCGGTGACATATTTGGATGTCACCTTCACCCTGGCAACTTTAACACGTTTAGGTTCAGAGCTCAGAGTAGCACCTCTTAACTCAATAGTGTGGTCGGTCAATTGTCCAGGTTTCACCAAGTGAGCTGCAATGGCCGCGTCACTCTCCAGACCCGTGTCATATAAACACGGTACCTGTCTCCCATTTACAGTAACTGTCTCAACTACTGGAGGTCTTTGATTATCCCCAGGGGTCCTCCATTGGTGGTTCTTATCCGCCAACGTCAAACAAGCCGTGTAATGGACAGGGGGTTTGTTTTTGCAAGAACTCGTATGGTGGTCATTTGTTCGGCAATTTTTACAATATTGATTCCCCCCTCTATTACCAGTAGGTTGTTGAGGTTGAGATGACTGTTTACTGTTGTAATGACCTGGATTTTGGTGTGGACTACCAGTGTGCCACCTGTTGTCCTTACCTTCAGAGTTATTGTTTTGATACCCCTGATTCTGTGTGGAAGGATTATTTTGGGCCTTATCAGTATGACTAGGTTTAGCAGTACCTGCATCACCATGGGCAGTTAAATACCTTTCGGCTAATGAAATTATCTCTTCTAATCTAACTCCACCATTTTCAGCTATGAACATTTGGAGAGCTTTCGGGAGACCCTCTTTGAATTGATCTGCAAGCATCATTTCCTGTAGCCCCTCATAGGTAGTATCGAATTTGCTCAGTCCTACCCACTTCGTAAAATACGTATGTTGTCGTGAGGCGAACTGCGCAAACGATTCTCCCTGAGATCTTTTGGCTGTACGGAACTTCAGCTTGTAGGCTTCTGAGGTTAATTCAAATCTTTGTAAGAGAGCATTTTTGAGGGTATCAAAGTCCCGCTCAAGACCAGGCGGAAGCTTGGTGAATACATCAAAAGCCGGGCCGCGGAGTCCTTGAGAGAGTTTGATGTTAAATTTCTCTTTAGGCAGATTGTAAGCTTCACACATGATGACAAAGCGATCAAGGTATTCATCCATCTGATCCTCCTTCGGGTTGAAGTGGGCCAGTGGGAAGCTCATGGATCCTTGGGAGAGAGACGGTCCTGAAGAAATTTCACTACTGTGATGGGGAGAACTAGCACTACTGTACCTGGAAGCATCAGGATTTTGCAACTCCAATCTCCTTAGTTCCAATTCATGCTGTCTCAACTGTTCTTCCCTCTTCATTTCCAGTTCTGTTTGCTTCAACTGTCTGTCCAATTCAGCTTGTTTAAGCTGGTTGTCCAATTCAGCTTGTCGCATCTTCTCTTTGGATTCCATTTCTGCAATTCTAATTCTTTCCTCTCTTGCTTCCTTCTCTCTTTCTTTGATAATGTCCCGTTGTTCCCTTCTCCACTCTCGTTCTGCTTCTTTTACATACTTGCCCAATTCGACACCTTCATACCCTAACAAAGTTCCTTCTTCTCTCAACTCCTCTTTCGTAGGTGGCTTTTCGGAAGACATTATTTGGTAACAAAGTTGGGATAATGTAAAGCACCCTGAAATACACTTACTCACCACTAAGTGATCTGTCCTGAAATTATGCAAGTAATAAATTCACTGACAGTATGCACATACACAACTGGCGATACAACACAGGGACTTACCCGTCAGCCCACACTCACTTATGATATTGGCCCTAACTTTTTGGAACCAGGTTAACTTATGTTATATTATCTTATATTGGCTATCTAGTGTTTAGTTATGCTATACTATACTACTTATTGTAACTATTAATTTCTCTAGTTTTACTTAGTATAGTTTAATATTGAGATCTACTGTGAGGCAACACCTTACTAGAATCTCTAGTGAAAGAAGATTGAAAGTTTGAACTATCTAGACCGGACGATAGCCAACCACTTGTAGCGTAGCGTCAGCTACGATGATAAGGAATCTATCAAAGTGCTGTGGATAGGCTTTCTACGAATAGAAAAATAGGTCACTGGAGAAGACAAGACTGAATAGCTCGTAATTCTAGGCGGAATAAAGGTCCCAGAACAAGTCTAATCTTCTGACAGTGTTCAGGCAGACAGGAATGGCGTACAACTATACTGGTTTGATACAGACAGTCTGCCAAGGTTGTCTAGCTACGTGCCTGAAATAAAACAAAGCTCGAGCCCCCAACTCTAATCCCTCTCACCGACACGGAGAAAGACAGAGTAAAATATTTAAAAGCGACAAACTTTCGTACTTCTCACACAGCTATGACTAAGGTTACTGAGGTAACAACTAGAGGTTGTAAAATTAGACTCACATTAATATTTAATATCTTATAACACTTTGGGTGCTCCACTGGAGGCAGCCCTGTACATGAAAAGGGTGGTACACTTCCCTCTATTCTATTGACTATCTAATCTTATGGTTTGAATCTACTAAACAGTCTAATCATTGACATGGCCTGACAAAGCTGGTATTATTTGCATGTAGATGGTGGTGGTCGTGGTGGTGGCCAACGGTAAGTTTGGCCACTTATCTTCTGGTTCTCCGGCTTACACAGTGCATGTAAACCCTAGTTAGTAAGCATAAGTGAGATGGTGAGTGATGCTTCACAATGAGTCCCACAGGTTAGCGCATCTAAAGCTTGGCGCTGAAGGTGTCAAATCTGTGAAATATATACAGCGAGAGCAGTTGACTCTTCTGTCGAGACATCGGTAAGCATCGGCCATGGATTGTTCCTGATGGCCGATTACATCTCATAACATTTTCAGAAACAAAATAGCATGAGCTATCTGTCTCTGCTCCCTATTATTCCCTATCCTAGGATCAATAGTAAAACACTGACCTAGGGAAAACATTTAAATAAAATCATTCTATGTTTCCTTACAAGTGAATATAATAATTATTCAGTAATAATTAAACATATCATCATATAATGCATATCATAATTATATTATTAAAATACAATAATTACAGAGTAATCTAGAGGTAGATACATATAGAATCTATTAAACAGATTACATATTATAGATATTTATGTTCAAGTTCTGAAGCTATATTTCTAGCATATAATTAATAATGATTCTATATAACGTGTATTTTACAATACACACAATTTATGAAATTATCATAACAGAATAAGATAGGCTGAAAGTTTATGGAGTGGCCGGCAAGAACAGGACTGCGAATTGGTGAGAAATCACCGATAAAAATTAACGAACATGCCTAGGATCTACTACGCTAGTATTTGACATTCGTATGTGTTTAGTAACATTTCTTATTTTCACGGCATCGAAATATTCATTATTATCTCTAAGTATTCGCAATCCTATCACATCCTTGAAATATCACCACTATAAACGGCCTCATGTTATTTCCTAAACTAACTGCTCGATTAGTATGGCCTAGTCTACTGCTATACGGACTAATCGAAAATTGGGTTATATCCGACTTTATCAAGTTTACAACTATCTCAAATCGGCTACACCTCTCTAAACCTCATGTAAAGGTAATTTTCTACACAGTTACGTTTTACCCTTTACTCTGTGTGCTTAGTAAACTACCTGTACGAAGTATAATATACGCGATCGAGTTTAGTCGGTAAAATAATTATTATGGTAAATAATTAGGTAAAATAACCTATTATCGGCGGTTTCCAACTTTAACTACACACGGAAATCTCGGGCGCACACGGCAATATATTATTTTGGTACACATAACTATTCCTTACCCTTCTAATCTACTGACCGAACTTGTCAGGTACAAACACTGCTCTAGGAATCTCTCTAATATATTTTAAATATATTTATGGCCGTAATACGTGCCAAAGATAAAACTCTTAACACTTTAAAAGTATTTTATAGAGCCTAGCGACTAGCAGATTGTTCACTGACGTCTAGGTTGCGAAAGAACGAGGTTAGCTATTTTTCTCCTGACCGGAAGTGGTCGTGCCAGGGAGTTCGTTTCCTTTAATTTATCCGACCAAATTGTAAAATAGTCGTAGCCAAATTTGTAGATTTGGCTGGGTACACTACTTTGTAAATTCAGCCTCTCCACCAATCCTAGTATAACGTATTATTTCCCACTAGAGTAATAACATCAATTAGCAGTAGATTTATGCTATAGCCATGGGCTGTCTATACATAGATATATAGGAATAAAAACGAAATTAAATTCTTCTATAATTACATAAGGGTTTTGAAAAGAATTTACTCCAATTTAAGCAAAAGATGAAGAGGAAGCTGGGGACTTCGTCACACTAACCACCCGCAAATAAAATAAATAGCCTTATTCTGAGTCAACATAACATCAATCAACAATGAATAACAATTACTGGCCTTTTTCCGGCTCTCTTGTACATAGATAACCGAGTAGAGTTCCTGTCGTTCAAAAATTTTGACATAGAATTGTGTCGATCAGTTCATTAAGAAATTGATCCATGGTCACCACTCGAGTATTGGTATGTTTGTTGATTTATACCCGAGAAGCTGTGTCCACAATAGACTGTTGCTCCTGGCTTGAACGATAGCACAATTAACTTGTACTTTCACCCTGGACTCAGGAAGTCCGTAACCAACCCATAACACGTAGTTGGCTGTAGTGTAACGACGACGTTTGAATTTTTCTGCAGCCTTATTGTGATAAGTTTAAGCTGTTGTAGGTATCCGAATGAATGATGCCCACAGTGAAATCAGTAGATCTGCTTGCATCCAGTTCTGGTACATAAAGTCCAATGCGTGAACAAGCTGACTGTGTCTGGTGTCACGATGAAAAATGGTAGTTGTCAATCCGTGTGATAGTACGTCAGAGTCTTGAGGAACATGTAACGTTTCGATGCGTTTCAGATGCAGTGTAGTGTCCAGTAGTATTCTGTCACGGTGCCGTGTGCAGAGGTGTAATGACGATGAGGTGCATCCATATATGTTCGTTTCGTTCACAGTTCTGAAGTGTCCGGTATGTGAATAACGATGTTGTAATGTTCGACATTCCGTGTAGAAATTTCGTATGCGTTGATATTACAAGAGACGTGTTAATCCAGAATCATGAAATGGTGTCGTTAGACGAACGAAGTGTTATTTCCATGTCCGTAAATGAGCTCAACGGTGTCCTAGTGAGGATCGCTAATATTGGAACAATGTCAATAAATAATTGAGTCACTTGCTACAGCGGTGCAATGTGTAACATCCATAAGTGTCTTTATATGTTCCTGATAATGGCATCGTAAATGTGTAGAAGTTGGTGAAGTCGTATAAATGCCGTGTGGAGGTAAGTGTCCTGTTGTCTGTGTATCTATATGTGGCGTTGTCTTAATGACCTGGTATCAGAGTGGTAGTGTAGGACTAAATGCAATAAGTCCCGACTTACTGTATCGTGTCCAGAGTTCCACTGAATGTCCCGATATAATAAATATAACTGTCCCAATGTAAATCGTTATCGATTAAATACCTTGAACAATTGGGTACTATGTGACATTAAAGTCTATCTGTATGCTTCGACTTCAAATCAAGTGAGTGTCCACGTGTTAGATTTCCTGCATGCTGAGGTGTAATGATAACGTGTCTCTATGTATTCTGTCAGATATCCCGTTGTAACTCGTAGATATATATTGAAGTTTCCCGTGAAGAGTAAAGTTCAAAGTAATGAAGTGGTACTGTGTCAACTTAATCTTCATATGTGTCCTCCTATTCTTGATACTCGTATGTTAAATGTGTGGGTACTGGCAATATCGTACCATTCTTGTGTGTAGTTATGTCAGTGTCATAAGCGTGAAAGTAAGTGTTCTTTCTCCTATTATAAGTTTGATTCACTGCTTTGTTAACAGAGTGGAAATGTCGTGTAGGAAGCTAACGCCTCCTTCTTCTGTACCAACAACACATTATAAGTCGAGTGTGGACTCAAACGATCCGTAAACCAAATATATCAGTTGTGTTTACTTCTCCATTACTGTATTGTGCTTCACTTTCCCAAACTTGGACAATATTATGATCGTATTTAACTATTTACTATTGTTTCAAACGATAGTATATAATTTGCTGTTATTAGATACACGTAGTGTTCATTATCTGTTTCTACTCGTGCGCACCATGTATGTAGACCAGTTAATATAGTATAGTGTAATCTTTATTCCGTTCTTTCCACTGTTAAACTTCTCAAACTGGACTAGTTTAATTAAATTATTTAGTCACTTTACCTGCAGATAATCGTCAAACAATACGTATGTTGGCGTTACTCACGATCTTTCGGCAACTGCCATGTTGGCGCATTCTGTGTACTCCTGATGTCTTCTCGTGCAAAGGAATTTATCATCGTGGCGCGCATTCATTGTATCTTTACTTCTGATATAGCGGGAATCAATCGTCGCTTGTTTGCATTACACCATTGTTTCCTCGGATCGAAGTCCCCACGTGTCTCGACGTGCATTCAACCGCCGAAGTATTAAAACTCAAACTTGAATGAATGTATGTAACAAAAGTCGCTCACCTTGAAGACTGATATAATTTTGAGATAAATCCTTTTATTTCGGATCTTCTCTCTTTTAGACAAAATGAACACAACACTGCCGTATCATATAACGGGGCCCTAACACGGGCACGGGACGTTATATATGTTAATACAACTTGGCCGTTCATCTAATTCTATAACTATAATTACCCAATCTCCTAAAGCATATTGCAGCTAATGTCCAAAATAACTCGTTGTCTATACTTGATATATGTCCCGGTCCTGAGTATGACAAGAATGCTATATCCAAACAGGCGATATCCCTTCCTAATTAATAATGCCTTGCCCTAGATGATCAAACCTTTTGCTCACGGAGCTTTCAGGGAAAAATACGCACAGCCGTCTTGATCTCCTTTCTTGAAGTCACCTCTGTTGCTGTCTTGACGATGCTTACGTCGTCCTTAGTTTTCCCTAGTGGTCAAGTCATTCTATTGTTAGACTGGGAATCTCCTAATTCCCATAATGTGGTGCGTGCAAGCGTGACCACTATGTGGCAGGGACGCAATGACTGCGAGGATCGGCTGGTGAGCAACAGGATAGGAATGTGTTAACGAGGATACATCAATGAAAGGACCGGGCGTGGAAAAACCTAGGCGATTTTCTGAAATACTAAACCGTGAGATTTGAGACTGGGATTCAAGGTGAACGGAGTAGAACAGGGAGCTTGTTCATAGTTATATAAATAAACGCCGACCTTGTCTGAAGGGCAGTTTATGTTCTTGGAGAGCTTTTATCCCGTTGTTTCTTCAGCACATATTAAAGTGTAAAAACATTTGCTAGAATTCAGGTGAGAACTGTGTTCTATGTTTTCAGTTAGTTGACGAGTTATTGTCTACAACGCTTCGATTTGTGGATTCCAAGTTTTAGTTATTGCGGGAAGACACATCGAGGCAAATGTGGGGACTTCTTATCGTACATTGATGATAGAATCGAAAACATGAATTCCCGCCAGATTGCATACAGCCGTATGCACACTGTATAACATAAATATTGTGCACCAAGATCCTCTAATAGACACGGTGCAACACAGGAAACAAGGACGCATAAACACACGTCACAGAAGTAAAGATGTCGAAAAACAGCTGTAGTGCAAAGAGAATGTAAATTTATTTCTGCTATAACAAGGTAATGAAAGTAGTAATAATATATGTGTTGAATAAGAGTGGACACAACAGATATGTGTCGAAGCCTACTCTGAAATACACATTTTTATAGAATCTGAAACAGATACAACAGACAATACAACAGGATTCATTATTTGCACACAAACTTACGCATCAGAAATCTACGCGCACATTGTCACAGTAATCGAACATTCCAGACATAGCAACAACTAACATGGAAAATGATAGATTGTATGAAGATGGAAACTGAATAAAAATAAAGTTATTATTCTATTTTATAACGTAACGGATACAACTAGGTGTGAGGAAAGAAAGTTATTGTTAGTAACACTGGACAAACAAACAAGTAGAGTATATACTCAATATATTTAGTATATATATACCTAGAGTAGGACTTACTCGAACACTGCATGGAAAACTATCAGTGATCAAGAGAAGTTTATCTGTTAGCGTTGCTACATTGTGGATTTTAACATAAACAATAGGACATAGCGTGAAATGACACCACATACATCAAAGCAGACGTCACACTACGAAACATAACCTGGACAATATCATTACTCATTATTTGAAACAGAAGTAATCCCTGCACTGACACGCGCATTACTCTGATCATTATTGAACACAGAGTTATCGTAAAGAAGAAATAGCTGGACATTGTAGTAAACTGGAGGTACTCAGGAATTATTGAACATGTTGATAATATCGAGCAACTGAATCTCTGACAATGGGTACGACAAATTTGAGTTCAAAGTCTACGTGTCTCTATGTTGGAATCGCCAAGGGAGGAGTCGTTGTTCTCCATTAATACCTTTCCACTAGCAGTACCAAAGTTCAGTGGTCGGACATTTATCACTATTCTCAGTGGAATCGATACACACTCCGGATTCTCAGAGGAGCTTACGAGTATACGTGAGGAATTATCTGATACCACTACGACTTCGAACCGAACCAAACGTACAATTGTCTCATTATACCTGGCTAAGCCTGAACGACATACTCTGTACAACAGCAAGCTACACACTGGGAAAAAACATGGCAACGTCGATGGTTATTAGTCGCATTATGCAAGTGATTACTGCCACCAATCACACTCCTTCAGGGGTTGGTGAACATCAACATGCCTAGGGTATCACATTTATAACTGCGCATACCACTTATAAAGCATACAAGAACAGCAGGAATATTTCTTAACGTCTACCACTAATACATTTCACTAGTATATCCTTAGTCAACTGTCAGTTACAAGACACCAACGATAATTTACACCACCACCGAACATGTCGAGTCCATAAATCATTGTCAAACGCTAAACTTTGGAAGTCGAATATAGAAGAAGTACACTATCGTTCGATCTTCTTCAATCTGTAGTCTACATTCATTAGAGTCATTGGAGAAGTAGATAGTCCTACCTGTTAATGAACGATACATTCAATAAGGCCAGTATGAATTGTGATTGTTGATTGTTGTCACATTGGTCTGTTAATTAGGGGCTAATTAGTTAACGATGACAAAGTTAACTCTAAATTAACAGTGTGGGCGGTTGGTGGGTCTTTCTGAAATAGTTAAGGTACCTTGATTATTTAAGAAAGCGTTTAGTTTTGGCAGTCGTCAGGTCGGTACGAATATATTTATACCGATCTCACGGGTAACAACACATAATCGTTGTCTTGTTACATAAGTGTAGTAGTAAGCGAGGGTTATTTTATGACAAATTTCTGTAAAAGTGTTATTGTCTTTTATGAACGGAAATATGTATTTACGTGATACGTCATCTGTCGTTGTTAATTGTCTAGTGTTATATATATTCTTTATATTAAATATATTGTGCATACTAATTTCTGTAGTTTACATATGTAACGATTAGAATATTTGTTGTACAATAAGAGTGCTAAATTCTTTTTTAGTCGTCAACTTTACACTATTGACTTTATTTAAGTTAATATTTGGTCAACATTGATACTATAACATATACTATCGACTCTATTCCTTAAACAACATTATTGCAATTTTGTCGATTTTCTTGTCTTGCTTTTCACTTCGCTATCTTATTTCAGCTAGATAGCTTATTACTAAGGTAAGACAATATGTCGACACTTCAAGATTACATGGATATGGGTGAGAAGTCTGGATTGACCGGCGAGGAACTTAGAACGTGGGCAAAACAAGAATTCAGCGAATACCACTTGCAGCAAAAAGAAGAGAAACGACTTCAAGCAGCACGTGAGAAGGAAGAAAGACTGGCAGTGGAGAAAGAGGCAAAACAACTTCAAGTTGTACGGGAACGAGAGGAACGACAAGAGAGGTTGGCTCTTGAGAAGGAACTGAAAGAAAAGGAGATGGCTTTAGAATGTGACAAAACAGCGGCTAGAGAAAAAGAATTAGTTCTGGAAAAAGAGAAATTAATTATGGAAGCAGAGATTAAGGAAAAACAAATAGCCACAGAGGCAAACATGAAGGCAAAACAAATATCCGCAGAGCCAGACATGACGGCAAAACAAATAGCCGCAGAGGCAGAAATAAAGGAGAAACAACTGGCATTTGAAAAAGAAAGGCTTGCAACCGAGACACTCTGGAAAGACAAGGAGGTTGAAGGGAGTTTAAAGGTCAAGGCATTGGAAATGGAACGTGAAGCGGAAATAGAACGAGAGAAAATACAATCAAAACATAGAGATTCTACCGATTCTATTTCATAGACATCTTGCCTTGGAGCCTCTAAAGGTAATCGAATTAATACCTGAGAACTTGCGTACAATTACAAGTATATGTGAGACCGTGTTCTTGCACATTTCAGTTTAGATGAATCGGGTCTACATACAAAGTTTAAAATGCTTACTCCTAAATCTAACCAAACTTTCCTTGACTTTGTTTCTGAATTATCGTCATGTTTTGATAAATGGATTAAAGCGGCTGATATTGGATCTGATTTAAAAAAAAATCGAGATCTAATAATAAGAGACAGACTGCTGTCTGCAGTACCAGAATCTATGTCTATATTTCTGGTTGAGAATAAATGCAAAAATCTTAGTGAGATGGAAGCAAGAGGAGAATCATATTTCAATGCACATCGGGACATATTTGCAAATTGTGCACAACCAGAGCTTATCGTAGGAGTAAGTGCTAGATTCCAGAAAGGCAATGGTAAATTTAAAATAATTTAACAGTAAAAATAGAAATGGACCATACCAGTATGCCAATAAAGAGGGAGACAGACCAAGAAAGGGACACCTTACGCGATGCCAACATTGCAAATTATCACACGGACATCTTGAAATGTGTGATCAACACCCTGGTTACGCAGCTTATCTGCGAGACATCACGACAAAGAAAAGAAGTAAGTATGATTCGTACAAGAGAAGCATCAAATGTTTTTCTTGTAGAGCGTACGGAAATACAAGTAGGTCTTGTCCGATGAGAAATTCCTGGAAGGAAGCAAGCACTGCATATATTTTTTTTAGTAATGACTCTGACGACTTAGAGGAGACACATGCAGCTATCATGCAACAGTATGATGATAAGACTGACAAGACTACGACGGACATTCCTAATGACGAATGTGTTGAAACAATTCATGAAGCTAATGCCGTTAATATTCAAAATGGCAAACTTAAAGTTCACCAGGCATGGGTGAATGGTGAACCTACGACCTGTATTCGTGATTCAGGAGCTTCAATTGTTGGAGTTGATAAAAGGTTGATAAAGACAGAGGACTATACGGGAGAAACAGTTGCCTGCAGAACTTTTGGTGGCACAATCAAAAGATATAAAGTTGCCACGATTACAATACGATCGCCATACTTCGAAGGCACAGTAAATGCAGCAGTATTGCCTAACCCTTGTGCCGAATTACTAATTAGGAATATACCCAATGCAAATCAATACACTCATGAAGAGGCAATGCAATGGGAGATTGACCACACGCGAGCGAATGCAGTCACAAGAGCTTAAGAACGAAAACAAAAACACGATCCGACATTACAAACTTGTTTTAAAAACGTACAAGAACCGTCTAAACAGGCTAAACGTGGTAATTGGAAATTTTTCTTGGACAATAATATTTTATCAAGACGATACAATAAGGGTACAACACGTTGCATACAAATAGTACTCCCAACGAACTATTGTAAAGAGGCACTGAAACTGGCACATGATTTAACATTTGTGGGTCATATGGGTATTGCCAAAACCACTAACAGATTATTAACACAATTTTATTGGCCTGGTTTTACCAAAAATATTACCACACATGTACGTTCATGTACATTGTGTCAAATGACCACACAAAAAGGCAAACATCCTAAAGCACACGTTCAGAAAACTGATTTGGCATCTCGAGCATTTCAGAAAATTGCTGCGTATATTGTGGGTCCGCTAAACAAAACTACTGATCGGGGTAATAGATTTATTTTAACCATGACTGATCTTTGTACTCGTTGGCCAGAGGCTATTCCACTTAAGTACATCACAAGTAGATCCATCTTAGATTCATTATTGATAATTTTCAGTAGAATAGGATTCCCAAGTTGCATACTATCGGATAGAGGTAGTCAATTTATATGAACAGCTACTCAGGCGGCAATGAAAATACTTGGTATTCCACACGTCTTTAGTTCTCCTTGGCACCCAATGGCAAACGGTGTCAATGAAAATTATAATGGAGTCCTTAAGCGAACTCTAGCAAAAGTAGCAGCGGATAGACCCTAAGATTTGGATATTTTATTACCAGCTGTACTATTTGCGTACCGTGAGGTACCACAATCCAGTACAGGATTTTCTCTATTTGAACTGGTATATGGAGCAAATCCGCGTGGTCCATTGTTATTATACAATGATATGCTTACAGATAAGACATACGATTACCCGAAAAGAGAAGCATACGAAATGGTTACGCAGTTGAGAGGCAAAATCATTACAGCTTGCCAAATTGCAAAGTCAGGACTGGAGAAAGTATAACAGAGCACCATCTCTGTTAGTAGCTTAGGAGGGGATGATGTGCAAAGACTAGGCACGGTTGAGCATCCTATGAAAACGTAACTAAGGACGCTCAAGCCGTGACGTGGGGGGATGTAGAGAGGTTAGTTACTGGCTGGACTTGGGATTGACAACATCGTTTGTTTATAATGTAAAACCTCTTGTATCCTGTTATATATATTCTGATATATTTCGTCAATTAAAGCTTATGAAAACTACAGCCGAGACTTCAATTATATACATCTATTAACTGTCACTGTACTGTTACAAAAGCTGGAGAAAAGTACAGTCAGTACGATAATAGAAACGCCAAGACAATAGTCTTGAAAGAAGAAGAAGAGGTCTGGTTATTACTACCTGATCCTCGTGACTGTTTAGTTACCTCATGGCAAGGTCCATTTAAAGTGATTAAGAAAATCAGTGATGTGGACTATCGTATCGATGTAAATGGGAAACATAAAATTTTTCACATAAATATGCTTAAACCATATATCCCACGCGACAACAATACATCACAGGTGATGCAACAAATTCCACATAGAATAGCAGCAGCTTGTTGGGTTATTAACGAACAACAAGAAGACGCTATTAAACAACAGATTTCAACCCCAACAGTTAATAGTGACAGTAGTTGGCAATCTATACAAGTAAGTCAAGATTTGTCAACCCAAGAAAAAGAAAAACTTATTGCAGCAATAAAAGAATTTAGCACAATCTTTTCTGACAAACCAGGACAAACATCGCTTATCAAACATAAGATAACTTTACTTTCGAATATCCCAGTTAAAGTGAAACCATATCCTATCCCAATACATTATCTAGAGAAAGTTACTGCAGAGATGTCAGAGTTAGATAAAACGGGGATTATAAGAAATATATTTCAAACTACTGTTCTCCAGTAGTAATTGTGAAGAAAAATGATGGTTCATTACGTCTATGTGTTGATTATAGAAAAGTAAATGCATTAACACTACTAGATGCAGAACCAATGCCAAACATTGATGAGTTGATTGAGGGCATGGCAAACTCGAAACTCTTTTCCAAGATTGACCTCACCAAGGGATATTTGCAAATCCCTATGGATAAAGATTCGATGCATATCACAGCTTTCAGTACGCTATTAGGTCTATATGAATGGGCATATCTTCCATTTGGTTTACAAAATGTGCCAAGCATATTTATTCGCATGATGAGAAGATTACTCCATGGAATTTCTAATATGGCGACATATATGGATGACATCTGTATTCATACTTCAGATATTGACACACATGTCAAAATTCTCAAACAGGTATTTCAGAGGATACAGCAACACGGGTTGAAAGCTAAACCAAGTAAAATTGAGATAGGTTTTACTGAAATACAATTCCTTGGTCAAAGAATTTCTAACTGATTTAGAAAGACAGATCCAATGGTGGTTACTAAAATTCTTAATATCAAACCTCCAACGACAAAAAAGGAATTAAGAAGTATATTAGGTCTGATTAATTACTATCAGAAGTTCATTCCTAACTTTGCTGATATGACAGCAACATTTTCTGAACTATTAAAGAAAGGTCAGCCTACAAAAATAGTTTGGACAGATGATCATGATAGACTATTACAACAGATAAAAACTCTGTTCAGTACCTATCCTATTCTGAAATTGTCTGATATTTCAAAAGACTTCGTATTACAAACGGATGCTAGTTTACATGCTATTTCAGCTGTATTACTTCAAATACGTGAAGGAAAGTTGCATCCCATTCTTTACTTCAGTAAACAGCTATCAGATACACAGAGAAATTATGCTATTACTGAACTAGAGGTGTTAGCATTAATTGAAAGTATTGAGAAATTCTCAAGGTATCTATTTGGTAGAAAATTTCTTGTTCTTTCGGATAACAAACCTCTACAGATATTCAAATCTGGTCATCCTAAGAACTCTAGAATTCATATATGGTCTTTACTCTTACAGGATTATGAATTGGATATCTGTCACATTCCTGGAAAGGATAATAATCTTGCGGATATTCTCAGTCGACTATAGTTAAATAGATCTGTTATAAGTTATTCAATTATATTTATATCTGTTCATTCATAAAGTGATATGAAATTTAATAAATATAGGTTCAGATAGCACCTGATTAAAGAACAATGTATATAGCAATAATCAACTGTATAATTTATTACTGTTGCGAATATATAGTTTAGTCAGATAGATACTTGTGTTGATTTGTCATTTTGACAGGATGTCATAATGCGGCTACCAATTGAGGGACTTTAAACAGTTGTGTTGAACTAGGTGGCTACAAACTGTGTGGACAATATTTCATATTGTGCGGATAAGAAAGAGAGGAAGGACAATTTAAGTATCTAATTAAGAAAAGTGTATATATAACATGTTATATGATGTGAATAGGGTTATATTATAGAAATGAGTATATATATAGTTAAGTTAATAGGTTAATGTGTTATATTAATTGGTTAATTAGATGAATAATGTGTTATTTTAATATTATATTAGAATAGTTTATAGTTCTAATCATTCGTTCATTGGTTAATTGTTGAATTTAGAATTGGTCAAGGTGCCCAAGATATCCACATTGGAATATATCTCTAAAGTATCTCAAGGCAGGGAACGTCTACCTTACCTACAGATATATGATGGAAAAACAAGTAATATACGTCATATATACAGCGCAACGGTCAACAGCAACTGATATGGATTGCATGAAACCCCATTATTACCCTCGTCCGAAACTCATGGTATTACCTAGAGTGAGGACACTTGTCTATTAGGACAAGTGGGGACTAATGAAAATTAGTTGGACCGATCTCCCCATGGATCGGCCACACGACGTCCAACGGGGCTTTGGACAGGTGGGCGTGCTCGTCATATAACTTTTTTTTTTGGGAGGGTGGGTAAGGGGAACCATGAGCTATTCAGTTGTTGTTGTTGTTGTAATTGTTGTAGTAAGGATATGATTACAGATTGTGTGTGTGTGTGTGTGTGTGTGTGTGTGTGTGTGTGTGTGTGTGTGTGTATATATATATATATATATAGATGGAAAAAAAAATCATTCCATCATTTTTTTTATCTGGGAGGGGGCATAATGCTATATGACGAGGCACGCCGCAGATAATACAGAAAAGGAGAAAAGGGATTTTTCTATATTGGACACACCAAAGTGAACGGTCAACAGGAGAAACCAAGGGAAACTTGAAACATCAGAGGACAACAAAGAAACAGACGTTGTGAGGCTGCGACATGAAGCAGTTGTGTTTTCTGAAGGCTCTGTGTTGAAAAGGATATTCGGGACGCAATGACTGTGAGGATCGGCTGGTGAGCAACAGGATAGGAATGTGTTAACGAGGATACATCAATGAAAGGACCGGGCGTGGAAAAATCTAGGCGCTTTTCTGAAATACTGAACCGTGAGATTTGAGACTGGGATTCAAGGTGAACGGAGTAGAACAGGGAGCTTGTTCATAGATATATAAATAAACGCCGACCCTGTCTGAAGGGCAGTTTATGTTCTTGGAGAGCTTTTATCTCGTTGTTTCTGCAGCACATATTAAAGTGTAAAAACGTTCGCTAGAATGGTCTCAGTTATTTAATATTCTCCGAATTCAGGTGAGAACTGTGTTCTATGTTTTCAGTTAGTTGACGAGTTTATTGTCTAAAACAATTGGATTTGTGGATTCCAAGTTTTAGTTATTGCGGGAAGACACGTCGAGGCAATAATGCACATTGGGAGCAAGTCGCCGCTGAACATGTTGCATGGAGGGAAAACATCAGTAATGGAATAAAGACAAAGGAGAAAATTATTGCAGATAAGTCACACACCGAGCGTGTGAGACGTAAGATGGTGAATGATGGTGGAAATGACCATGTGTTGACATGCACCCACTGTGGACGAACATTTACAGCGTGAATTGGCCTTATCAGTCACATTCGCTACCGCCATAGGTGAAAGTTATTATGCCTTTATAAAGCACAAACTATCGTCTGTCAAGACGGCAAAGTGCCAATACATAATATATATATATATATATACTAGCTGACCCGGCCCGGCTTCTATCTGTCTATCTATCTATCTGTCTGTCTGTCCCGGCTTCTATCTGTTTATCTATCTGTCTGAACCGGCCCGGCTTCGCCAAGCCCCTGGTGGAGAGCATCTCATTTAAATCATATATGTAGTCATATAAGTTCTCGTTCCCGACTATCTGTCTGTCTGTCTGACCCGGCCCGGCTTCGCCCAGATCCTGGTGGTAAGCATCTCATTTAATTCATTATAAGTAGTCATATAAGTTCCCGTTCCCGACTGTCTGTCTGTCTGTCTGTCCGTCCCTCCCTCCCTCCCTCTCTGTCTGTCTAATCATTTATTGGTTGCAGTTATCTGTCTGTCTGTCTATCTATCTGTCTGTCTGACCCGGCCCGACTTCGCCCAGACCCTGGTGCAGAGTATCTCATTTAAATCATATAAGTAGTCATATAAGCTCCCGTTCCCGACTATCTGTCTGTCTGTCTATCTAATCTATCTGTTTGTCTGTCTGACCCAGCCCGGCTTCGCCCAGCCCCTGATGGGAAGCATCTCATTTAATTCATATAAGTAGTCATATAAGTTCCCGTTCCCGACTATCTATCTACCTGTCTGTCTATCTGTCTGTCTGTCTGACCCGGCCCGGCTTCACCCAGATCCTGGTGGGAAGCATCTCATTTAATTCATTATAAGTAGTCATATAAGTTCCCGTTCCCGACTGTCTGTCTGTCTGTCCGTCCCTCCCTCTCTGTCTGTCTAATCATTTATTGGTTGCAGTTATCTGTCTGTCTGTCTATCTATCTGTCTGTCTGACCCGGCCCGACTTCGCCCAGCCCCTGGTGCAGAGTATCTCATTTAAATCAAATAAGTAGTCATATAAGCTCCCGTTCCCGACTATCTGTCTGTCTGTCTATCTAATCTATCTGTTTGTCTGTCTGACCCAGCCCGGCTTCGCCCAGCCCCTGATGGGAAGCATCTCATTTAAATCATATAAGTAGTCATATAAGCTCCCGTTCCCGACTATCTGTCTGTCTGTCTGACCCGGCCCGGCTTCGCCCAGCCCCTGATGGGGAGCATCTCATTTAATTCATATAAGTAGTCATATAAGTTTCCGTTCCCGACTGTCTGTCTGTCCGTCCCTCCCTCCCTCTCTGTCTGTCTAATCATTTATTGGTTGCAGTTAGAACAACCTTAGATAAACGAAGACCAACTTACAAAAAGCATTAGAAACGTGGGTAAATGGAGCGGCGACAGCAGCAGCAGTAGCAGAAGAAGAAAAAAGAGGAGGAGGGAGGAGGAATAAGGAGGCGGAGGAGGGAGGAGGCGGAGGGAGGAGGAGAAGGGATGTGGATGGAGGAGGAGAGGGAAGAGGGGGAGGGGAGGAGGAAGAGGGTAGTAGGAGGAGGTGAGGGGAGGAGGATTATAACGCAGATGCCTGTAGATAACTGCAACGAAAAGGTCCACCTATAACCGTTCCCGTTCCCGACTATCTTTCTGTCTGTCTATCTGTCTGTCTGTCTGGCCCGGCCCGGCTTCGCCCAGCTCCTGGCGGGGAGCATCTCATTTAATTCATATAAGCAGTCATTAGGGCTGTACCGGATTCAAATTTTTGAAATCCTGCCGGAGTCGGATTTGGCTGGATTTATGAAGTGAAATCCGGACGGAGCCGGATTTACAAATAAAATAATAAAAATAAAATAACATACTACATCACTTGACTTAGGTGAGTGGAGTCACTCGACTTCATTACTGCAGTTCATTATTATAGACATGACAATGATGACATATACTCATATTAAATCATTTAAATGTAAAATAATTACATTTACATTAGAATAAGTAATTAAGTTCCATAAGTTCAAGATGAAACATAATACATAAGCACATAATGCTAATTTAGTAATTTTAATTTTTAGTTTTCAGTTTCAGTTTTTAGTTTTCACATTGTTTTCAGTTGGCAAATTGGCAGCTCAGTTACAACTCACAACGACAGTACATTGAACAGATTGAATTTATTGAAATACATTCATTCAGTAATTTCACTATTTCAGTCAGTCAGTCTTCATTATGGCTGTGAAGTTGAACTCTCAGAGTCAAGAAGGGACGAGTTGTATTTCAGGAAAACCAGCGTCTCCGCATTTTGTGGTAAAAGGCTACTGCAGTGGTCAGTGATAATGTCTCCTGCAGTACTGAACAGCCTTTCCGATGGCACACTTGTAGGTGATGGTGCAAGAAATGCCTGCGCCAGTCTAGCCATACTTGGAAATCTTTGCTTATTGGCATGCCACCATGAAACTGGATCGGACTGTCGAGTTTGAAGTGGCTCAGACAGGTACTGTGTCACCTAAGTGTTAATGCTGTTGCCTTCGGCACTAGTCCTTTTAAGGACTGCAACCAATCAAGCCAGGAGCCTGCACCACCAAAGAAAACAAGATGAAACATGCACAAAGGACAGCCACGGACCGATCCCCCAGCTGGAGGGGGATTACGAAAAGTCCTTATAAGGACTGCAGCCAGACGAGGAAGGAGCCTACACAAACAAAGAAAACCACAACAACAGAAGAGCACAAAGGATAGTAGCCGACCACTGCTGACGTCACAGACACAAACGATACATAACCAGTCCGAGAAAGGACTCACAAGACAAGAAATAGGGTAAATAAACCCACAAAAACCACGATCCTCAATTATAACCACAGCTGATGAAGCAGGTTAGACGAGGACGAATTTGGAATTTTTGTTTTTGAAATGGAATCGGAATCGGAATTCGGCAATCGCAGAACGATCTGTGGTGGGATTTTCCTCGACAATTGTGTCAAAACAGCTCCATAGGCTGGACTCGTACTGTGTGGCAGTGCTCACAGAAGTCAAAACACTAGTACTACTACTACTACTACTAGTAGCTGATGGATCCTGTGGACTGACTGTTTGCTGAATCAATAATGGAGTTAGCTGCTAACAGCAGATGGGCTCGTGCATCAATCACTTCTACCACGTTCGGAGAAGAAGCACAGCTTGAATCGAGGATCCAGTAGTGTGGCACATGTGTAAATACTGTTGGATTCAATGTCCGCAAATCTGCTGCTAACAGCTTCAAGCAGGGCTGCTTTCATAGTTTTGATCCCAGCATCACTACCTTCTTTCTGGAGGAAAGCCATGAGTGTTTTCACTAGGGCTGTACCGGATTCAAATGTTTGAAATCCGGCCGGAGCCGGATTTGGCCAGATTTATGAAGTGAGATCCGGCCGGAACCGGGGCCGAAGCCGGATTTGTAAAAATAGCCGGATTCCGGATTTGCCGGAGCCGAAATCCGGTACACCCCTAGTAGTCATATAAGTTCCCGTTCCCGTTCCCGACTATCTATCTGTCTGTCTGCCTGTCTGTCTGACCCGGCCCGGCTTCGCCCAGCTCCTAGCGGAGAGCATCTCATTTAATTCATATAAGTAGTCATATAAGTTCCCGTTCCCGACTATCTATCTGTCTGTCTGATCTGGCATGGCTTCGCCCAGCTCCTGGCGGGGAGCATCTCATTTAATTCATATTAGGCCCCCGTTCCCGTTCCAGTTCCCAAAAAAGACAACCCGCCCCGGCATCGCCCAGCTGGGATGAATGTATAGATGTTGAAGGTATGTATTTAAAATAGATGCATTATTCTTATGAAAACTTTGAAAATGCCTTAACGATTTTATAATTATATATTATAACGCAGCAGACGAAAAAGGAGGAGGAGGGAAAGGAGGATGAGGAGGGAAAGGAGGAGGGGAGGAGGAAGGGCGAGAGGGGGAGAAGAAGGGAGTAGGAGGAGGCAAGAAGGAGGATAAGGAGGGGAGGAGGAGGGAGGGGAGGATAAGGAGTAGGGGTAGGGTGAGGAGGATAAGGATTATAACGCTTATGCCTGTAGATAACTGTAGCGAAAAGGTCCACCTATTTGAGAAATATGCAACAATTTTACATATATAGCTATGCTATTAGGAGTTATGTCCCCTCGCTATATATACATTATAATGTAAATTAAATATTAAATAATATTAAGAAAATATGTTTGTACACTAAAAAAGACTATGACAGTTGGCTGCACGGGAATGAGAGGAAGACATGTAGAAAATTTCATCTCAATCGGATGGACCGTTCGCGAACGCATAAAGGACGTACAGACGGAGATTGCCTTTTATATATATAGAAGAAGATATATATATATATTATTAAAAGGGTTGTGAGACAGGGATGTGTAATCTCTCCAGATCTGTTTTCCCTGTACAGTGAAAGTATTTTCAGAAATATTGAAGATATGGAAGGAATCAACATTGGGGGACGATGCATCAATAACATTAGATATGCAGACGATACAGTCTTGATTGCAGACAATGAACAGGACCTGCACATTTTAGTAGATGCGATTGTTACACACAGTGAACAACTAGGGTTAGAATTAAATTGTAAAAAGACACAGATTATGGTCGTCACTAGGAAGGACGAAATACCATAATGTAATATACAAGTAAATGGGAATATTTTTCAACAAGTGAGCAGGTACAATTATCTCGGAACAGTAATAACATCTGATGGGAGATGCCTTGAAGAGATTAGAACAAGAATCGCCATGGCAAAAGTAGCCTTTAGCAAGATGAAAAACATATTGACCAATAAAAAGATGTCAATTGAAACGAGAAAAAGAGTGTTGAGATGCTACATTGAACCTGTACTTTTGTATGGATGTGAAGCGTGGACAATGAGCAGTCAGGCTGAAAAACATCTGATGGCTGTAGAGATGTGGTTTCTGAGGAAAATGCAAAGAATACCATGGACAGCCAGAAAGACCAATGAACAAGTCCTTCAAGAAACAAATGAAGATCGTAAATTGATTAGAGAAATTAGACGTAGACAGTCAAAATTTTTTGGGCATGTTATGAGAAGAAATGGATTGGAGAATTTGGTGACAACTGGTAAGATCGAGGGGAACAGACCAAGGGGAAGACCTAGAAGCAAGTACCTGGATGGCTTGGTCTTGTGGCATGGTCGAGACAGAAACACGGAGCTGATCCACGACTCTGGTGATCGAGTGAGATGGCAGAACATGACCGCCCACGCTTACCGGCATGGCACATGATGGATGGATGGATGGATATATATATATATATATATATATATATATATATATATATATATATATATATATATATATATATATATACACATATATACATATAGTGCAACATAATTATGTACATTGATTTCTGACTGTTTCTGAAAATGTGCTTTGTCATCGCATTCGCTTAGAATTAAATGAACTTTGTGTGTGCAAACCGGTGTTCTCTAGTGACTCATATTTATTGATAAGTAATCTGGCACAATATTCACACTGACAGACCCTAGACATAACCACAGCCACTTTTATCTGTTAGCAGTATTGTGACAGCTATACCAAAAAGACCAGGAGCAATTGAATGTGAAGACTGTCGTACAATTAACCTCATAAACCATGTCACTAAGCTTCTACTTGGATTGCCAGAGTAACTAACGATTGACTGAAAGAGGCTAATGAAATTAGAATATTATATACAACAATATGAAAGAGACAAACAGCTTTCTATGGCCATATTATGAGAAAAGAGGCATTGGAGAACATCATGACAACTTGAAAGATCGAGGAGAAGAGAGGCAGGGGCATACCAAGAGAAATTATGTTGAATGGCTTGAGACGGTGGCACGGAGGAATATCAGCAGCAGAGTTGATCCAGAACACCAAAGACGGAGATCTGTGGAGAGCCATAAACACCGATGCCAGCTGGCAGAGATCTGTGGAGAGCCATAAACACCTATTCCAGCTGACAGGGCACTTGATAGTGATGATTCTTCTATATAACCACATATCCAAGTATTTTTTTTGCCTGTTTACTAACTGACCAGGATTCACAGCTATGTTAAAACTTTTCTGTGTAACATGCAAGAACTATTTTTCAAACTTTCAAGGACGGCTTATTGCAGAAAACAGTCCTCATATGACAAAAGGCAGTTTTTGCTTGTCCTATTCTGTTCTTTATCTCGGTGATGCACCTTCCATCTGATGTTATCTGTGCACTTAGATACCAAGCTATACGTCATTGGCACCTTGCCGTCTTGACAGACGATAGTTTGTAAGGGATGGAGTTATTGCCTCTCCATAGCACAAAGCCTGAGCTAAAATATAGAGATCATGTGTTGCCCATGCAGCATGATCCCTCTTGGCCTTCCTAGTTCAATCCAGAGGAAAGGTAACACCTCTACATCTGGAACAAGACAAGATGCAGAAGCTGCCGGATCAGCAAAGCAATGCTCTAATTGTCCGCCTGTCAGAGCTTCGATCCTAGACCAGCCGCCAACCAAGGCTTAGGGCCTGGTCTGCCCTGCTATGACACTTTGTCTTTAGGTTGCATTTCCTCGTACCAGGGTAAGGCTTGTACCCTCCCAATTGCGCTCTTCCGCCCGAAGCCGTTGGGTGGTGGGTTTGGTAAGCGCCGCCCAACGTTCGGCGCTAACAGAAAGCAGGTAGTACCGCCTACTGTTATATGGTTGCTCAGTCATTTCTGACTAACACCTGACACAACAAGATATACGGCACGCAGTTCTATGCAGCCGATTTAGGAGGACTGATAAAATTATGGGATAAGTGCATCAATGTTGGTGGAAATTATGTTGAGAAATAAAGGGGCAATGTATGTATAAAAATAAAATGGTTTCAGGTTGTTATCATATTTAGTTATTTTTCTACAGCCATTTGTGACTTACTTATTGACTTACCCTCGTACAACAGCTTGAAAAATGTGAGTTTCCAGAAAGTAGAGTTGTATCAAATTCCGTACATAAAGAAACGTCACTACAAGTGAGTCACTAAAGTAAAGGACCTTTTAAGATGCCAGGAGGTGTAATGGGTTTATGGTGCTATTCCCACAATGTATAGACCAATCAGCACTCGATGGGTGATGTGGTCAATATCAAGTGGGCTGCCTTTACTTGCCAAGACACTTCCTGCTGCCTGTTTTAGAATGGTTGACTTTGGAGCCCAGGTTAATTTTTTTTTTTAAATGCACTTATGTGTATTCAAATACATGATCCCTGTACCAGCAGGCAAGAATGCTAGTCACTTCACTGTCATGGCTACCAACCACCACTACATACACCTTATTTTATTGTAAGAGAACAGCTGTAATAGAAAGCTGATCAAATACAAGTTTGCCCAGAGACATCTCTTACAACAGCTTTGCCAGTCACACTCCAAGAGAACAGTGTTTTGAAAACCCCAATAGATGAAACTTGAATATTCAAAGAATATTATACTGCAACAGATCAATAACATTACAGGTTATGCTGTCTCTCATCACGACTTCAAAGAGTAAAGTCCCTTACTATTCCACCCCATTAAGTGAACCAAAGACATTTTTAGTCAGCCATTGGTCACAGAGCCACTCAGCTTTAACATAATCAGCAGTGGAAAAAAAGAAGAAGCATAATCAACAAACTTTATTTGTT
Source organism: Cepaea hortensis (assembly GCA_963921405.1). Taxonomy (NCBI): domain Eukaryota; kingdom Metazoa; phylum Mollusca; class Gastropoda; order Stylommatophora; family Helicidae; genus Cepaea; species Cepaea hortensis. The sequence continues at coordinate 483,361,498 of OY992876.1, read as the reverse complement.
TACTTTGCAAATGTCAATAATTGTACTATTTTTCATAATGGTGTATTATATCAATGTCTGTTACAAAGAATAATAATTTCTGATTTATTACACGAAAGCACACAACTCGGGATATCCCATCACCAGTTCAATAAAGTTAGCTAAACAAGTTAACCCAGTGAAGTGTGAAATTTGATAAACTATGACAAGTTTCAAATTTAAACCAGAAAGGAATAAAAACACAAAGCTAACAACTGTTGCACTTATTTATGACAACCCTGGACAGCTCAGTCGGCATCACTGTTTCCCCGACAGACTGTGGCTGCAACAGTTGCCAAAGTGCATGTGATAGACTAAATAAATGTTTTGCGTATCCTTTTACAGGACTTAGCTGTCAACAGCAGCATCTTTCAGCTGTCTGTTGATCTCTTGGCAAGATTACGCTCAGTAGTTTGCCATTGCTTTCTGAGCGGCCGGCTCAGTATCCGCAAGTCACGAGCGGGGGTCGAACCACCTCAGTTCTCGCTCCGCTGCGAGACTCTGCGTGATAAACGGGATTACAGAGAGAAAGTGTTGTAACCCCACAGCCAGAGAGACCGGCATGTGATAGACTAGTGTGGCAATATTATTTTGTGTGGGCTTCTAATCAGTTGTGGTAGTCATCATTTGAATAACGAAGACACAAACAATAGATTGCACGATTTATTGCCTGGCATATTTCGCTGCATCTCGTCAGGTACATACTGCAGAAATCACACAACTTACGTGAATTAATTAGATAAATCCTTCAAACTGAAATATACACATGTTCGCACAGTAATGTCGATTGTCTACCACGGTAATTTTAAACTGACTAACATGTCTTTCTGCTTGCACAAGGACGGCTTACGAAGGTTGATTATTATAGCTTCAGCAAACTTTAACAATCGACTACTTTGTGTGTTGAACAACACACGGAAGGCACTGTCTCTTTCAACCACGTGACCGCTCTCGAGCACATGTCTCTCGACCGATGAAGCCGGACTGTTTCGTTGTGTCGGCCTGCCTAGGCTACCATCTTCTGTGTGTAGTATCTTGTCCACCCAATTCGGAATATGTTCCGAAACCCTGCAATGTAACTGTCGCTCAGTTCTTCCTATGTAGATGGCCTCGCATCTGCATGTAAATTGGTAAATACAATTTGATTTGGCGTACAAAGCTACAGGTTCTTTTACTGCTGGGACTGGGATCGGTGTGTTTCTGTCCCTGATGACTAGAGCTGCAGCACAGAATGTTCGCTCGACTGCTGTGGTGAGCAGACGATGCATTACGTCATTTCCTCAGAAGGTTAGCTGGATGAATACCTTGAGTTTAGGGACTGTAGTTACTTCTGATTTCGGTTTGGGCTGTTGCCAGTGGCGCTTTATAAATCCTGTGGAGTACCCATTCAGGTTTAAGGCATTCTTCAGAGTTTCAAATTCCTCTGTCAGTGTGTCCTCATTATTCCTCATTTCCTCGTGTATCCTCATTATTGTAGTCATCATTATTTGTAAATGAACAGACTGAAATTATAGGCACACCTAGTTAGTTAGTCGACAGATCATCCTCATTGCACATCAAACCATTTAGTCCATAAGTGCTTAGATCTCCTCCTCAGCAAATACTGCAGCGTGTAGCAGCTAACGACACCAGTTCTATGCTGGGTTATCAATCTTCTTCGGCTTCCTGCGTAGTGTTCTTGTTTGGCCACACCTCTTTTAATTTGCTGTTCTCGCAGTCTGACCATGGTTGTAGATTTGCAGTCATCACTTGGTTCTCGCAAAAGTCTTGCTTCTCGTAGCGCATTCAGAGTGTCAACCTGGTCCATGGCCTGTCCGCCCTCCACATTAGCCATACCTGCAAGCTTGTCAGCCCGCTCATTTCCTTGTACTCCTGGGTGCCCTGGTATAAAGATGTAACTAATCTTTGCCAGCAGAGGCCGCAACCACTCTCTTCGGATCAACCTCGTCTCTATCCTCTTGAGCATGCTCATTGAGTCGCTAAGGACACATGCCCTAGTGAATGTCTGTGTCTCGAGCCATGTTATTGCTTTACTTACTGCCATGACTTCCATAGACAGGCTACTTGTGGTCTCAACAAAAGCACCAGTCCTCCTTCACAATTCTCCCTCCGGTCCACGCCGTAAAGGCCCATGAGCTTCTCACATATCGGACGACCGACCCATCTGTGTAGATGACAGCATCACCGTCTAGCGAATTCTCGAAAATCAACGCTTGTACTCCCGCCTCCACAGCAGCCGGATATTCTTGTCTGCGTTTTCTGTCTAGTTGCATACAGAAATATGTTGGCACTTGAACACACTCCTCGCCAGGTTCTAAGTCCTCCACTGAACACACCTGTTGAAGAATGTCTTCCGCTTGACCCATCCATGACCTTCCTCTTTTTAACCTGCTGCCCTTCACCTTCCTAATTTCACTATGCAGTGGATGTTGTGTGTTTGCGTGGACTGTGAGGTTGACGCAAATTTGTAGTCTGTCTTCAATGGTTGCTGTATCTCTTATACACTTCTTTCTATTACTTTCTATCTGCTTATGGCTGACAGTCAGGATCACTATCGCATACCAAAAAACAGACATGACCAGCCCCTCATATAGGAGGCATAGATGGCGCTGCTCACAGTTTGCTGCCGCCGTCACCTGCATTGCAGCCAAACCCCGCTTGGCCTTTGTTATCACTTGGTCTATGTGCTCATTATAAGCAAGGCTTCGATCAAAATGTATCCCCAGGCAATTCATTGCCTGCATTTTTTCCAAAGTCCGAACACAGATTAACAGTTGGTGTTGGCGTTTTGACAATATGATTATTCAAAGGGAACCATGTGTGGGTGAGGGATGTGTGTGTCAGTGGGTGGAGGATGTGTGGGTGATTGGGTGTGTGTAGGTTGGAGGTTGTTGTGTGTGGGGATGTGTGTGTGGGAGGAATGTGTATGTGGGGATGGGTGGGTGGGGGAATTTATGTGCGCCTGGGGGTGGATGGTTGGATGTGTGGGTGGGGAGTGTGGTGGGTGGGAGTGTGGTGGGTGGTGGATGTGTCTCATAACATTGTAATATGCATTATTTATGTTTACAATATTCATTTCAGATGTTTTTATCCTATGTACCATGCACTACTGATGAATGAAAGATGAGTGATTGGAAGGGCCGAATGTAAGATGGGCCTGCATGCCCAATTTGATACCCTTTTAAAATAAAGTTAAATCAATCAATTAATTAATAGCGCTCTTGTTTATAGTGAAAGTATTCTTAAGCCTAGCAAAGAAATCTTATGGTTAATTAATTATGTGTTAATGAAGATGATTGCTAGAATTACAATTCATAACTGTGGAAGATGACATGTGTTGTTTCATGGATTTAATGGTTCAATAATGTTTATCATGACGTCATACTTGTGGCATGTGAGTTTATTTCATTCCATTTAATTCAACTGATGATGTGTGATGTTAATTCATCGTGTGGATTGTGTTTCCATAAATAATCATGACTTAGAATATATGTTACTAGGTCAGTAGTCTCTGAAGTAGATCGCCTGAGTGGTTATACACATTTGATTTAACTATAATCTATTCCTCAAGTTTAAACACAGAAGACACAAACAATATGTTGTCCAGTTTATTGCCTGGCATATTTTGCTGCATCTCATCAGGTGCATACTGCAGAGTTACATATCATATGAAGTGAATAAATGAATAATACTAGGGCTGAAATACTTAAAACACATAGTCACTGATATTGTTTGAATGTGGAGCATCAGTTTTCACCATGGTAATTGCAGATTTAAAATGAAGTCTTTCTGTTTGCTCAAAACTGGTGCCAGGTTCTCACTTAGGCTCGTTGGGCAGAACATGACACTTTGATGACAACATATTTAGCAGTTGTAGAAATAAGAGCGAACACCAGCGTCCTAGCATAAGATCACCAGTTGATTTGACATCATGACATCCACTGTCTCATCATCCTCTCATTCTGTCACAGGGTACAAGGATCATATATATTTATGAGATGACTGGTGTAATAGTTAGATCATACGATCGCGCTATCAAGACAAGTCACCTGAAGAAGTCAAGCCGCCTCTTCTAGTCTACAATATGATAAACTTTACACTGACCAACTTACGTCCCTGTCTGGCCATCTTGGGGCGAACACACAACAGAACTTGACGGTCGAAAATTCATTGAATCTGGGCTGCAGTCACCGCAGAAACCTTGTTCAGTGTTTTAGTCTGTCGTATAACATATTGGCTGTCCCGCTAGTTATGTTAATCTTGCTGGTCCAACGTTACTCAAGCGCCTGGGTGCGTTTTTCGACCTCACTCTAGCTTCCTCTCAGCCGAACTAAACTCCAGTCCTTGTTACCCCTGACATCACTTCCATCCCGTCACGTGATGTTGTTGGGGCCATAGTCGCTTGAGTGGTTTCCCTTTGTCAGGCCTGTAGTTCTGTAGTTGATCTATTGTCACTATACTACATCTATTCTACAGTCGATTCCACTTAAGTCGAACTCGGATAAGTAGAATTTTGCTTAAGTCGACGTTACTGGCTTAGTCCCAGCCATTAGCCTTCTTTATCATTGTATAAAAAGTCCTGATAAGTCGAATTCGGTTAACTCAAATTTTCGGATTAGTCGAACATCAAAATGATTACTGACTATATAAGTGTTCATGTAAAGTTGAACTGCTCATTTCACACCCAAAAGATTGTTTCGCAAAAGAATTATTTTTAGTCAGCCCGGAGAACAACAATCTCACACATACGATATCTCGCTACATGTCAACAATGGCGGCTAGTGGACGAAAGCTTACTACTTTAACTTTAAAAAGAAAGATTGAGCTGTTGGAAGAGGTTGAACATAGTGGGAAGAAGAAAGTGGATATAGCTTGAGAATTTGGTATTCCAACATCAACATTTTTCGGCATTTTAAAGCATAAAGGTTGTTACAGAAAATTGTCTTTCGATGCTGCCCTTTTAAAATGGTTCACTGCGATTAGATCGGCAAATGTACCAGTAAATGGGCCTTTACTTATTGGGAAAGCAGAATTTGCACGTCTTGGAGGTAAGACAGACTGGAATTGTAGTGCTGGCTGGTTGGATCGTTTCAAAAAATGACAGATTTTTACTTTAATTGTATTTGGAAATTTTTATATGACTTTAATGTTCCGTTTTCTAAAATAATTAAACATGTCTGATATTGTATTGCTATTTATTTGTTCACTAACTGTATTTCCTAAGTGGTACAATCATTTTACTCAATGCTACTGCATAGTACACATGTATTAGTGTAAATGTGTGCAGTCTGGATAAGTAGAATTTCTGATAAGTAGAACAAATTCCTTTGACCCCTGTGACTTCTACTTATCCAGACTCCACTGTACTATGCCACGCATTCATGATGATTGTTACTCATGTACAACTTTAACTCTTCTATGGTCTAATCTTGTTGAATGTCACTTGTACTGTGTGACCCATTTTGGTACATGGCAACTGTCTGGAACCATCTAATTACTAATGCCGTGATGTATTTGTGCAATAATTTATTGTTGATCAAGTAAAATTCGGTTGGATTTGATAACATGTCTTCTATTTTGTTGGAAGAAGTAAAGATGTGATTCCTTAGATGGTTGTTGTGAATGGCTTGGATTGGCAGAGTAACTTAACATTGATTGCCTGGAAAAGGCTAATAAAAGTAAAACATTATATACAACTATCAGAAAGAGACTATAGCATTCTCTAGTATAGTGAAGAGAAGAGAAGTGTGGGAAAGCACTGTGATGACTGGAAAGATCATTGGGAAAAGAGACAAAGCCAGACCAAGAGAGATGATGCTGGATGGACTGTATAGTGATATTGAGAAATATTATCAGCAGAGTTGATCCTGAACAGGGACCAAGATCTGAGGAGATACATGAACACCTATGGTAGTTGGCAGGGCACATGATGATGCAGTCTCATATGTCTCTTCAGATTACAAGTCTGAGTAAAAGAAGCACCACAATCATCATGATTATAAGGTTTCTATCCTGTATGTGTTTTCTTATGGTTTTTCAGGTTGTCAGCTCTAATATAAGAAGCATCACAAATATCACACTTGTAAGGTCTCTCTGCTGTATGTGTTCCCTTGTGGTATTTCAAAGTGCCAGCTCGAGTAAAAGAAGCACCACAATCATCACACTTGTAAGGTTTCTCTCCTGTATGTGTTCTTATGTGGCACTTCAAACTGCCAACTCGATGAAACGAAGATCCACAATAATCACACTTGTAAGGTTTATCTCCTGTGTGAGTTCTCTTGTGGGTCTTCAGATTGCTCCCTTTAGTAAAAGAAGCACCACAATCATCACACTTGTAAGGTTTCTCTCCTGTATGGGTTTTCTTATGACTCTTCATATGGCCAGCTTGAGTAAAAGAAGCACCACAATCATCACACTTGTAAGGTTTCTCTCCTGTATGTGTTCTCTTATGTTGCTTCAGTTTGCTACCTTCAGTAAAAGAAGCACCACAACAATCACACTTGTAAGGTTTTTCTCCTGTATGTATTCTCTTGTGGATCTCCAGATTGCCCCAATAAGTAAAAGAAGCACCACAATCACCACACTTGTAAGGTTTTTCTCCTGTATGCATTCTCTTGTGGGTCTTCAGACTGCTCCCTTTACTAAAAGAAGCACCACAATCATCACACTTGTAAGGTTTTTCTCCTGTATGTCTTCTCTTGTGGATCTTCAGACTGCTCCCTTGGGTAAAAGAAGCACCACAATCATCACACTTGTAAGGTTTTTCTCCTGTATGTGTTCTCTTGTGGATCTTCAGACTGCTCCCTTGGGTAAAAGAAGCACCACAATCATCACACTTGTAAAGTTTCTCTCCTGTATGTGTTCTTATGTGGCACTTCAAACTGCCAACTTGATGAAAAGAAGCACCACAATCATCACATTTGTAAGGTTTCTCTCCTGTATGTGTTCTCATGTGGTACTTCAAACTGCCAACCTGATGAAAAGTCTCCTGTGTGAGTTCTTTGAGAGCTATAACTGACATAATCAAAAATGTAATGAAGAGACTGCAAAGTTCTGTGTAAGTTTTTCTTGTGTTTCCTTATTTTCCTGCTGACAATTCTACATTGCCAGGGATAATTTGTTGTGTGTATCAATCACAAAAGAAAAATTTTCTGACATTTGACAATTTTCATGTTTTATTGATGCCTTGCAACTGTTCTCAACCATGCTTGATTCTGAGTTGCTGTGTTCTGTCATTTCTTGAATGATGCTTCCTCCAGCTATGTCTATAATTTTACTGAATCTGTGACTCCTGTCCTCAAACAGAACATCCAACAGTTCTTGTTTCACAACCTTCATGTCTATGCTATCATATGTCCACTTTTGTGAATGCTCTTGTATAGAGTATTGGAGACTAAGAGTGTATTTCTGAAACACACAAAAGTAAATAGTTAATATCCTCACAAATATACCAAGTATTGATTATAAACATATGTGTAATCAAGCAGGCATACATTGCAGCTAGGCTGATGTATGATCTAAGTTCATGATGATATAAGCTAATGTATGATCTAAGCTGATGTATGATCTAAGTTCAGGTATGATCTAGACCAGTGGTTCTCAACCTTTTTTGGCCCGTGCCCCCCTTCACCATATTTTCAGAACAGCATTCCCCCCCCCCCCCCCTTTTGTATATCCTACCTAAAAATCTCGCTCCCGCCCCTACACAATATACGTAATAATGGAAGCTAATAGCACATACTAAAACAAGTCTAGATGTTCACATAAAACATGATTTGTGGGTCTACTTACTTTATAAATTGAATTTTAGAAGAGTGAGACGTACAGAACCGTACAGTATGAAGGGAAAAACAATATCAAGTAATCGTTTCTTGTATTAACGCGATCTTGAAATAATCTTAATTCCCCCTGGAAACCCTAAAATTCCCCCCTGGGGGAGGGGGGGGGAAGAATTCCCCACCGGTTGAGAACCACTGATTTAGACTGATGCGTGGTCTAAGTACATGATGATATAAGCTGATGTATGATCTAGGCTGATTTTTGATATAAGCTCAAGTATGATCTAAAAGAGGTGAAGTGACTGCGTAAGTGTAAATTAACAGATTAATAGGTACTAAGGTGGCACGTCAGGAATAAAAAAAATACCACTTGACTTCTTGAGAACTACTTTCTCATTGTAACCCTGTTACTCATTGTACGAGGGCTATTCCAAAATCAACCCCAGAGTGGCTGGTAAAGATTTAAACAAATTGATAATAGCATCTAAATACATATAAACGTTGCATACATCACTGCATTACTTTTCCTCACAGTCACCACCTAAATTCAGGCACCTGTCACCGTGGCTTGAGTTTTTGTAACCCCTCGTCAAGGATCGGCGCCGCCAGGGTAATTAGCCAGTTGTTGATTCTACCCATGAGATCCTCAGTGGTGTCAAAGCGCTGGATAGCCAGCCTGACCTTCACCTTGCCAAAGAGAAGAAAATCGCTTGGTGGCAAGTCCCGGATGTAAAAAGGGTGGTTGAAAATGTCCCATTTAAACTGCTCAAGCAAAGCCTTTGTGAGAGCAGCAGTGTGGGGCAGCGTATTGCCATGTAGGATAATGACGGTGAGCATTCCGCGCCTTTTGTTTTGGGTTAACTGAGGAAGCTTCGTCAGTGTTTCACACAAATTATTGTGGTCTCGAATGTCATGAATTCCGTCAATAAAATGCCCTTGCGGTCCCAGAACACTGTAACCATCGCTTGTCGTTGCAAAAATCTTTGCTTGAATTTTTGGGGTTTGTTTGGAGAATAAGAATACATCCACTGTTTTAACTGTCCCTTGATCTCTGCATCCACAAAGTGAACCAATGTCTCGTCCCTAGTCGCTATTCTGTCGAGAAATGCATCTCCCTCTTTCCAGTAGCGCAGGAAGAACGTCAAATCTGAGCTCATTCTTTGAGCTTCGTTAACACCAGTCAGTTGCTTTGGTACCAAAAGTAACCTAACCTCTCTGTGACAATTCGAAACAGACCAGTCCTAGAAATTTGTGGACATTCTGTAGAAAGATCTGAAATTGTGAAACGGCGCATTACCACTACGACTTGGTCAACTCTTTGAATGAGCTCATAGGCCACACAAGAATGTCGTGCTTGTCCACCCTCATCATGCACATCTTTATGTGAATCTCTGAATTTCCCACACCGATCCCTCACAGAACTGTTACTCATAATGTTATCACCATACACACAATATATTCGATGATGAATCTTGGCCGCATTTTGACCTTCTGCTTGAAGAAAATGAATCACACCACGGATTTCACAGCTGGCGGGAAAAGCAGTAATAGTGTCCATGTTTTTTGTTTGCCATTTGTGCACCACTGTGTCAGGTCTTAGTCAGATATGACTGAGCTACCGTATAACAGTAGACGGTACTACCTGTTTTCTGTTAGCGCCGAACGTTGGGCGGCGCTCACCAAACCCGACACCCCACATTGTGCCAACGGCTTCAGGCGGAAGAGCGCAACTGGGAGGGTACAAGCCTTAACCTGGTGCGAGGAAATGGTTGGCAGCTGGTCTAGGATTGAAGCTCCGACAGGCGGACAGTTAGATCATTGCTTTGCTGATCCGGCAACTTCTGCAGCCTGTCTTGTTCCAGATGTAGGGGTGTTACCTTTCCTCTGGAGTGAACTAGGCAGGCCGAGAGAGGGATCATGCTGCATGGGCAACACATGATCTCTATATTTTAGCCCAGGCTTTGTGCTATGGAGATAAGAAGAAGAAAGCTATCTTAAGAAGCAAGGAAAGAGCAACGCGTAACACTCTGAGTGAACTAAGGCAAGCTAGGAAGGATGTGCAAAAGGCTGCCAGGCAGTGTGCAAATGATTATTTGATCAAGTTATGTGAGTCCATTCAAATCGCAAGTGATAAGGGAAACATAAGAAGCATGTATAAAGGAATAAAGAAAGCCTGTGGTCCAGTGATCAAAAGAAGTGCACCATTGAAAACCTTGACTGGAGAAATCATCACTGATAAGAAACAGCAGATGGACAGATGGGTAGAGCACTATTTGGAGCTTTACTCAAGTGAGACCAAACTAGCGGATGATGCCCTCAACGCCATAGAGGCTCTACCAACTCTTGACCACCTGGACACACTTCCCACCATAACAGAAGTTAAGTGTGCTATAAATGAACTTGCATCTGGCAAGGCTCCAGGTAAGGATGGGATTCCAATAGAGGTTATAAGGAGTGGGCAAGTGTCACGAATTGGCAGCCTTTACTTCCCAGAACAATTTTTGGTCCACTTTTGATAGGCCATGTAGAGAATCAACAGACGAACAAAACTGTTTTCTCTATATTCAAGGCTATACCGTCTTGACGTAAGCTTGCAAAACCTGCAAGTAAACAAACCACCAGGAATGGCTTTCTATTTGGGAAGTTAATTTGACACCAGTACCTGTCACCCCCAGAGGTTATCAATCCAGCCAGACGGGAGGGCAGACTCAGGGGACTGAATAGTAATTAAAACCAAACAGCCATGACGTAAGCTTGCAGATGGCAAGTAAAATGGCAACTAGATAATTAGTATACACCTTGGGAAACTGCTGACCCAGACATGCTGAATCAACAATGAACTGGGCCATGGACTGTGTAATTAAAACCGACCAGGCATGACACCTGATAAGAATAGCTAGGAAATCGCCCAACCGCGATGGATGACCCCATCTGGTAGAGACTGGAGGCGCAAGGTGTGAAATCACTGATAAGACTTAGTGGGCTAATAATTGTTAGACCCACAGGTGTGATGGCCAATTGCAGTGATAAGTGCAATTACTGTCCGGTGGAGATAAGAAGAATTTATGAGGGGAATGCCAGGAGATAATATGGTCTGCTTGACTCAGCTTAAATAAGGGTCCCTAGCCTGTTTTATGTTAGATTAAGTTTGACTTCAGAACAGGTAGGAACTATCTCAATGTCTGTAGTCATATGCATGATTTTTTTTGTTGGCTTCTAGGAATTATTTCTTAGTAACTAGTCCCTTAGTAATTCTCTTAGTTTCTTAGATGGATGGACCGATTTTCAGTCTATATCTGATCTAGGTTATTGCAAGAACTATCATTGTCATAGGTTACTTGAGTGTTCTTTCTGAGTTCTGTGTTCAATATCATTGTGCTGTAAGTGCTACTCTTCTGAGAAGTAGAAACTTCTGGAAGGCAGGTCTTGTCTAGATATACTTGAGGTGTCGTAGCAGATGCTTGCCATCTCTTTCTAAACTAGACTAGTTGCTTTTTTGGTGTGTGCATTTGTTGTACAGAATATAGTCAACTGACTATTTATTTAATTCTTACAACAGCAGGTGATTAAACCGGGCAGCTCAGCAAATATAGCTGGTCTGTGTGGTAACTTCAATTAAGACCTGTTGTATATCTCATTTTGTAGCTATACAATATTAGTACTCATTAATAATGACTGATGCTATTAGATTGAGTATCATTATATGTCCATCTTGAAGTAATATAATGTTTACGGATGTTGGATGTATGTAGGTGTAATTTCATAAACTAACTAGTGCATTATGCTATGATGTTAAAGTATCATATGTCTAGTTTAATCAATAGGTTTATGTGTATTGGATGTTTGGTATATTGATTTGTCATATGCAAACCTACCAATATGAAGTGTTATATTATGGTGTGCGCATTGGCACACTAACCATCGATTGCATTTGTAGCAGAGGTGTAATGGTACAGACATTACCCACAAGTGTTAGGGGGTATATGGTGCTAAACCTTTTTCATCGTATGGTGGAGGGTAGTTCACGGAACCCTGGCACAGCTACTGGTCACGGCTTGTAAGCCCGGATGACCCGGCATTATTATAATACCATTACCGACCCTGTGAGCTGCTAAACTAACTTTGGACAGAGCGGCTGTACGACACAGAATTTCTGTATTAGCGACATGGACATGGGGCGGCAGAAATGTAATCATTACAGGCGTGTGAGACAATTGAAAAGCCCGTCCCAGACTAAAGACAGTAGGGAGAAGGAGGATGGTGAACACAGTAGAGCTGGAAGATAAACTTGGCCAGACTGGTCATTGTATATGTTTGTGTTATGATATGTTTTAATTAGGATTGCGCTGATGTAGAACTGATATAACACATTCTTGACTTTCTTTCAAGCTCTCACAAGGAGCACCTATGTTATAGATCTCAGGACTAGAGACTACTGACTAGGTAGAGCCAGGACTGGCAGGATCGTCAGAATACCGGCAAGCTGTTTCTTTTTTGAGTCTACTGGAGAGTGGGGATCTGGACTACAGTTCCAGATAGATGAAGTAACAAGTAAAGTTACGTAATGTTTGTCATCAATATCAATATGTATATGATTTCATCATCCTCATCTTGAACCATCAGATGTCTATGATTATGATTAGTAAATAAATGTTGTAGTATTGTAACTCATAGTTCTGTCGTTATCTTTTAATTCCAATTGTGCATACGTGTTGTGTGTGTACATTGGTGGGGGTTCACTTACACACCAAGGAAGGGAGCAGTCAGGGAGAAAAACCTGTACTGAGAATAGTCGTCTATATTCATATATTTAGACTTAAACATCTATCTCAGCTAAACTTCTCTTTCCTGTTCCTTGGCGAATATTCAGCACAGTTCATTTCATTTTGTAACGAGCCACTAGGAACTGTACGTTGGATATTCAAGGGCTTAATCTGTAGTTCAGCCATATAGATTTTGTCCCTAGTCAGTTTCTGACTATCTGGGGTTGCTCGCCAGTGAATAATACATTCATCTAGCCGGTGGGGCATCCCGACTTCTGACAGATTGGGGTCCAGTCCGCGATCCTGAACCAGGATTCTAGTAATCATAGTGATTCTACTAGACCCTAGACAAATGATTTTTCAAAGTTAACTCTTGTAATCTTCAGTCATCAAAATAGACTATCATCAAATGTAGCTACTTTTAGTTGAGGAAGTTTCAGAGTACATATATCACTTTTCAAAAGTATAACAGATAAGAACTTATGAGAAAACTACCATCATCTATCATTTAGTGTTATCATTAATCATTTATTGATAATTGGACACTTTAATCATATTTACATTGATGTGTTTGATGATTTAACTGCTTGACTGATTTGCAATTTTATGCTAAAATATGCCATGTTCATTTTGACATGTATGCAGTGCATTTTAATGTTTATTTAGGTAAATATTACTGTTGATTACTGTGTAGTATATCTCTCACACTTACTTCACTGCTGTCGCCAGATACTACTTGAATATTACTTTCAGTTGTCTTTCACTGCTGAGGCTAAACTATACACATTGGATAGCGTAGACTGTCAGTAGTTAACTCTTGTCTTTCTAGCTTAGATCTGATTTTTGATATATACATAGGAGCTAACCTGAATTGTCATTAGCAATTATGTTCTTGCTTTACCGGAATCTTGAAGAGGATCTGAGGGCGCGCGCAGATTTCTCAGAGACCGCGAGAGGGTGGGGCATAAGAGAAGGCTTACAGGGAGAGCAACTAGAAACATATATCATAGCAGAGTTAGAATGGTGGGACCAAGAAGAAGACATTATGTTTAAAGAAAATGATGAGTTCTTTGAAGCACAAGAGCGTAGCAAAACTGAAGGAGTAAAGATGGAGAAAACGCATATGGAAGCAGTCAATGCGGAGAAGCTAACCTTTCTAGCGGAACATAAGGTAGGAGATATGGATGCTCACCCAACCAGGAAGGAAGGGACATCTTTGCCACCCACCGCAGAATCAGAGGTAGTGGACCGGGAACTACAGGTTCTCATTCGACCCAGTCCCAAACGGAAAAGAGGGAAGAAAAAACGTGCCAAGGGCATTTCAAACAGTCACAAACGTGATAACTGTTTACACCACGGCAATAGTCGTTTGACAGTAGAGGACCTTCAGGAAAACCACTTGACTGCTACGAGAAATGAATCTCGAGAGAAAGAGGAACTGAAGACAACCTTTAATGAGGTCGCAGGCGGAGACCTAGCCGATTCTCACATTCCCTTCTGTTCACAGAATCACGAAGTGGAATTACATCTGACTGAAATAGGGAGGAAGGAAGGAACAGAATCCCAGGTGATTTTCACTGCTGCAACGCCGGAAGAGTCACTAATTATCAGTTCAGATAATTTACCTAGTAACAGTTACCCAGAGGACAACTGTTTGCACTACGGTTTGCCAGTACAAGACTCCCAGGAATCTCATTTTACTTCAACGAGAGGTGAAACTCAAGAGGAAGATGACCTGAGGACATCTTTTAAGGAGGTCGGAGATCGAAAGATAACCGACTTTATTATTCCCTTCAGCCCAGACGAGGAAGAAGTGGGATTAAATTTGACCGACAGTGGGATGAAGGATGACCCGGAACCCTTTGTGATCTTTGAGGCTGCAGCTCAGGAAAAGACACTAGACATCAGTTCAAATGATTTACGTAGTGTGATGGATTGTTTAGACACCAGCCCATCACCGGATTTACCTCAACTGGACTTAGCCCATGAAAGCAGGACCAGAGAGGATCATCCAGACCAGGAAACATTTCCAGTTGTTATCTCACAGTATACCAGTTCGGAGACTCAGGAAACACAGGGAATTGTTAGGAGCCAGAATATGGACTCTGATATTGTGCAGACAACATTGTCTGTAGTTGCTAAAGAAGAAAATTCTTTGCACAAGATGGAGGAAGAAACGCCTATCATCTCATTAGCTGAAGTTATCAGGGAATTCCAGCAACAGGAACCTGAAGTAACAGAAGTCAAGAGTGGTTTGGAATCAACACTCTTAGGACTCAATCTACCCTTCTGTCAGGTCGATTTGATAGGAGTAGATCAGCTATTTGTGGATACTTTATTCAAAAGTAACTCCACTTTATCGCCCTGGAGTAACTATGTTATTTCTCAAGGCTGGACAACTTGGCACACTAAATTTCCAATTTCTAGCACGGTTTTCACACGAAACTCTAATGCAGAGAAACTCAGCCCGTTAACTGATTATCAGGGGAAGAAACCGCGACATCGAGGAGGGAAGATTGTTACGCCCAACTTTGAAGGAGGAAAGCGCCAGTTGAATTTATATCATGGGACCATGATGTGTAACATTATTCCTTTCAAAAGGAAGTTATTGATGGATCAGTTGAGGATCTATAATGGATGGAGGAAAATCACGGAGACAAGCTTTGCTGTGGCCAGCTTATGCAAGACCTCACTACGGGTACATCCTCGGCTGAAAGGAGTAAATCACGTGAGTGAATGGTGTAAAACAATTGCTGCCCAGAGGCGTAGAAGAATCCCGTTGATTGTGATCTTTCCCAGAGGGATAAAATTACAACCTCCTGACAATTACCAGATTTTACCAAGCTATTGCATGGAATCCCGGCCGAAAACCAGGTACAAGGACCTATCCAAAGTATCATGGGAGTATGGAAATGGAACGTCTTTATGCAGATGCAGGACAACCCATTGCCACAAGGAATATTGGAAACCTTTAGGCAGATACAGAACGGAGAGTGCTTAGGCATTATTCTGGGAGGGACGGCGTGCTTTGACAAAAGATTTCTGGCAGAAACTTTTTTTTTAAGAGGAAAGCTCTGTCACGAATTGGCAGCCTTTACTTCCCAGAACAATTTTCGGTCCACTTTTGATAGGCCATGTAGAGAATCAACAGACGAACAAAACTGTTTTCTCTATATTCAAGGCTATACCGTCTTGACGTAAGCTTGCAAAACCTGCAAGTAAACAAACCACCAGGAATGGCTTTCTATTTGGGAAGTTAATTTGACACCAGTACCTGTCACCCCCAGAGGTTATCAATCCAGCCAGACGGGAGGGCAGACTCAGGGGACTGAATAGTAATTAAAACCAAACAGCCATGACGTAAGCTTGCAGATGGCAAGTAAAATGGCAACTAGATAATTAGTATACACCTTGGGAAACTGCTGACCCAGACATGCTGAATCAACAATGAACTGGGCCATGGACTGTGTAATTAAAACCGACCAGGCATGACACCTGATAAGAATAGCTAGGAAATCGCCCAACCGCGATGGATGACCCCATCTGGTAGAGACTAGAAGCGCAAGGTGTGAAATCACTGATAAGACTTAGTGGGCTAATAATTGTTAGACCCACAGGTGTGATGGCCAATTGCAGTGATAAGTGCAATTACCGTCCGGTGGAGATAAGAAGAATTTATGAGGGGAATGCCAGGAGATAATATGGTCTGCTTGACTCAGCTTAAATAAGGGTCCCTAGCCTGTTTTATGTTAGATTAAGTTTGACTTCAGAACAGGTAGGAACTATCTCAATGTCTGTAGTCATATGCATGATTTTTTTTTGTTGGCTTCTAGGAATTATTTCTTAGTAACTAGTCCCTTAGTAATTCTCTTAGTTTCTTAGATGGATGGACCGATTTTCAGTCTATATCTGATCTAGGTTATTGCAAGAACTATCATTGTCATAGGTTACTTGAGTGTTCTTTCTGAGTTCTGTGTTCAATATCATTGTGCTGTAAGTGCTACTCTTCTGAGAAGTAGAAACTTCTGGAAGGCAGGTCTTGTCTAGATATACTTGAGGTGTCGTAGCAGATGCTTGCCATCTCTTTCTAAACTAGACTAGTTGCTTTTTTGGTGTGTGCATTTGTTGTACAGAATATAGTCAACTGACTATTTATTTAATTCTTACAACAGCAGGTGATTAAACCGGGCAGCTCAGCAAATATAGCTGGTCTGTGTGGTACAATGCTCAAAGATTGAAGGCCAAGACCAAAATTAGGAGGGTACTGATCAGAGAGTTGCTTTTTGCAGATGATGCTGCAGTTACGACCCACTCTGATGAAGAATTGCAATGTCTACTATCTGCATTCTCCAATGCTTGTTCTGAATTTGGTTTAACAATTAGCAAAAAGAAGACACAGATTATGTCACAAGGTGCACATGGGGTACCATCAATCTTTATTGACGATGCCGAACTAGAGATGGTAGACCATTTTACATATCTAGGATCAGTGATAAATAGCAAATTATCCCTAGATCAGGAAATCAACATCCAGATTGGTAAGGCAGCAACAACAATGAACAGGTTAACAAAAAGAGTCTGGGAGAACAGGAAGCTTACTGCAAAAATAAAAGTCCTTGTCTATCAAGCCTGTGTCCTTAGTACTCTTCTTTATGGCAGTGAAACTCACACCAAGAGAAACATTTAAACAGCTTTCATATGCGGTGTCTGCGAAGAATTCTTGGTATTAAGTGGCAAGACAAAATCACAAATAATGAAGTATTGGAAAGATCAGGTTGTGTGACAGTTTATTCCATGCTCAGTCTTCGTAGACTTAGATGGATAGGACATCTTAGGAGGATGGATGATGGTAGAATACCAAAGGACATCTTTTTGGGTGAATTAAAGATGGGTAAGAGATCTCAGGGTCGGCCTCTACTACGATACAAAGATGTGTGTAAGCGGGACATGACTGATACAGGCATTGATAATGCACATTGGGAGCAAGTCGCTGCTGAACGTGTTACATGGAGGGCAAACATCAGAAATGGAATAAAGACAAAGGAAAAAATTATTGCAGATAAGTCACACACCGAGCGTTTGAGACGTAAGATAGTGCATGATGGTGGAAATGACCACGTGTTCACATGCACCCACTGTGAACGGACATTTACAGCGCAAATTGGCCTTATCAGTCACATGCGCTACCGCCATAGGTAAAAGTTAATATGCCTTTTTAAAGCACAAACTATCGTCTGTCAAGACGGCAAGGTGCCAATGAAATGAAAAATGAAAAAAAAAAATGTGCACCACTGAACAAATGCAACTGTAAGTTGATGTGTAGTGAGCTACAAGACTACAGAATGATGCAAGCAATAAAAGGTGTTGCTATGGCAACCGGTTTATTTTTAGGGTTGTTTTGTTTTTTCCAAGCCAATTGGCTGTTGATTTTGTAATAGCTATCTAGGTCCACACATCTGCTACGGCGCACTAAACTACACGAGGTGGTCACCGTAAAGTCAATCCCCCACTGGTCCAAGCCTGACACCCAACTCACGCCTACGGCTCCTAGTAACTGTCAGCATGCGACAGCAGCCACCCCCGGGCAACAGCTGTGAGAGGCTGGCTCAACCAGGCGTGGGTAGCTGATTTGGTGTCAAACCAATCTGTGAACTAGGGTATGCCTACCTAGCATGTGAAGACAGGATTCGACAGACTGCACGGAAGAAATCATTCCTGATTAAACGGGCAAGACGGCGTTTACCTGCAAAGTGTTGTAAAACGTAATGAGCACGGCAAGGCATGTAGAGCGCCCTGGTCATGCACTGCACCTGTATTCGTCTCCAGTCGTCTTGACTTGTCCTGCCACTGGACTCAGATGGACTCAGGCGAGAGAGTGAGGTCGATGAATTGCGCAACTCTTCCTCACTTTAATCCAATTCATCGTGCAAGTCATTCTTCATCCAACGTCATATATCACCTTCAAGCCCTGTGGCGATGGGCGAGCGGCAGGCGTGGGTATGCTGGCAGCCGTGGTCGCAGACCTGCACATAGGCGGTTAGGCCATATGGTCGTCTTCTACTGACCGGAGCAGCAGTGGGATTCGGCAGCCCCCTGAGCGACTGAGCAGCCCTCTATAGGAACACACTGCTCACCTCCATAGCATGAGGAAGGGTCTAGAAAAGGTGCCCTAAACATTGTATGCTCCATCACTACCTAACCAGCTAGCCGCGGTTGGTGGGTACCCTAAACTGCGGTCGACAAACAAAGAAAAAAACAGATAAAGCTAAAAGAGCAAACCATATTCCCTTAACAATCGAACTTGGAATGTACGCACCCTACTTGAGCGAGACACAACTTGCTGAAAAAGGCCAAATCTACGAAGTAGGTGCCGGCTACACATTTTTCTTGAGTGGAAGGACAAGCGAGGAAAGATGCTAATCCGGTGTGGGATTTGCCATTAAGTTGGGCCTGGTCGGCAAATTAGCTGGATTTCCAAAGGCTATAAACGACAAGGAGGCTCATGACCATTAAGTTGCCCCTGCTGAATGGAAGGAAGCATGCAACCATTGTGAGTGTCTACGCACCAACTATGACCAATGAAGATGATGTCAAGAACAAGTTCTATGAGGAACTGCACAATGTATTAACATCTGTTCCCAAAGGAGACAAACTTATACTCCTTGGGGATTTCAATGCCAGAGTAGGCACGGACACCACCTCTTGGAGTGGCATTATTGGAAAGCACGGAGTCGGAAATTATAACAGCAATGGACTCCTCCTCCTTCAGACATGTGCCGAACACGATCTCCTGATTACCAACACAATTTTCTGTCTTTCTATGAGAAATAGGACATCGTGGATGCACCCTCGCTCGAAACACTAGCACCTCATTGACTATGTCATCATCAGGAGGAGTGACAGACAAGACGTTCGGGTGACAAAATCCATGTGTGGTGCTGAATGTTGGCCAGACCATTGTCTCATTTTCTCGAAAGTAAACATACACATCAAACCCCCATGGTGTCCTCAAGGGGTAAAAATGCAAAGAAAACTAAATGTCATCCATCTAAACAGCAAGAAAATGCAGCTGTCATTTGAAAATATGCTGGAAGACCGCCTCAAACCCAATGCTGCAGCTAAACAGGATACTGAAACAGAGTGGAGAGCCCTATAGGATAGAATAGATTAGAATTACTTTTGGAATTATATTCACGAATAGTAAGGTAATTTGACTTATAACTCCTTGTAGATTAAAGAAGTAGATTTGTAGATTGTTAGATCCTTGTAGATTTAAATACAGTACTGTAAAATAAGTTATATGTTTTAAATAAGTTAGTATTTAATTATTAATTGCTCACTATTAGAAACAGAACAGTGTAATCAATAATTATAGAGCAGAAGTAGAAATCAATTTTAGTGAATATTTAATTATCTAATGTCTTAATAATTAATTAACTGCTGTTTAATTTATGCAGCAGTTACAAACTTACTTACATTAATACATGATATTTAATCAACAAAAGAAAGCTGTCGCAATGCAGTTAGGACATTAAGACAATACAATATGATAGTAGATGGTCGTGCTGTACCTGATGTGCTGAGAGAAATGAGGAGTCTCGTTCATGCCAACGAACCAGGCAAGCTAATACAGGAAAGTACTCTTACTAATAATTTACATATATTTAAAAAATTAGTTGTGAAACATAAAAAGCAATTAACCAAAGAATGGCCATCACTTGTGACACTCTTTCTTGAACCAAAGAATGGCCATCACTTGTGACACTCTTTCTTGAACCAAAGAATGGCCATCACTTGTGACACTCTTTCTTGAACCAAAGAATGGCCATCACTTGTGACACTCTTTCTTGAACCAAAGAATGGCCATCACTTGTGACACTCTTTCTTGAACCAAAGAATGGCCATCACTTGTGACACTCTTTCTTGAACCAAAGAATGGCCATCACTTGTGACACTCTTTCTTGAACCATTTCCTGTGACATTCAAGATTCTGCCTGTCACACCTACTTTGCCACAGCCTGTGTCAATTTGATAAAACAATTCAGGTGCACACCTTCCTGTGGTGAGTTTCTATATATTTGAATAATTAAGACACAAACAATAGATTGCACGATTTATTGTCTGGCATATTTCGCTGCATCTCGTCAGGTATAGTAGTAGGCCTCTTTCAGTCCTGAAGGACTATAGAGTTGTGCCGCTTGGGAGGTGCCTGGCAGCACCGCTGGTGACTGTATAGTCCAATTCGAGAATGACAATCTCTGTCACAGTTTCCGCATCTGTGAGACGAGGCAAGTCCCGCAGTAAGTGACTGCTCTTTGAGCCTGTGCCGTCTCTCCTCAGTTTTTTGGATCTGATTGCGCTCAAAGAGCACCAGTCCGTTTCGTACATCTCTTCTCCAGGAGCATCTGTCTGTTGCAACTCTCTCCCACGTGTCTGGATCTATTCCAATGGTTTTCATATCTTGTTTACACACATCCCTATATCGCATTTGGGGTCTTCCGGTTGGCCTCTTTCCTGTGGCTAGTTCTCCGTAAAGGAGATCTTTGGGAATACGTTCGTCCTCCATTCGAGATACGTGGCCCAACCACCGGAGGCGTCTCTGCTTGAGGAGGGTGTGCACTGTGGTAATATCTGCTCTTTCAAGCACCTGTTTGTTTGTTATGTGGTCTTTCCATGTTATGCCCAGGATACGTCTCAGACATCTTATGTGGAAGGAATTCAACTTCCTTTCCTGTCTTGAGTACAGGGTCCAGGATTCAGACCCGTAGAGTAGTGTGCTAACAACACAAGCTTTATATACTTGAGCTTTTGTACGCTCTGTTAGTCTATTATTCTCCCAAACTCTTTTAGCTAGCCTGGAAAATGTTGTGGCTGCCTTTCCAATGCGTCTGTCGATTTCTGTCTCTAATGAAAGATTATCTGATATTGTCGATCCCAGATACACAAAATCGTGGACGACTTTCAATTCATAATTAGAGATTTTGATTGACGGAGGCGCATCAGCATCTTGTTCCATCACCTGTGTTTTATTTAGGCTAATGGTGAGCCCAAAGTCTTTGCAGGCGGCTGCAAAACGATCTATGAGCCTTTGGAGATCTTCTGCTGTATGAGTAGTCAGTGCTGCATCATCTGCAAAAAGTAGTTCTCTTACGCATCTTGGTCTTATTTTGGTCTTTGCCTTGAGTCTTGATGGGTTAAAAAGTTTGCCATCAGATCTTGTGTGGAGGTATATGCCTTCAGTGGCAGTCCCAAATGCTTGCCTTAAGAGAACAGCAAAGAAGATACCAAAGAGTGTAGGAGCAAGCACGCATCCCTGCTTTACTCCGCTGCTGATGCTGAATGACTGGGATGTTGAGCCGTCAAATAAAATGGTCCCCTGCATGTTTTCGTGGAATGATTTCACGAGACTAAGAAGGGTGGGTGGACATCCAACCTTTTCAAGGACCTTAAAAAGGCCGCTTCTGCTCACGAGGTCAAATGCCTTTGTGAGGTCGATGAAGGCTATATATAATGGCTTCCTCTGTTCTCTGCACTTCTCTTGGAGCTGCCGGAGTGAGAAAATCATATCGATGGTGGACCTGTTGGGTCTAAATCCGCACTGCGATTCGGGGTAGATTCTTTCAGCAAGAATGTGTAATCTTTTAAGGATTACTCTGGCAAAAATCTTGCCTGTAATGCTGAGAAGGGAAATGCCGCGATAGTTGTTGCAGTCGCTTCTGTCGCCTTTGTTTTTATAAAGGGTAACGATGTTTGCGTCTTTCATATCTTGTGGTATTGATTTTTCTCTCCAGCAGAGCTGTAATATTGCATACAGTTCTGGGATGATTGTTTCTTTGCTACATTTTAAAATTTCAGGTGGAATACTATCTTTTCCAGGTGCCTTGCCGGATTTGAGAGAGTCTAGTGCTTCGCTGATTTCTGTGAGGCAAGGTTCGTTATCCAAGGCATGCATGGCGGACTGTTGATCGATGGCTTCCAGAGCTTCTTCGCTGACAGTGTTATCCACTGAGTATAGCTCTGAGTAGTGTTCTACCCAGCGATCCATTTGTTTCGCTCGATCTTTTATGATTACCCCCTCATTTGATCGTAAAGGGGCCATCTTATTTTTTGATGGACCGACAGCTTGCTTGATGCCCTCATACATTCCTCTTATATTTCCAGTGTCTGCACAAGTTTGAATTTGAGCAGAGAGCTGTAGCCAGTACCTGTTCGCACATCTTCTTGCCATCTGTTGTACTCTATTTCTGGCCGTTCGCAATGCCTGCAGTGTTTTCTCTGAAGGTGATGTTTTATACATCGAGAATGCAAGTCTCTTTATCTCCAGGACTGGGAGCATCTCTTCAGAGTGTGCTTCAAACCAGTCGGTTGACTTAGTTTGCTTCTTGCCAAATGTTGATAGTGCTGTATTGTAGATGGTGTCGCGAAAATGACTCCATCTCTCGGTGGAATCTCCGTCTGTGGGGCCGGGCAGAGTATCCGCTAGAGCCTGCATGAATTTGTTGACCTTCTCTTTATTTTGGGTGCCACTGGTGTCAATGCGTGGTCTTCCTTCTGTTCGGCTTCTGTAGATTCTCTTGGGCTTTATCTTCACCTTGCTGGAGACGAGTGAATGGTCGGTGTCGCAGTCAGCACCATGATAGCTGCGAGTCATCCGTACATTGCGGAGGTTGCTGCGTTTAGTGAGCAGCAGGTCGAGTTGGTGCCAGTTCTTTGATCTGGGGTGCCTCCATGACACCTTGTGTTGAGGTTTCGTGTCAAAGAAGGTGTTGGTCACGCACAGATTATGGTGGCTGCAGAATTCCAAGAGACGTTGTCCATTGTCATTGATCTTCCCAACGCCAAACTGTCCTAGACATGAAGGCCAAGATTCGTGGTCAGAGCCAACCCTGGCATTGAAATCCCCCAGGATAAAAAGATGTTGTTTCTCTGGTGTTTCACTGACTTCTTTGCTAAGGTCGTCATAGAACTTGTCTTTAGATTCTGATGCTGCAGTTAGTGTTGGGGCGTAAACGCTTATAATACTAACTGGGCCTGCCTCTGTCTGGAGTTGGAGCTTCAATATTCTTTCAGTGCCATCACTTGGTGGTATGATGGAATTGAGCAGCTTGTTTCTGATAGCGAAGCCAACTCCATGCTCCCTGGTCTCTCCGCACGGCTTGCCATGCCAGTAGAAAGTGAAGTCCCTCTCCTTGATGCTTCCAGATTCTTGGAGTCTGGTCTCTTGCAGGGCGACAATGTCTATCCCCAGTCTTAGCAGTTCGTTGTTTATCACTGCAGTTTTGCGGGCATCCACAATCTCATTTAGATCGTCTGAGATGCCAGGGGTCATGGTTCTTACGTTCCATGTTCCCAGCCTTAGGGCCGGTTGTTTTGTTTTTTTCTTGCTGTTAGGTGTATAGATTGCGGTCCATGTGTCAGGATTTCCCCCTAAGCTCCACACACCCTCAGGAGCAGATGAACCGTGGCGAGACAAAAATATTTAAAAAATTAGTTGTGAAACATAAAAAGCAATTAACCAAAGAATGGCCATCACTTGTGACACTCTTTCTTGAACCAAAGAATGGCCATCACTTGTGACACTCTTTCTTGAACCAAAGAATGGCCATCACTTGTGACACTCTTTCTTGAACGCCATCACTTGTGACACTCTTTCTTGAACCAAAGAATGGCCATCACTTGTGACACTCTTTCTTGAACCATTTCCTGTGACATTCAAGATTCTGCCTGTCACACCTACTTTGCCACAGTCTGTGTCAATTTGATAAAACAATTCAGGTGCACACCTTCCTGTGGTGAGTTTCTATATATTTGAATAATTAAGACACAAACAATAGATTGCACGATTTATTGTCTGGCATATTTCGCTGCATCTCGTCAGGTATATACTGCTGAAATCACACAACTTACGTGAATTAACTAGATAAATCCGTCAAACTGAAATATACACATGTTCGCACAGTAATGTCGATTGTCTACCACGGTAATTTTAAACTGACTAACATGTCTTTCTGCTTGCACAAGGATGGCTTACGAAGGTTGATTATTATAGCTTCAGCAAACTTTAACAATCGACTACTTTGTGTGTTGAACAACAAACGGAAAGCACTGTCTCTTTCAACCACGTGACCGCTCTCGAGCACATGTCTCGCGACTGATGAAGCAGGACTCTTCCAGTGTGTCGGCCTGCCTAGGCTACCATCTTCTGTGTGTAGTATCTTGTCCACCCAATTTGGAATGTGTAGCTATTAAAATTATGTACCGCCGACATTCAATTCAACTTTCTAAACAAGTCATATCGCCAAATTGACCGAGTGGCCATGGGGAGCCCACTTGGACCTATTCATCTCCTCGGAAGGTTAGCTGGATGAAATATTTCACTTGCCTCTTTTTTTTCTTTTTGTACTGCGACAAAGCTGAAAATATCAAAAATATAAAATTACAGTGTAATGAAGCTTAAAGAAAAGAATAACAAAAAACACAGGACGTTTTGACTAGCTTCATCAGCAAATAAATACCTACACAAAATACAATAAATAATCACGGACAAGACCCTCCAGTGACTACATTGTTAATTAGGTCAAGGCACATCCTGTAGAAAAATAAATAATACGTCAAGTTAGGCCTCGCCGCCCCGGACGCAATGTTATATGGCACTATGTTGTCCGTTTAAAATTAAACAAGCCATGGTAATAGAAGGCAAATAAACAATTGGCGGCCATTTTAAATTGTTAATTAGGTCACGGCACATCCTATCGAAAAATAGAAAATACATCAAGTTAGGCCTCGCCGCCACGACCGCAATGATATATGGCACAACGTTATCCGTTTAAAAATAAACAAGCCACGGTAATAGAAGGAAGAATTTCTCAGCTTCCAATTTTAGGGCCGCGAGAAAATCTTACGTATCTCATAGTTTATCATTGCACTTCCTGTATTAAATTACGTCACCATATAATTCATAACTCCGCTTAGAATTAACCAACACTCTTCGTTGAGATACCGTTGGATTCGTCTTGTCAAGCTCTATCTAACTGGTATGATTTCATAAGTAAAAGAAAGTGTCTATTTGTAGGGCCCTGTGAATAAACAAAGCGTCTATTCGCAGGGCCCTATGTGCTGGTCACGTGATTATTCCCGTAGGGCCCTGCGAATAAACAAAGCGTCTATTCGCAGGGCACGGCTGGTCACGTGATTTATAGTTTGCGGCTATATTATACATTTTCACTCAGTGGCATAGTTGATAGTGTCCTCGCCTGATGGGCGGGAGCTCGAGGTTCGTTTCCTTGCCGGACATTTTTTTTTTTTAATTGTTCAGCAATTAATTGGATGAAAGTCAAATGTCAATCGTTCGTTTCCTTGCCGGACAATGTTTTTTTTAAATTTTTCAGCAATTCATTGAGTGAAAGTCAATCCTTCATCTCTTCGGGTATTTAGAATTGTGTTTAAAGTGAGTGTAATTTAGTTAGTACCAGTTTCTCCAGTATTGGTCCTCGTTGCTTTGCACTACAGCAATTCCAATATCCAACCTACACATTTTTGAGTCCCAAACGATCCGTTTTCCTTCTACCCCTTCTGGTATAACAGTAAAGGGAGTTAGCTTAGGAGTGGAGAGTTAATGGGGAAATCATAGTTGGTGAACGTGTGTGCACGAATGGGTAGAGGTATCCAGGGGTTGCACACACGTCACTTGGGACTTGGGATTCAACTAGGTAAACAGAAAACATGTCTGTAATTACCATCACCAGTTTGAAGATGTATGATTTCAACTAATAAACGCATGTTTATATAACAGACGAGACTTGTCCACTATATCGACACGAGCCATCTTCTACACACAGCCTATTCATATCACCTGTACTACTGTTATATAGGCTCCAGCCCTCTTTTTCCTTTTCCTTCCCCCCTACCTCTTCTCCTCCACTTCATTCTCTCCCCTCTGGCTGTTGTCAAAAGTATCGAGCACAAAGCACGTACTCCGTTGCTTCGGCGATAATTCTTTGTCATATTCATAGTTGGTTAGGTAGATGGGTAGTTAGACACGAAAGTGGTTAAGTAGGCAGGTAGGTGGGTTGTTAGACAGACAGATCGTTAGAGAGGCAGATATGTGGGTGGGTAGACAGGTAGGTAGTTAAGTAAGCAGGTATGTGGGTAGCTAGGCAGGTAGGTGGATGGGTAGCTTAGATCCAACCGGACACTCGCTCGTCGATCATCTTTCTCATATCTATGTCTCGCACACTATCTTCATTATCTATCTCTCTCTTCTCTCTTTTCATAGGGCCCTGCGAATAAACAAAGCGTCTATTCGCAGGGCCCTGCGAATAGACTCTCCCTAAGTAAAAACCCAATTTTTAAATAGTAAATACTGACCAAAATTGCTACATGCTACTGAATGAATGAATAATCTTCAAACAGGAGACATATTTATTACACTACTTACTAACTGCGTTGTAAAGTATATCACACGACATGAGACTGTTGTAGATCCAATATTCAACATCAACAAACGGTCAGAGATTGCTCCAGATTGACATCCAGCGTCAACAAGCCGCCATTTCCCCCCAAGAATGCCGGAAGAGAACACAAGCACCAGGAGTGATCTCCCTGGCCAAACGAGTCCAGCTCAGCTCCATTGTTGTGTTAAAGTTAAAAACAAAAACAAAAACACAGCCAACTGTTGCTGGATGAGCGTACAAAATGTTAAGTCATTTGTTGGTCGGGCTTACCTTTTAGCATTTTTTTTTTCTTTTTGAAGCTCGCTCGCTTTGAACTCAATCGTGATCCATGCACGCTACTTTTAGTAGTTCAGGGCTGACTTTTACCTGTGGATTAGGCAGTATTGCCAGTATTCATTAATTAGTATTACGAGTGTCCCTCGCCATCAGGCGAACCGAATCCGACTTCAGAGGTATTTGTAATTTACACATCCAAGCCAAGGACGAGAAGTCAACATTTAAGTCCAACTGACCGGTGCGGGAGTTGAACCCGCTAATAGCCCATCAATTTTCCTTCTATCCTCGAACTCCATTCATTCATTCATTCATTCAATTTTTTTTTTATACCCCTCCTTTATTGTTCTCTCCAAACTTTCATGACGTTTCAAGTGATCAAAATATTTCAATTTTCTTTGTTTTATCGTCTTTATTATCCAACCTTCTTCAGCTCTTGAAGTATGGATGCATTTGTTCTTTCCTTTACCCAAGATATTCTTAGAACTCGTCTATAACATTTATATTCAAAAGCATTTATGCGCTGTTCAGTGAAGGGTTTCTGATCATGATTTCCAAATTGGTTATTTACTCATGAGATCACCTCAGATAGGTAGGCCTTGAAAAACAAAATCTAACGGTTCCTCAATGATGTGTGTATCTCGATTCTAAGTTATTCAAATTTGAGTGTCATGACCTTTGACTAAAATTTTCTCAAAAATCCGCTCACTGAGTGGATTTTGGTGCGTCCTAATCAGTGTTGAGGCCCAAATTGTCATAATGTAACATTTTTTTAAGAATATCTATTTAGTTTTTAAACGAACATCCTAGCAACCATACTTCATTGCAATCGGGGTTTTGAGGCCTAACTGCTCGTCAACTATTTTTTAAAATGACGTGTGGTGACCTAATTAGCAAGTAAAAATGGCCGCTAATTAATTACTAATTCATTAATTACTCCGTGTATTCTTAATTTTAGCTTTAAAAAATGTCGAGATGTATATGGTATTATTTCCTGGCTTAGAGGTTAGCAACTTTTCTCCGTAATCTCGTATACTCTCGTAAGTAACGTGACGACGGTGAGAATCAGCAGTGGTTCGAATCGGGTCGGTAACTTACGGGGTATGTTAGCCGGCCGCTCAGAAAGCAATGGCAAACTACTGAGCGTAATCTTGCCAAGAAGTCAACATACAGCCGAAAGATGCTGATGTTGACAGCGATGTCCTGTAAAGGATATGCAAAACATTACTATATATGGTATTATGCGGAATGATGTTACGGATCTAATGGTCACTTTGGTGTTTTGATAGTATGTGTTGTGGCCTAATTAGCAATTTAAAATGGCTGCTAATTAATTAATGTGAAAATTATAGAGGAATATCACTCCTGTCCATAAGCTATAAGATACTATCCGAGGTATTTTCTAAATAGACTAAAACCAAATTCAGAAGACATATTAGCTGACTACCAGGCGGGTTTTCAAACAAAACAGATAAAGAATAGATCTTATGACAAATTCTTATGACAATGAATTATCTTATGACAAATAGCCGATAATAGTTGGGAATATAAAAGAGATCTCCATAACATTTTTGTGGATTTAAAAAGGCTTATGATAGTGTCCATAGGATTAGTCTATGGAATGGTGTGCAGGAATTTGGAATACCAAGGAAGTTAATCAACATGACCAGACTATGCATGGAAGATACTTATAATATAGTAACATATACAGGCAGGAAATCAGACCCTTTCCAAATAGCATCTGGCTTGAAAGAGGGTGATGCACCATCGCCGCTCCTTTTCAATCTGGCTCTAGAGAAAGTTGTAAGGAAGGTAAAGGAGGAATTTGCTATTGGAGAAACATCCAAACTGCTTGGTTATGCAGATGATATAGATATTATAGGGGAAAATTAATTTTAAAAAAACATCTGAAATATTGACTCACTTAAAGGGAAAAGCTCAACAAATGGGCTGGTTATCAACCAAGATAAGACAGAATATATGATAATTTCAAGAGAAGGAACGGCTAAAATCTCTGGCCACATACAAATAGATAATATGACCATTAAAAGAACGGAAACATACAAATACCTGGGTACAATCATCAACTGCTCCAACATAATAAGGAAAGAAATACAAGCTAGAATCAACTCTGGAAATAAGATACACTATGCACTATAACATCTGCTAAAATCAAATGCGCTATCTCGTAACACCAAGATCACAATATATAAAACACTGATTAGACCAGTTGTGCTGTATGGCTCTGAAACCTGGAGTACAACTAAAGGAGGTGAAGCCTTGTTACAAACCTGTGAGAACAAAGTTTTAAGACGCATCTTTGGGCCCATTAGGGATACACAAAGTGGAGAATGGAAAAGAAGAAGCAACAAAGACATTTATGATCTGTTTAAGTCCCCGCTAATCACTGGTATTGTGAAGGCAAATAGACTGCGATGGCTAGGGCATATAGAAAGAATGGAAGATAATAATTAATAGGGAAACAAAACTCGCTTACACTCAGGACATGAATGACCGTAGACCCCGAGGTAGACCAAGAAGACGGCGGAGAGATAATATACATACAGACCTACAAGCACTTGGAATCAACGACTGGCAAGAGATGGTCAACCATTGAGATGAATGGAGACGGCTTGTATCTGCAGCAAAGAACCTCAATGGCTCGGAATGCTGAAGAAGAAGAAGAAGAAGAAGAAGAAGAAGAAGAAGAAGAAGAAGAAGAAGAAGAAGAAGAAGAAGAAAACATGAAGAATTGTTTATTTCAGATCTGCATCTAACTAGACAGGAACTACAGACAAGAAAATCCGGCTGCTGTGGAGGCGGAAGTAGAGGCGTTGATTTTCGAGAATTGTTTAGAGGGTGACGTTGTTATTGCGAAGAAAGGTTCTGGTACTTTTGCTTTGATCACAAGTAGCCTGATTATGGAAGTCATGGCATTAAGTAAAGCAATAACGTGGTTCGAGACACAGAACAGTTCAGCTTGTTTAGTATGTGTCCAGGCCTCACAGGCGTAGACACTCGAACTCCGCCTTGTCAGAAAAACGATGGAAGCTCGCTGGTTGTCTTTCAAGCCTCAGTGCCTGGTGATAGTTAGTTAGTTTAGCTACAGCTTTGTTGTGGTTGTAACTGATTCACAAAGCTGAAGACTGGCATGCTTTGTGTAGAATGACGTGCATTGATTCAGAGGTCATGGGTTGTGAGCATTCGCAGGGTCTTTTCTCCAGGACACTATAGTGTGGTTAGAACTGAACACTCGGACAGATTGGCTGATGCCGCATCATTAAGGGGTGATTTGGTGCATGATAAGGCAGATGTGGTGAAGGCCCTTTGGGAGAATATGAATAGTGCACAAGAACAGATAGACTATCATGGTCTAGAGAGAATACGGCAGCATGGGTGGTCAAGAGATCTTGTTGACAGTCGTCACTTAGAGGTAAAGGAAGACGGGCATATAATTAAATTGCAATGAGCACCATTAGTATTGGAACTCTTCGCTGGTTGTTAAAGTTGAGGACGCACACGGGCACTTGATGATGATGATGATAACATCAGGGCATCAGTAGCGTCATCATTTACACCATAAGCTCTCAATGAGAAGACAAGGAATCCGGACTGAGAACTAGTCCACGCTTCGTCTATCTATATGAGTCTTTGCATCTTTCCCCCAGAAACCCATTTTCAATGCTAATATATGTTTGTCAGCTTGTCTGTTCATTGTACTACGGTTCACAGCCAGAGAAAAATACAGGTTCTATGTAACACTTCAACATTCAAGTAAGAAAATAAGTTCATCATCATCATCATCATCATCATCATCATCATCATCATCAAAAAGTGCCCTGCTAGCTGGCGTAGGCGTTCATGTCTCTCCACAGATTTCGGTCTATGGTGTCCTGGCTCAATTCTGCTGATGATATTCCTCCATAATACAATTTCAGTTCATCCAGCATCATTTCTCTTGGTCTGCTTCTACCTCTTTTCCTCTCGATTTTTCCAGTTGTCACGATGTTCTCCGACGTCTCTTTTCTCATCACATGACCAAAGAAAGCGGGATGCACGGATTTTAACTATAGAGTTATTGACGTACATTCCCATAGCTTTCTTCATATTCACTGGAATCCAATAGTCTTCCTTAGAAATCTCTCATGAGAAAAAGGAATGTAATGTTTAATGAGCTTCATGTTTTTCAGATAAACAGAATTGACCCCCGCACTCACCATGTTCCCTCAATTAAAGTCTTCCATTTCACAGGCGTTAGTACATATAGGGAATATTTTGGGCCTTACTGAGATCCACTTGCGGTATGTTACATACACACACTCAGGACATCATAATTAGTTTAGGTAACTTTGAATTATGTACCGGGACACTGAGCTGAGTTAAGTTGCATCAAGAACCAACATCATTGCACTCGGGGCACTCTCATAAGCGCTCAGTTCTCACTTTCAAATGCCAGCGAGAAAGGCTTAGTCAGACATTGTGAAGAATTGGATACAACTGTGTATACTACATTCCAGACCGCCTTATGTTGAATTTAGGCTAGAATAGTAGTTTCGGTAACCTTGGTGTTACTCGGTTGACCACGTTAACGGACATAGAAAGGAGAGATAGAAATAGTAAAGGACACCCTTTTCATAGTAATCCTTTTAACCACCTGTGCCTTCTGTACCCTTAAACACGTAAACGGAAAAAGCCACGTGTGACCAACTGTAACCATTAACAACGTGCCCCGAATGTACCCCTTAAATATGTGACCATGTGTGGTGATGTATGTAACGCCCCCACGGAGTCTGACTGTAACTGTTAACCACGTATCCCGGATTTACCCTTCAACATATAACAATGTGACCGGCTGTACATCGTCTCACAGCCCGATGAAGAGGCATGTATCCCTAAACACACCGTCAATTTCTGATGATAGTGTTTCAGTCCCATCTACTACAGATAATAATAACCACTATTATAATAAACAGTCAGTCACTTTACAAATGATATACAGCGAACAATCCCTAGAGCAGTGGTTCTCAACCTTTTTTGGCCCGTGCCCCCCTTAACCATATTTTTAGAACGTCATCCCCCCCCCCTCACCATATTTTTAGAACGTAATTTCCCCCTTTCGTATTTCCTCCCTACAAATTTTCCCCTCCCCCTACACAGTATACGTAATAATTGAAGCTAAATTTAATAGCACATACTAAAACAAGTCTAGACATCTACATAAAATGTGATTTGTGGATCTGTTGTGTTGTTGTTTGTCCATCAAGAATGATGATGACCATTCATTTCATCTAGTGGGGTTGAAGGTATGAAGCCGTGGGTTCTAAGATGGCTGATAAGGCCTATTTTGGCTCGAAATGTTCTTTGACAATGTGGGCAAGGAATGCTTGACGTTTCTGGATGAGGATTTCCTGCAGTAGTTTTTCTGTCCTGCCTTTTCTTCACAGCTCTTGCAGTCCTGGTTGCCTCACATATAACTGCACCCTTGCGTAATGATGCACGCCACGAATTTCGGTCTCTGGCTGCAGCCTCCCAGGTGTCATGATGAATTCCAAAAGCCTTCAGTGAAATTTTCAGAGTGTCTTTAAAGCGTTTCCTCTGGCCACCTTGGGAGCGTTTACCACAACGCAGTTCGCTGTAAACAATTCGTTTAGGGAGCCTGTGATCTGGCATGCGAGTCAAGTGACCAGCCCAGCGAATCTGATTCTTCATCAGTAGAGTGTGGATACTGGGCATGGATGCTCTTTCTAGGACTTCAGTGTCTGGAATCTTGTCTTGCCATTTAATCTTCAGTAGCTTCCTTAGGCAGACTGTGTGGAAGTGGTTTAATTTCCTAGCGTGTCGCTGATAAACAGTCCAGGTTTCACAAGCATATAGCAGTGTGGATAATACAACTGCTTTGTAGACTTTTAGCTTTGTTTGCTGGCTTATTCCAGTTCTGTCCCACACATTCTTGTACAGTCTGCTAAAGGCCGCACTGGCCTTGGAGATTCTTGCATTCACTTCGCCATCAATTGTGGCAGCTTGTGACACAGTGCTGCCAAGATAGGTGAATTTGTCCACAACACTTAGTCTATGATCATTCACTTTGATATTCGGCACAGTGTGATTATTCCCTGGAGCTGGCTGGTACATAACTACAGTCTTCTCCAAGTTGATATTGAACCCAAAGTTGGCACAGGCATGTGAGAAAGCTGAAACATTATGTTGCATGTCCGCCTCTGAGTTGGCGTATAGAGCGCAATCATCAGCAAACAGGAGCTCTCTGACGGTGTCGCTGTTAATTTTGGTTTTAGCTTTCAGCCTTCTGAGATTGAATAACTTTCCATCCAGTTGATGTCTATTCCAATGTCGTCGTTCTCGAAGGCATTCATCAGCATGGCTGAAAACATGAGGCTGAACAGTGTTGGTGCCAGGACACATCCTTGCTTCACTCCATTGGTGACAGGAAAGGGTTCAGACAGTTCGCCATTTTCCTGTACTCTTGCCTGCATGCCATCATGAAATAGCCGCACTATTTGGACAAACTTTCGTGGACAGCCATATTTTGCCATAATCTTCCACAGTCCTTCTCTGCTGACTGTATCAAAAGCCTTGGTAAGGTCAATTAAAGTGGAGAACATTTCGCAGTTCTGTTCCTGACATTTCTCTTGCAGCTGTCTTGCAGCGAAAATCATGTCAACAGTTCCACGTTCTTTTCTTAGGCCACACTGACTCAGGAAGAAGACCTTGATCGAGGTGGGCTGTGAGGCGATTGAGAAGAATTCTGGCGAGTATCTTCCCTGCAATTGAAAGCAAGGAGATGCCTCGGTGGTTGTCACGGGATTGGCGGATTCCTTTACGTTTGTAAAGGTGGACTATTGACGCGTCCTTGAAATCTTGTGGCATGGTCTCGTTCACCCATATGTTTGTAAAGACTTGATGAAGCTGCTCTGTTAGGACCGGCACACCTGCCTTGTATATCTCTGCTGGGATGGAGTCCGGACCAGGTGCCTTGCCGCTGGAGAGTTGCTGAATGGCTTTGTTTATTTCCACTATGGTTGGCAGGCCATCAAGTGTCTCATTGGTAGGAACTTGAGGAAGGCAGTTGATGGTTTCATCATCGAAGAAGGAAGTTGCATTTAAGATGTTGCTGAAATGCTCTGCCCAGCGTTGAAGGATCTCTTTCTTATCGGTGATCAACGTTTCCCCATCTGCACTGAGGAGGGGAACTACGCCTGGTGATGTAGGACATTGGATGAAGAATGACTTGCGCGATGACTTGGATTAAAGTGAGGAAGAGTTGCGCAATTCGTCGACCTCACTCTCTCGCCTGAGTCCATCTGAGTCCAGTGGCACGACAAGTCGAGACGACTGGAGACGAATACAGGTGCAGTGGATGACCAGGGCGCTCTACGTGCCTTGCCGTGCTCATTACGTTCCACAACGCTTTGGAGGTAAACGCCGTCTTGCCCGTTGAATCAGGAATGATTTCTTCCACGCAGTCTGCCGAATCCTGTCTTCACATGCTGGGTAGGCATACCCTAGTTTACCTCTTGGTTTGACACCAAATCGGATATCCATGCCTGGTTTAGCCAGCCTCTCACAGCTGTTGCCCGGGGGTGGCCGCTGTCGCATGCTGACAGCTACTAGGAGCCACAGGCACGAGCTGGGTGTCAGGCTTGGACCAGTGGGGATGGGTCCTGAAAAGGACATGAGAGTTTTGTGGATCTACTTACGTTATCAAATGAATTTCAGAAGGGTGATACATACAGAACAGTAAAGTATGAAGGGAAAAACAATATCAAGTAATTGGTTCTTGTATTATTGCAATCTTGAAATAATCTTCATTCCCCCCATGGAAACCCTAAATTCCCCCCGGGGGGTGGGGGGGGGGAATTCCCCACCGGTTGAGAACCACTGCCTAGAGCATCTGACGATCGGCTTCGCAACTATGCATCGAAATTGTTGATCGTAGTTTGCCTAACCTCTAACCTGATTTTTAATTTCCAATTTTTGAAATACTATTTTTTAAATATTACCTTATTACTATTACTTTTAATAATTAAAGTTTAAATTTTTAAATATACACAACCGGAAGCAGTTAAGTATCCTCACTCGCGAGATTTGAAAATTCACGATTCATTTTCTTAAGGCTTGTTGTGACGTCACATAAGCGAACATAAGAAACAGTTTCTTATTCCAAACTAATCCTCAAATTATGCACCGCATGTACCTTACCTACTACTTATCTGCACACACAAGTCTTATGATGACATGTTTTACTTTCACAAGCGGGCATTGTGGTAATATCGTAGACTTGTTTCTATATAGAGCCACCAATCGCATACAGAGACACACATAGTCACATAGACAGGTAGACAATACATAAGAGAGATATGCGAAATGGAATCACAACAAAATCATACACAGGCAGACAGACATACGCACATACACACAGACTTTTATGCGCGCAAACACACAGAAACAGACAGTCAAACATGTAGATATTCATGTGTAAACACACACACACACACACACACACACACACACACACACACACACACACACAACGCATACACACAGACCATGACTGGACAAATTTGTACCGCCAATTAATTAGATGATTATACGCCAGGATAGATGTTGATAAATAGTTATTCTTAACCCCCGAGCGACGCCGGCCTCAGTGTGAAACATGAGCCGATCGTTAATTAACTCGTCACTGTAAGTGGATTTATGTGTTTTTGTAAGAACTGTGTTACTTTGGAAGAGTACTTTAACAGCTAACTACCTACGACACGTGTGTCGAGTCGAGTACCTGGACGTGTGTCGAGTCGAGTCGTGTACGTCGAGTCCCTACATATTCAACCGAAAATTCTTTCAATACTTACTTCATACCGACTATATGCCTCCATAAGTCACCTAATGGTATAATTTTTCACTATCATTCTTCACAGTGCGTGTGTGTGTGAGCGAGAGAGTGGGTGAAATAGTGAGTGAGAAAGTGTGAATATGTGTTTGTGTAAGAAAGGGCGAGTGTGAGAGTGAGTGCTTATAAATGAGAGAGAGGGGGGGGGGGAGAATGAGACAATGAGAGAGTTAGTATGTCAGTGTGCGTGAAAATAAAATAGAGAGAAAGAGAGAGAGAGAGAGAGAGAGGGGGGGGGGAGAGCTGAGCGCAATCATAGCATTATTGTCAGCGTCTCACAAACAGGGATAAAATTTGGTGGAACTGCGGTAAAGCTGTGAAAGTTTAAACAATATAAAATGACACAAAGTAGTGCAGCTTTACATAACAGAGTTACGACACATACAGAACGTTGCGGCGGTTAGCCTTCATCAGCAAACAAACACATTCACAAACACAACATACAGTCAAGGAGAACTCCTGTGACTACATTAGAAGGTGATGACAGGACGAGAGGAACAAATGCATGGAAAAATGGAAGCAATGAAGAGAAAATGAGAATTGACAAAATGTTAATTGAAAAGAATGTTAGTCGAAGAAAATGTTTAATAGAAAAACTGTTTATAGAGAAAAAAACGGTATACTCACCTCACGTACGGACCTTTGAATGACTACGGAAAACTTGGGTGTATTTGTATAGCGGTGCTGGATGTCACGGTACAGTGAGCACATAGAAAGAAGGGGGCGGGGTAGGAGGCGTGTAAAATTGACCACGACCCCATTGTGTTGTTGGTCTGGGTGGATTGGTGTGCATGAACACGCGTACTTACATAGACACACTTCAACAGACAAAATGCTAGTGTATGTGGACATGCAAGAAGAGAGAGAGGGAGAGAGAGAGAGAGCGAGAGAGAGAGGGAGAGAGAGAGAGAGAGAAGAGCGAGAGAGAGAGACAGACAGAGAGAGACAGAGAGATGAAAAGTGCCTGCGACCTACCACATGGGGTATATTGTAACCTACGAAATAGTCAGTATGGTTGCTAGTCATACAACGCGCTTCAGGAGCCCCTCGCCCAGTCCTAGAGTTGTTGGGGTTGTGTAAGATCCAACCACTGGCAATGCACGTGAAGAAGGTTTGCACCGCTATACAAATACACCCAAGTTTTCCGTAGTCATTCAAAGGTCCGTACGTGAGGTGAGTATACAGTTTTTTTCTCTATAAACAGTTTTTCTATTAAACATTTTCTTCGACTAACATTCTTTTCAATTAACATTTTGTCAATTCTCATTTTCTCTTCATTGCTTCCATTTTTCCATGCATTTGTTCCTCTCGTCCTGTCATCACCTTCTAATGTAGTCACAGGAGTTCTCCTTGACTGTATGTTGTGTTTGTGAATGTGTTTGTTTGCTGATGAAGGCTAACCGCCGCAACGTTCTGTATGTGTCGTAACTCTGTTATGTAAAGCTGCACTACTTTGTGTCATTTTATATTGCACAAACAGGGATAGAAAGACTCGGGTTCAGACAGGCAGTGGAGTGCGATCACAGATCTGGCAGAACTCTAAGTTCGGATATTGTCATTCTACTTTATTACAATATCTATCTGGCGAACATTCGTCTCGCACTTATTACATAGCATATTGCATACACATTAGACAAAGCATCAACAAGTTACACATCACAGCATCTGTCTATCGTAAACAACTTAAGGATTCTAAACTAAGTCTCTCTATGTGTCTCCCATGAGAAGCTAGACAAGTCCAGTGGCCGTCTCCCTCTCGACTCTCGTCGGGTGGACACGGAGTGCTGGCTATCTCGTGCACCCCGTGGGTGTCACTCTTTCACGCTTCCGGCGGGTTCCGCCTGGACCTACTGCGTAGTTGGAGATTCGACCCCTCTTTTCTCGAATGTTCGGGTCGCTGTTCTTGTCTCCCTTCTTTGTGTGTTGTTTCTTTCTCTGTGTTGCGTCCCTTATCTCATAATGTGAGACCTTGACAATTATGTCATATTTTTCTGTATCCTCATCTTTCGTATTAGCATTTTTACTGTCAATTGAATTAACATGCACTGCTTATTTCATCATGTTTATGTCAATTCGAAAAATTATCTTACCGAATTGCACCACGATTTTTTTTTGTTTACGTTGCACAACGTATAACATGTTTTCATCACCATTTTCCATATTTTCCATGTTTTCCAATTTTATCCCCAAATTCGAATGTTCTTGTGAGGATACTCACGATAGTCGACAGTGTGTGCGTGTGAAAAGTGTGGGAGTTTACTCATATTATTGTTAGTGATTATGTGAGGCAGCAATGTGTATTTTTGTGGGTGGATGGGTGTGTGTATGTCTGTCTCTCTGTGTGTGTTTATATGTGTGGGTGTATGTGTGTGTGTGCATGTCTGTTTCGGTGTACATGTGTGTATGTGTGTATGCTTGTGTGTGTGTCTGTAGTGTGTTTATGTGTGCGTAATGTGCGTTTATATGTATGTGCGTGTGTATATGTGTGTATGTTGGTGTATGTATGCGTATATGTTTGTGTGTATATATACATGCATGCAGTGTATGCGAGGGAGTGTGGGTGTGTATGAGGCACGTTTGTGTGTGTATCTGCAGGGATGTGTGTGGGGGGATGTATCTGTGGAGGAGTTGTGGATGGCTGAAGGGATGTGTGGTCGGTGGGGGAGGGGAGGGGTGACGAATGTTTGGGTGATGGTTGGAAGTGTAGGGGTGGGGGTGTGAGTGGGGAATGTGTATGTGCTTGAGTGGGTGAGGGATGTGTATGTGAATGTGTGTGGGTTGGGGGTAGGTATGTGGTGGGGATGTGGGTGGAGGATATGTCTGTGTGGGTGGGTGTGTGTGTGGGTTGGGTAATTGTGGGTGGGTGGATGAGGTATGTGTGTGTGGTGAGTGTGTTTGTATGTTAGGGATGTGTGGGTTGGTGGGGAGATGTGTTTGTGTGGGTTAGGGATGTGTGAGTGGGGATGTTATGGGGGATGTGTGTTTGAGGATGGGGGACGTGTATATATGTGGTTGTTGTGTGGGAGAGGAGATGTGTGTTAGTGAGGGATGTGTGTGTGGGTAGGTGGGGTAGGTGTGATTGGGTGTGAAATGTGCGGGTGGGTAACAGAAGTATGTGGGGATGGGGTGTGTGAGTGTGGATGGGTAGATGGGATATGTATGTGTTGATGGGTGGGTGTGTGATGTGTGGGTGTGAGTGGTTGATGGATGAATACGTGAGTGGGTGGATATATGTGGGAGATGAGTGTATGGGTGGGGGTTTGTGGGTGGGAATATGTGTGTGGGTTGTGGTGTGCGTGGGTGGAAGGTGTGTGTTTGTGGAAGGGGGAATGTGTTTATGGGTGAGGATGTGTGTGGGGCATGTGTGTATGAGTGGGGATATGTGTGTGTGTGAGTGTATAGGTGAGGTGTAGGTGGGTGGGTAATGTGTGGTTAAGGGATGTGTGATTGGGGGGGGGGTTGGTGGAGGATGTGTGGGTGGGTGAGTATGTATAGGGTGGTGGTGGGGATGTGTGTGTATGTGTATGGGCGTGAGATGTGTGGGTGGGTGGGAAGAGATTGTGTGGGGGATGTGTGGGTGGATGCTAGTTGTGTGTGTGGTTAGGTGCGTGATGTGTGGATTGGCAGGGAAATGTATGTGTGTGTGTAGGCGGGGATGAATGGTTTGGCGTTCTGTGTTTGACTGTGTTTCTGTGTTTGACTGTGTTTCTGTGTTTGGGGGTCTGTGCGTGTGTGGTGAATATGTGGGATGGTGAGTGTTGATGGGTTATGGGATGAGTGGAGGATATGTGTATGGGGGTGGGGAGATGTGTGTAGGTGGGGGATGTGTGGGCGGGTGCATATATGTGTGCCTGGGGGTGTGTGTTTGGTTGGGTGGGGTATGTGCATCACAACATGGTAATATGCTTTGTTATGTTTACAACATTCATTTGACAATGCTTTATTTCCTATGTGAATATATTATGCATTCTTGCTGAACGAAAGATAAGTGATTGAAAGGGCCGAATGTAAGACAGACCTGCGTGCCCAATTTGTTACCCTTTGAAAATAAAGTTCGTTCGTTCGTTCGTTCGTTCGTATTTTAATGGGTCCAAATTTCCCCCCACCAGCCCGCCGATCTGCCATACCATAAACACATGTTTAGTATTTGTATATATTACAGTAGCCAGACATTACTTAATTTAGCCAGACTTTGACCTGGATCTGATTTACTTTTCGTCCTTCACGCGGCGGGAATTCAATGCAGCCGATTTGTTATGTCACTTTGAATATAGAAGGATTTACTCATCTCATCATGTTCCTCTTGTACCTTGCGGTGTCGAGGTGAAGTATAAACTTCGTGAGAGTGCCCGATTATGGGCTTCATATATCGACATTCCCATGGATTCTGCTATTCCCTCCGTCCAACATTTACGTGGTCGGCCTCTTCCCCTGTTTCCATCTGGTCTGTACATCATTGCTTGTTGTGGCATGCTGTTGACTGGTAATCTACTTGCATGGCCAAACCATTTGACTTGCTGCTTTCTAATAAAATATAGTGCTGCTTTAACCCCCACTTTAGTCCTGATTTCTTCATTTCTGATCTTAGCTCTTCTTGATACGTTGATTATTCTTCTCAGGACCTCATTTCTGTTGTTGTGATTTTTCTTTTCTCTTTTTCTGTCATTGTCCAGGTTTATCATTGGTAGCACAGAGTTGGTAGGAAGATTGTGTTGTAAAGTGCTTTCTTAGTAGTTATTGATACATGTTTGTTCTTTAGCATTGGTGCCATTTGTCCAATGAGTTGATTTGCCTTATTGCACCTATTTTCGATCTCGTCTTCAAATCTGCCATTTGATGATATTATACTTCCTAGGTACTTGAAACTCTTTATTTCTTTCAAGGGATGTTCGTTTAGGTGAATTGGTGTTGTTTGTTATTCTTTAGTTATAGTCATTACCTCTGTTTTGCTTGTGCTAATTTTCATGTTATGTTCCCTGCACATTTCGTTTAGACTATTCATGTGGTCTTGTAATTCAGCTTCTGATTTTGCTATTAGTGCTTGGTCGTCTGCAAACAGGAGTTCTCTAATGGTTAGATTTGCAGATGGTTCTTCTTCTGTGTTCTCGGCATGCGGTATTCTTGCTGTCTCTGCTTGGCTGGTTTCTTTACATATGTTGTCTATATATGTTATGAACAAGAGAGGGGACAGGGCACAACCTTGTCGTACTCCAGATCTTATGGTGAAAAGTTCTGGGTGTCCTCCAGTTGCTCTCACCATGCATTAACTGTTGTATAAACTTCTACATAGGTTTGTTAGATGTGTACTCACTCCATATTGTTTAAGGATTTCCCACAGCTTGTTTCTATTTACCCTATCGAATGCCTTTTCTTGGTCGACAAAGGCTAAGTAGAGTATTTCATTGAATTCGATTGATTTTTCTATAAGTTGTCTAAGAGCAAAACTGGCATTTGTGCATCCTTTGTTTTTCCTAAATCCAGGTTGCGTTTCGCTTAGCTGGGGTTCTAAAGTAGTTCGTAATTTTTTTTTCAAGAATTTTGCAAAATATTTTCCCAGTATGACTCAACAGTGAAATGCCCTGGTGTATCAGTGAAAGCGTCTTCAAGTTGTTGTTGAAGCTGAAAGCACTTTTCAGGATCGTGAGTGTTAATAATATTAATCCTGGGGCTAGATTTGTGTTTAGCTGTGTAGATTCTCTTTGGTCTCAGTCTAACCCTTGCAACAACCAAAGAATGATCCGTATCACAGTCAGCACTGTGGTAACTTCGAGTCAATGATATATGGTTCAGATGTTGTCTCCGTGTGATGATGAAGTCCAGCTGGTGCCAATGGCCGGATCTTGGATGTTTCCATGTGACCTTATGCATCTCTTTTGTTTTAAAAAAGGAGTTTGTAATACATAGGTCATTTCTGGTGCAATGTGCCAGCAGCCTTTGCCCATTTTCATTCATGCGACCGATGTTGTATTTTCCAAGGCACACTGGCCATGAACTCGAGTCCTTGTCCACACGAGCA
The DNA here is from genome assembly GCA_963921405.1 of Cepaea hortensis. Lineage (NCBI taxonomy): Eukaryota > Metazoa > Mollusca > Gastropoda > Stylommatophora > Helicidae > Cepaea > Cepaea hortensis. The sequence goes on along the minus strand of OY992876.1, from coordinate 483,319,289 downwards.
TTGAGATCACCGAGCATATAAATGTAGTCAGATTTTGAAACTGCCTTGATCGTGGAGTCTAACTCCTCATAGAACGAATCCTTCACATCATCAGAGGAATCGAGTGTCGGTGCATATGCAGTAATAATGGTGGCAAACCCACAAGAGGTTGCCAAGCGCAGGGATAATAGTCTTTCATTTCCTCCTGCTGAAATTTCAATCATTCCCAGTAGCGAATTCTTCACTGCAAAGCCCACACCGTGTTGCCTTTTTTCTGCCTGCCCTCTACCCTTCCAAAAAAAGGTGTAATTGTTTTCCCTAAGTGACCCTTCCTCAGTGAGGCGAGTCTCCTGCAGGCCAGCAATATCAATGTTAAGACGATTGAGTTCGGCATCAATCACAGCCGTTTTTCTCACATCGTCAATATTGGTCAAGTCAGTGGAAAATCCTGGATACATGGTTCTCACGTTCCAGGTTGCAAGTCGTAGCTTGAGGTTTCTATTTTTATTTTTGTTTGTACCTGGTGCATTGGTTTTACAGCCTGTGATTCAGATTTTGTCCTAGCCCCAAGCACCCATTGAAGCAGGCAGGCTGTGGCGGATCAGCACCTAATTGGCCGGGGGCTGCCCAGTTTGAGGCGGGCGGTAGCTGATCAGTGAAACCTGTAGGTGTCTCCCTCCGTCAGAAGCAACGCGTGGCGCCCCATGTCTACGCCAGTTATATGCAATATAAACACGTGGAAAATGTGAAGAAAAAAAAATCATGATTACATGACTCATTGTCGTGAAAATCACTGTAGATTAACAATCAGATGATATGGATAATACAGACAGTCTGATTCACAGCTGCAGTTGTTTACTACGAGTGGTTGGGAGATGAAACAGCACCGCTGTCCTTGAGAATTCTTGGGTAGACAGAAAATATGTCAAGGTTATTTTGCCGACCAGCGGGATCAAAGAGAGACGGGGGCTGTTGTTGAGAGAAAAGGGGAAACTACTCTTGTTGCATTGATTAAACAAAGGGGAGAGAACTTATTCTGAAATTGATAATCTGCTCCTGGAACATCTGATGTATTGACTTCAAGGAACTTCACTAGAACACTCCCGGCTCTTTGACAAAAACAATACTTGCGTACAGTAGTGTAGACAAGAACGTTGACTTGAGCTGACGTGGTTCTGTACCGCTGTTAGGAAATTCGGAGAGCATCTAATGTGTTCGATTTAATTAACATTAAATAACATATGTCTTTATGGCAAGTTGTAGATGCCATCCAGGAGTGATGCGGTGTTGCATAAGGTATTATAGATAGTATATTTAGGCCTAATTAATATAAGCAGTAGCCTTGTTAAAACCAGCTAGAGTGAAGTAAGAATTAGCTCTGCTGGTGAGAATAGTGTAGTGGGTTGGGAGATGGGGGAAATGTCCAATAGTGGGATCTTCCAGTGGGGTACCGACTGGGGTTCTGCACTATGTCTATTGGTCTTTCCTTGTCTTAACCTGATTCAGATTAAGGTGATGAGCCACTCTGATCCATGACAGAGGTTAGTTCACTGATAAATCTCTGAGCAAGGCAGTAGGCCTACATTCAGCTAGTAGGGATAAGTATCAGGCGGCCTTCACCAGATGTGGTCTCTTTCTCTGACAGGTTCCCCTACGTCTATGAGGAAGCTCTACACTGGGTTTGATGGAGGTCAACTCTCCTTAAGAAGAACATCAAATGAACATTCATTTTATGTTTATATGATGAATAAATACCCAGAAGAAAGTACAGTCAGCACTGTTTATGCTAGGCCTGGGATCCAGAGGGTCCATACGAAACTGGCTCAGTTGAGCAAAACATTATAAACGATTCATTTACAATAGGGATTCACCCAGGTTGGGTGATATTTGTTTCTTCACCACATACCACTGAACACTAGTGAATAGAAAAGAACATTGAACATGGAGTTCTCGTGGAATAATTTAGTACAGTGAAGAAGTACTTTAGAACCGTTTGTGTGTGACAATCTATGAAAATGGATTAGAACAAATGTGAGACCTGTGACATTGAAACCTAGTTTTCACGGTACAGAGATCCTTACTTATCTGAGTTATAGGGACCTTAGTCTTTATAGTGAGTGACAGATCCATGATTAAGGTTATACAATAACTATTTTCGGAGGATCATGCATCTAGTCGACCCAGTGGATCCCGGAGAAAGTCAACGTCTGGAAGAAGAGACGCATCAATGGGTGAGGTGTTCACGTACTAAGCTATCATGCTGTGGCGTACCCTTGCTATGATGATCATCTGACTTGGCTCCTGATCTGCTGCTCTGAATCTACAGACACACTAGAATTCGACATACATTCTACACATTACACATACACACACTTCTCACACACATACTCTTTGCTTTAATAAATTATTTTGTATTTATTTGTTAAAGCTAGAGTTGTTGAGTATGTTGTGTTGGGGAAGAATGAGAGGGGGCATGATCCAGGGGTGAGTGGGAGTAAGAAAGAGGTGTCTACAGACTGAAGGAGTTTTGTGGACGGATTCTGGAGGTTTCTCTAGGACAATAATATTGGGGTAATAAAAATGTGGGTGTTGATTCCCCTCACTCCAGGGACGACACTTAAGTAATAAAGGATTACTAGGACACTCATTAAAATTAATTATTGTTGTGGCAATGGCTCAGAGGGATGTACTGTACCACCAACAGGAGAATGATTTGTAAACTAATGTTATTATCATGATTATTAATAGTATGTAAACAATGACCACAGGTGATTTGACCACTTGAATGTAGGCTTTTTCTGGGTTGTGTTCTATCACTTCTTGTATTAAGGATGTATTGAGATTCATAGGAAATAAACCAGGTGTGAAAGTTGGAGGACACAATCTAAATATGTGACATACTGATTAGGATAAAGTTGGAGGTTTAAATATAAACAATCTACACTCTGCAGATGACACAACATTTATGGCTGAAGATGTATACTACTACTTTCGTTTGCTTGAAATTTGTCTATATCTTCAATGTTGTCTCTTGTATGAAATTCACTGTCTTTTCCACTGTGGTTTCTCTAGACCTGAAGGTTTGCCTAGATATGACATATTTTTAGTTAAGTTAGTTGCATACCCTTTACATGATGTAGCAGTCAACCCCAGCATTTTTGGCTGTTCGTGATTCCTGGACAAGATTACGTTTAGTAGTTTGCCATTGTTTTCTGAACGACCGGCACCCATACCATTTCATAAAAAAGCCAATATAAGGTGGTATGCTGACAAATTGCCCACGGTTGTGTTTTGAACGCGGGTATGCGGGATTACGAACTGCGTCCGAAACACCTTCGCCATGAGACGGCTTATTTTGGGAATTCTGAAATTATGTGATCTACCGTCTGCTGCGTCAATCAATATGTGCACATGGCTGATTCTCCAGTTTTGAGTTTTGTAAACATGTGGTTACGTAATCTAATGTGTTCTGTTCTGAGGCGCAGAATAATTATTTGTTCTGGTCTGTCCATACGGTGGTAAAAATGTATACAATCTCCAACTATTGAACACTAGTAATAGAGTGTGAAAATAAGACTTTCACTGAACATCAAGAGAACAGAAACAATGTTTACATCAAAGAAAATGTTAATGCCAATATTTGATATAACAATAGAATGGACAATTCTTAACAAAGTTAAACACTTTCAAAATTTAGGAGCAATCATTGTAAATAGAAGATGTGTGACAGAGATTAAGAGCAAAATAGGTCAAGCAAAAAACAGCATTTCAGAATAAGAACTTTATTTAATGTAAGATCATTGAATGCCTAAAAGAAAATTCGGAAATGTTATAAGGAACATGCTTTGCTACATGGCAATGAATTATGTAACGGGAATAAACAAATTAGGAAAAGAAGATATGCAATGGAGATGAGGTTTCATATATGATATATAAATATTACAAATGTCTTGGACTACCAGAATAATTAACAAAGATTGGCTGGAAAATGCTATTGAAAACACCTAAAAGCAATAACAAAAAATATTGCATTGTAAAGATTGATTGACTTAATGCGTCCTAATGGGAATATGTTGCAAATTTGGAAACAAGCAGCACAACAAACAACACAATTATTACTATACGGTTTCTCTCCATTATCTTCTAATGACAAGTAAATCTCAGCTTGGGGGAGAACAGAAACAAATCAAATACATCATGATTGTTGGGGTGATTTCTCTTCCTGCTTTGCTCTCAAGCAAAGATTCAGATAGTTCATACTGTAAAAGACACCATAAGTATACGCATTATATTTGCAAGATTTCCAGTCTCTGTATCTGTACCCACATTGGCAACAATGAAATAAAATAAACAGACGAAGCACAAACATCAAATCTGTGGTTTTATATCATGCATAGTTGTCACAGAATGCCACGATGTCACCAGAATGCCTCTCATACCACAAGAAATTATTCAACAAGAGAGGAATTTGAGGAATAAATATTAAATCACGCTTCTCGGCGTCTATCCAGCTATGACGAAGGATTACACCACCAAAAAGCCGACACTCAAAGCGATCACAGGTTAGATTATTTACGAGGCAAATCGTACATTTATCATGTTTGACGCTCCACAACCCAGATATTGGAATGCAAAGCGTAAACTCGCATACAAGGGCGCGGTGATGATAGACGGCCTGGAGCCGCTTAGTGGGCCAAATGTGTGAAATTCAGACTGAATAGAGACGTCTATCGATCAACAGGCTTGAGATAGCCAGTCGCTCAGTGAGAAGCTACGATGGACTGGAAAAGTTCAACCACACTACTACACTAGGTTTGAACTGAAACAGCTGGTTTACGACACCGCCTGCCCAAACAACATGACAGGTCTTAGTCAGATATGACTGATCTACCGTATGACAGTAGATGGCACAACCTACTTTCTGTTAGCGCCGAATGTTGGGCGGCGCTTACCAAACCCGACACCCCACATTGTGCCAACAGTTTCGGGTAGAGGATCGCAACTAGGAGCGTAAACGCCTTATTTTGGTGCGAGGAAATGCAACCTAAACACAAAATATCATGGCAGGGCAGACCAGACTCTAAGCCTTGGTTGGCAGCTGGTTTAGGATTGAAGTTCGAACAGGTGGACAGTAATGCAATAATAATATTATTAATATAACGCAATCATATTGTAGCTCAATCATAATGAAACTTAATGACAATATTACTCAATCATAATGTCACACAATCATAATGTCATTCAATAACAATGTAACTCCATCATAATGTAACTTAATCATAATGTAAATCAATCATAACGTAAATCAATCACAATGTAGCTCAAACACAATGTAAATTAGTCATAATGTAATACAATCATGATGTCTTTCAATCATAATTTAGTCGAGACACAGACATTCACTAGGGCTTGTTTCCTTAGCGACTCAATGAACATGATCAAGAGGATAGAGGAGGGGTCGATCCGAAGAGAATGGTTGCTGCCTCTGGAGCGGTCTCGGCTGGCAAAGATTAGTTTCATCTTCGTGCCAGGGCATGCGGGAGTACAAGGAAATGAGCGGGCTGACAAGCTCGCAGGTGAGGCTACTGTGGAGGGCGGACGCGCCATGGACCAGGCCGACATTCTGAATGCTCTTCGAGAAGTAAGACTTTTGCGAGAACCAAGTGATGACTGTGAATCTACAACAATGGCCAGACTGCGAGAGCAGCAAATTAAAAGAGGGGTGGCCAAACAAGAACACTACGCAGGAAGCCAAAGAAGATTGATAAACCAACACAGAACTGGCGTCGTTAGCCGCTACACGTTGCGGAATTTGCTGAGGAGGGGATCCGAGCACTTATGGACTGAATGGTTCGATGTGCAATGAGGATGATCTGTCGACTAACTAACTAACTAATCTTAATGTAACTTAATCATAATATCACTCAATCATAATGTAACTCATTCATAATGTAACTAAATCGTAATATAACTCAATCATAATGCAATTCAATCATAACACAACTCAATCATAATGTAAATCTATCTTAACGTAATTCAGTCACAATGTAACTCAATCATAATGTAACCGTTCTAGGACTCTGTTGGATGCTTTGAGGTGTACTGCCTATATGGTTCTAGCCCCGTGTATATGTGGATCAGCCAGCAATGGATGAGAGATGTGCTCAGTGTTATACTGGTTGCCTTTATGTAGAACAGCCAGCACTAGATGGGAGATGTGCTCAGTGTTATACTGGTTGCCTTTATGTAGAACATTCAGCACTAGATGGGAGATGTGCTCAGTGTTATAATGGTTTCCTTTATGTAGAACATTCAGCACTAGATGAGAGATTTGCTCAGTGTTATACTGGTTGCCTTTATGTAGAACATTCAGCACTAGATGGGAGATGTGCTCAGTGTTATACTGGTTGCCTTTATGTAGAACATTCAGCACTATATGATAGATGTGCTCAGTGTTATACTGGTTGCCTTTATGTAGAACAGCCAGCACTAGATGGGAGATGTGCCCAGTGTTATATTGGTTGCCTTTATGTAGAACATTCAGCACTAGATGGGAGATGTGCTCAGTGTTATACTGGTTGCCTTTATGTAGAACATTCAGCACTAGAAGAGAGATTTGCTCAGTGTTATACTGGTTGCCTTTATGTAGAACATTCAGCACTAGATGGGAGATGTGCTCAGTGTTATACTGGTTGCCTTTATGTAGAACATTCAGCACTGGATGGGAGATGTGCTCAGTGTTATACTGGTTGCCTTTACTTTCCTGGACATGTCCAGGCACCCGTGTTAGGTTTGGTTGAACCACTGCCTGGTTCTAGTTGAATAAAATGCTTTGATGGTGATTTGAACACACCACTGAGTCAGGAAGCAAACATGGGGCCACAGGGAAGCTCCGTGATGGGAAACACACACACATAAAGCTGAATGTTGCAACCAAGTGTGTCAACGGACAAGATAAATATAAAATAACAAACAAACAAAAACACAATAGGAGCTGGACAACTGAAGAACTAGAGATGTACCTACATCAACCGTGTAGCATATGTTGTTGTGCTGTATACACACTGATATTGCAGAATTTGTGAACTGTGCTGAGAACCTCATTGTGTGATCTATGGGAGGAGACTGGAGCACTTTGTGCTATCTATAGTAGGAGACTTGAGCACTTGTGTTTTCTATGATAGGAGACTGTAGCATTTGTGTGATCTAAGGTGTGAGATGTGGATTTTAGTTTATGAGAATATTATGTTAAAAGTGTCTAGGGGATTTAATGATTCTCTTGTTACTTCAAGAATGCCAGATGATCAGGGATATTTATCACAACCACCAGAAGAAAACTTTCAATCCTTGAAACAATGGCATCTGTGTGTAGGTTTCCCTTCCCACATCACCCTCTAAAGTTTATCTAGTACTAGAAGATATTGATTGTTCACAACATATAAACAACCACTGGTGAACACCACATTTACTTGATGTACACATCAACAAATTTTGGACAAACAGTTCAAGTATTAATTCAAGATCTGAGGTAACATACATGAAAGTGTAATATTCCCATTGAATCTCTTTTACAGGCATGGGAATGAGTTGCATTATCAAAACACATTTAACCCCTTTTTACCCAAGAAAAAAACAATGTTATTACAAACAACAAAACAACCACAAATTGGTTCTGCTAACTTGACTTATTTTACCTAGATAAAAGCACAACATTAGTCTAAGTGCAGAAAACCTAACATATAAAACAGTTGGTTTTGACACCCTTTACAATTCTCATATTTAAAAATAATGAGTTGGTGTCAAAATACTATATCATAACCTTCATTGAAAAAAAAGCTACTGACCTGTTACATCCATGGCATAAAAAAAAACACATATAAAAAGCTGTTTGTACTGATAATTAAACTAATTAATTATATTCTTCCTTTAGGCATTGCGGGTGGGTATTCTTCTCCAGTGCGAAGCAGGTAATACCCATGTTTATCCGGAACAGAAATAAAATACTCACAGTCATGTTCTAATGTCCACTGAAGTTTCTGCTGAATAATTATAATCTCTATTAGGAAATACATTCACCACATATCCCCTCCATTGGGGCTGAATTCACGAATCTTCTGTTGCAAATGGCTCGGTGCCTTTGTGACAATTTGGTGCCTCAGGTTGGTCATACTTCAGGGGTTCCAATTAAGCTCTGCAGAAGGTAATTCCTTTTATCATCAGGTCTGATGATGAAATGTCGACGTCCATTCAGCTTTTCGGCTTTAAATATCCGAATCCTAAATTTGCTCACACAGAGGTTTCACCCACCTAGTCACCAGTCTATACCCTATTCCACCGTTGATGGCATGTTGGCTGACATGGGACCAGCACGGAGTTCTGATTCAGTATTTCTTTTCAATGTAGACATACAAGGCTGCTTGTTATTCATTTGGTTCATCTGGAAATATTTCCAGGATTTTTCTGCTGCATGGAACTGAAGAATATTACTTTCCACACATATACCCAGGGTTGCAAGCAATCATATGCTTCCGTTGGTTGCAGGCGTAAAGGCATTTACTCCGCTAGCTGCTTTCATGTGGTCTTATTAATGGTGTTTAGGTCTGAGATCTGGAGTTGACCTGGCTTATTTCAGGTGGTTCAGATTGTGGAACCTTGAGGTAATCTGGTGTAGTTATGGTTTTCAGTTAGTACCTTGGTTGTCCTGGCTTATATTGTTTCAGTGTCTTCTCCCCATTTGTTTGAGTTGGTGTCTTGAACCTATGTTGACTTTTGCGGATGTGTGACTTTTCTTTCGAAGGAGGATACTTGGGTGTATCCTTTGAACTTGGGAGTCCAACAGACAGATGGAGGGTTATTACTGCTGTTAGTTTTATTACACGTAGAATAACTCCCAGTTCAGTTGACCTCGACGATTGATGGTTCATCAGGCGGTACCTCCCAGAAGTAAAACAGGTTATCCTTTTTGTATCTGTGTACTAGGTATATCATGTTGACATTCTGATAATGAAGTCCATCCTGGGTAATCTGACAGGAGTCAGAATATCGAACGCTGAGTGTCAATCATCTTCAAATGTGCCTTTCGCTGGCTATGGCAGCTAAGGACTGCCGCAGTCAACATTGATGTATTTCTAGATCCAGACTATGGTTAGGCCATTCACTTTCTGGCTGTTGACCTAGGATCCAGTTTTAGTGATATAGTCCCACCAAATTCAACCACCACTTGCTTCTCTTCTATAGAAAAGGGATGACAAGAATATAACACGAGCATTAACCTACTGTGTTATGTTAACATGGTTATGACATCATTACAAACAACAAGAGGAGAAGGGGAAAGGAATGGGTGTCCACGTTCCACTGTCCCTCGTTGCTTGGTGTAGAGCCATTCTGACTCTAATAGTGAGTGAGATATCTTTTCACTCTATGTTTTGTTGAGATTGTTACTGGGAACTATTTTATGAGCGAAGCCATTCTGTCCATCCGAACATGTTGATATTGCCTCTATCTCTACTTGAAGAGAATATCCTACACATAATCTCTGTGGTTTCTAATGCCGTGTCTTTCTTCCGGCACTATAATCAGCATTAGACCAAGGCTATTCAACATTATATTCTTAAGTACTGACATACACAGGTTTCCTACATCATCTCATGTTTCCACAGGAGTCACATTACAATGTGTATTTCCACAGTAAGGAGTAACAATCAGGACAGAGAACAATTCTCATAACAGAGAAATCATACATGTACATTTCTCTGATATCACGTACAAGATAATCATACATAATAATTAATCATAATGATGATGCAAGGAGCCTAGGTTTATGGATTTCCTCTGGGGTTAATCCATAAACTAAAACATACATTGTTTTCCCCCACTGCTTACAGCAGTATAAGGATAGTGACCGCTGTGATATATTTTGCCAATTACTGCTATTATTCGGAGTGTATTTATTAGAATAACTTATGCTGCATGGTCCAGTCTTCTGAATATTGCAAGCAATTTATTCACATCAATCCTCACTTCTGTTCCTACTACAGTGAGGTGATGCGGATTGAAGGCACATCCTATCAGAACATTCAGTTATATCAAGCGTTTACTGTCTTTGTTCTTGAATTTATATTCTCAAACACGGCAATTCCCTAGCACTATTTTATGAAATGATTATATGTTCATTACTCATGTTGAGTGGTTACTAATCTGTTAACAAAAGGATTGTACTAAAATTTAGCACTATAGTTCCAAGTTATAGATTAGAATGTGGCAAAGCATTTTATCCCCTGACTAAGAGTCAGGAATATGCGTAATCATTTGTATGTCTCTCCATGGATAACAATTCGTTTGAAAATGTTCTTTAGAGCTCAATCTCTATAGTACATAGATTATTTGTAGATTTCTAAGCATAAATAGTGAGATATAGTTCACCATGCATATAAGTTATTTTTCATAGGACTATAAAATTGGCAGAAACGAGTTCTCTACTATGAAGTATGAATCAGGAGTCTGTTCCTAAATTGAGAAGAGTTTCTAAATGTGTTTCTGACATGAGTTTCATACTATACAGTACACATAATATTTATAGGTTATAAGCATTGCTGATGAGATATAGGTTCACAATGTCTATAAAAGGTTTTAACATAGGGATTTGAAATTGTAACACATAGGAACAATTACAGCGTGGCCTGGAATGGCGCTTAGTGGTAAAATTCAATCAGACTCCAGTTTACAAGAATTGTTGATTTATCATTCTAACTAATTCTTAATTAAACACAATGGTATATGTAATACATAAATACGTGAATACATCTTAATAGTGTAGATTTAACGTACCATGGTTTGCAGAGAATGATATATTTTTGAGGGCAAAAATGTCCTATCCCCGAAGGGAAAGCCCGACTTTCTTTTGTGCTCTCTTGAATAGAAATGGCCGCTTTAGTGCCTTTGTTTTAAAACTAGCTGGTCTTGGCCAGGTGCGTGAACCAAAATAAGGCCAAAATTTAATAAATGTCAATTAAATTTGGCTGTGCTACTTTTCCTTTCTCCTACATTACGTAAGATACTTAAACAGTGGTTGTAAGGGATTGTTATTTTTAAGGGAGTCAATGCTAGGAAAGGGTAAGGACGTTTTAATATGCCACATATGGGAGGAGACTGGAGCACTTGTGGAGAGATCTTTGTGCACTGACAGTGATCCTTACAAACCAGACCAGTCCAATTCTATTACATAATATGTTAATATTTGTTTAAATGTGTCATTTGCCAATCCTTTCAGGCTGTGTTCACAATTCTGATGAAGAGAGTCACATTGAGACACAAGTCTGTGACAAGATGGACAACGACATGCCAGCGATTATCAAGACAGAATATACGGTATTCATAGAATACTCCAGTCAGGGTTACAACATTTGAAATATAATATAATGGAATACCTTTTTCTTATTCTACATTTCTTCCCTGACCTGTTTTCTGCGTTTCTAGTCATTCTTCCATTTCTACTGCTGCCTCTCTCTTTCTCCTCAACCTCTACTGCTTCTATTTTTACCTCTCCTCTTTAAATCAGATTTTGTAATGAATACACTATTAGTCATGTTCTCATGACAATTGTTTTCTTTCTTTCTTTCTTTCTTTTTGTTTGTAGTTCCTCTGTTGTTCTATGCAGTTTAAGCTGACTGCTTCTTTATCTAATGTGCATAATAACTCCTTCATAGCATCTTCAGAAATTTGTTTGCTTACTTCGCTTGTGATGAAGTAGACGGGCAAAGCATGTCTCGTGTGTGTGTGTGTGTGTGTGTGTGTGTGTGTGTGTGTGTGTGTGTGTGTGTGTGTGTGTGTGTGTTATGCTTGTGTGAGTGTGTGTGTGTTAGTTTGTTCATTAATCATCCGCACTTGCAAGTTACAAAATCTGTGAGATAGTTCAGGAGAAAGTTTACATATGTACGGCTGTATCCTCACATAAACACTTCTTAACCACTAGTGTGAGGATCTCCTTATGAAACATACAAATAATAAACTGATATGTGAAGATCCTAAGTAATTCAATGCAAGCGTGGCATATAATTTATTTGCAAAAGAAAGTTTCATTGATAGCTATTTCACGTGAGAAAATGCCATGCTTTGGAGCAGTCTGTAGCACTTCAACATGCACTGAGAATCTTTACCACTGCTACCATCAATACAGATTAAGTTCTTAAATAACTGGAGACTATTTCTGAAGACAGTATAGAACGCTAGAAGTGAATATCTGTTGTGTGAAATAATATCAAAGTTCAACAGTATCCAAGGTTTCTCAACAATTACCCTCCGTGTCAGAGTATAAAATTGCATGTATGTGCATCAGACAAGAGCAAGCTACAGATCTGTGATTGCTGTATTCCATCCATCCATCATGTGTCATGCCGATAAGCGTGGGCGGTCATGTTTTACCATCTCACTCGGTCACCAGAGTCATGGATCAGCTCCGTGTTTCTATCTCGACCATGCTACGTGGCAAAGCCATCCAGGTATTTACTTCTCTGTCTTCCCCTTGGTCTCCTCCATTCGATCTTGCCAGTTGTCACCAAGTTATCCAATTCATTTCTTCTCATAATATGCCCAACAAATTTTGACTGTCTACGTCTAATGTCTCTAATCAGTTTATGATCTTCATTTGTTTCTTGAAGGACATGTTCATTGCTTTTTCCGTCTCCATGGTATTCTTTGCATTTTCCTCAAAACCACATTTCCACAGCCATCAGATGTTTTTCGGCTTATCTGCTCATTGTCCACGCTTCACATCCATACAAAAGTACAGGTTCTATGTAACACTTCAATACTATTTTTCTCGTTTCAATTTATATCTTTTTATTGGTCAGTATATTTTTCATCTTGCAAAAGGCTACCTTCGCAGTGGCAATTCTTGTTCTAATCTCTTCAAAGCATCTCCCGTCAGATTTTATGACTATTCCGAGACAATTCACTCGCGAGTATGCCCATTTACTCGTATATCACATTGTTGTATTTCCTTCTTCCAGTGGCGACCATAATCTGTCTTCTTAATATTCAGTTCTTCTTCTTCTTCTTCTTCGTTCATCCGGAGGTTTTTTTCGGACGTGATAGCGTTGTGTCTGTTTACAGCAGAGCTGCGTTCTTGCGCCGTTAGGCCGACACATCCGACTTCTGCGGGCATTTGTTGACCGGGTTAACCTTCCCGGGTTTTTTTTTAGGACGTTTGGCTCTCACTGTTGTGGTGTTATCCCCCATCCCAGCTGGCCCATATAGAACAGCCAAAGACATCCTGGTCAGCCCTCAAGGGAAGGCAGGGGCAGACCATGGACATTCTCCGCCATCCAAGGAGGCTTCCATACTTGCAGAGCCGACACACAGCGCTCTGGTACTGGGCTCACCCAAGGAATCATCACGTCCTGCACATGGCTGCTTAGCTTCACTTCCGTATATTGGGCCTTCCATTCACCATAGGCTGTTCTTCCGGAAACCAGAAGTATGCAGTCTGCAGATGACATCCACACAGTGAGCTTTCGATTCAGACTTTCCACGTAATGGATTTGCTATCCAAGCAATATTCCATTTCGTGCCACTAGGACACTTTTTCCACCTTTTATGAAGCCCACACAGTGAGCTTTTGGTTCCGACTTTCCACGTAATGGATTTGCTATCCAAGCAATATTCCATTTCGTGCCACTAGGACACTTTTTCCACCTTTTATGAAGCCCACACAGTGAGCTTTTGGTTCGGACTTTCCACGTAATGGATTTGCTATCCAAGCAATATTCCATTTCATGCCTCTGGGGCGCTTTTGTAACCGACATACCTGTGGTATGAAGTGCGGCAGTCTAAATACTTCTTCATGCACCTTTAAATGTCAACCTGAATGTAGTTAAAGTAAGCTGCAGTCAACTTGAGCTTGTTGATATCTCCATAGAGCTTGTCCTCAAATGAAGCAGGTGTGGGCCAAAATATCTTTCTCTGTTCTGCATATATTGGGCACTCCTGCATCAAATGTTTAGCTGTCATTTTACCAGTTCCACAATTGCATTCATCGGTATCTCCTATCTTTAGTTTATTGAACAAGTGGTATTTCAGCCTGTTATGTCCTGTGCGGAGTCTGAAGATTGCTACTTGTTCTCTTCGGTCGAGTTTGTAATATGCATCATCCTTCTGGTGACCTGGATGCTCTGATTCCCATTTGGTTCTATAGGTACTTTTTATCAACCTCTTTGCCTCGTTATAGGTTATGTCTATGTCAGGCTGTGGTAGTCGTCCACCCTCTTTTGCCAGTCTGTCAGCCTCTTCATTTCCAGGTATACTGCAATGTGATGGGATCCACTGTATTACAACTTTTTTGGATTTCTGGCATAGACCATGGAGTGCTGCTCTTAGGTCAGCTATTTCTGTGCTATTATTGCTCTTCAGTATTGAGACAGCTGACTTTGCATCTGTGAAGATAGCTATTTGCTTCTCTTTATTTTCCTCCATCAAGAGCATTTCTGCTGCAGTTTTCAGAGCCTCTACCTCCGCTTTGAAGTTACTTGAAAACTTTCCAGTTGCCATTGAATGTGTTTTTTTCACTCCATTTTTTTAAATTTAGGAGAATTCCTCCTCCTCCATTCTCTATTGAATTTTTGGCTGATCCATCTGTATATGCATGGGTCCAATTGCTGCTTGGGTAATGTTCTTTTATGTAGTTTAGGGTTATTTCTCTTCTTTCGGTTTCATGCTGAGTGTTCTTTTTCTCAATACCAGGAATGTTTTCTATCATCTCAGGCAGTTGCTGCTGTCTCCAAGCTGGGAACTTGTGTGCATTGTTAATGGGTTCGACTGTTGATATGTTAAGTATAGGATCTGCCATAATCTTTCGTTTTGCAGTTTCTACAAAGTTGCTACGCTTCAGTCTTCCCTTTCCAAAACCACTAAACCTTTTATACATAGGGTGGTCTGTCAATCTTCTACATTTTTCTGCTTGTTGCTGGGCTCTGCTATCTCTTCTATCTTGCATTGGTTGTAAACAAGTGATATTTTCTAGTTCATTAATAGGCGTTGTCTTCAGGCTTCCAGTTATGATTCGCATTCCTTGGTTTTGGACTCTACTTATTTTGTTAAAGTTTGACTCAGCTGCTGTTGCCCAAGCTGCAATGCCATATTCCAGTACTGGCCTCACCCGTCCAGTATATAACTTCTTGAGAACTTTCTCATCTGCTCCCCACGTTGTACCAGCAAGCTTTTTCATGATTGCCATTCTCTGCCTTGCTCTTGTTAGATTTTTCTCAACCTGTGTCTTCCATGTCAGGCGACGATCAAAGGTGACTCCTAGATAGTTTGGATTTTCTTCATGGCGCAATATTTTTCCATTCAATACCAGCTTAGGTTGCTGAGTTTTATTTGAGAGGGAGAACACTGTGCATGTTGTTTTCTCCTCACTTATCTTCACTAGCCATGATTTTGACCAGTCCTCTAGCGCTAATAAGGCTTGCTGTATTCTGCTGTTAGCTGTACTAATATATTCTTCAGATGTCCATATGGCTAGGTCATCTGCAAAGGAGGATGTGTGTACTCTGGCTGGAAAATTTTCCGTGATGTCATTTATATATGCTAGGAATAATGTTGGTGAAAGAACTCCTCCTTGGGGGACACCTTGCTCCAACAGCATCATTTTGCTTGTTTGTCCTTGTACTTTTGTCCTGGCAGTTCTGTTCTCAAGGTAGTGGCTGATCCATTTATACATTTTTCCACAAACATGCATTTTTTGCAGTTTTACTTTCAGTCCTTCCTTCCATACTTTATCAAATGCTTTTTCTAAATCTATCCAGACTGCTAGTGTGTGCTTTTTCTCTTGGAATGCATCCTCTATTTCCTGAGCTATATAGGTTATTTGATCTTCAGTGGATCTGTACTTTCTGAATCCTGCTTGGTGTGGTGTTAAGATTTTGTTTTCTTCCAGATGCCATGTTAGCCTGCCATTGATAATGCGTTCCATTAATTTTCCTACACAGCTAAGTAGACTGATAGGTCGATAGCCATTTGGTTCTTCCAGGTCTTTTCCTTTCTTTGAGACTGGTATTAGTATAGCTTCCTTCCATGCCTGTGGGACTATTCCTCTCTTCCAGCTGTTATTTAGGACTGCTAGTAGTTTCTTCTTTGCCTTGGTGCCTAGTCCTATTAGCATTTCATTTGTGATTCCATCCTTTCCTGGTGATTTCTTCTTTTTTAGGGTATTCATTGCCTGTTCCATTTCTTCCATTGTTAGATTTGCCATCATATATTCTACTGCTGTCTCTGTATTTCTATGATGTATCTGTTTGTCTTTGATTGCTTTCTTCTGTTCGGTTGTAATATCAATGTGGTTTGCATTTGCATAGTGTTCCATTAGTGCATTTGCAGCCTTTTTTCCTGTAAGCAAGGCATTTCCTTGTTTAATTGTTATTTGTTTGTTTCTAGGTCCTTCATTGTTCATGGCTTTCACTAGTTTCCATAGTTTGTTTCCATCCCTGTCAAAATTCAGGTTTTCTGTTTTTTCCCTCCAACAATCTCTTGTTGTTTGATTTACTGTTCTTTTATATTTTGCTGAGATGGCTTTGAGAGAGATGTTCGCTTCAATTGTTTGTTCTCTCTCTGCTGTCTTCCTGGGATCTTCAACTTTGTCCTCCAAACTTTGTAGTTCTTCAGTCCAGTATGGTTTGTAATTTTTCCTCGCTCCTCTTGGAATGGACTCAGTGGCTGCCTGTATTATCGCTCTGTTTAGACTTTCCACCATTTGCTTTATGTTGCCATATCGTGTATTTATGTTTTCACAATATTTGTCTGTTAGTATGGCAAATCTGTCCCAGTCTGCTCGTTTGTAATTCCAGCGGGGCAAGGGCTTTTGCTCCTGTGGAACATACTCCATATTCATTACAAGTTTGATTGGTCTGTGGTCACTACCTGCTAATTGGTCCAGCACATGGCGATCGATGTTGTGGAGGATGTCTCCTGTGCAGAAAGCTAAGTCTGGAGTAGAAGTGGTAAGCCATCTTCTGGAGTAGAAGCTCGGTGTGTCATCCGCTTTGTCGAGTAGATGGAGATTTGAGTCTATTTCCCAGTCCTCCAATTCATCTCCTCTTTTGTCAGTATCTGGGTATCCCCATCTATCTGAACGGCTATTAAAGTCTCCGACAATAATGCAGTTTGTGTCAGTTATTTTCATGTTTGAGAGTGTAAGGTCCTTATCTGCTGGGCTATACAGATTGTAGATTCTTATTTTCACGTCCTTTATCATTATATCAACACCTATAATTTCCGTTTGGTTGTCAGAGATCACAGATACTTCGCTGCAAGGTATTGTATTTCGTGTAAGTATTAGAACTCCTCCTTTGTGTCCTTCGCGGTCGAAACGTGTGGCCTGATATCCTCTGACTGAGAATTTGCGATTTGCGTTGAGGTGTGTCTCTTGAATGCATGCCACATCTATTTTATCTTTATGAAGACGCTGTGTTAGGGACTCTGTAGTATGTTGAGTGTCCGGGGTATTTGGTCAATAGCTCTTAACCTACTCCTCTGTGCCTTAACTCCACAGCACAGGGGAAGGTGACCACCAGTAGTCATGGGTGGACCCCCTCGAGGCAGGGGGCCCGGCACTATCGCCGCCTGATGGGACTTCGCGGGATTAGCACCATAACGATTAATTTTAATTTGTGACATCATGAATTAAGTTACGTTGCACTGCTTTGTCAAGCCTGTGGCTCAGTACATCCGATTTCGACAAGCATTTATTCGGGATGCTTTCCCTAGCCTTTGACTGTCCCCAGTCTACCTACAAGGCAGCAGGTTTTACGTTGCACTGCTTTGTCAAGCCTGTGGCTCAGTACATCCGATTTCGACAAGCATTTATTCGGGGTGCTTTCCCTAGCCTTTGACTGTCCCCAGTCTACCTACAAGGCAGCAGGTTTGTGTGTCTCTTCGTCTGGTCCCTCTCCCTTGACCTGTCCGACATGGGTGGCCCTACCAGTAGCTGTGCTACCGTCGGTATAGCTCTTGGGGTCATTGGGACGCTCAAGCCCCTCTACCTCGTCACGGTGGACACACAGCAGAGGGGATATTCAGTTCTAACCCTAGTTGTTCACTGTGTGCATTAACCGCATCTACTAAATTTTGCAGGCCCTGTTCATTGTCTGCAATCAAGACTGTATCATCTGCATATCTAATGTTATTTGTGAATCGTCCCCCAATGTTGATTCCTTCCATATCTTTTATATTTCTGAAAATATTTTCACTGTGCAGGGAAAAATAAGATCTGGAGACATTACACATGCCTGTCTCACACCTCTCTTAATAGGCTGATATTTACCTACTTCATTATCAGTTCTGATGGCAGCTTGTTGTTTCCAATATATGTTGTTTACAAGTGTAGGGTATTTTCTCAGGTATTCTCAGTGGCCATAACGGGTTCCCCTATTGATTTCCTGTGTAATACGTGTACAGCATTAGAACCGACCAATCATTTCTCTTCTGTAAATGTTTGTTAAAATATACTCAACACAACATTACGGTCCTTGTGTTTGTATGTTTGTTATTTGACCTATGCTGATTTAATATAAAATTATGAGACCAATGGTGCTATCTCAATGGTTTGATACGAATTCTGTCCGTATTCCATAGTTGTAGGTTCACAGATGTTGTCGTAATATCCCTGGAGTGAGGGAAATATTACCACACTGTCTACCGTGGAATCAGTTCTGGGTGAGGGTACAGGTGCTTTCAGTCTACCGACCCCTCCGACTCTAGACACACCCTTCTTTCAGTCTTTCTCTCAAGGGACCCTAACCCTTAGTGCTCCACCCAGATGAACTGACTCAACTCTGGTTTAGAACACACATAAGACATGACTGTATTATACAACAGAGCGTCATGGCAGATAGGGCAAGATAGACACAAGATCAGCAGGGTAGGATCACGGCTCTCATCATTGAGCCGTACATGTTCTGTCCACCCAGCCTGCTGTCTGTGTTAGCTCACAGGGCCGAGGCAGATTCTCCCAAGAATGATCCGGACCGGCGTGGTAGTAGGGCTAGGTAGACCCCTGGAAGCTGATGACACTTCTCGGCAACCTATTCCATAGACTTCTCTCGGGTCTAGGCTGCGGTGGCTATCGAGTTCTGCTGGCGTGAAGGTCGTGTCATCCATAATACACATAAATCTCACAGTGCTAGTTGAAAGTTCACAAAGTCAATAGACTGCCCGTGGATGCACAGCTCAAGTCTGAATCTGGTCTGTAGCCAAGTATTCACCCTGTCATTAGTTTGGCTCCGGTTTCTGGAGTCAACTTCAGATGGCTGAGTTCAGCATTCAACGTCATTTGGTATCAGGGCCAGATATAACAAGGTACCGTTCATAATATCATATCTCTGGGCCGCCCTGGCCTGTAATAACAAGACAATGGTCGTAATCTGACGTCTCTGGGCCGTCGTGGCCTGATGTAACAAGATAATATTCATGGTTACCTACCTGAGGTAAATGAGGTGTGTGATGCTGGCTGTTACTGGGCTGGTACTGGTAGGTGGCTGACCTGCGAGGACCCTAGGTTACGGGGAATCTTTCCCATGGAACGACTAGGCGCTACTGCAACTCCGGGAAGCACAAGCCCTAGCTCTCTTTGGTCCGCTCCATGTCCCTCTGTCTTTGGCCGGGCCTACGCTGGTCTAGTTCACACACTCGAAGGTAGGTTCTGCAAAGAAACGACCTAGTGAGAGCAACGGGTAACAGCATTCAGTACGCACCTAGAACATGAGGTTAGGCTCTCAGGAACAACGCATACATTATATGAAAATATAGATGTTCCTGTACCCTTCCTCATCTGCTTACGATTTGGACTGGAATGAACCTGGACTTTTATCTATCAGACCGCTCCAGGAAGAGATTTGTCCCTAGAGAGCTGTGATGCAGCTCGGACAGGTCCCGTCGTTCAGTCACAGGTGAGGTGCAGAATTCCCTTGCAAAATTCCCAGTCATTTCATGCATTAAAGGTTAGGCATTAGCATTAAGTTTAATTACCCCTTTTGAGAGATATTCGACAGCTCCGCTGAACCCTCCTTCTGTTCACCTCACTCCTCTCGTTTCCCCTGGGTTCTCACTCCAAGATATTTTCGAAACCACCTCAGGTACCCCCCCCCCACCCCACCCCCACCCCTTCTTCCATCTTCCCTGTGGTAGAGGTGTACCTCCATTCTAGTCAACGGTTATCGTCGATTAAATATATTATTCCAACCTCCATGTAGGAGGTGACCTTCATCCTAGTGTAAATACATGGTCTATCCTCCATGTAGCAGGTGACATCCAACCCCGTTCTCTCACCCCTTTCTAATATTGTGAGTAGGTAGAACGGTGTCACTGTTCACTTGAACAGCAGTATAAATTACCGAAGGTTATATATCCCATCGGCTTTATTTTTCTCCCTGTCCCCTCCGGAATCACCAATAGCCCTTCCTTCCCCCCCCCCCCCCTGAAGAAATAAATAGATAAAGGACAGTTGTGAGGAAAGTAACAAAAAGAAAATCCAGTGGCCGTCCGAATGTACTAAGACGGCCGTCATCACCTCAGTCGATCATCCGACACTCCTGCCGATCCGCTCAAATGACGTCGCATGTTCTCCCAACTCGTCTGAGGTATCGCACGATGGTTTATGGGTCGCTTTGTCTCGTCCCGGTGGTATTCTCCGGAAGTCCCTCGTCACACCACTCTCCCCCACGCCGATTCCATCCGACGATTACTACCATGAAGCCTGCTCATGCAATTATTCTATTGAAAGGCTGCAATGCCCTGAGTCTGAATTTCGCCTTCTTAAGTGGCTATCTTATAGCTCCGAGCGCATAGGATGCGATTTAATTATGGATGGTACACCCCAATTTTGGCTATGTCCCACTTCATCAGATCTTGTAACTATGTAACTATGCATGAGCTAACTTGACGCAATGCCTGCCATGCGATATCCAGGGGTTCAACATAACTTAAACATTTCAACTCAGAAATAACTACGGCTCAAACGCAATTGGCAGATTCAGAGCCATCGAACTAAATAATGGTGGAGTCCACACTGAAGAACGTTGTTAGTTATAACGCCGTTTATTATCACAGCGCAGGCCTACTGTAAACATAATGAGAATAATAATAATAATAAATAATTATCTACTGATACTGGTCCTGTTATAGCCAGGGGGTACAGTATCCTTAGTATACACACTATAATTGATCATATGTTACTGGCCATCGAATATTGACTGCCATTAATCGTCTTTCTTTCCATCTTCTAAGTTCTTCCTGCCGTTTCAGACCTACCGTTTCTGTGTTCGCCTGTGCCTTTGTTAATACTTCTATGACCGTTGTCCTCCTTGATCATCTCTTCCATTTCCAGTCATACTTTAATCACTAACATGATATCCCGCCAATGTTAAGCCAGCCGAGTCACATAAGTTGCTGCCTTTTTGAACTCCCAAGTTTTTGTCTCCATTGTTCACAGTTTTTCATGACGTCTTTGTGTTCCGACGTAATCCGCCTCGATACATTAGCGCTTCTGTTCTGTGATTCTTTGGTCCCTTTTGCTTACGTCATTATGCAGCACCTGCTACTTTGCAATGCCTGGAGCACTAGAACGCTCGACACATCGACACTCAAATACCATAACAATAAATGCAAATACCTTTAGTACACAGAAATAACTTGGTCAACATGCTGGAAAATCTGTAAGGCTTCTTTAACTGCTATAGGAGGTACAGTTGACACAGTCACTATCAACAATGTCCTTCGAACAGCCCAACTGCATTTCAACTGGCCTCAATCGCCAGTTGACCTTCGCCCGGAAGCCCGACTCGAACTTCGCTTACACTCCAAGTGACTTTCTTCATGCGGTCTGTGTGGCGGCTACTACTGCGAAGTACGGCTGAACGAGGTTAGATAAGCTAGAAGATTCTCGGCGATTCTCCAGGGTAACAAGTGAGACAAGTCAACTACTTGGGTCTCTGGTGAGAAATCGCTCGGTAGTTTCCCTTTGACCATAAGCCGCGCGACTAATCTCTGGTTGATTTATTTGGTTGTTTTGGGATTTGAGATTTAAATATTAAGCACAACCCATTACATACGATCGTATTCTGGTATTAACCTATGACCTATCCACGTCAATGTGGAAGCACTAGACTCGATTCGCGGCGATCGGCAAATCTTGAGCTACAGCCTACGACGGGTGACGTAATATTCTGTTATGATAATTTGGCCGTGTCCAGCATGTGCCGAGTGGTTACAAACCCGCTTCACACGCCAGTGACCCAGGGTTTGTTTCCGGGTATGGTCAAGGATATGCACTACTGACGAGCTCAAACGAGAGCGAAACTTGAGTCCAGTGCTTCCACATTGACGTGGATAAGCCTTAGGTTCATACCAGAATACGATCGGCGTTGCCAGTAGTCGGTTGTGCTCAATATTTTAAACTCTCGTCGTTTTGCTACAGATGTATGGTAGACATGACTAATGAAGACACTTTTTTGGGGAGTGTCTAGTTGCGTCGAAGTACACTTGTTCCTGCAGCAAGACGCTGTCGTCATTTGGAGGTGACTGGTTCGAATCCCGGTCGGTAACTATAGCTTTCACATTTTATGTTGTCTAGTGCGTCCTCTAGTCTCTACTTCCTTTTTCTCCTTCTATAAGCGCCTAACAGTACTATGTGTGTTTATTTATGTAACTGTCTCAGTGGCCTCAACGGGTTCTTCTATTGATTTCCTGTGTCATATGTGTACAGCATTAGAACTGACCAATCATTTCTCTTCTTTACGGATTCAAAGAGTATGCTTAGCAAGGTGGAGAAAGGAATGCTTCGCGTGGAATGGCTCTCGTCGCTTCAGAGGTCACAGATTGTGAGAATTGTATGGATATTTTGCCCTTTGCCATGCGGGTGTACGGGGGAATGAACAGGCTGATAGGCTAGCAGAGAATGCACCTCTTGGTGGAATTTTGCCTATGGACAAGGGGGAGGTGGTCGTGCGCTTGTGGGCCCAGGTGGAGAGGGTGGAGAAGCAGATTAAGAACCCATATGTGACAAAATTTGTCAGTCTCCTCAGTTTACAGACAACGTTTCCAAGAATTGGAGATTTCACGTGTGGTGTTTATCATTTCCTTATAAGGGAATGCATGCCATACAGTAAACACTACAGGAATGTAGTGCCGTAGCTCGAAATAGACTGTCGTTAGCGGGCTATTAGACTTGGCAGGGTGAGGATTGTCACTTGAGTTTGGAACATCGACCAAGTCAGATGTAGTTAAACGGGAGTGGGTTTATTGCCCATGTGTACCTTATAGTGCAGAGGCACTGGAATCACATGGCGGGGGATGATTTTGGCGATAATAATTTTAAAGAGAGGCAGACTGGACCAAGCTTAACAATCTTTATGCGGGTCTGTCCATGGAAGTATCCACCCGACATGGGACACAACCCATCATTTACTTTCTAACACCTACTAGGAAGACATATCCTGGTTACCCTCCCTTTTCATCTATTTTTACAAAGCATTGGCCAGCTACCGTACTAAATGATTGTAGAATCAGCCATGGGTACCATCTATTTACCACAACTTGAATCTGGAGGATATTCCTTGTTGCGGGTCAGACCAGAACAGGAGTTAGTCCAGTTATAGTGGATCATTTACCACTAATTTCGTCTGAGAGATTTACAGTGTTTGCTGCCTGAAATTACCCTGGGAGCTATTATCTGCAGAAGCTGTAGGACTGGTCTATCAATTTCATATATATAGTTGAAAGACGCCGACGTAAGCCTGGTATCAGTGAAGTCACTCCTTTTTGTTTCAATGTCGCTCAACGACATTATGGACGTATCTTGATGTAGTATGTAAGCATACTACCCACATATTTTTTGTGATGCCTCCTGTATATCCTTCAACTAGCAATTACAGCAACCTCGTCGATAGTCCTGGCTTCAACAACTTATAGCATTATGGCTAATACGGCCACTTGTTGGAATAACCGTTTGAGGCAGACCCCCTTTTTCTCTCAAGACCTCCGCCAGGGGAGATAATGTAGAATACCAAGGCCAACTCTTATCATTCTATATCATTATATAGCGATGAGGAACCAATCAGGACAGTTACCTATGTCTGTCTGTTATGTTCCCTCCCCGAAGTTGGATTACCACAAGATCGTTCCGTCATCACCTTTTCCTAGAAGGTTCAGCCAGAGTAATCTTTACCAGTGATGTATCTACGTCTGTGAGAGTCATCAGTCGTAGGATTAACTCATCCCATTATCATCAACGGAAAGCGTTAGAGTATTTTGTAGAGAGACTGGATAGAAACATTTTCTTATGTGCCATATCGTGGAATAGAGACAGTGTTTATCCAGCCCAAGTGTGTGGGGGGAATGTACATTTTCACTGACTCACAGGATTTACTTATTCAAGATTTAGTCAGGAGAAAGACACAATCAACAGCCAGATCCAAGATTTACGGACTGTCTTTTTTGCAGTTAGAGAATGTATATTAGGGTACTTATACTATGTCTGAGTTTATTGAACCTAGGTAAATGTATGCACGCTAGGTTTATTTTGGAAGTCACGCCAATCCAGATTTGGGTATTGTTTGTATTTCAGGTGATAAGTTAGACAAAAGCGTTGTTGAGTTTTTGTAATCAAATAGTGTATTGCTCTGATTTGATGTTTATTATTGTTATTATGTGGTTGTAGATTGTAGATTGTAGTAATGCAAAACCCACTGTTTTGATCCATATTAAAAGGATATAGTTAGAGCCAGTGGTGTTTTACTTTCTTGTGACTAGTTTTACAACGTGGTGTTTAATGTTGTTGCTATATGTCACTGGTATGAAAATTCATAGAAAGCTGTTGTGAGAGGTCGCCAACACATAGACAAATATGTCTTAAAATGAGACGTCATCGCATGACCGGCTTTCTACATTCTCCAGGAGATTAGTCTTCTTCTTCTTCTGCGTTCATCCGGAGTTTTTTTTTTTTTTTCAGATGTGATTGCGTTGTGCCTGTCTACAGAGAGCTGCGTTTGCGCCGTTAGGCCGACACATCCGACTTCTGCGGGCATTTGTTGACCGGGTTAACCTTCCCGGTGGTAGATTAGTCTTATCATTGTAGGTTGGACTGGTGTCTCTGTCGGCCTAGTCCCTCCTGATGAAACCAAGAGCCTTGGCTAGTGTTCCTGGAGAAATCCCTATTAGGAAGACAACTGGCCCACTTTTCTTATCACTTTATCCATATTGAGAGGACTGACCCCAAGGCCTTAATATTCCCTAGACCTCATTAATATAATCCAAATTTATATCTCACACCATATGTGGAAAGAATGAGATTGCGGGGGATCGGCAGGGGTTCTGGAAAAATCTCAAAACTGAGGAGGACAAAGAGAACTTTTAATCAGATAGCGGTGGGAACGATTAGTAGTATGACTCTTCGCTGGCTGTTGAACGAGGGGACTGAGCACGTATGGGAATGTCCTGATTGCAGTGATGTCGGTTCTTAACTCAACTCAACTCAACAACTGATTGAATATAAAATTGTGAGACCTGTGGTGCTATCTCAACGGTTTGATACGAATGCTGTCCGTATTCCATAGTTGTAGGTTCATGTGTATAATAGACATGACTAATGAAAACACTTTTTTTTTGGAGTGTCTAGTTGGTCATGCGTCGAAGTACACTTATTCCTGCGGCGAGGCGCTGCTGTCATTTGGGGGTGACAGGTTCAAATCCCTGTTGGTAACTATAGCTTACAAATTTGATGTTGTCTAGCGCGTCTTCTAGTCTCTACTTCCTTCTCCTTCTGTGAGCGCCAAATAATACTATGTGTGTTTATTTATGTAACTGTCTCAGTGGCCTCAAAGGGTTCCCCTATTGATTTCCATCTCCATACAAGAACATTCACAAATGGAAAAGCATGGTAAAACAGAATCTGTGAAACAAGAACAATCAGATGTAATCTGTGAGAACAGAATTCAGGGATTTATTACAACAACAGACATGACAGGTTGTGAGATTATTCAAAACGTGGCTGGGAACAGTAAAACAGAATCAAAATTGACTGAGTATGAGACATCTATAAAACATGGCAATTGTCAAAAATAAATGAGATACTATCTTTGAATAATGAGAATTGTCAGTTACAAAATGTAGACACACAGACTCAGTGGAGTCACTTGATGATGTTGTTGGTTATGCCAATTATAATCCTCAAAGAGTAGAAGTTGATCGTACATGTGATATTTGTTATCCAGATGTCATCTTAGATGCCCACAAGAGAGTACAAGTGGCACCAAAACGTCACAAGTGTGATGATTGTGGTACAACGTTTACTCAAGCTAAAGGTCTCAAGTGCAACAAGAGAACACATACAAGAGATAAACCTTATAAGTGTAGTGAGTGTGTTGTTTCTTTTTCTCAAGCTCCACATCTGAAGACAAACATAAGAACACGTGCAGGAGAGAGACCTTAAGAGTGTAATATATGTGGTACGTCTTTTACTCTAGCACAACATTTGAGGTTGAACACCAGAACACATACAGGAGAGAAACCTTGTGAATGTGATGTATGTGGATAATTTTTTGTTCGGGCTCACAATTTAAAGGTCCACAAGAGAAGACATACAGGAGAGAAACCATACTAGTGGAGCAACTTTTATTCAGACTCACAATCTGAAGTACCACTAG
This sequence comes from Cepaea hortensis, assembly GCA_963921405.1. Lineage (NCBI taxonomy): Eukaryota > Metazoa > Mollusca > Gastropoda > Stylommatophora > Helicidae > Cepaea > Cepaea hortensis. Next base: position 483,292,623 of record OY992876.1, on the reverse strand, counting down.
AGAATACATACGGAGAGAGACCATAATCATGTGATGGATCTGGTGCAGCTTTTACAGTTTTCATGTCTGAAGTATGCGAGAAGTTGATAAATGTGGTGTTTAATTTGTTGTTGTGTATTCTTTACTTGCGCTCACCATCTGGTATGCCACATACCATGTAAATGTGTTTGTGTGCATCTTTTGTTGTAGAAGAAAGTTGAGGTAGTGTATATAATTACTATAATTATATTTGTGGCGCCAGTCTCCATGGCAAAGGTGTTAAGGACGCTGTTCGTATTCCCGCATACCCATGAATGAAACACAGCTGCGCAAAATTTGGCAGCGGATCGCATTGCGTTGGTTTCTTACGGAAAGGTATGTGAGCCATCATTCAGAAAGCAATGGCAAACTACTGAACATAAAGCTTGCCAAGACTTAACAGCAGCTGAAAAATGGTGGTGTCAGCAATGTCCTGTATTTAGGATATCAACAACAAAAAGAAAAAAAAAAGGTGTTCCTCTTTTATTCAAAGTAACAATTCAAACTGTCATTAGAAATCATTCAAAGGTGGGAAACCTTTTAGGTGTGATGTTTGTGGTTCTCATTTTACTCAAGTTGGTCTTAGATGTACCACAGATGAATTCATACGTGAAACAATGTCAACTGTGATGATTCTGGTACTTCTTCAGTAAATGTGGCAATCTGAAAGTCACATGGAACACAGTTGGGTGTGGTAATTGTGTTGCATATTTACTCAGGCATATGAAAACTGGCAAAGCCCTGGGTACAGATAACATCACAATAGAAATTATCAATGCTTTAGAAGAATATGGAATAGACTAAATCGCCAGACTGCTGAACACAATATACGATACTGGAGATACACCTCCTGAATTATGTAATTCTATATTTATTGCATTCCCGAAGAAATCAGAAACCCTAGAATACGATCAACATCGAACAATTAGTATAATGAGCCACATCACGAAGATTCTGCTGAGAATTATCATGCAAAGAGTTAGAAAGAAAATACAACCCGAAACAGGAGAAGAACAATGTGGGTTTGTAGAAGGCAAGGGTACAGTAAATGTGTGTATATACTGATAACAATAATTGAACGTTCTATAGAAGTAAACAAAGATCTATATCTTTGCTTTATTGACTACACAAAGGCTTTCGATAAAGTGAGACAAGTCAACATGATAAGGATGCTTGAAGATCTACAAATTGATGGAAAAGACCTTAGACTTGTAAAAAAACAAATTGGAAACAACAAGCTGCCATCAGAATTGATAACGATGTAGGTCAATATCAGCCTATTAAAAGATGTGTGAGACAGGGATGTGTAATATCTCCAGATCTTTTTTCCCTGTACAGTGAAAATAGTTTCAGAAATATAGAAGATATGAAAGGAATCAACATTGGGTGACGATGCATCAATAACATTAGATATGCAGATGTTACAGTCTTGATTGCAGACAATGAACAGGACCTGCAAAATTTAATAGATGCCGTTGTTGCACACAGTGAACAACTAGGGTTAGAAATGAATATTAAGAAGACACAGATTATGGTCGTCACTGGGAAGAAGGAAATACCACAATGTGATATACGAGTAAATGGGCATATTCTTAAGCAAGTGAATCGATACAGTTAATTTGAGTTATCTCGGAACAGTTATAACATCTGATGGGAGATGTCTTGAAGAGATTAGAAGGTTGCCTTTTGCAAGATGAAAAACATACTGACCAATAAAAAGATATCAATTGAAACGAGAAAAAGAGTGTTGAAGTGCTACATAGAACCTATACTTTTGTATGGATGTGAAGCGTGAACAATAAGCAGTCAAGCTGAAAAACAGCTGATGGCCGTGGAAATGTGGTTTCTGAGGAAAATGCAAAGAATACCATGGACAGACAGAAAACCAATGAACCTTCAAGAAACAAATGAAGATTGCAACCCAATTAGAGTCATTAAACGTAGACAGTCAACATTTTTTGGGCATGTTATGAGAAGAAATGACTTGGAGAACTTGGTGACAACTGGCAAGATCGAAGGGAAGAGACCAAGGGAAATACCGAGAAGTAAATACCTTAATGGTTTGACCATATGGCATGGTCGAGATAGGAACACAGAGCTGATCCATGACTCTGGTGATCGAGTGAGATGGCAGAACATGACCGCCTACACTTACCAGCATGCCACATGATGGATGGATGGATTTACTCAGGCAGACCATCTTGATAACATCACAAAGCTATTTTTACAGTATGCATGAATATGGTGCATCAAATATTCAAGCTTACCACATGTAGCTACCACATACAGGAAGAAATTGTGGCTGTTTGATGGCTGTGTGAGGAACCGTTTTATCATAACTGAACATCTGAAATGCTTCTAGAAAATGCTTAATTGAATGAAGTCAATATGATGTGTATGGTGTATATGTTATTCGAGCTGGCAATCTGAAGTGCTGCAGAAGAACACACACACAGAAGAGAAACCCAACAGAATTGATGGTAGTTGTTAGATTGTGTACAAGCTTGCCATCGGATGTGCCACAATCCATGTGCACTTCAGCCCATGGGCTGATCATGAAGCCAGCCCCCTGATGAACCCCATTAGACAAGTGTCAGACTTCTGCTAGTTTCTTTGATTCTGTGTATGTCTGCATTGATTCATTTATAAATGGCTCTGATGTTTCTTAACATCTTAGAATATGACCATGCTAGGTATTGTGAATGTCTGCATATACTTTTTATCACTTTGTCCATGGCTCACTGTCAGAAGTCGGGTTGGTCTCACACAGGCTTTTAATTATGGGTGCAAGTTCAGATCCCTTACACTCCACATTCCAGAGAGAAACTTGGGACAAATGTCTCTTGTATGCTGACTGAAGGAACAGTTCCTGGATGCTCTTTAAAAACAAAAACATTCAAGAAATGGCTCGTTGAAAAGATAAATGTAGCTGCTCTTGGTACCCCTAGGAGTGAGAAAGCGGAAAGAAGATGTGCAGGATAAGCTTGTTGCTTAGATGCCGCATAGACAAGTTAAAATAAATTGTTTGCATATCCTTTACAGGACATTGCTGTCAACATCAGCAGCTTTCAGCTGATAGTCGATTTCTTGGCAAGATTACGCTCAGTAGTTTATCATTGCTTTCTGAGTGACCGGCTCACATACCCCGTAAGTTACCGATGCGGTTAGAATCGCTACCGATTCTCGCTGCCGTCACCTTACTTACGTGAGTATACGAGATTACAGAGAAAGTTGTGTAACCTCTAGACCAGGGAGGCGGGCATAGACAAGTTACCTCACTGAAAAGATATAACTGTCCCCCCACTAACTTAGATGTAAAAGAGTGTACAAACACTTAAGTTACACACACACATACATGTACATACAGTTAGAAATATTATGGAAGAACTATGAGATTAAAATACTACCACTGTGTTTATTTACTTTTCATTATAACGATGATTCTTCAATTGGTTTTGAAATGCTGGTGGTATCCATCCATCCATCCATCCATCATGTGCCATGCCGGTAAGCGTCAGTGGTCATGATTTGCCACCTCACTCAATCACCAGAATTGTGGATCAGCTCAATGTACTTGTCTCGACCATGCCACGTGGTCAAGCCATCTAGGTATTTACTTCTCTGTCTTCCCCTCGATCTTGCTGGTTGTCATCAAGTTCTCTAATTTATTTCTTCTCATACTTATCTCTCTAACCAATTTACGATTTTCATTTGTTTCTTGTAGTACTTGGTCATTGGTTTTTCTGTCTGTCTATTGTTTCAAAAACCACATTTCCACAGCCATCAGATGTTTTTCAGTCTGACTGCTCATTGTCCAAGCTTCACATTCATACAAAAGTACACTTTTTTTTTTACGATTTTCATTTGTTTCTTGTAGTACTTCGTCATTGGTTTTTCTGTCTGTCTATTGTTTCAAAAACCACATTTCCACAGCCATCAGATGTTTTTCAGTCTGACTGCTCATTGTCCAAGCTTCACATTCATACAAAAGTACAGGCTTTATGTATCCCCTCAACACTCTTTTTCTTGATTATTTGGTTGTTTCGGGATTTGAAATTTAAATATTGAGCATAACCCACTACTGGCAACGCTGATCGTATTCTGGTATGAACCTAAGGCTTATCCACGTCAATATGGAAGCACTATACTCGAGTTTCGCTCTCACTCTTTTTCTTGTTTCAATTGAATCATTTTGTTGGTCAGTATGTTTTTCATCTTGCTAAAGGCTACTTTCGCCATGGCGATTCTTGTATCTTTTCAAGACATCTCTCATTAGATGCTATTACTGTTCTGAGATAATTGTACCAATTCACTTGTTGAAAAATATTTCCATTTACTTGTATATTATATTGTGGTGTTTCATTCTTCCTAGTGACGACCATGATCTGTGTCTTCTTACAATGTAGTTCTCATCCCAGTTGTTCATTGTGTGCAACAACCACATCTAATAATTGTTGCAGATCCTGACCATTGTCTGCAATCAACACTGTATCTATCATCTGCATATCTAATGTTATTGATGTTTCGTCCCCCAATGATGATTCTATTTACATCTTCTACATTTCTGAACATATTTTCACTGTATAGGGAAAAAAGATCTGGAGACATTACACACCCTATCTCACACCTCTCTTAATAGGCTGATATTGACCTACTTCATAATCAATCCTTATGACAGCTTGTTGTTTCCAATATATGTTTTTATTATAAGTCTAATGTCATTGCCATCAATTTGTAGATCTGCAAGCATCTCTGCCATGTTGGCACGTCTTACTCTATCTCTATGTATATCTTTGTTTACTTCTAGAGAACATTCAATTACTGTTTGCGGCATACACACAGCATTTACTGTACCATTGTCATCTACAAACCCACATTGTTCTTCTCCTATTTCTGGTTGTATTTTCTTCCTAACTCTTTGCATGATAATTTGTAGCATAATCTTCGAATTGTGACTCATTATACTAATTGTTTGATGTTGATCACATTCCAAGGCTCTCAATTTCTTTGGGATTGCAATAAATACAGAATTACAGAATTACATTCAGAAAGTATATCTCCGGTAATATATAATGTCATTAATAAGTCACTGACTATTATCCCCACAATGAACAATCACAATCACAATCAGAAGTGGAAGATGATGATGATGATGATGATGATGATGATGATGATGATGATCCCCACCCCACTAAGTGGTTCAAGGACATTTTTAATCAGCCATTGGTCACAGGGCCACTCAGCTTGAGCATAATCAGCAGTGAACAAAAGAAGAAGCATAATCAGCAGTGAACAAAAGAAGAAGCTTAATCAACAAACTTTATTTCTTTACTTTGCAAATATCAATAATTATACTATTATTCATAATGATGTATTACATTAATGTCTATTACAAAGAATAACAATTTCTGATTTATTACACAAGAGCACACAACTCAGGATATCCCATCACCAGTTCAACAAAGTTAGCTAAACAAATTAACCCAGCAAATTGTGAAATATGATAAAATAGTTTCAAATTTAAACTAGAAAGTAACAAAAACACAAAGCAAACAAATGTTACACTTATTCATGAAAACCCCGAACAGCTCAGTCGGCATCACTGTTTCCCTGTCAGACTGTGGCTGTAACAGTTGTCAAAGTGTGGACAAATTATTTTGTGTGGGCTTCTAATCAGTTGTGATAGTCATCATTATTTGTAAATGTACAGGCTGAAATTATGGGAACACCTACACAATTGTATATACATAGTATGTAGTATATACACTATACAGAAATGGTTTACACTGGCTGATAGGGCAGGGAAGACCGGCCAAGCAAACATAGTTGGCCACCATCACCTTCATTGAGTTATCTACCAGAGATATTTTGGCACATGTTTTGTGGCTGTTCCTGTCAAGATCACTGTGATAGCCTGTTCACTGTCATACCTGTCAGAGTCTCACATGGAGTCGGTAGAAACATAAAGATAGAAGGGAATTAGATAAGGGGCATAACCCCAATACAAGGGAGACACACTCGAATGCTCGAACAATCTAGAGCCTTCGAGAAGCATAGGTCAGTTCGCCTACAGCTCCGTGGACATGCTGACCGCGTGCCAGGACCTGTTCCACGAGAAGCTCGAGGAGAGTTACAGCCCGTGTCCGATCGAGACACGTTAGAGGGCAGACGCCGACTGGACATCGAACAAGCAACAGGGCTTAACTTAAGGGGGACTTGATAGATTGAATACACAAGAGTATTTAGGAGTGTTACTCGCTAAATAGATAGATGATAGAGTTTGTTATAATTATGTATGATGGATTTGTTGTGAACTCCTATGATCATGTTTGCCACGTCGCTGGCTGCGAAAACCATTCTTCGCCAGCTTACTGTGAATAAATCATGTCAGATGGTATCAGAACGGAGTTTGTTGCCTGTGTGAACCCAAGTTTCATTCCCCTAGGTATCTAGGACGTTGACATCATTAGAGACTAACAAGTGTTGAGTAAAGAGGAACACAACAACCATAAACATCACATCCGTGAAAGTAAAGAGAAACACAACAACCATAAACATCACATCTGTGAAAGTAAAGTAAACAGGAACACAACAACCATAAACATCACATCTGTGAAAGTAAAGTAAACAGGAACACAACAACCATAAACATCACATCTGTGAAAGTAAAGTAAACAGGAAGACAACAACCATAAACATCACATCTGTGAAAGTAAAGTAAACAGGAACACAACAACCATAAACATCACATCCGTGAAAGTAAAGTAAAGAGGAACACAACAACCATAAACATCACATCCGTGAAAGTAAAGTAAACAGGAACACAACAACCATAAACATCACATCCGTGAAAGTAAAGTCAAGGACCAGCTCTCACACCATGAGCTGTACTGGGTATATGGTGCTAGCCTCATATATTTTAGACCAACTGACATTCCATGGGAGATATGGGGGATTTGTTAAGGCACACAGTTATAATTTTGGTGTATTTTAGAGCTTAAGTTTGAATTGAACAGAAATCAAAATTAATATATTTCTAAAGTTTAAACACAGAAGCCACAAACAATATGTTGTCCAATTTATTGCCTGGCATATTTCACTGCATCTCATCAGGAGATTACTGCAGAGTTACACATCATATGAAGTGAATAAATGAATTATTCTAGGGCTGAAATACTTACAACACATAGTCACTCATTCCCCATGGTGATTGCACAAAACTGGCTGCAACCATCTAATTGCTAATGCCTTGATGTATTTGAGCAATCATTTATTGTTCATCAAATACAATATACAAGATGTCTTCTGTTTTTTAACTTTATAATGGCTATTAAACAAGTGTCTCAAAATCGACGAGCTAAGCATTTTATTACCCATCGACTACACAGTGATTGCTGAAGACTGATTAAACCTGTTTTCCACCCGTAATGGTTTATGTTTGGTTACTTGATTTGCTAATTAGCTTTCATTCTACCTAAGTAAGTTGCTTGGCCCTCACACTGGAATTGATAAATGCAGTTAGGTTTGGTGTAAAGAGACAATAGTTATTTCACAGATGGGAGTAGTATCGAGGTGGTTTGATCACTGGATCAGCAGCAAAGAATGTTTACGCTGTATAATCTATTTGTTGTGGTGTTTGTGATATTTCAAACTGCCAGAGTGAGTGAGAGAAGCACCAAAAACATCACACTTGTAAGGTTTCTCTCCTGTATGTGATCTTTTATGGTCTTATTGATTGAAAGCTTGAGTAAAAGAAGCACAACAATCATCACACTTGTAAGTTTTTTTTTCCTGTATGCATTCTCTTATGTGTCTTCAGAATGTCAAATTAAGTAAAAGGAGCACCACAATCATCATACTTGTACAGTTTTTCTCATGTGTATTTTCTCTTATGATCCCTCAGGCTGCAAGCTTTAGTAAAAGACACACCACAGTCATCACACTTGTAAGGTTTTTCTCCTGTATGTGTTCTCTTATGTTTCTTCAAACTGCCAACTAGAGTAAAAGCAGCACCACAATCATCACACTTGTAAGGTTTTTATCCTGTATGTGTTCTCTTATGATCCCACAGACTGCCAGCTACAGTAAAAGAAGCACCACAATCATCACACCTGTAAGGTTTTTCTCCTGTATGTGTTCTCTTGTGAGATCTCAGGTGGTCAGCTTTATTAAAAGAAGCACCACAAACATCACACTTGTAATGTTTTTCTCCTGTATGTGTTCTCTTGTGAGTCTTCAGACTGCCAGCTTGAGCAAAAGAAGCACCATAATCATCACACTTGTAAGGTCTCTCTCCTGAATGTGTTCTCTTATGAGTCTTCAAGTTGCCAGCTGTTGTAAAAGAAGCACCACAATCATCACACTTGTAAGGTTTTTCTCCTGTATGTGTTCTCTTGTGAGTCTTCAGGTGGCAAGCTTGAACAAAAGAAGAACTACAATCATCACACTTGAAAGGTTTCTCTCCTGTGTGTATCTTCATGTGGTTTATCAAACTGCCAACTTGAGTAAAAGAAGCACCACAATCATCACACTTGTAAGGTTTCTCCCCTGTATGTGTTATCTTGTGAGTCTTCAGTTGGACAGCATGAGTAAAAGAAGCACCACAATCACTACACTTGTAAGGTTTCTCCCCTGTATGTGTTATCTTGTGAGTCTTCAGACTGCCAGCTTGAGCAAAAGAAGCACCACAATCACTACACTTGTAAGGTTTCTCTCCTGTATGTGTTCTCTTGTGAGACATCAGGTGGTCAGCTTTATAAAAAGAAGCACCACAAACATCACACTTGTAAGGTTTTTCTCCTGTATGTGTTCTCTTGTGAGTCTTCAGACTGCCAGCTTGAGCAAAAGAAGCACCACAATCATCACACTTGTAGGGTCTCTCTCCTGTATGTGTTCTCTTATGAGTCTTCAGGTGGCCAGCTGTTGTAAAAGAAGCACCACAATCATCACACTTGTAAGGTTTTTCTCCTGTATGTGCTCTCTTGTGAGTCTTCAGGTTGCAAGCTTGAACAAAAGAAGAACCACAATCATCACACTTGAAAGGTTTCTCTCCTGTATGTATCTTCATGTGGTTTATCAAACTGCCAACTTGAGTAAAAGAAGCACCACAATCATCACACTTGTAAGGTTTCTCCCCTGTATGTGTTATCTTGTGAGTCTTCAGTTGGCCAGCTGTTGTAAAAGAAGCACCACAATCATCACACTTGTAAGGTTTTTCTCCTGTATGTGCTCTCTTGTGAGTCTTCAGGTTACAAGCTTGAACAAAAGAAGAACTACAATCATCACACTTGTAAGGTTTCTCTCCTGTATGTGTTCTCTTGTGGATGTTTAGATTGCTAGGTAGAGTAAAAGAAGCACCACAATCATCACACTTGTAAGGTTTTTCTCCTGTATGTATTCTCTTGTGGGTCTTCAGACTGCAAGCATGTGTAAAAGAAGCACCACAATCATCACACTTGTAAGGTTTTTCTCCTGTATGTGTTCTCTTGTGAGTCTTCAGGTGGCCAGTTTGAGTAAAAGAAGCACCACAGTCATCACACTTGTAAGGTTTTTCTCCTGTATGTGTTCTCTTGTGAGTCTTCAGGTGGCAAGCTTGAGTAAAACAAGCACCACAATCGTCACACTTGTAAGGTTTCTTTCCTGTATGTATTCTCTCATGATTCATGTTCTTATGGCACTTTAGATTGTGATCTTGAATCAAAACATCATCCCATTCATTACATTTGTTCGGCATCCCTTCAGTATGTGCTCTCTTATATCTGTCTACACAAACATCAGACATGTCTCCTGTGGAAGTTCTTTGAGAGCTATAACTGACATAACCAAAAAATTCATCAAGAGACTTTGCAGCACTCTGTTTATGTTTTTGTTGTGTTTCCTTATTTTGCTGCTGACAATTATCAATAGTCAGAGATAGTTTATTGTTTGTATTAACCACAGAAGACACATTTTCTGACATTTGACAATAAATTTCATGTTTTACTGATTCCTTACAACTGTTCACAAGCATTCTTGATTCTAAGTTGCTGTGTTCTGTCATGTCTTGAATAATACTACCCCCAGCTATGTCTACCATTTTACTGAATCTATGACTCCTGTCCTCACACAGAACATCTGATAGTTCTTGTTTCACAACCTTCATGTCTGTGCTGTCATATGTCCACTTTTGTGAATGTTCTTGTATGGAGAGGTAAGGACTCCGTGGAGACCATGAGTGTATTTCTGAAACACACCAAAGTAAATAATTAATATCCTCATGAATATACCAGGTATTGATTATGAACAGATGTGTATGTGTAATCAAGCAGGCACACATTGCAGCAATAGACAATTAATTTAAAGTGAACAAAATATGGAGAAGGATTATTAATGTGCTCATGTATGATCTATACTGATGTATGATCTAAGCTAATGTATGATCTAGGCTGATGTATGATCTGTTGTTGTTTGTCCATCAAGAATGATGATGACCATTCATTTCATCCAGTGGGATTGAAAGTATGGAGCCGTGAGTTCTAAGATGACTGATAAGGCCTATTTTGGCTCGAAATGTTCTTTGACAATGTGGACAAAGAATGCTTGATGTTTCTGGAGGAGGATTTCCTGCAGTGGTTTTTCTGTTCTGTCTTTTCTTCACAGCTCTTGCAGTCCTGGTTGCCTCACAAGTGACTGCACCCTTGCATAATGATGCACGCCATGAATTTCAGTCTCTGGCTGCAGCCTCCCATGTGTCATGATGAATTAAAAGCATTCAGTGACATTTTCAGAGTGTCTTTAAAGCGTTTCCTCTTGGCCGCCTTGGGAGCGTTTACCACAACGCAACTCGCTGTAAAAAATTTGTTTAGGGAGCCTGTGATCTGGCATGCGAGTCAAGTGACCAGCCCAGTGAATCTGATTCTTCATTAGTAGAATGTGGATACTGGGCATGGACGCTCTTTCTAGGACTTCAGTGTCTGGGATCTTTGATGTCTTCTTGTATGCTAAGTTCATGATGATATAAGCTGATGTATGATCTAGGCTGATGTATAATCTATGCTGATGTTTCGTGATGGTAGGCAGTAGATCTCTTTAAAGAGACAATGGGTACAGTTGCTGACCAGTGGTTACTGTCAGGAAGGAAAGCAATAGCAAACTACCTTCTTTACAGATGCTTAGTTTATTATGATTCGTCAAATCACAGAACATTACAAAAGAATAGCAACACTGAAATTGGCAACATGGAATGTTCATACTTTAAGCGCAAATGGAAAATTGGATAACATCAACCTAGAAATCGGAAGAGAGAGCATTAATATCTTAGGAATGTGTGAGACAGGATGGAAAGTAACAGGGATTAAGACAGGGGAGGATTTTAAAAATTTATATTCCGAAGTTGAGGAAAAGCATAGAGGTGTAGCAATTATCTTGGATCTAGAAACATCAAAGTCTGTTAAAGGATATTTGGCAGTGTCAGACAGAGTTCTATTGGTAAAGTTAATTGGCAGACCTTTTGATATAAATGTCATTAAAATAAATGCCCTGACAGGAGAAGATAGTGCAGCAAAGATAGTGTCGAAGAATTTTATAATGACATGGATAATGCTTAGAAGAAATGTAAAAATTCAGAAATAAACATCATAATGGGAGACTTTAATGCAAAAATAGGAAATCAAGAGGAAGGATGAACAGTATGTCAACATGAATTGGGAGAATCACATGAGAGAGGTATCAGACTTGTACAGTGTGTCCGTAAAGCCTGAACACATGGATAAAAATGCAACTTTTTATTCAAATAACATCTTCAATATGATTTCCATCATTTGCAATGCAAATGTTGATGTGTTTCATAAAATTTGCATTAACTCGATGCAATAAATCCACATTGCCTTCAATTTTGGTACATTCACTCCTTATTTGTGAAGTCAAGTGTATTGGATCTGTAATGTTTGTTGAGTACACTATCTCTTTTAGCATGCCCAAGACAAGAAATCAAGAGGTATAAGATCTGGTTGATTGATTAATTGATTGATTGATCTTTATTTTAGACGGGTTACAAATTGGGCACGCAGGTCCGTCTTACATTCGGCCTTTCCAGTCACTCATCTTTCGTTCATCAATAGTGCGTGATCATTTACATAGGAAAAAAACATTGTCAAATGAATGTTGTAAACATAAACAATGCATATTACCATGATATGAGACATATCCTCCACCCACTCAAACACACCCCAACCACGCACACACCCTAGCCATACATATATTCCCCCCACCCACCCACACATCCCTCACATCTCCCCTACCACACAGACACATCCCCCACTCCAGATACACTCACCCACCCACACATCCTCCACCCCCAACCACACATTCCCCCACCTACACAGACATCCCCTGCCAGCCCAAACATCATGCACCCACCCACATACACACACCCACCACACAATCTTCCCCACCCACACACACATCCTGCACCTACCCCTACACACATCCCCAACCCACACACATCCCCCATCCACACAATCTACCCACCCACACACATGCCACACCCATCCCCCATCCCAAACACACTCACTCACACAAACATCCTCTACACATTCTCCACCCATCTACCTACACACTCCCAGTCACCAATCTCCCATTCACTCATCCCTCAACCACACACACATCCCCCACCCACACACACACATCCCCACAATATCCTCCCACTCACATACTTATCCCTCAACCACTCACACCCACACCCACCCATCAACACATACCTCCCCAACCTATCCACCCCAACCACCAAGCCAAACAGACATTCCTCACCCTCACCTACCCGCACATCCCACACCAAACCGCACATCCCCTACCCACCCACACACACACATCCTTCATGCACACAAAATCTACCCACATATCACCCACCCACTCACGCATCCCGTTCTACAAACACCCTCACCACCCACACATACATCCTCCACCCACTCACAATTACCCCACCCACACAGACACAACCCCCCAAACCCACATATAACCCCTCCACACATACATCCCCCAAACACACATCCCCCACATACACATTCACACACACAGACACATCCTCACATCTTGACACATACATGATGCTTCACATAACTGAAACTAGTATAAACAAACTCCCACACTTTACACACGCATGCAATGATGATTGTTGTGAGCATTCTTGCAAAATTGTAAACTAAATGGAGAAAAATATTCTTATTTTTTACATAAAAATTGCTGATGCAATTCAACTCTCTCTCTCTCTCTCTGTCTCTGTCTCTCTCTCTCTGTCTCTCTCTCTCTCTTTCTCTCTCTCTCTCTCTCTTTCTCTCTCTCTCTCTCTCTCTCTGACACACACACACACACTCTCACACTCATTCTTTCTGTTTCACTCACACTCACTAATTCTCTCACTCACTCTACAGTTATGTACATGTGTTCATATTATACGTAGTAAAATCAAGTGGCATTCAAAATGATAATAAATATGAAGATGAGAATTCACCCAAAAAAAAATATGGAATAGCATGTTACATGACATGCATGCGCTCAACTCTCTCTCTCTCTCTCTCTTTTCTCTCTCTCACACACACACACTCACAAACATACACACACAAAATACACACATATACCCATGCACATACATACACCTACACACATACACAAATAACAGATGAATACACGCTCCCTCGCATACACTGCATGCATGCATATACACGCAAACATATACACATACATACACAAACACACACACACATATAAACATGTATGCACACATAAACACACATACAAACACTCACACACACATACACACAAGCACACACACATACACATATGTGCACACACCTACACGCACATACACACCCATACACACATATAGACATGCACACATACACCCACACACACTTAGACACACATACACACACCAACCCACCAACCCACACATACAGGCTGTCACACATAATCACTAAAACAAATATGAATAAACTCCCACACTTTACGCACACATACACTAACAACTACCGTGAGCATCCTCACAAGAACATTCAAATTTGGGAAAATATTTGAAAGCATGGAAAAAATGGAAACATCATCGGCACCTTGCCGTCTTGACAGACTATAGTTTGTGCTTTAAAAAGGCATCTCTCCATAGCACAAAGCCTGGGCTAAAATATAGAGATCATGTGTTGCCCATGCAGCATGATCCCTCTCTCGGCCTGCCTAGTTCACTCCAGAGGAAAGGTAACGCCTCTACATCTGGAACAAGACAAGCAGCAGAAGCTGCCGGATCAGCAAAGCAATGCTCTAACTGTCCGCCTGTCAGAGCTTCGATCCTAGACCAGCCGCCAACCAAGGCTTAGGGCCTGGTCTGCCCTGCCATGACATTTTGTCTTAAGGTTGCATTTCCTCGCACCAGGGTAAGGCTTGTACCCTCCCAATTGCGCTCTTCTGCCTGAAGCCGTTGGCACAATGTGGGGTGTCGGGTTTGGTAAGCGCCACCCAACGTTCAGTGCTAACAGAAAGCAGGTAGTACCATCTACTGTTATACAGTAGCTCAGTCATATCTGACTAAGACCTAATGAAAAATGGAAAATGGTGAATGAAAATATGTTATACATTGTGTACCATTTTTTATTTTGATTTGATTTGGTCAGTTGTGAGGGTATGTTCAAGGCACTAAAGAAGATTGGCTGCCCACAAACTCTTCTGTCCATTGTGGAATCGTTCCACACAGGCATGAAGGGTATAATCAAGTTTGATCGTGCAACTTCTGAAGAGTTTGAAATCAAGAGTGGAGTTAAGCAAGGTTGTGTACTAGCTCCCACCCTCTTTGGAATATACTTTTCACTTCTACTGAAATATGCCTTTTGTGAACAGGATGGTGGTATGTACATTCACTCACGCTCAGATGGTGGCCTTTACAATGCTCAGAGATTGAAGGCCAAGACCAAAATTAGGAGGGTACTGATCAGAGAGTTGTTTTTTGCAGATGATGCTAGTCACGACCCACTCTGAGAAGAATTGCAGTGTCTATTATCTGCATTCTCCAATGCTTGTTCTGAATTTGGTTTAACAGTTAGCAAAAAGATGACACAGATTATGTCACAAGGTGCACATGGGGTACCATCAATCTTTATTGACGACGCTGAACTAGAGATGGTAGACCATTTTACATATCTAGGATCAAAGGTAAATAGTAAATTATCCCTAGATCAGGAAATCAACATCCGGATTGGTAAGGCAGCAACAACAATGAACAGGTTAAGAAAAAGAGTCTGGGAGAACAGGAAGCTTACTGCCAAAACAAAAGTCCTTGTCTATCAAGCCTGTGTCCTTAGTACTCTTCTTACTCACGCCAAGAGAAACATTTTAACAGCTTTCATATGCGGTGTCTGCGAAGAATTCTTGGTATTAAGTGGCAAGACAAAATCACAAATACTGAAGTATTGGAAAGATCAGGTTGTGTGACGGTTTATTCCATGGTCAGTCTTCGTAGACATAGATGGATAGGACATCTTAGGAGGATGAATGACGGTAGAATACCAAAGGACATCTTTTTTGGTGAATTACAGATGGGTAAGAGATCTCAGGGTCGGCCTCTACTACGATACAAAGATGTGTGTAAGCGGGACATGATTGATACAGGCATTGATAATGCATATTGGGAGCAAGTCGCAGCTGAATGTGTTGCATGGAGGGCAAACATCAGAAATGGAATAAAGACAAAGGAGAAAATTATTGCAGATAAGTCACACACCGAGCGTGTGAGACGTAAGATGGTGCATGATGGTGAAAATGACCACGATTTCACAGGCACCCACTGTGAACGGACATTTACAGGGTGTCAGAAGTCGGGGTGCCCCACCGGCTAGATGAATGTATTATTCACTGGCGAGCAACCCCAGATAGTCAGAAACTGACTAGGGACAAAATCTATATGGCTGAACTACAGATTAAGCCCATGAATATCCAACGTACAGCTCCAAGTGGCTCGTTACAAAATGAAATGAACTGTGCTGAATATTCGCCAAGGTATAGGAAAGAGAAGGTTAGCTTAAGATAGATGTTTTAAGTCTAAATATATTAGTATAGACGACTATCTCAGTACAGGTTTTCTCCCTGACTGCTCCTTTCCTTGGTGTGTAAGTGAACCCCCACCAATGTACACAACAACACGTATGCACAATTGGAAAAAATATAATGACAGAACTATGAGTTACAAGACTACAACATTTATTTACTAATCATAGACATTGGATGATTGTCAATATGAGGATGATAAAATCATATAACATATTGTGATGAGAAACATTACGTAACTTTACTTGTTACTTCATCTATCTGGAACTGTGGTCCAGATCCCCACTCTCCAGTAGACACACACAAAAGAAAAGCTTGCCGGTATTCTAACGTCTGCCAGTCCTGGCTCTACCTAGTCATAACTCGTTCTTGAGATCTATAACATAGGTGCTCCTTGTGAGAGCTTGAAAGAAAGTCAAGAATGTGTTATATCAGTTCTACATCAGCGCAATCCTAATTAAAACATATCATAACACAAACATATACAATGACCAGTCTGGCCAAGTTTATCTTCCAGCTCTACTGCGTTCACCATCCTCCTTCTCCCTACTGTCTTTAGTCTGGGACGGGCTTTTCAATTGTCTCACACGCCTGTAATGATTACATTTCTGCCGCCCCATGTCCATGTCGCTAATACAGAAATTCTGTGTCGTACAGTCCAAAGTTAGTTTAGCAGCTCACAGGGTCGGTAAGGGTATTATAACAATGCCTGATCATCCGGGCTTGCAAGCCGTGACTAGTAGCTGTGCCAGGTTTCCGTGAACTACCCTCCACCATACGATGAAAAAGGTTTAGCACCATATACCCCATAACACTTGTGGGTAATGTCTGTACCATTACACCTCTGCTACAAATGCAATCGATGGTTAGTGTGCCAATGCGCACACCATAATATAACACTTCATATTGGTAGGCTTGCATATGACAAATCAATATACCAAACATCCAATACACATAAACATATTGATTAAACTAGACATATGATACTTTAACATCATAGCATAATGCACTAGTTAGTTTATGAAATTACACATACATACATCCAACATCCGTAAACATTATATTACTTCAAGATGGACATATAATGATACTCACATAATAGCATCAGTCATTATTAATGAGTACTAATATTGTATAGCTACAAAATGAGATATACAACAGGTCTAATTGAAGTTACCACACAGACCAGCTATATTTGCTGAGCTGCCCGGTTTAATCACCTGCTGTTGTAAGAATTAAATAAATAGTCAGTTGACTATATTCTGTACAACAAATGCACACACCAAAAACGAGACTAGTTTAGAAAGAGATGGCAAGCATCTGCTACGTCACCTCAAGTATATCTAGACAAGACCTGCCTTCCATAAGTTTCTACTTCTCAGAAGAGTAGCACTTACAGCACAATTATATTGAACACAGAACTCAGAAAGAACACTCAAGTAACCTATGACAATGATAGTTCTTGCAATAACCTAGATCAGATATAGACTGAAAATCGGTCCATCCATCTAAGAAACTAAGAGACTTACTAAGGGACTAGTTACTAAGAAATAATTCCTAGCAGCCAACATAATATTCATGCATATGACTACAGACATTGAGATAGTTCCTACCTGTTCTGAAGTCAAACTTAATCTAACATAAAACAGGCTAGGGACCCTTATTTAAGCTAAGTCAAGCAGACCATATTATCTCCTTGGCATTCCCGTCATAAATTCTTCTTATCTCCTCCTGACAGTAATTGCCCTTATCATTGCAACTGGCCATCACACCTTGCTCCTCTCTGTCTGGCCCCAAGTCCTCAGTGTTAATTGTCTTATCAGACCTGGTTCACACCTCCCTGAGTCTGCCAGTCAGAGTGGGCGGGGCTTAGTTTACAGCCCTGGGGCTATTATCTTTCCCTGGGTTAATGTTGTTCACACCTGGGCGATTTCCTAGCTATTCTTATCAGGTGTCATGTCAAGGGAACAATTAGGTTCTCATGGTCAACAGCCAGTTTACAACTCTGTTGGTAAACCAGGTTTTAATTACACAGTCCATGGCCCAGTTCATTGTTGATTCAGCATGTCTGGGTCAGCAGTTTCCCAAGGTGTATACTAATTATCTAGTTGCCATTTTACTTGCCATCTGCAAGCTTACGTCATGGCTAGAGGCTTTTTGTGAATAATCTTACCTCACGACTAGATAATTTTGGAGTAGTGTGATTAATTCATTCTTTCTCAATTTGGCCTCTCAAATTTGGAGACCGAGAAAAATATTCTGGGATGTTAAGGCGGCCAATTCGTGACACAGGGTGAATTGGCCTTATCAATCATATTCACTACCGCCATAGGTAAAAGTTATGCCTTTTTGAAGCACAAACTATCGTCTGTCAAGACGGCAAGGTGCCAATGATGTGTAACATTTTTTTTTAAATTAAAAAAAAGGTGGTGCAATTCTATAAGATAATTCCTGGAATTGACATAAACATGATGAAATAAGCAGTGCATGTTAAATTCAAGTGGCAGTAAAAATGCTAATATGAAAGATGAGGATGTAGAAAAAATATGGCATAGCATGTCACATGACATGTGAGCGCTCAGATCTCTCTTTTTATTTTTCTTTCATGCACATTCACACACTCTCTCCTTGTCTCATTCTCTCTCTCTCTCTCACTCACTCTCGCTTATACTCACCCACTCTCACTCTCTTACTATCTATCTCTCTCTCACACACACACACACACACACAGACACATACTCACATATTCACTCTCTCACTCAATCTCACATTCACTCTCCCATTTACACTCACTCTCTTACTCTCTCTCTCTCTCTCTCTCTCTCTCTCTCTCACCCACATTCATTCATTCTTTAAACCACACTAACTCACTCTTTCTCACGAACACAGACAAGCAAACAGACACACACACACACACACACTCTTGCTCATTCACTTTCACTCACCCACTCTCTCTTGTAAACACTCATTCACTAACTTACACTTACTCACACACGCACATACATGCATACTCACAAATTCTCTCACTCTCTCTCATTCACTCTCTAAACCACACTAAATCACTCTCCCACTCACACACAGACACATGCACTCACTCTCTCTCACTCTCTTACTCACCCAATCCCTCTCTTACACACTCACTCACTCTCACACTCACTCACTCTCCCATACTCACTCACTCACTTGCTGATTCTCTAACTCACACTCCTCACCCACTTTCCCACACAGACAGGCAGACACACAATTTCTCTCACACACTCACTCATTCTCTCACACATACGTGCACACACACACACACACACACACACTCAGGCACATGCATACATACTCTCTCACTCTCTCTGTCTCATACTCACTCTCTCACTCACACTCTCACTCACACACACAGTGAAGAATGATAGTGAAATATGATACCTGTAGGTGGCTTATGGAGGCATATAGTCGGTATGGAGTAAATATTGCAAGAGTTTTCATATGTGGTGAAAGGCTATTCCACAAGTGAGCACCAAAATATGCGAAACATGTTTTGTGTAAGTCCAATCTAGGCTTCGGGACATGCAATAAATTTAAGCACATACTGTTCATTGCATTAGACTGAATTAACGGTAGAATATACTCTGGGGTATTTTCAGAGATAACTGGTGAAAACGAGGAGACCATTCAACATTACGTCTTTCAATCAGATTAGGAAAATCCGTTAATAATTTGGAATTTTGTATTTCATTTCAATTAAAGGAAAAATACCCAATTATCCTATGTGTCAAGATTTTACGGACACACTGGCACAAGAGCATAAACTGATTGTCGGAAACACCTTCTTTAAGCAACATCCAAAAAGATTATGGACATGGAGGAGTCTCCTGACAGTAGGATTAGAAACCAGATTGATTACATCCTTGTTAGCAGAAGGTTTCAAAATGTGTTAAATGTTTGCAAAAACAGTTTCAAATGCAGATTGCTACAGTGATCACTGATTGATTATAGGCACATTAAAAGTAAAGTTAAAGAAGACCAAGAATACACCAGGAAACACTAAATTTGATCTGTTTACATTGAAACATGACAAGGAAGGCAAGGAAATACAAGACAGTCTTAACATGGAAGTGAAGAACAAATTTGATATATTGTCTGATCTATTTTAAGATGTGGATGACCAATGGGAAATGAAGAATTCAACCAGAAGCAATATCCCAGAATTTAAAAAAGTAGGTCGTAAGAAATAGATGACTGTAGAAATGTTACAACTAATAAGATAACACAGAGATCATGGACGTCTTCAAGAAGAAAGAAATACCACAGTGTAACATCACAGTGAATGGAAATATTCTTAAACAGGTGAATCAGTGTAACTATCTCGGAACAGTCGTATCATCTGATGGAAGATGCCTTGCAGAGATTAGATTAAGAATTACCATGGCAAAGATTTTCTTCTGCAAAATGGAAAACATACTTACCAACAAAATGTTGTATGCAGTGAGAAAAAGATTGTTTAAGTGCTATATGGAACCCATATTGTTGTATGCATGTGAAACATGGACAAATAACAGACACGCTGAGAAACATCTAATGGTGGTGGAAATGTGGTGTTTGAGAAAAATGCAAAGAATACCATGGACAGACAGTTCTTTAAGAGATAAATGGAAAGCGGAGACTGATTGAAGAAATTAGACGTAGGCAGTAAAGGTATTTTGGACGTGTTATGAGAAGAAATTGAAAATTTAGGGACAGCTGGCAAGCTTGATGGGAAGAGAGCAAGAGGAAGACAAAGGGATAATTACTTGATGGTTTGGCAGCATGGCATGGTTGGGATAAGAACACAGACCTGATTCGAGACTCTGGTTACCGTGTGAGATGGTGAAACGTGATCGCCCACACCTATTGGCGTGGCACTTGATGATGATGATGATGATGATGATGATGATGATGATGATGATGATGATGATGGAAAAAAGTGATTAGATCTGGTGACAAAACAACTGCTTGTCATACTCTTAGCTTCATCTGTTCATAACTGCCATCTTTATTTCCCATTTTAATTGCTACTGCTTGTTTCCAGTAAATGTTTGTTATTATTCTAACATCTTTCCCATCTTTATTAGTATCTTCCAATATTTAGATAAGTTCACCACTTTATCAATTGCCTTGGTGTAATCTATAAAGCACAAGTATGTCTTTGTGTGTATCTCTCTATTAGTGTTTGTAATGTGTATATTGCATTATTTGTAACTTTTCCTTCGACATATTCTTCTTCTTCTTTTGCATTCATCAGTTTTATTTTCCGGACGTGATTGTGTTGTGCCTGTTTCCAGCAGAGCTGCGTTCTTGCGCAGTTAAGCCGACACATCCTACTTCCGTGGGCATTTGTTGACCGGGTTAACCTTCCCGGGAGGTTTGTAAGCTGCTTGACTCTCACTGTTGTGGTGTTATACCCCCATCCCAGCTGGCCCATTTAGTACAACCGAAGAAATAACCGTCAGCCCTCAAGGGAAGGCAGGGGCAGACCATGGGCATTCCCCGCCATAAAAGGAGGCTTCCATAATTGCAGAGCCAACACACTGCGTTCTGGTACTGGGCTCACCAAAGGAATCGTCACGTCCTGCACATGGCTGCTTAGCCTCACTTCCGTATATTGGGCCTTCCGCTCACCATAGGCTGTTCCTACGGAAACCAGAAGAATGCAGTGTGCAGATGACATCCACACAATGAGTTTTCGATTCGGACTTTCAGCGTAATGGATTTGCTATCCAAGCAATATTCCATTTCATGCCTCTGGGAGGCTTTTGTAACCGACATACCTGTGGTATGAAGTTGGCAGTCTGAATACTTCTTCATAAACCTTTAAATGTCAACCTGTATGTAGTTAAAGTAAGCTGTGGTCAACTTGAGCTTGTTGATATCTCCATAGAGCTTGTCCTAAAATGAAGCAGGTGTGGGCCAAAATATCTTTCTCTGTTCTGTATATATTGGGCAATCCTGCAGCAAATGTTTTGCTGTCATTTTTCCAGTTCGACAATTACATTCATCAGTATCTCCTATCTTTAGTTTATTGAACAAGTGGTATTTCAGCCTGTTATGTCCTGTGCGGAGTCTGAAGATTGCTACTTGTTCTCTTCGGTCAAGTTTATAATATGCATCATCCTTCCGGTGACCTGGATGCTCTGATTCCCATTTGGTTCTATAAGTGCTTTTTATCAACCTCTTTGCCTCATTATAGGTTACGTCTATGTCAGGCTGTGGTAGTCATCCGCCCTCTTTTGCCAGTCTGTCATCCTCTTCATTTCCAGGTATACTGCAATGTGATGGGATCCACTGTATTACAACTTTTTTGGATTTCTGGCATAGACCATGGAGTGCTGCTCTTAGGTCAGCTATTTCTGTGCTGTTATTGATCTTCAGTATTGAGACAGCTGACTTTGCATCTGTGAAGATAGCTATTTGCGTCTCTTTATTTTCCTCCATCAAGAGCATTTCTGTTGCAGTTTTCAGAGCCTATACCTACGCTTTGAAGTTACTTGAAAACTTTCCAGTTGCCACTGAATTTGTTTTTTTCACTCCATTTTTTAAATTTAGGAGAATTCCTCCTCCTCCATTCTCTACTGAATTTTTGGCTGATCCATCTGTATATGCATGGGTCCAATTGCTGCTTGGGTAATGTTCTTTTATGTAGTTTAGGGTTATTTCTCTTCTTTCAGTTTCATGCTGAGTGTTCTTTTTCTCAATACCAGGAATGTTTTCTATCATCTCAGGCAGTTGCTGCTGTCTCCAAGCTGGGAACGTGTCTGCATTGTAAATGGGTTTGACTGTTGATATGTTAAGTATGGGATCTGCCCTAATCTTTCATTTTGCAGTTTCTACAAAGTTGCTACACTTCAGTCTTCCCTTTCCAAAACCACTAAACCTTTTATACATAGGGTGGTCTGTCAATCTTCTAAATTTTTCTGCTTGTTGCTGGGCTCTGCTATCTCTTCTGTCCTGCATTGGTTGTAAACAAGTGATCTTTTCTAGTTCATTAATAGGCGTTGTCTTCAGGCTTCCAGTTATGATTCGCATTCCTTGATTTTGGACTCTAGTTATTTTGTTAAAGTTTTACTTAGCTGCTGTTGCCCAAGCTGCAATGCCATTTTCGTATGTATTATCTCTTGAACAAATCTTTGCATCTTTGGCTGTTATTACTTTACCAAATCTCCTCCACCTCATCTCACTCATGCCTTGAATATTAATCTTCATATGTTTCATTTATTTTATTACAGTACTAGCTGACCCGGCCCGGCTTCGCCCAGCCCATGGCGGGGATCTGTCTGTCTGTCTTGTCTGTTTGTCTGTCTATTTACCTCCCTCCCTCCATCCATCCACCCATCCATCTATCCATCCATCCATTTATCTATCTGTCTATCTTCTCTTTCACACCCACAACATTGAATGAAATGTTGGGAAAACTTGATGTTGACCGCACACGCGGCCAACCATTGTTGCATCTTTTTTTTTTTTTAAATATAAACGTTAATTGTATACAAAAACAATGTCCTTTTAGTATTTTAACAGACATGCTGCGTGTGTGGTATTTGTGTAGGTCTCTTCAACAGAGCGTTTGAACATCAAATGACATATTTACATAGTATGCATAAAGCATGAACCAAAAAAAGAACATTAACATAAGAATGTCCTTCCATACACCATGTGTTCTCTTTCACACCCACAACATTGAATGAAATGTTGGGAAAACCTGATGTTGACCGCACACATGGCCAACTATTGTTGCATCTTTTTTTTAAATATAAATGAAAATAAAATTTATACAAAAACAATGTCTTTTAAAAATAAAAATAAAGCATATACATTTTATGCAAGTGTGACTTTTGTACTGACCTTCTCCTGGCCAAGCGAACGGAAAAACAAATCCTATTTGTTCACGCCAAAGTGTGAAGGACAACCAAGTTTCTCTCCCAAAAAAATACAGAAATAAAATTTTCACGTATCTAAAATAAATCCATTATTTTTAATGAAAACCTTTTTTATCACCATGTTTATAACGGGCATGACTGTAGATAATTTCTTTAAACATAAAAAGATGAGTTAGAAAGTTTTCACGTATTTAAAATAGATGCATTATTTTTATGAAAACTTTGAGAATGCCTTAAAGATTTTATCATTATATTATAACGCATACGACTGTAGATAACTACTTTAAATATTTTATAAAACTTTAAGACAAATGCAACAATTATTTAAATTACATAATATAGCAATGCTACTAAAAGTATTGTCCCTTGATATAACTTTTCTTAAGTTAACCCTTTCCCGACTATTACCCCCAAAATCCACGTTTTTACACATGTCTTGTCCCAAGCGCTTCTGAATAATAATTATGCGAATGAATGAATCTACGATTGTATCACGGCCTAGGAAACAGGAAGAGTTGTTTCCCTTGTTCTTCCTGTTTTGAAATCCATTCAACGGTTCAGAAATAATATAAATTTTTCGTGACTTCTCAATATTGTATCATCTATTCGCAAAAAAATGGAATCCAGCCACGATTTTCTTGAAGATTGTGCAGGTATGTCTGTCGATTATGACAGTGTTATTGTGGATATCACTGAACCGTTTGATTTGTTTAGAGATAGTGATGCAGAGAGTGACATTGATTACAGAGGCAGGCTGGAATTTTGACGAAGAGGACCCAGATTTCTGTAGTGTCAGTGAAACTGTAGACAAAGACATGTATGTTTGGAGTCCTGAGACAACCCCTGTAGTCGTTGAAGGTTTTTTTGCATGATCTTCGAGAGAGTTCAGAACCGTTTGACTACTTCAGTCTCATTGTAAATGAGGACTTTTATCAGTCTGCTATGGAACAAACTAATTTGTATGCCACTCAACGACAAGAAAAGGCAGGTAAAGTGGATGTTTACTGGTCACCTGTGAGCACTCAGGAAATAAAAATTTATATTCGTCTTGCTATACTCATGGGCTATGTTCAATTGCCTGAAACTGCCATGTATTGGAGCACAGATGAAGATCTCTATCATCCCGGAGTATCACAGTGCATGGGAAAAACTAGATATGCAAAAATCTCCCAATATTTTCATCTCAATGACACCAGTAAGCAGAAGCCCATAGGCCACAAAGATTACGATCCACTGTACAAGGTAAGACCGTTCCTTGATATGGTGAGGAAAAACATATCCTCGTGTTTTTCTGCTGGCAGAGATATCAGCATTGATGAAGCCATGATTGCCTACAATGGTAGACTAAAGTTCAATGGCTCGGAACGCTGAAGAAGAAGAAGATGACATCACGTAAGGCACCCGGTGGCAGATAAAATGTTCAGATACCCACAACAGTGGCCGCCTACAACAGATCAATGGGTGGAGTGGACAGGTTTGACCAGCTGTCCTCATATTACCCTGTTGGTAGGAAATCTGTGAAGTGGTGGAGATATATGTTTGCCTTTCTCCTGCAAACCTCTATTGTCAACAGCTGGATAATTTGTTCAAACTCCCATCGCCCACACACAAGGGTTGGTGATGTTGGCCATCTCGCTTTTAGGCGTAGCCTGGTTTCTACTCTTGAAGGGTAACATTTCGAGGAAACGGAAAGCTTCTTCTTGCCCCACAACTGTAGGTCTGGGTACCAGCAATCTTTTGGACCACAGACTAATTCGTATGGATGGCAAAAGGAAAACTTGCTACTGGTGTGCCAAGATGAACACCAAGTCTGGTAAGAAGAGCAGAGCCAGTGAGGTTGTTTTTGGATGCAGTCTCTGTCAGATATGGCTGTGCAAGGGGGAATGCTTCACAAAATACCATGAATCACTTGTATCAAAGCACGTGGATATATAGTGCAGGATATTTGCTGCTATCAGGGCACTTATATACATAGTGCGGGACACTTTCAACATCATTTCGTGAGTAAACAATTTTTCTTCACATTTTTTCCCAGTTAAAATGTTTTTTTTAAACCTTTCTTTTTGTTTTATTGTTTTTAATGTTGCTTTATGTTAAACTGTGTCCATTTTTCTAGTTTATTAGTCATCTAGGACATTTATATGTCAAACCAATTCGTGTATAATGACTTTACAAAATATCAAGTCATTAATTTTGCGGAGTTATTTCCCTTTTGTTAGTTATTAAAGGGTTAAGTCCCCTTGCAATATTATTTGTTATATATTATATTGCAATGTTAATTTATTACGTACTAACAAACTATGCCAGTTGGCTTGGCGGGAATGAGAAGAACATCTGTATAAAATTTCATCTCAATCGGATGGACCTTTCGCGGACGCATAAAGGACAAACAAATACACACACAAACATTCTCTTTTATATATATATATATATATATGAACTTGTCTTGGGAAGATAATGTGGTGGTTTTCCCTTGCCATCCATATTCACATGGAGGTCTTTTACCTCTGCCTTTGACAGCAATTTCCAATTGTCAGGACAAGAGAGTGCTCAATGGCTGTGTTGTGCACTAATCCCGATTGATACATGGTCACACCTATGACCTTATTTTTCCGTGTCTGAGTAGATTTACATTCTGCTATAGTGTTGATTTTGATGGTATAATGCTTTGACAATTCAGAAAGTAATCAATCAATCAATCATGTGCCATCCCGGAAAGCGTGGGCGGTCATGACTCGCCATTTCACTCGATCACCAGTGTCGTGGATCAGCTCAGTGTTCCTGTCTCATCCATGCCATGTGGCCAAGCCATCCAGGTATTTTCCTCTCGGTCTTCCTCTTGGTCTGTTCCCCTCGATCTTGCCAGTTGTCACTAAGATCTCCAATCCATTTCTTCTCATAACATGACCAAAAAATTTTGACTGTCTACGTCTAATTTCTCTAATCAGTTTACGATGTTCATTTGTCTCCTGTAGTACTTGGTCATTGATTTTTCTGTCTGTCCATGGTATTCTTTGCATTTTCCTCAGAAACCACATTTCTGCAGCCATCAGATGCTTTTCAGCTTGACTGCTCATTGTCCAAGTTTCACATCCATACAAAAGAACAGGCTCTATGTACCCCCATCAACACTCTTTTTCTCGTTTCAATTGACATCTTTTTATTGGTCAGAATGTTTTTCATCTTGCTAAAGGCTACTTTCGCAAGTAATGGCAAACTCCTAAAAGTAGAATTATCTAGTGAATCACAAACAGCCAATAAATGCTGGGGTAGACTGCAACATCCTGTAAAGAATATGCAACTGTTACATTATTTTGCACTTAATCTTACCTTGACCTACACAGACTTCAGATTGTTCTATCTTGACACTTGATGGCAGTTTACTCTCCATCTTTTGTTTACAGTCAGCCTGAAAGGATTTGTAGGTTACATTTGTATGTACAAAATAAACTATATAAATGAATATGATATTTTGGTTTTCAAGATGATTAATGATACAAAGTGTCTTATGATTACTTCAAGACATGATTCCTGATATGTTATTCCTCAAGTCACATTTAAGAATTTGAGTTTGGGAATCTATCACAGTGTTATGATATTGGTTTACCATGACAAAATTAACAAAACAATACATGACAGCTTTATGGAAAATCATTATTACTTGTATCACACATTAAAGTTAATGTAATACTTATAGTGGCAGCTTTTTTTTTTTTTGGTATCATTTTCCCCCTTCCATATATCCAATAATGAGTCTACAATTTGAGGGGGGAAAAAAGAAAATCTTGTCATCAATGTTCTCTCTACCAAGAAGAAGGTGGAGAGATAATATATATACAGACCTACAAGCACTTAGAATCAATGACTGGCAAGAGAAGGTCAACCAGAGACAAATGGAGACGAATTGTATCTGCAGCAATGAACCTCAATGGCTTGGAACGCTGAAGAAGAAGAAGAAGAAGAAGAATGTTCTCTCTAAACTGTTGCTTAGGAGCAAAAATTTAACTTTGTTAGCTTCTAAAATGAAATTTGCGAGTGTGACTACATTTTGTCCCAATATTGTCTGCTTGTGCACCGAAGCTCGATGATCTGGACTTCACTGATGACATTGCCTTTTTGTCCCACACATTGAAATGAGATGCAAGATTTCGCTAGACAGACTGGATAGGAGGTCACAACAATTCAGTCTAAACATTCATATGAAAAGACAAAGATAATGAGAATAAATCAAGCAAATGATAACCTGATCTCCCTTGGAGAAACTTCACTTCATGAGGCAGAATTATACACCTATTTACGTAGCAATATAGTCACAGATGGGTCAACTTTTAAAGATCTTAAAATAAGAATGGAAAAGGCAAGAAGAACTTTCATAACAATTGGACACTGGTGGTCAAAAACATTAGAATTATCAGAAAGAGTGTTCAAGTAAAACATTAAAACAGTGCTACTGTATAGATCAGAAACATGGAAAATGACATACATTGATTATTTATAAACTACAAACATTCATTAATTGTTGACTGGGCAAAATAGGTGGATGAAAATAGTATGACAGAATCACCAAAGTGAAACTCCTGAAGAGAACTAAATACATGTTTACCAAGAAGAAATAAAAGATGGTGTACTGCATAATACATACTCTAAGAATTGTATCGCGTGAAAAGCCTTTATCCAGAATTGACAGGGCAAATTAAATCAAGGAAGGCCTAAAATACAAGGAGAAGAGAATTAGAGACAGAAATGAATAATATCAGGAGGACATGGACAGCTACATGAGATAGCAACAGATAGAATGGCTTGGACTGAGCTGAATGATGGCCCATACCAAATGGGGGATAAATGAAAAAAGAAATGGTTTGATAAAATCCAACGTGGCAAGTCCCTAAGTATCATAAAATATATCAGGACAGAAGCATTTGATCTTCGACCCCTGCCACACAAGGCTTCCTAGCTAGGTCTATGTCCATGGACTCTCACATTCTTGTGACACAAGTTGATCAACAGGCAGCAGTGTTTATTTGTCAATTGTGTGTATTTATGTACCAATGTAGACAAAGATGGGGGAACATCAATCAATCAATCAATCAATCATGTGCCATGCTGGAAAGCATGGGCGGTCATGACTCGCCATTTCACTCGATCACCAGTGTCGTAGATCAGCTCAGTGTTCCTGTCTTGTCCATGCCATGTGACCAAACCATCCAGGTATTTTCCTCTCGGTCTGCCTCTTGGTCTGTTTCCTTCGATCTTGCCAGTTGTCACCAAGTTCTCCAATCCATTTCTTCTCATAACATGTCCAAAAAATGTTGACTGTCTACGTCTAATTTCTCTAATCAGTTTACGATGTTCATTTGTCTCCTGTAGTACTTGGTCATTGGTTTTTCTGTCTGTCCATGGTATTCTTTGCATTTTCCTCAGAAACCACCTTTCTGCAGCCATCAGATGTTTTTCAGCTTGACTACCCATTGTCCAAGTTTCACATCCATACAAAAGAACAGGCTCTATGTATCCCCTCAACACTCTTTTTCTCGTTTCAATTGACATCTTTTTATTGGTCAGAATGTTTTTCATCTTGCTAAAGGCTACTTTCGCCATGGTGATTCTTGTTCTAATCTCTTCAAGGCATCTCCTATCAGATGTTATGACTGTTCCAAGATAATTGTACCGATTCACTTGTGGAAGAATATTTCCATTTACTTGTATATTACATTGTGGCACTTCTTCCTTCCTAGTGACGACCATAACCTAAGTCTTTTTACAATTTAATTCTAACCCCAGTTGCTCACTGTGTACAACAACCGCATCTACTAATTATTGCAGGACCTGCGCATTGTCTGCAATTAATACTGTATCATCTGCAAATCTAATGTTATTGATGTTTCGTCCTCCAATGCTGATTCCATTTATATCCTCTACATTTCTGAAAATATTTTTACTATATAGGGAAAAAAGATCTGGAGACATCACACATCCCTGCCTAACACCTCTTTTAATTGGCTGATACTGTCCCACTTCATTATCAATCCTTATTGCAGCTTGTTGTTTCCAATTTATGTTTTTTATAAGTCTAATGTCTTTCTCATCAATTTGTAGATCTGCAAGCATATCCACCATGTTGACATGTCTAACTCTATCAAAAGCCTCTGTATAGTCAATAAAGCAAAGATGTATATCCTTGTTTACTTCTATAGCACGTTCAATAACTGTTCGCAGCATATACACAGCATTTACTGTACCCTTTCCTTCTACAAACCCACATTGTTCTTCCCCTATTTCAGGTAGTATCTTCTTCCTCACTCTTTGCATTATAATTCTTAGCAAAATCTTTGTGATGTGACTCGTTATACTAATTGTTCTATGTTGATCACATTCCAAGGTTCCTGATTTCTTTGGGATTGCAATAAATACAGAGTTACATAATTCAGGAGGTATATCTCCAGTATCATATAATGTGTTCAGCAGTCTGGTGACTTGCTCTAGTCCAGATTCTTCTAAAGCTTTAATCATTTCTGTTGTGATGTTATCTGCACCGGGGGCCTTGCCAGCTTTCATATGCTTAAGAACATTTCAAACCTCCATCTCCAAAATTGGCGGTCCTTCATTATTAAATCTAATATCATACTGTTCGTCTCTGTTATCATCATAAAGGTGTTTCACATAATCTGTCCATACATGTAGAATCTGGTCTTTTTCTATTATGATTTTGCCATTTTTAGTTTTTAGACACCCTGTTGATGTACTTGTTCTTTTATTAATAAATTCCTGAATTCTTTTGTGCACTAATTTGGTATTTTGACTGTTGTGTTGGTTTTCAATTTCTAAGCACATTTCCTCAAGCCATGATTCTTTTGCCTCCTTACATAATATTCTGACTTGTCTGTGGATTTCTTCATATTAGACAGAATTATTTTTGTTGAGTCTTCTTGTTTCCAAGAGGTGTAAAATTTCTTCAGTCATCCATTTCTTACGACCCACCTTTTTTAATTTTGGAATAGTTGTTTCTGCAGCCACATTGATTTAATTCTTCAACGTTTCCCATTGATCATCCACATCCTGGAATAATATCTCTAGATCAGACAATATTTAAAATCTGTTTTGTACTTCTATGTTGAATTTGTTTTGTATTTCCTTGTCATTACTCAATGTACACAAATCATATTTAGTGTTTCCTGTTATATACTTGACTTTCTTCAACTTTATCCTCAATGTTCCTGTGAGTAATCTGTGGTCACTATAACAATCAGCACTGGGAACTGTTTTTGCTACTGTTAGCACGTTTCTAAATCTTCTGCTAATGAGAATGTAGTCAATCTGGTTTCTAATCCTGCTATCAGGACTCCTCCAGGTCCATAATCTTCTAGGGTGTTGCTTAAACCAGGCGTTTCCTACAATCATTTCCTGTTCTTTTGCCCACTCCACGAGTCTGTATCCTCTTTCATTTCTCTCTCCTAAACCATAGTTTGATACTGTGTATCTATCCCCTTGATTTCCTACTTTTGCATTGAAGTCTCCTATTATGATGTTTATTTCTGAATTTTTACATTTCTTTAAGGCAGCCTCTATGTCATTATAAAATTCTTCTACACTATCTTCGCTGGACTCTCCTGTTGGGGCATATACTTGAATAATATTTATGCTAAAAGGTCTGCCACTTAATTTAACTAGTAGAACTCTGTCCGACACGGCCCAATATCCTTGAACAGATGTTGATGTTTTCCGGTCCAAAACTCCCCTATGACGATCTTCACCTCCAGAATAAATAATCTTGAAATCGTCATCTATCTTGATGCCTGATCCTGTCCATCTCGTTTCGCACATACCTAAAATATAAATTTTTTCCCTTTCAATTTCTTGTTTTATGTTCTCTAATTTTCCGTCGTTGTTTAACGTCCTAATGTTCCATGTTGCTAATTTTAACGTCTCTGTCCTTGTCTTGCGATGATCAGTCTTTAAGCGAATCATGATATACTAGGCACTTTTAAAGAGGTAGTTTGCCGTTGCTTTCCTCTATGGCAGTGACCATACTGGTCGGAGACCGCAGCCATTGACTCAAGAAGAGCTCTTCTGCCTGCCGTCATGAATTCGAGACCATGACCAACGAATATCTGTCGGCAGCCCTCAAATTTCATCCACCACCTGCCTTCCGTGGCTTCTTTTGAAAACTTCCAATAAAAGAGCACAAAATAACATCATATAATCCACAGGAAAACACTATTCACAGGAAATCCATAGGAAATCACACGAAATCCAAAGGAAAACACTAAATAGCGTCCCCCCGAAAAGTACGCGTCATCCTGTCGCCATTTTACCGGAAGAGATATTAATATAAGCACCCAGGAATGCTAACCTGGTTAAAAAACGCACACAAAAGTTGGATGTATTGGCCTAAGGGTTTTGGCCCAAGAGTGCATAACGAGACACACCGCAATTATATCTGAAAAAACACTCTGGACGAACCCAGAAGAAGAAGAAGAAGAAGAAGAAGAAGAAGAAGAAGAAGAAGAAGAAGAAGAAGAAGAAGAAGAAGAAGAAGAAGAAGAAGAAGAAATAAGCATATAAAATGTATAAACATTTTTAATCATTACTGCTATGTTTCAGAAACATGGAGAATGTGTAAAGCAATTATTAATGGACTACAAACATTTATTCACTGGTGCCTGTGTAGAATAAAGGGACTAAAGTGGTATGACACATTCACTAATGTGGAGTTCATGAATAAAGCTAAAATACAAGTGAATCAAGAAGTGAAGAAACGACACTGATGCCATGTAGAGCACAGATTGAGAAAACTTGAATATAGTATAAAGTATAATAACAAAGTCTATAGTCTATTGTATTAGGCAGTTTACTTATCCTACACAATAAGATCGAAAACATAAATATTCCACCTGTGCAGAAAGATTCATTGGGTCCCCAAGAAAGGCTATGAAAAGATGGTGTGTGTTTCTGACAGGATCCATTCATTCAAATATCACTTGACAATAACAAAATCCATATTAGCTTCCATAAAGCAGGTCAGTCTAATATTCTGTGCATAGTGATTGGTTGAAATTATCTTGTCTTTGAAATAAATTAAATTATTTGGCATATGGTAAGTAATTTATTTCTTTTCTAGCGCTGTTAATATTGGTTACCAGATATTTTGAGATTGATTTTTGCATCCATTTTTACATATATTTGGAGACTTTCATCGCAAACCATTTTCAACTAGTTGCAGAAAACAGATATTTCTTTGGAGATGTTTAATCTTTGTGGTTGGAAATCCAAAATGTCGACAACGTGCAAATTGATTGAACTAGCATGAATACTTTTCAACACTCAAAAAATGCAATTTGAACTACTATAGTTAAAGAGAATACAAGTTTAAAGATTATTAATAATTTACATGTATACTTTCATTATTGTTTATTATTTAACATGACTGAACATATGTTTGAAGTCAGTTTTCATATCCGTCTATGACACGTTTGAGACAATCTCATATGGAATGGCAGTACAATTTATTTATTTTCAAATTAACTGTAAATGAGAAAATACTGTGAGATGAGTATTTTTTTTTAATCTGCAGCATTTGTCCTGAATTTTTTTTTTTTTTTTTTGCATCTCTCATTACTGTTCATCAATGGCAGTGTCTGTTGGAAACATTTTTCGACATGAGCCCCATCATACTCAGAAAATGAATTTTCATCGTCACATCGCGCCTGATAATTTTTGAAGACTGAATTTTTAAATGTTGTTGCATTACTTTGATTGTGTTTTTCAAATTGGGTATTTACTAATGAGTACCATCACAGCTATACAGGCCTTGAAAAATAAAATCCAACGGTACCTCAATGAAGCCCGTATGTCAATTCTAAGTGGAGATAATGAGTGTTGTGATCTTGAACAAAGAAATCCACAGGAATTTGGTCAATGAGCCTCTTGCTACTGTAACTTATTTTGTTTTTAAGCGAACAGCTTAGCAACCATATAACACTGCGATTGAGGTAATGAGACCTAACTGATCATAATCTATAGTTAGTAATTAATCAATAATAATTAATTGGCCGCCAATTTTTATTGCTAATTTTTCCAGTGTAAAAGTAATAATAGTATGGCGAAATCTGTATCTACATTTTGACACTCATATGTCAATATCTCCGCTCAGAACTGACATCCAAGCATAATTGAGGTACTATTAGATTTTGTTTTTCAAGGCCTGTCTATCTGTCATGGTCTCATTAGTAAATAATCAAATTTAAAATCATGATAGACAGTCTACTAAAATTACATGGAGAAGACAAACAGAATGCAGCGAATATATGGGTTGGGGGGGGGGGGGGGTTGGGGGGCTGAAAGAGGAGACAAACTTCATCGCACTGGATTTTATCCCATTTGCTCGGGCTCTTTCTACAGGGTAACCTGCCTGAAGTGTCGCACAGAGCATGAGCTCCGTATCTCCCGCGAGGACCTCCAGGAGTTCCGAGGGAACCGCACCCGTGAACCGAATTAGTCAATTACCGAGCGCAAAATTTTTGGAACATGAGGCGAGCTGCTTGGCCACGGAGAACATCCCCCCCCCCCCCCCCGCCGCAAGTGAGATAGTATGATGATATTCCCCCGGGAAGGTTAACCCGGTCAACAAATGACCGCAGAAGTCAGATGCGTCAGCCTAACGGTAGCAATGTCAGAGTCACCGGGTTTTCCCGTTTACTTCCTGTTTTGTTTTCGTAATTTCGCGAACTTTTAGTCGCGATGAACGATTTCACTTCCGGTCTGAGCATGTCCTTCTAAAATATCAAAAAAGCGAAAGAAACGTGGTACGATGAAAGGGGACGGTATTCTAATATTTTAAGTATTGGGTCGTCTGCTTCCCGGGAACGTGATTGCGCCGAAAAAACCGTTTTGTCAAGATTTTATTTGATTATATTCACGAATATTACGGTAATTTGTCTTATAACTCTTGTAGCTTAAAGAAGGTTAAACTTTTTATTGTATTTTTGAATGCCTCGTCCAATTTTACATAAATATGAAGAGTTTCAACACAGCTGCTGTCAGCTGAAGTTCAGGGGAAAACAATTAGTGACATCGCCATGGCCGTCATGTATTGTAAGAATAAGATTGCGGCGCCCATAAAATAAACTATAGCGGACCTGTATTTATTTATAATTAGAACTGGTAATTTAACTACTAAAATTAAACAGAATACAAGTGTCATGTGTAGCAGTAATGTATCGGTGTACTTTCATATATATTTTAGTATTTGACATGACTTAAAATAATTTTGAAAGCCAGTTTTCAGACCCGTCTGTAAACTTGTAAGAAGTGTGAGTAAGGAGTACTTTTTTGCTAAGCTGCGCAGCAATACATAATTATTTAAATTTAAATACAGTACTGTAAAATATGGCTCGAGACACAGACATTCACTAGGGCTTGTTTCCTTAGCGACTCAATGAACATGATCAAGAGGATAGAGGAGGGGTCGATCCGAAGAGAATGGTTGCTGCCTCTGGAGCGGTCTCGACTGGCAAAGATTAGTTTCATCTTCGTGCCAGGGCATGCGGGAGTACAAGGAAATGAGCGGACTGACAAGCTCGCAGGTGAGGCTACTGTGGAGGGCGGACGCGCCATGGACCAGGCCGACATTCTGAATGCTCTACGAGAAGTAAGACTTTTGCGAGAACCAAGTGATGACTGTGAATCTACAACAATAGCCAGACTGCGAGAGCAGCAAATTAAAAGAGGTGTGGCCAAACAAGAACACTACGCAGGAAGCCAAAGAAGATTGATAAACCAACACAGAACTGGCGTCGTTAGCCGCTACACGCTGCGGGATTTGCTGAGGAGGGGATCCGAGCACTTATGGACTGAATGGTTCGATGTGCAATGAGGATGATCTGTCGACTAACTAACTAACTAACTAACTGTAAAATAAGTTATATGTTTTAAATAAGTTAGTAATAGTATTTAATTATTAATTGCTGACAATTAGATACAGAACAGCGTGCTGTAATTGTAGAGCAGAAGTAGAAATATAAATCAATTTTTAGTGAACAGTTAATTATTTAATATTTTCATTTTTTATTATTTAATATCTTAATAATTAATTAACTGCTGCTTAATTTGTGCAGCAGTTACAAACTTAGTTACTTACATTAATGTTTATAATATTTAATCAACAAAAGAAAGCTGTCGCAATGCAGTTAGTACATTAAGACAATATGATACATTTTCATGAATTGTTCTTTCACTAACGACGAACATTTCACATGACATTTAATTAATATAATAAATGTGCAGCTATTTTTAACTAGCAATTAGGTCACAGCACATCATAACAAAAAGTCTTATAAGTCAAGTGCATCTTTGTCAGAGACTCTGAGACTCTTGTGCTTTGTAGGATGTTTTCGCCAGGCCGCCGTGTGGAAAGAGACTGAGCAAACCTGGTGCAATGAAGTTGATACTCTCATTCCTCTCGACATTCTATCGAAAGAGAAATGTGACCTTTACTTTCCTGTTACCAAATCATAAGTAGAAACCCCATTTTAAAATATTCTCTGTATATGCAAATACTAATAATAATCATCATCAAGTGCCGGCTGGCGTAGGCGTTCATGGCTTTCCACAAATCTCGGTCTTTGGTGTTCTGGATCCTAATACTAAATTATATTATACACCTGCGTTATACACCTGAGAGAAGTGAGGAGTCTCATTCATGCCAACGAACCAGGCAAGCTAATACAGGAAAGTACTCTTACTAATAATTTACATATATTTAAAAAATTAGTTGTGAAACATAAAAAGCAATTAACCAAAGAATGGCCATCACTTGTGACACTGTCTTGAACCATTTCCTGCGACATTCAAGATTCTGCCTGTCACACCTACTTTGCCACAGCCAGTGTCAATTTGATAAAACAATTCAGGTGCACACCTTCCTGTGGTGAGTTTCTATATATTTGAATAACGAAGACACAAACAATAGATTGCACGATTTATTGCCTGGCATATTTCGCTGCATCTCATCAGGTACATACTGCAGAAATAACACAACTTACGTGAATTAACTAGATAAATCCTTCAAACTGAAATATACACATGTTCGCACAGTAATGTCGATTGTCTACCACGGTAATTTTAAACTGACTAACATGTCTTTCTGCTTGCACAAGGATGGCTTACGAAGGTTGATTATTATAGCTTCAGCAAACTTTAACAATCGACTACTTTGTGTGTTGAACAACACATGGAAGGTGTAGCAGAATGAATACCATATCTGTTATTGGCTTAGGTGTGCAGGCTTAGAGCACGCTTGAGCATCCTGATAGAACAGTACGAAGGATGCTCAAGTCGTGATGTAGTTTGTTTTGAAGTTAGTGACACCCAAAGCGGGGACAAGACAACATCATATTGAAATGTCTCTGTATTATTATCGACCATCATGAACCAATAAACCTTTTAACCTAACTACACGAGAACTTGGTTATTGATCCTCTGTACCTGTACTGTTACAAAGGCACTGTCTCTTTCAACCACATGACCGCTCTCGAGCACATGTCTCCCGACCGATGAAGCCGGACTGTTCCGGTGTGTCGGCCTGCCTAGGCTACCATCTTCTGTGTGTAGTATCTTGTCCACCCAATTCGGAATGTGTAGCTATTAAAATTATGTACCGCCGACATTCAATTCAACATTCTAAACAAGTCATATCGCCAAATTGACCGAGTGGCCATGGGGAGCCCACTTGGACCTATTCATCTCCTTGGAAGGTTAGCTGGATGAAATATTTCACTTGCCTCTTTTTTTTCTTTTTGTACTGAGACAAATCTGAAAATATAAAAAATATAAAATTACACAGAGTAATGAAGCTTACATAAAAGAATAACAAAAAACACAGGACGTTTTAACTAGCTTCATCAGCAAACAAATACCTACACAAAATACAATAAATAATCACGGAGAAGACCCTCCAGTGACTACATTGTTAATTAGGTCACGGCACATCCTATCGAAAAATAAAATATACGTCAAGGTACGCCCCAGATGCAATGATATATGGCACAACGTTGTCCGTTTAAAAATAAACAAGCCACAGTAATAGAAGGCAAATAATAAACAATTGGCGGCCATTTTAAATTGTTAATTAGGTCACGGCACATCCTATAAAAAAATAAATACGTCAAGTTAGGCCTCGCTGCCCCGGACGCACTGATATATGGCACAACGTTGTCCGTTTAAAAATAAACAAGCCACAGTATTAGAAGGCAAATAATAAACAATTGGCGGCCATTTTAAATTGTTAATTAAGTCACGGCACATCCTATAAAAAAATAAATAATACGTCAAGTTAGGCCTCGCCGCCCCGGACGCAATGATATATGCCACAACGTTATCCGTTTAAACATAAACAAGCCACGGTAATAGAAGGCAAATAATAAACAATTGGTGGCCATTTTAAATTGTTAATTAGGTCACGGCACATCCTATAAAAAAATAAATAATACGTCAAGTTAGGCCTCGCCGCCCCGGACGCAATTATATATGGCACAACGTTGTCCGTTTATAAATAAACAAGCCACGGTAATAGAAGGCAAATAATAAACAATTGGCGGCCATTTTAAATTGTTAATTAGGTCACGGCACATCCTATAAAAAATAAATAATACGTCAAGTTAGGCCTCGCCGCCCCGGACGCAATGATATATGGCACAACGTTGTCCGTTTAAAAATAAACAAGCCACGGTAATAGAAGGCAGAATTTCTCAGCTTCCAATCTTAGGGCCGCGATAAATCCTGACTTATCAGTTAATTTATCATTGCACTTCCTGGTATTAAATTACGTCACCAGAAAATTCATAACTCCGCTTGGAATTAACGCACACTCTTCGTTGAGATACCGTTGGATTCGTCTTGTCAAGCTCTATCTAACTGGTATGATTTCATAAGTAAAAACCCAATTTTTAAATATTGACCAAAATTGCTACTAACGGCGCAAGAACGCAGCTCTGTTGTAAACAGGCACAACGCAGTCACGTCCGGGGAAAAAAATCCGGATGAACGCAGCAGAAGAAGAAGTATGATGATATTCAATTCAACACCATTAAACGTAAATGAATGGTGTAGTATAGTAACATATTCAACATTACCAAACTGAAAGTGCGTTTTAGTTCAACATTCATCAACAAGGGAATTCCGCCATGTTTTCACCAAGTTAATACAAAAACTCACAGAAACTCTCAAATGGCCAATAGCCTTATCGAAACAATAATGTTAACATCATCATCATCATCATCAAATGCCCTACCAACTTGCGCAGGCGTTCAAGACTCTTCACAGATCTCGGTCGTTGGTTTTATGGATCACCTCTGCTGATTTTATTTATTTATTTATTAGTAGTAGTGATGAACTGAATGTTGCGTATAGATTAGCTTTCCCTATTACTATTAGCAGTGTCCCTCGTCATCAGGCAAACCCACTCCGACTTCAGAGGTTAAACTCTGCTGATGATATTCCCCCATGCCACCGTTTCAATCCATCCAGCATGATGTCTCTTGGTCTGCCTCTGCCTCTCTCCAACTCGGTCTCTCCAGTTGACATGATGTTCTCCGATGCCACTCTTCTCATCACATGAACAACGAAAGCTGTTTGCCTCTTTCTTATTGTTGTAAATAATGTTCTAGTTTCATTAGCCTATTTTGGACAATCGTTGTTAGTTACTGTGACAGTCAAAGAAATTTGCAACATTCGTCTCAGGAACCACATCTTTGTTGCTTCCAAGTTCTCCCTAATTTGTTCATTTACATTCCAAGATTCATAGCCATACAGCAAAACTGGCACGATATAGCACTTCAGCACCCTCTTTCTTGCATTCAATGATAGTGACTTATTATTGCATAAAATATTCTTCATTTTCTAGGGGGTTGAGTGGTCTCGAGGTATGGTGTCCGCTTCAAGTGCTGGAGGTCCCGGGTTCAAGCCCCGGTGAGGACCGGGATTTTTTCACGTGGACGTCCAGTAATAAAATTTCTCCTGGTCTCTGGGTAGTGAGATCGGACTCCCACGTGTATTGTTGTGCAGGTAAAAAATCCCTTGGCAGTTTGAAATCGAAAAAGAGTAGCCTAACGGCGCTGGCCGGGGAAAATTTGAAAAACATCGGTGAAAACGGAGCACTTATGGGTTAAACCTGTGTGCCGTGATGTTGATCCAACGTCTAAACTAACTTCTTCATTTTCTGAAATAAAGCTTTCGCTTTCCATATTCTGCTTTTAATCTATGTTGTGCATCGTCCATATGATGTTACAACTGCCCCTAAGTATTTAAAACTATCCATTTGTTGAAGAAGATTTCCTTCTATCTCTATTTCACATTTGGGTGTCACCTTTTTCTTTGATATCACCAATGTTACTGTTTTCTTGATAATCCCAGGAGAGTCCTTTCTTTGCACTCTCTGTTACTACAATAACCAACAATTGTAGATCGTTTATATTATCCGCGATCAATACCGTGTCATCTGTTTAGCGTATATTGATTATATTATAACCTCCTATTATTATTCATGGCCGGTCTCTCTGGCTGTGGGGTTACAACACTTTCTCTCTGTAATCCCGTTTATCACGCAGAGTCTCGCAGCGGAGCGAGAACTGAGGTGGTTCGACCCCCGCTCGTGACTTGCGGATACTGAGCCGGCCGCTCAGAAAGCAATGGCAAACTACTGAGCGTAATCTTGCCAAGAGATCAACAGACAGCTGAAAGATGCTGCTGTTGACAGCTAAGTCCTGTAAAAGGATACGCAAAAAAAAAAAAAAAAAAATTATTATTCATGGCTTCTCTTTGATCTTTCTCATTATTACTGCACTATAGACTTAATAGAGTAAGCAGAGTTCCGTGATAAAATACATCCCTATTGTGCTCCCAGCCTTATTTGTTCATAATTTCCTTCTGTATTTCCCAGTTTATGCTATTTGGATCCAATAAATGGGTTTATTATTCTGAGTCTTTCCCATAAATGTTAATATCTTCCAACATTTTAATAACATACGAGAAATAGATGCACAGGCATTCTTTTACAGTCACACGAATGATTTACCAAAATACGATAAGTAGATTGTGAGCTTTACTAGAACACGATTACAAGAAACAAAATGGACGTTGCGGCCAAAGCCTTCGTCAGCACAGAACAAAACAACACAGACACCAAACTAATAAAATAATCACTATATAGAAAATACAGAGGTTACTTAGCTGAATCCTGTAGCGCTAGCCGTTTGATGAATGTCTTGTGTGAGGGACTTATCTTTCACAGTCACAGAAATGCATCACATGTTGGAACCTGCTTGTTTGTTGTAGTTTCTTAATTTACTTCTCATGCTATTTCTTCTTCATCTTCTGCGTTCATCCAGATTTTTTTTTCCGGATGTGACTGCTTTGTGCCTGTTTACAGCAGAGCTGCGTTCTTGCGCC
Source organism: Cepaea hortensis (assembly GCA_963921405.1). Lineage (NCBI taxonomy): Eukaryota > Metazoa > Mollusca > Gastropoda > Stylommatophora > Helicidae > Cepaea > Cepaea hortensis. The sequence continues at coordinate 483,251,200 of OY992876.1, read as the reverse complement.
GTCAGGCCGACACATCCGACTTCTGCGGGCATTTGTTGACCGGGTTAACCTTCCCGGGGGTTTCTTAGGACGTTTGAATCTCACTGTTGTGGTGTTATCCCCCATCCTAGCTGGCCCATATAGAACATCCAAAGACATCCTGGTCAACCCTCAAGGGAAGGCAGGGGCAGACCATGGGCATTCCCGGCCATCCAAGGGGGCTTCCATACTTGCAGAGCCATCACACAGCGCTCTGGTACTGGGCTCACCCAAGGAATCATCACGTCCTGCACATGGCTGCTTAGCCTCACTTCCGTATGTTGGGCCTTCCGTTCACCAAAGGCTGTTCCTCCGGAAACCAGAAGAATGCAGTCTGCAGATGACAACCACACAGTGAGCTTTCGATTAAGACTTTCCACATAATGGATTTGCTATCCAAGCAATATTCCATTTCGTGCCACTAGGACACTTTTTCCACCTTTTATGAAGCCCACACAGTGAGCTTTCGATTCGGACTTTTCACGTAATGGATTTGCTATCCAAGCAATATTCCATTTCGTGTCACTAGGACACTTTTTCCATCATTTACGAAGCCCACACAGTGAGCTTTTGATTCGGACTTTCCACGTAATGGATGTGCTTTCCAAGCAATATTCCATTTCATGCCTCTGGGACGCTTTTGTAACCGACATACCTGTGGTATGAAGTGTGGCAGTCTAAATACATCTTCATGCACCTTTAGATGTCAACCTGAATGTAGTTAAAGTATGCTGTAGTCAACTTGAGCTTGTTGATATCTCCATAGAGCTTGTCCTCAAATGAAGCAGGCGTGGGCCAAAATATCTTTCTCTGTTCTGCATATATTGGGCACTCCTGCAGCAAATGTTTAGCTGTCATTTTACCAGTTCCACAATTACATTCATCGGTATCTCCTATCTTTAGTTTATTGAACAAGTGGTGTTTCAGCCTGTTATGTCCTGTGCGGAGTCTGAAGATTGCTATTTGTTCTCTTCGGTCGAGTTTGTAATATGCATCATCCTTCTGGTGACCTGGATGCTCTGATTCCCATTTGGTTCTATAAGTGCTTTTTATAAACCTTTTTGCCTCATTATAGGTTATGTCTATGTCAGGCTGTGGTAATCGTCCACCCTCTTTTGCTAGTCTGTCAGCCTCTTCATTTCCAGGTATACTGCAATGTGATGGGATCCACTGTATTACAACGTTTTTGGATTTCTGGCATAGACCATGGAGTGCTGCTCTTAGGTCAGCTAGTTCTGTGCTGTTTTTGCTCTTCAGTATTGAGACAGCTGACTTTGCATCTGTGAAGATAGCTATTTGCTTCTCTTTATTTTCCTCCATCAAGAGCATTTCTGCTGCAGTTTTCAAAGCCTCTACCTCCGCTTTGAAGTTACTTGAAAATTTTCCAGTTGCCACTGACTGTGTTTTTATCACTCCATTTTTTAAATTAAGGAGAATTCCTCCTCCTCCATTTTTAATTGAATCTTTGGCTGATCCATCTGTATATGCATGGGTCCAATTGCTGCTTGGGTAATGTTCTTTTATGTAGTTGAGGGTTATTTTTCTTCTTTCGGTTTCATTCTGAGTGTTTTTTTTCCCTCAATACCAGGAATGTTTTCTATCATCTCAGGCAGTTGCTGCTGTCTCCAAGCTGGGAAGTTGTGTGCATTGTAAATGGGCTTGACTGTTGATATGTTAAGTATGGGATCTGCCCTAATCTTTCGTTTTGCAGTTTCTACAAAGTTGCTACGCTTCAGTCTTCCTTTTCCAAAAGCATTAAACCTGTTATACATAGGGTGGTCTGTCAATCTTCTAAATTTTTCTGCTTATTGCTGGGCTCTGCTATCTCTTCTGTCCTGCATTGGTTGTAAACAAGTGATCTTTTCTAGTTCATTAATAGGCGTTGTCTTCAGGCTTCCAGTTATGATTCGCATTCCTTGGTTTTGGACTCTACTTATTTTGTTAAAGTTTGACTTAGCTGCTGTTGCCCAAGCTGCAATGCCATATTCCAGTACTGGCCTCACCCGTCCAGTATATAACTTCTTGAGAACTTTCTCATCTGCTCCCCACGTTGTACCAGCAAGCTTTTTCATGATTGCCATTCTCTGCCTTGCTCTTGTTTGATTTTTCTCAATCTATGTCTTCCATGTCAGGTGACGATCAAAGGTGACTCCTAGATAGTTTGGATTTTCTTCATGGCGCAATATTTTTCCATTCAATACCAGCTTAGGTTGCTGAGTTTTATTTGAGAATGAGAACACTGTGCATGTTGTTTTATCCTCACTTATCTTCACTAGCCATGATTTTGACCAGTCCTCTGGCGCTAATAAGGTTTGCTGTATTCTGCTGTTAGCTGTACTAATATATTCTTCAGATGTCCATATGGCTAGGTCATCTGCAAAGGAGGATGTGTGTACTCTGACTGGAAAATTTTCTGTGATGTCATTTATATATGCTAGGAATAATGTTGGTGAGAGAACTCCTCCTTGGGGGACACCTTGCTCCAACAGCATCATTTTGCTTGTTTGTCCTTGTACTTTTGTCCTGGCAGTTCTGTTCTCAAGGTAGTGGCTGATCCATTTATACATTTTTCCACAAACATGCATTTTTTGCAGTTTTACTTTCAGTCCTTCCTTCCATACTTTATCAAATGCTTTTTCTAAATCTATCCAGACTGCTAGTGTGTGCTTTTTCTCTTGGAAGGCATCCTCTATTTCCTGAGCTATATAGGTTATTTGATCTTCAGTGGATCTGTACTTTCTTAATCCTGCTTGGTGTGGTGTTAAGAGCTTGTTTACTTCCAGATGCCATGTTAGCCTGCCATTGATAATGCGTTCCATTAATTTTCCTACACAACTAAGTAGACTGATAGGTCGATAGCCATTTGGTTCTTCCAGGTCTTTTCCTTTCTTTGGGACTGGTATTAGTATAGCTTCCTTCCATGCCAGTGGGACTATTCTTTTCTTCCAGCTGTTATTTAGGACTGCTAGTAGTTTCTTCTTTGCCTTGGTGCCTAGTCCTATTAGCATTTCATTTGTGATTCCATCCTTTCCTGGTGATTTCTTCTTTTTTAGGGTATTCATTGCCTGTTCCATTTCTTCCATTGTTAGATTTGCCATCATATATTCTGCTGCTGTCTCTGTATTTCTATGATGTATCTGTTTGTCTTTGATTGCTTTCTTTTGCTCGGTTGTAATATCAATGTGTTTTGCATTTGCATAGTGTTCCATTAGTGCATTTGCAGCCTTTTTTCCTGTAAGCAAGGCATTTCCTTGTTTAATTGTTATTTGTTTGTTTCTAGGTCCTTCATTGTTCATGGCTTTCACTAGTTTCCAAAGTTTGTTTCCATCCCTGTCAAAATTCAGGTTTTCTGTTTTTTCCCTCCAACAATCTCTTGTTGTTTGATTTACTGTTCTTTTATATTTTGTTGAGATGGCTTTGAGAGAGATGTTCGCTTCAATTGTTTGTTCTCTCTCTGCTGTCTTCCTGGCATCTTCAACTTTGTCCTTCAAACTTTGTAGTTCTTCAGTCCAGAATGGTTTGTAATTTTTCCTCGCTCCTCTTGGAATGGACTCAGTGGCTGCCTGTATTATCGCTCTGTTTAGACTTTCCACCATTTGCTTTATGTTGCCATATCGTGTATTTATGTTTTCACAATATTTGTCTGTTAGTATGGCAAATCTGTCCCCAATCTGCTCGTTTGTAATTCCAGCGGGGCAAGGGCTTTTGCTCCTGTGGAACATACTCCATATTCATTACAAGCTTGATTGGTCTGTGGTCACTACCTGCTAATTGGTCCAGCACATGGCGATCGATTTTGTGGAGGATGTCTCCTGTGCAGAAAGCTAAGTCTGGAGTAGAAGTGGTAAGCCATCTTCTGGAGTAGAAGCTCGGTGTGTCATCCGCTTTGTTGAGTAGATGGAGATTTGAGTCTATTTCCCAGTCCTCCAATTCATCTCTTCTTTTGTCAGTATCTGGGTATCCCCATCTTTCTGAACGGCTATTAAAGTCTCCGACAATAATGCAGTTTGTGTCAGTTATTTTCATGTTTGAGAGTGTAAGGTCCTTATCTGCTGGGCTATACAGATTGTAGATTATTATTTTCACGTCCTTTATCATTATATCAACACCTATAATTTCCGTTTGGTTGTCAGAGATCACAGATACTTCGCTGCAAGGTATTGTATTTCGTGTAAGTATTAGAACTCCTCTTTTGTGTCCTTCGGGGTCGAAACGTGTGGCCTGATATCCTCTGACTGAGAATTTGTGATTGGCGTTGAGGTGTGTCTCTTGAATGCATGCCACATCTATTCTATCTTTATGAAGACGCTGTGTTCGGGAGTCTTTCTTCTTGTAAACTCCTTCGGCATTCCACTGTAGTATGTTGAGTGTCCGGGGTATTTGGTCAATAGCTCTTAACCTACTCCTCTGTGCCTTGACTCCACAGCACAGGGGAAGGTGACCACCAGTAGTCATGGGTGGACCCCCTCGAGGCAGGGGGCCCGGCTCTATCGCCGCCTGATGGGACTTCACGGGATTAGCACCATGACGATTAATTTTGATTTGTGACATCATGAATTAAGTTACGTTGCACTGCTTTGTCAAGCCTGTGGCTCAGTACATCCGATTTCGACAAGCATGTATTCGGGGTGCTTTCCCTAGCCTTTGACTGTCCCCAGTCTACCTACAAGGCAGCAGGTTTTACGTTGCACTGCTTTGTCAAGCCTGTGGCTCAGTACATCCGATTTCGACAAGCGTGTATTCGGGGTGCTTTCCCTAGCCTTTGACTGTCCCCAGTCTACCTACAAGGCAGCAGGTTTGTGTGTCTCTTTGTCTGGTCCCTCTCCCTTGACCTGTCCGACATGGGTGACCCTACCAGTAGCTGTGCTACCGTCGGCATAGCTCTTGGGGTCATTGGGACGCTCAAGCCCCTCTACCTCGTCACGGTGGACACACAGCAGAGGGGTTGCTGTTTCAATGTTCTCTAAACATTAATATGTATGTGTAACGTGAACATGCACACACGCTCACAGTATCACATTCACAACAGACGTATACATTTGCTGCTTAAATGTCAACTTACATCATATATATCCCGTGAGAAATCTTAGTCTCATTCATGCACATTCGGATGTCACACTTGAATTTATTTAATGAAAACAACAGTCATCTTCAACAATTTTGAAGTCTCACGGTATGTACGTCTAGTGACGTGGTGGGGGTGGGGGTCTAGTGACCACTCGGAGTAACATCAAAGTAATGAACAAACGATCACGAAATTTTTAATAAAGGGAAATCATATACAGAAGGATATATATATATATATATATATATAATCAATCAATCATGTGCCATGCCAGAAAGCGTGGACGGTCATATATATTATATATTTATAAACAATGCAATAAAATCAATAAATTTTAATGAATAAAGGGTGATGGTGTATTATCAAGTTATCAAATTGAACCTGCCGTTTTATCAAAAATAAGATAATGACGTCCTGTGTCGCTGATAGGTATAGATATCTGTCCCATAGGTCTTAAAACCTATGTTTTTCCCCGGGTTAGAGGTGAAACTGACCGCTGATTGGTTTAGTGTCATAAGTTTTATAGAAACATCATACACATGTGTAGGTATTTGAAAAGTAACCGCTTGTTGTTTACAAGGGGTGGTGTATGATTACTGCCATAAGTGCTATAGAAACAGCATCATCATACACAGATGTAGGTGGGCGTGACACAATGACGTATGAATGTTGGGGTGTCTTATAGTGACACGTTTTCTATTTCCAAATGAAAACCGTAAAAAATAAAGATGGCGGTTATTATTAGGTATGGTAAGTAACCACTATCATCATACGTTATAGAAACAACATCATCATACGCAAGGTTAGGTTTACAGGTTAGGGTATGGGGGTGCACGGTTAAGTCCAGTGATGTTGAGGTGCTATAGTTGTTAGGTCCATATATTAGGGTGTCTCAGCTGTGGGGTATGGAGTGGACTTGGGCGAGATGTGGCATGACAGATAGTTCATTAGCGTATTGATGTACTAGAGGTGTGGCTTATAAATTCGATTAGATGGTCAAGAAAGATGACAGGTCATTAGTGTTGGGGTGGTAGGTGGGGTATAAATGTGTGTATACATTGCAGCAGAGCGAGGCAGGTAGTTATTATTTATTTTATTTGGAGAACCAGTTTCTCTCCCGGTCGACACTACGTCTGAGTTCACCGGTAATATTGAGTATATGCAGATACTCCAACGAAAGCCACCAAGCTTTGCTCAGAAAGCCGTAATCATTGTTGACGATTCTATGAAGTGAGTGAAAACAGTGTAACACCAACAGCATACCAACATGATGTAGCAGGGGAGAGCAACACTCCAATGTTTAAATGGAGCTGATGTTATAGCTGTACGGGGAATGAACATAGCTGGCCATACCAGGAGGACAGCTTTGAGGCTTGGCCCAAGGCAGAAGCATGTTATTTTACAACAGTGATGCGTTTGGGCTAGGAAGGCCTCATATGAACATTGCCGATGTGACCCTGTATCGAGAACATAATAGACATTCAACGGGAAGAAATGGCATCCTGTAAAAATTGTTGGACTGAGACATGGCAATTGTGAAATTCCGCAGCATACTGGATTGACAACGAATTACTTATTAGTTAAACAGTTGTGTTTTGTTGTTGGTTCATAATCAGATGTTTATTTGGGTCTGGAAGGCAATATCGTCAATCATGTTTTGCCTTCCTTTGCTTTTATTCTTATGTAAAGTTTTTTATGCTGGGTTGCATGTGTCGTTTTTGGTTTTCCAAGTACCAGGGTGACAAAAGATAGCCCAGCGAGTCATGCCACGAATCTAACGAATGTGCCTACCAAGTGCTGGGCACAGGGGCCAGCCCATGAAAAGAAAACCAGGAGGATTAGAAAAGAGAATTAGACATCAATAAACCTATTGGTTATAGGTAAATTAAGAACAACACTAATAACCTGGTTCTCGTAGTACCTACAAGAATACAAGGTGTCAACCAAAGAAGTGATAGAAAAGGGCTGTGCGTATTTCAACGCAAATAAAGACACCTTTAAGGCCACACCACAACACTCGACTGTTGGCGCTGCGTCAAGGATGCTTAAATCGAGTACTGAGTATCATTGGCACCTTGCCGCCTTGACAGACGATAGTTTTTGCTTTAAAAAGGCATAATAACTTTTTCCTATGGCAGTAGCGAATGTGACCGATAAGGCCAATTCGCGCTGCCTCTCGCTTTGATTCTGAGACCGGTCAAGACCAAAGATGGAGTTATTGCCTCTCCATAGCACAAAGCCTGGGCTAAAACATAGAGATCATGTGTTGCTCATGCAGCATGATCCCTCTCTCGGCCTGCCTAGTTCACTCCAGAGGAAAGGTAACACCTCTACATCTGGAACAAGACAAGCTGCAGAAGCTGCTGGATCAGCAAAGCAATGCTCTAACTGTCCGCCTATCGGAGCTTCGATCCTAGACCAGCCGCCAACCAAGGCTTAGGGCCTGGTCTGCCCTGCCATGACATTTTGTCTTTAGGTTGCATTTCCTCGCACCAGGGTAAGGCTTGTACCCTCCCAATTGTGCTCTTCCGCCCGAAGCCGTTGGCACAATGTGGGGTGTCGGGTTTGGTAAGCGCCGCCCAACGTTCAGCACTAACAGAAAGCAGGTAGTACCGTCTACTGTTATACGGTAGCTCAGTCATAGCTAAGACACTAAGAAACATACAATAATAAAACCAATACTCTGTAAATATGGTGAAAACCAAATGTGTGATAAAAATTATAATTATCAGGAGTATTTGAAGAACATTGTAGCACATCAAAAGGCAAAAACAAACCGAAAGAAGTACAGAATGAAATGTCATTTTTATAAGGCTTTTGGTCATGCCTGACGACATTGTAAGGGTATTACTGAAGTCGCCCATGCAAACACAATTATCGCTAATAGCAGTCCTTCAATGAATAACGTAGTTGTGAAAGAAGTAGCAAATAAAATAAAAGAGTGTTGCTTTCAACTCACCTATATGTAATATAAGTACTTTATTCGAAGAAGCAAATTCTTTAGTACACACAAATGGAAAATGAAACACCCTTACAGGCCTTGTTAATGGTAAACTTGTGACGACCTTGCAGCCATAAGTGCCACCATTATGGGACTCTGTCAGTCATTTATTGAGAAACAAGACTATACAGGTGAATAGATAACCTTTAGAACATTTTCATGAAGAAGGGAAAGATACCCTCTGGTATGGGCCAACATTTCATCTCTTTTTATTTCAAGAAGAATCAAGTGTGCTTGCTGCTTTGAAAAATTCTTGTGATTTAAAAATTGGTAGTCTACCTTCAGTAACTGACTGTCCCAATACAGAAATAAGTAAATGGTATGACGAAAACTTTCGTGCCAATGCAGTTACAAGAACTATGACCAAGGTACAAGAAGACACATCACAAGTTCAATCTTGAGAACAGACCCGTTAAACTATGTTACCTCAAAATGAAACCAGACAACAGTGCAGTCATTTACAAAAGCAAGAACCTTCTCTGTCGAACCACTTGAAACTTGTACAGGAAAAGCCAAACACAAGTCAATCTGCAAAAGGGCTTGTTACCCACCTAATAGTTCTGTTACTGATTTTGATAATTACACCATACCATTACTACCTGCCAAGTTGTATGCTTTCAGCAAAGATTATCCTCAACAGCCAATTCATATTGCTGAAACTAGTACCATATAAATCTTTATAATTATGCCATCTAGATATTTTCATCTAATACTTGTCCTACTGACTATAAGATTTTTCTCTGTGATTGTATACAAGTTGCGAACAAGGTTGAAACACGTTCAAACTGGACAAACTGTTTCCAGCAATATAACTATTGAGCTGATGATTGATTGATTGATTTAGGAATCGACATCACGGCATTCGGGGCATTCCCATACGTGCCCCGTCCCCATCCTCAGCAGCCAGCGAAGAGTTTCAACACTAATAGAACAAGTAGTAATCTGATTATACGTCCGTCTCGCCTTTCCTCTGAGCGTTGAGCGTCGGCCAGATCCCCTCGTCACTCCTCGCTGTCTCATTCTTGCCAGACCATGGTAATCCATTTGCTCCTCCGAGGTGTGCACGTGCTCCCACAAGGCCGCAACCATGTCTGCCTTGTCATGTATCAATACTCCACCAAGTTCTGCAGAGCCAGCCAATCTGTCCGCCTGTTCATTTCCCAGCACACTGGCATGCCCCGGAGAAAAGATCCAGGCGATGCTTGTCATCCGTGACCTTCAAAGCGAAGCAAGCCACTCCACACGAAGCCTGCCCGTCCTCACCCTCGTCAGCATGCTTTCTGAGTCAGTTACAATCACGATGTGTGTGTGTGTCGTATTCTCCATCCAGCGGAGAGCCGCAGTGACTGCCTCCACCTCCATTCTTAAGCTGGATGTTGTGGTTTCATATGCCAGGCTCTCCTGCCCCAAACGTCGACCATTAGCTTTGGCTATGAACCCCCAGCCACTTCTCTCACCTCTTGACACCGAACCAGCTGTATAGATAATCACATCACCCGAGTGAGCATTGTCCTGAATAAGTTGCTGGATTTCCACTTCCGTGACCCCTGCTGGCCACTCCCTGCTTAATGTGATTATAACTGCACAAGTCTGACTGCTCTGCTGGCACTCTGACCCACTCCTCTCCACGCCTAATGTTCTCCAAGGGGCACACCTGTCTGATCGTATCCTCCGCCTGAGCCATCCATGATTTCCCTCTTATCAGTCGCTGACCCTTAACTGCGTCCAGCACCTCATGCAGTGGGTGGTCTGTGTCTGCAGCTACTCTGAGGTATGCCTTCGCCTGCATCACTCAACTATTGAGCTTCGGTTGTTAAATAATTATTCTTATGCTCTGTGAGTTAAAAATGTCAAAAGTATAAAAATTTAGACTACATTACAATGTATAAATATTGATATATCTTTAGCAATAAGACTCAGTAAAACTGACAGTAATACACAAAAAGTTAAAAACAAACAGGACAAAACGCAAATTCACAATATGTAAAATTTTATTGTACAAATAACAAGACATTACAAATATTTTTAACATTGATGACATATGTGAACACACAAACAATATGACCAACCATTTACAAACCTTAAGACAAGTATTCGACAGAATTAAGACATTTGGGTTAATAATAAAGCCAGCAAAAGTTCAGATTGCTTTCCCAGAAATTGAAATTTTGGGACATACAATTTCAAATGGTTTTAAAATGAGTGATGACAAAAATTGTGACCAAAGTATTAAACCTGACTGTTCCAAAAACAAAGAAGGAAGTCAGAAGTCTATTGGGGTTAATAAATTACTATAACAAATTCATCCCAAGATTCTCTGACGTGTCATATTTCTTCACAAGCCTATTGGTAAAGAAAGAACCAAATAATATTAAACACAGTACATATCTGGGAAAACGTGCTCTACATAATAAAGACACATTTTTCGAAACCGCAAGTTTTAATACTCCCTGATTCAAAGCTACCATCCATTTACCCTCAGAACTGATACAAGCGACATTGTGATTTATGGCATCCTACTTCAATGTTATGACAGGATCCTTCTTCTTCTTCTTCTTTTCGTTCATCCGGAGTGTTTTTTCAGATGTGATTGCGGTGTGTCTGTTATGCGCCCTTGGGCCGAAACCCGTAGGCCAACACATCGACTTTAGCGTGCTTTTTTGACCAGGTAGCATTCCTGGGAGACTCACTTTTGCGGTGCCATCTGCTACACCGCTGGCCAAGTTGGGACGGTCAAAGACAACGGTCATCCCTCAAGGAAGGCAGGGACAGTCCATAGCATTTTCCGCCATCCAAGGTTGCTTCCATGGTTGCAGGGCTGACACATAGCGCCCTGATGCTGGGCGTACCGAGGGAATCGTCACGTCCTGCTCATGGCTGCTTTGATTCCTCACTTCAATATATTGGGCATTTCGTTCACCCCGGGCCGTTCTTGCACAAACCAGACAAGTCTGCAGATGGTATCCACTCAGCGAGTTTTCGGACATGTGCTTGTCCTTGCGCCCTTCAGAGCTGTTCCAGGCACGGCGGACATTCGGAAAACTACCTAGACAGAACTGTTCCGAGCAAGAGCAGCATTGGGAAACTAGGTAGTCAGAGCTGTTCCTAGCATGAGAGACATTCGGACGAGACATTTCACTCTGACGTAAATGCGTAGTGCCAGTTTTTATTTTGCCACCCGTAGGCCAGCACTTCCGGCTTCGGCGGGCATTTTTTAATGAGGTTAGCCTTCCTCGGGTTTCGAGGCACGTTAGACTTATTGTTGTGATGCCGCCCACATCTCAGCTGGTCAGGATAGAATGATCAACATCATGGTCAACCCTCAAGGGAAGGCAGGGGCAGATCATGGGCATTCTCTCGCTATCCAAGGAGGCTTCCATACTTGCAGAGCCGGCACATATTGCTATGAGACTGGGCTCACCCGAGGAGTTGCCACGTCCTGTTCATGGCTGCTTTAGTTCCTCACTTCCATGTGTTGGGCATCTCGATTGCCACTAGCCGCTCAAGCACACACCAGGATCAGTCAGACTGTGGGCGTCATCCACTCGGTAAGCTTTGCTTTTGACTTCGGACCACGCAATGGGTTCGCTAGCCGTGCGTTCCATTTCGTGTTATTGAGACATTTTTTCCACTGTTGTCTACACTCTATGGGTTAGATACAGACAGTTTTCGTAACCATTCCATTCGACTGGGGCACTTCTCTGACTTTTTTGTACTCGCCCAAGAGGCAGGCTACATGTGCTGCCGGCTCAGCACCTTACCTCTGTGCAGCAGTGAACGAGAAACGGCCAGGCCCTCTCTTCCGGGAATCCCTTATATCCCCCAGCTGAGAGCCTTCAAACAAGTATCAGAACTGGGCACGTAGCTTGCACAGTATCTCACCTCTATTTTACGGAGGGTGGGTATGGGCCCGGCTCTCAGATCCGAGGGTTTGTGGCTTAGAGGCGTTCAGCCTCAACCCTCGACAGAGAGCCTTAGGGTATTGTCCGGACCAGATCTTTTGCCTTCGTGCGCCTGATTTAAATTTTTGACTGCTATCCTCAGTCTAACCTGCAGAGCAGCAGGTTGTGTCTCTCTTGGTCTGATCCCTATCCCATAAGCTGTCCGATATGTAGTTTTTCATCCAGCGGCAAGCAAATGGGGTCGATGGGACATGCAAGCTCCCCCACCACGTCAAGGTGGAGACACATCGGGGGAGTGACAGGATCCTGCACCCAATATTGTACGTCAGCCGGAAATTGTTATCTGCAGAACAGAGATACTCCATGCCGAAAATTGGCTGCCTTATTGTTGTTGTTTGCACCCTTAAAAGTTACTTAAAAATCGACAGTTAACAACGAGTTTTTATCCCATATGGCTCAGTATCTTTCCGCAGTAAACTGCTGAAAGCGTCACACAAAGCACAAACTCCATAGCTTCAGCGATAACCCCCAGAAGTCTTTTAAAAAATGCACCCGTGACCTGAAGGAAGAGCCGAGTTTGATTGCAACAACTAAACTGTGCAAGTATCTACTGGGAACCTGCTTCATAATCGAGATGGACAATAGCCAGTTACTTATACTAAAGACTGGAAAGCTGAAGAACAATTGCATTGCACAATGGGCGTTATTATTACAACACTTTTCATTTGAGATTCAACAAATCAAGGACATGATAACAACACCGTTGACCTACTATCAACACTACCAGAAGAGGAAACTGCACAACTGTTGAAATTTTTTTTTTACTGTCTGTCTGTCTGACCCGGCGCGGCTTCGCCCAGCCCCTAGCGGAGAGCGTCTCATTAAATTCATATAACAAAAACAAAATTAACTTAAGAATGTCCTTCCACACACATTGTGCTCTCTTTCACACCGAACACGCGGCCAACTAAAAACGTTAATTGTATACAAAAACAATGTCCTTTTAGTATTTTAACAGGCGTGCTGACAGGGCGTTCACACATCAAATGACATATTTACATAGTATGCATAAAGTATGAAAAAAAAATGTCCTTCCACACAATTGAATGAAAAACCTGATGTTGACGTGTGTACATGGCCGTCCTTTTTTTTAAACAAAAACAAAATCAAGCATATACACATGTGAATTGTGTACTGACCTTCTCTCTGCCAAGCGAACGGGAAAAAACAAATGCTTCGATTAATTCAAAAGTTCCACTTCCAAAAAAGTACAGAAATAAAATTCTAACGTATCTAAAATAAATCAATTTTTAATGAAAACTGTTTTTAAATCACCTACATGACTGTAGATAACTTCTTTAAACATATAAAGATGAGTTAGAAAATTTTCACTATTTAAATAGATGCATTATTTTTATGAAAACTTTGAAAACACCTTAAATATTATATCACTATTTATTATAACTCATATGCCTGTAATTAACTATAGACAAAGAGTTTATAAATCTTTGAAAACAATGCAACAATCTATATATAAAATAATAGCAATGTTATTAAAAGTTATGCCCCTTGAAATAACTTTTCTTATGTTAAGTCCCCTTGCTATATAGAAATGATAATGTAAATTTAATTATTAAATCTTAGTAAGTAAATAGCTGATTCTACACTAAAAAACTATGACAGTTAGTTGCACGGGAATGAAAAGACGTGTAGAAAATTTCATCTCAATCGGATGGACCGTTATCGAACGCATCCAATACATCCCCACCCACCCACATACATTCTGTTTTATAGATATACTTATAATTGTTTAATCTAAGAATCAGTGCTTGCTGTCCTACTGTCAGAATGTGCACCCTTGTGAAGACAGGACAGTGATACCCAGCAAATAATGCTTAGAAAAAATTATTAGACATTATTATTTAATTGTTAAAATTAAAATACCAAGTTAAATATCATATATATGTATCTAACACTGGAAAGAAAAGAAAAAGCCAACAACAGAGTCATCTCATCATTAGTAATTTATATGGCCAAATGGGAATCAACATCCACAAAGGGAAGGTGGACAACTTACAAAGTACAAATCAAACACTCAGGTGATGATAAGTAACAGATGACAACTGTGGATTAGTAATGTCCAGTTTGATGCTCTATCGAGAAGCAGATCGCAATCTGACAGTGCTGAGGATGGCTTGCACTAAACACACCGCAAAAAGACATGCAATTTATGCAGCTGGGAAGAAGACAGAAGCGAGGAAGACTGCTGGGGCTGCTGATCCTGTGGCAACACACAGCAATTCCACTCTTACACAAACTGAAGCCGTTCCCGTGACTGAACCGACGCAAAAGACTTGAACTGAAGCCAGCAGCAGCCGGGAAGCTCACAACACTAATGAGAAGCAGCCAAGCAGCCCACCAAAGACCACACAGGAGGAAACCACAACCAAGGACTTCACTGGCAAAATCCTGCTGAAACAAATCAGCGTTGGGGAGGCTAAATTGTTGGTGTTACCAACAGACAAGATATTCAGTCTGTTGGAGAACAGGCTGGGAAGAACAGCATCGCCCAGATGTGCAAGACACCTGATGGAGTAGTAGTCTCCATCCACAAGAACTCAAAAATCACCACACTAATGCAGAAGATATCACAGCAAGAGAAAGCCAACATTAAGCTTTCCCACGGCATCATGGTGGAAGCCACTGAACACTTCATGATGAAACGATGGGTCATCAAGTAAGTAAAGACCTGTCTAACCAACGACCAAGTAAGGGAGATGCTGTCGAGAGAGAACTCAACTCTAAAGATGACCAGTGCTGAGAGGATCACTGGCAAGAATAATACCCTCTCCACAGTGGTCATCATCCAAGTGAAGGCCTGAGTGATCCCTCAAACAGTCAGATGGGACAAGAGAGAAGAAGCTCCACAGCACTACAGATGGGACCAGAGAGAAGAAGCTCCACAGCACTACAGATGGGACCAGAGAGAACAAACTCCACAGCACTACAGATGGGACAAGAGAGAACAAACTCCACAGCACTACAGATGGGACAAGAGAGAACAAACTCCACAGCACTACAGATGGGACAAGAGAGAACAAGCTCCACAGCACTACAGATGGGACAAGAGAGAACAAGCTCCACAGCACTACAGATGGGACAAGAGAGAACAAGCTCCACAGCACTACAGATGGGACAAGAGAGAACAAACTCCACAGCACTACAGATGGGACAAGAGAGAACAAGCTCCACAGCACTACATACCTAGAGTGCTAAAGTGCTCCAGGTGCCAGAAGTTTTGGCACACTCATGCCACATGTACAAGTGAGGTGGAGGTCTGTAGATACTGCTCTGGACCCCACCCATACAGCCAATGCCTGCATGCGAACATCGAGAGGGACATCAGGAGGCCTATTCTAAACAAAAAGTACACCAAATGACTCGGCAACCATGGTGCCAAGTACCTTGGCTGCCCCTGCCATCAAGACAGCAAGGAAGTAATGAAAATCGCTATCAAGACCAATTTACCTTATAAAGAGGCTAGGAGGTAGTATGAGCCGACCACTCGACTTATGAAATGTGACAAAGCACAACTGGAAGGCCAACTGAAGGACCCAAGATCAAAGTTCTCCAGCATGGAGGAGAAGTGAGACAAGACACAAGCAGATGTCAGCTGTTCAGTGCATCCTGGATGAAATGAAGCTATTACAGCAGAAGATTGAGCAGGATGTCGCTTGAATGGCTGCGATAAAAGCTGAGATGGAAGAGACTCTGACAAAAACGGTGGCCAGGGAAAGAGATTACTCTCCAGCAAGAACACACTGTCAAGCCGTCCATAACACAAGGTGCCAAAGACCAAGAAGATACAAAAATAGACCAAGACGAGATGTCTGGAGGAAGGATGACGACTGGTAATCATCCCTAAAGGAAATCCACCTTGAGACTCAACAGGAACACAATTACACCAGACCTAACAAATGTGCGACTCTGTTCAGTCATGCGAAATGACACCAAAAGATTAAATGAACACAATTACAGCCAATCAGACAGTATCAAGGAAGCGAAAATACACATCTCTATCTATAAAAGGAAAGTACGAGACACACCATAAGGGCCCCAAGTATTACCAAATCGATAAGTCGATGATTGGACGGGACCCAAACATCTTTTCTGAAGAATTGGAATTGGATTAGAAAGTTATATCATCAGCTTTGCATATGCAGTTATGTCTGGGGATGAGACCAGAGAATGTGTTTGTCTGTCTTGAGTAGACAGGAAGGCAACCCTTCTCTGATGTATTCGAACCAATAGCTTAGAATCATTAAGCCTAACTCAGGGGGCTGCGTGGTCTTGAGGTAAGGTGTCCACCTCGAGTGCTGGAGGTCCCGGGTTCAGGCCCCGGTGAGGACCGGGATTTTTTCACGTGGACTTCTAGTAATAAAATTCCCCCTGGTCTTTGGGTAGTGAGATCGGACGCCCCTGTGTATTGTTGTGCACGTAAAAAATCCCTTGGCAGTTGGAAATCGAAAAAGAGTAGCCTGCCCGGGAAAAATTTCGAGTTAAAACTCTACCCAAAGTATTTAAGGATCCTCGCCGGTGCTACAGAGTTTGTGCACAGAGCTGAGTTTCTCCAGACTCAGGTTTGAGTTAGGAGAAGAACGGAGCACTTATGGTTTACACCTGTGTGCCGTGATGTTGATCCATCGACTAAACTAAACTAAGCCTAACTCATGGTTCTGAGTGAGAATATTTCCGACTGAGTCTGCTGGGCATGTATGGTGTATATCGAGGGATATTCAAGAAATACAGCTGTCTCAGTGACATGAAACATCTAGTAGATGGGAAGATGATACTTAATGAATTAGCCACATCATCATCAAGTGCCATGCTGACTGGCGTAGGCATTCATGACTCCAAACAGATCTACGGTCGCAATCCATCCAGCATCATTTTTCTTGGTCTGCCTCTCTTGCCCTCGATCTTTCCAGTTGTCACAATGTTCTTCAATGCCTCTCTTCTCATCACATGAAAAGAAAAGCTTTTTTCTTATTGTTGTATATAATGTACTAGATTTATTAGCCTCATTCAGGCACTCATCAGTTACTTTGGCAGTCCAAGGAATTCGCAACATTTGTCTCAGGAACCACTTCTCTGTTGCTTCCAATCTCTTTCTAATTTGATCATTTACATTCCAAAATTCACAGCCATACAGCAAAACAGGTTTGTATATATTAACGGTGCCCACCAGAGTAGTGATTTTAAAGAGTGTTTGGCAAATACCTCAACTAATGTTGAGAATTTACCCAACACAGCCATGAAGAATATACAGGGACACTCTAACGGTGAGGAAACAAGACACTATCTACAATAGAATGGCAAAGAATATAGACCTGTGGCATGGGGAAAAATAAATATTCCTCAAAAATGTAATAAGAAAAATAATTTGTCACATTTCTAAATTAGAAGGGTGCAACATTTGGGGAGGAGGGGCAGAAGGTCACAGTTCTATATTAGATACATATTAACAAAAGTGTATAACAGGTGCAGATGACAGATATAGACACAAATTGATAATCCGACAGGGTTCCAAATGTTGCTGTATGTAGCCGAGGCGCGGTGTTGGGGTGAGCGCCCAACATTGCTCAAATACCTCAATGGCTCGTGAATACATAACCTATGCAGCAAAAGTCCAACTCCTGGCCTTCACGTGGCGGGCCTGTTTAAACTAACAGGAGAAGGGGCGACGGCGAGTCTCTGGCGCCGGAAAATAACCAGTATGCTCTAGATATGTATGCACGTACATGCATGCACAGACAGGCGTGTGCACGCGTACACATCTACACTCGAGTGAGACCACAGTCTGCTCTAGCAAAGAAAGGTGCTGAAGACGGAGGCAACCAGCCAAGAGGCGCACCACAGAAATCAGGATGCCACGCAATCACGCAAAATGGAATATGTCGACTACTGCTAATCGTTATGGTGCTCGCCCTGCTTTGGACCCCCAGGCAGGTGCAGTGCCGGGCCCTATGTCTCGAAAGGGTCCAACCCCAACTACTGGAGGTCCTTCTCAGATGTCCTGTGGAGCCAGGGGACATGAGAATAGGACGACTGGCCATACTAAACGAAGACTTAAAATAATGCACTGGAATGCGGAGGGAGTCAGCAACAAAAAAATAGAATTAGAAAAAATCTTGGACCAAGAAAAAGTAAGCATATGTTGCTTGCAAGAAACTCACCTCAATGAAAATATAGCCTTCAAAATCAGAGGCTACCAGTGTTACCGATCTGACCGAAAGAACAGGCGAAAAGGTGGGATACTGACCCTTGTAAGAAATAACATCATGGCTTCCCAAATCAAAGTCTACATGGAAGGGGCTGAGTATCAGACACTTAAACTTAAGACAGGTAATACAGATCTACATCTGATCAATTACTACTGTCCAAGTGACCGCTCACAGGCACTGGACACTCTACCACTAAAAGAAAAAATTATTGTGTGTGGCGATTTCAACAGCCACTCGCAGAGCTGGGGCTATGATCACATGGACCAGAGAGAAGAGAGACTGGAAGACTGGCAGGATGAGAATAGATTCATGTTGATTAACAAGCCGTCCGACCCACATACTTTCTACTCGAGATCATGGCACTCTACAACTACACCTGACCTGGCTTTTCATTCACCAGACCTGGAGTGGAACATTACACGAACTGTTGGGAAACAACTTGGTGGCAGTGACCATCGGCCAGTCTTTCTAACCGTAGAAAATGAGCTTGTAAGTGAAAGCAGCACCCTCTCGAGGTGGAACTACAAGAAAGCAGACTGGGCAATGTACAAGCATCGCACCAGCATACTGGTTAGAAACCTGAACACTGAGAAAGACATAAATAAAGCAGTTGAAGAGTTTGGGAAATGCATACTACAGGCAGCGCGAGAAACAGTACCAAGAGGAGCCCGTAAACAATATAAACCCTACTGGAGTAGTGAACTGGAACAGTTGCATAATGATGTTGAAGTGTGTAGAAAGCAAGCAGAGGCCACACCCAGCCAAGAGCACCACAATAAATTCCAGCATGCAAAAGCCAAATTTCAAAGGGCCAAGCTGCAGGCTAGACGGAAAAGCTGGCAGGAGAAAACGGAGTCTCTGAACTTTGAAAGAGACACAAGGAAATTGTGGAAGCTAATAAAACAGCTTAATGACGAGGGCACAGGGAGAAACTCAAAAATTGCACTACATAAAGATGGAAAAATCTTAACAAGAAAGCAAGCAGCTGACCATTTTGCGGACTCGTTCGCACAAGATAGCAATATCAAAATTAGTCCAGAGAAACAACAAGAGATTCGAGAGAAACGACAACATACAGGACAGAAGGAAATAGTACATGAGGTTCTGGAGGCACCCATCACAATCAGCGAACTGGAGCTAGCCATATCAAAACTAAAAATGAGAAAGTCACCAGGAGCTGATGGTATCTCCAATGAAATGATCAGGAACCTAGGAACAGAGGCCAAAACAAAGCTGTTGCAGATCTTCAATAACAGCTGGACCTTAGGCAGTGTTCCACAAGCCTGGAGAGAAGCAATCATGATCCCCCTCCTAAAATCAGGGAAAGATGGTTCCATTGCCTCTAGCTACAGACCAATTAGCCTCACCAGCTGTCTCTGCAAAACACTGGAGCGCATCATCAATCACAGACTGCAGTGGTACATTGAAAGTAAAAACATCCTTGTGCCAAAGCAGGCTGGCTTTAGGCAGTGCTACTCTACGGAAGATCAGACAACCTACCTCTCTCAAGAAATTGAGGATGCATTCCAAGAGAAGAAGCTGGTGCTTGCGGCATGGATAGATCTGAAGAAAGCCTTTGACAAAGTCTGGAAAGAAGGTCTGATGAAGAAACTGAGAAACTGCAAAGTCAATGGAAGAATGTACAAATGGGTGAAAGCATACTTGCACAACAGAAGAGCCCGAGTACAGATAGACGGACTCAAGAGCAAGAAAGTACTACTGCGTCACGGTGTCCCCCAGGGCGGAGTCTTGTCCCCCACACTTTTTCTAATCTTCATCAATGATCTTGTTGCTCACCTACCGCATGGAATTAAAGCGGCAATGTACGCCGATGACCTGGTTCTATGGAGCACAAATGAATATGCATCAGTGGCCACCAGATTGCTACAAAGAGCTGTAGATACATTTGCTGCATGGGCAAATAGATGGTGTGTCAGCATAAACACTGACAAGTGCAGCACCACCCTATTTACCCTCTCTCCAAAACAAAAGGCAGGGATCATCAAGATAAATGGAACACCCCTAAGAGAAGATAAAGAACCAACATACCTTGGAGTAACATTTGATGGCAAGCTGACATGGAGAAAGCACATCAACAAAGCAGTAGCAAAAGCCAGAAGGAAAATAGCCATCCTGAGAAAGCTAAGTAGAACCACATGGGGAGCCAGTACGAAAATACTTAGCAAAGTTTACCAACAGAGCATACGACCACACCTGGAATATGGGTCAACTGCGTGGTGTTCAGCATCAAATACCACACTACAAGAGCTGGACAAGGTGCAAAATCAAGCACTTAGAGTCACCACAGGAGGGATGAGATCAACCCCTATAGTGGAAATGGAGAAGATGGGGAGGACACAGGCACTGAGTGAGTGCAGAGATACGAAAACGCTAATACAAGCAGAAAAGTTCCTCAGCTTGCCAGGCCACCCTATGAAGAACAGATTTGAAAACCTAGCTATGGGGCGGTTGAAAAGAAGTAGTTTTATCCACCAGGCCAAACGACTCTGCAGAGAAACCACTGATCTGCCCACAGTTGGTATCCCCCTAACAACTATTCCAGAGCGAACTCCATGGAAAGATGAGCATAGACTATCGTTACAAATCCAGACAAAAGTGAGAGGAATATTTGACAAGGAAGAACAGAACAGTGTGCAGCGCAGAACAGCCACTCTCAGCTTCCTTGATGAAGAATACCCACAGGACCTCTGGATCCGAGTCTACACAGATGGGTCAGCACAAAATGCTGTTCGAAACGGAGGAGCGGGAGTGTACATAGAATACCCAAATAATACTAGGGACACAGCCAGAGTACCGACAGGAAAGTACTGCCATAACTATGATGCCGAAATTGAGGCAATCAAGATAGCAACAGAGAAATTACTAAATAACAGCAATGGTACACAACCTGTGGTGCTACTAACAGATGCAAAATCAGTACTCGAGGCGCTCCTCTCTGGGAAATTGCCAGTACTAAGGACACTACTTTCTGAAATTAACAGTCAGCATAAAGTCACCATACAGTGGATACCATCCCACTGTGGAGTACCCGGAAACGACAGAGCTGATCAATTGGCTAAGGAAGGAGCCAAAGAGGAACAGCCTGATGTGCCCGTTACATACCACCAAAAGAAAAGAATGATCAAATCAGTCAGAAAGCCACCAAAACCTGCTCAAGATGACTACCACATTATGGACAGACCAGAACAAGTCATTATTCTGCGCCTCAGAACAGGACACAATAGATTACGCAACCACATGTATACAAAATTCAAGATTGGTGAAACAGCCATGTGCACATGTGGATTGGCATCGCAGACAGCAGAGCACATACTCCAAGACTGCCCAAAATATAACATATCTAGGCAAACCTTCTGGCCTAGAGAGACGACAGTGGAAGATAAACTCTATGGACCACTGTGTGAACTAAAAAAAAACAGTTCAATTCATGCAAGAGACGACATTGCAGATATAGACATATTTCAAGCGAACGAAAGAAGAAGAAGAAGAATAATCCGACAGACACGAGATAAATATCAATTGGTGCAGACATCAAGAATCAGCTCAGAACTGCATAGACATGGTTACCCAATTTCAAGGATGAGTGACATGCCCACTGACCAGAGGATAGACATGCAGGAGTGAACATGTCTCTGAGAGTATGACCCGTGACAGGTGAAAGATGTAGGGACAAAAAAGATAAAACGTAACACAGCCAGGGGCAGTGTGTTTCAAGACGGAGACAGGATAGGATGCAGTTAGGAATTGAAGGACAGAGAACGATGCGAGACAGAAGTAGGGTCATGACTGAATTTCACATGACTGAATAAAGCGACAAGACATAATGAGCATCGATAATGCTATAACAAGTAAAACGCTTTAGAACGCTCGGTGCATCAATATACTAAGCCAAGGATGCCGAGTGTGTGAATGGCTAAATGAAGTTAATGTGTGCGTTCAGCTTACACAGAGAATGACTGCAAGCGCATGTGGGCGAGGACATATGAAACTGAATATAGATATATATTCATCATGGTCATAATATAAAGATGAACCTTTATTGTATTAAACATAGCCATACTGTTTTCTGACTCCTAACGTTGGATATATTCTTATTAATAACTTTGACAGATTAACTGTCGTAGGCTGGTATAAACGAGGAACTATTGCCCATCAGTAGAATATAATTGAGTAGGTTTATAACAATGCAGTCTCATATGTTTCTTCAGATAACAAGTCTGAGTAAAAGAAGCACCACAGTCATCACACTTGTAAGGTTTCTCGCCTGTATGTATTTTCTTATGATCATTTAGACTGCCAGCTTGAGTAAATGAAGTACCACAAACATCACACATGTAAGGTTTCTCTGCTATATGTGTTCCCTTGTGGTATTTCAAACTGCCAGACTGAGTAAAAGAAGCACCACAAACATCACATATGAAAGGTTTCTCTCCTGTATGTGTTCTCTTATGTCTCTTCAGACTGCCAACTTGAGTAAAAGAAGCACCACAATAATCACACTTGTAAGGTTTCTCTCTTGTGTGTATTTTCTTATGTGATTTCATATTGCCAGATTGAGTAAAAGCAGCACCACAATCATCACACTTGTAAGGTTTCTCTCCTGTATGTGTTCTCTTATGTTTCTTCAGATTGCCAGCTATAGTAAAAGAAGCACCACAATCATCACACTTGTAAGGTTTCTCTGCTATATGTGTTCCCTTGTGGTTTTTCAAACTGCCAGACTGAGTAAAAGAAGCACCACATACATCACATATGAAAGGTTTCTCTCCTGTATGTGTTATCTTATGTCTCTTCAGACTGCCAACTTGAGTAAAAGAAGCACCACAATCATCACACTTGTAAGGTTTCTCTTTTGTATGTATTTTCTTATGTGATTTCATATTGCCAAATTGAGTAAAAGAAGCACCACAATCATCACACTTGTAAGGTTTCTCTCCTGTATGTGTCCTCTTATGTTTCTTCAGATTGCCAGCTATAGTAAAAGAAGCACCACAATCATCACACTTGTAAGGTTTTTCTCCTGTATGTATTTTCTGATGGTCATTCAGACTGCCAGCTTGAGTAAATGAAGTACCACAAACATCACACATGTAAGGTTTCTCTCCTGTATGTGTTCTTTTATGTGTCTTCAGGTGGCTAGACTGAGTAAAAGAAGCACCACAAACATCACATATGAAAGGTTTTTCTCCTGTATGTGTTCTCCTATGATCAATCAGACTGCCAGCTATAGTAAAAGCAGCACCACAAACATCACACTTGTAAGGTTTTTCTCCTGTATGTGTTCTTTTGTGTGTCTTCAGGTAGCCAGCTTGAGTAAAAGAAGAACCACAATCATCACACTTGTAAGGTTTTTCTCCTGTATGTGTTCTTTTGTGTGTCTTCAGGTGGCCAGCTTGAGTAAAAGAAGAACCACAATCATCACACTTGTAAGGTTTCTCTCCTGTATGTGATATTTTATGGTCTTTCAGAGAGAAAGCGTGAATAAAAGCAGCACCACAATCATGACACTTGTAAGGTTTCTCTCCTGTATGTGCTCTCATGTGGTACTTCAACTTGCCAGCTTGAGTAAAAGAAGCACCACAATCATCACACTTGTAAGGTTTCTCTCCTATATGTATTTTCTTATGTGTCTTCAGATTGCCAGCTTGAGTAAAAGAAGCGCCACAATCATCACACTTGTAAGGTTTCTCTCCTGCATGTATTTTCATGTGTGTCTTCAGATTGCCAGCTCGAGTAAAAGAAGCACCACAATCATCACACTTGTAAGGTTTTTCTCCTGTGTGTATTCTCTTATGTGTCTTCAGACTGCCAGCTTGAGTGAAAGAAGCACCACAATCATCACACTTGTAAGGTTTCTCTCCTGTATGTGATATTTTATGGTCTTTCAGAGAGAAAGCGCGAATAAAAGCAGCACCGCAATCATCACACTTGTAAGGTTTCTCTCCTGTATGTATTCTCATGTGGTATTTCAATTTGCCAACTCGAGTAACAGAAGCACCACAATCATCACACTTGTAAGGTTTCTCTCCTGTATGTGTTCTCTTATGTCTCTTCAGACTGCCAGCTATAGTAAAAGCAGCACCACAATCATCACACTTGTAAGGTTTTTCTCCTGTGTGTATTCTCTTATGTGCCTTCAGACTGCCAGCTTTAGTAAAAGAAGAACCACAATCATCACACTTGTAAGGTTTTTCTCCTGTGTGTATCCTCTTATGTGCCTTCAGACTGCCAGCTTGAATAAAAGAAGCACCACAATCATCACACTTGTAAGGTGTCTCTCCTGTATGTGATATTTTATGGCCTTTCAGAGAGAAAGCGTGACTAAAAGCAGCACCACAATCATGGCACTTGTAAGGTTTCTCTCCTATATGTATTCTCATGTGGTACTTCAAATTGTCAACTTGAGTAAAAGAAGCACCACAATCATCACACTTGTAAGGTTTCTCTCCTGTATGTGTTCTCTTATGTCTCTTCAGATTGCCAGCTAAAGTAAAAGCAGCACCACAATCATCACACTTGTAAGGTTTTTCTCCTGTGTGTATTCTCTTATGTGCCTTTAGACTGCCAGCTTGAGTAAAAGCAGCACCACAATCATCACACTTGTAAGGTTTCTCTCCTGTATGTATTCTCTTGTACTTCATGTTCTTTCACACTCTGGATGGTCACCTAGAATCCAAAGATCATCCCATTCATTACATTTGTTTGGCACTATGTGTTCTCTTAATTCTTTATGCACACACATTTGGTTTAGGAACATCAGACAAGTCTCCTGTGTGAATTCTTTGAGAGCTGTAGCTGACATAACCAAAAATGTCATCAAGAGACTTTGCAAAGCTCTGTGTATGTTTTTCTTGTGTTTCCTTAATTTGCTGCTGACAATTCTCAATAGCCATAGATAGTTTATTGTTTGTATCAATCATAGAAACACATATTCTGACATTTGACAATTTTCATGTTTTATTGATATATTTTAACTGTTCGAAACCATTCTTGATTTTGAGTTGCTGTGTTCTGTCATTTCTTGAATGATGCTAACCCCAGCTATGTCAACCATTTTACTAAAGCAGTGACTCCTGTCCTCACACAGAACACCCGATAGTTCTTGTTTCACAACCTGCATGTCTGTGCTGTCATATGGCCACTTTTGTAGATGCTCTTGTATGGAGAGACCACAAGAGTGTTTCTGAAACACACCAAAGTAAACAATCAATATTCTCATGAATATACCAGGTATTGATTATGAACAGATGTGTATGTGTAATCAAGCAGGCACACATTGCAGCTATAGACAATAAATTTCAAGTGGAGAAGAATGATCAATGTGCTCATGCATGATCTATGCTGAGGTATGTATGATATAAGCTGATGTATGATTTAAGTTCATAATGATCTAAGCTGATTATGATCAAGGCTGATGTATGATTTACACTGATGTATGATCTAAGTTCATGACGATGTAGGCTCATATATGATCTAAGTGTATGTATGGTCTGGGATGATGTATAATATGGGCTCATGTATGACTTAAGTTCAGTTATGATCTAAGCTGATGTATGATTTTAGTTTGTGATGATGTAAGCTGATGTATGATCTACGCTGATGTATGATCTAGGCTGGTCATGGAAGGCAGGTGGTGGATGGAATTCTGAGGGCTGCTGACAGATAGTTGTTGGTTATGGTCTATAGTTTTGCGATGGTAGGCAGAGGATCTCTTTAAAGGGACACTGGCTACAGCCACAGACCAGTATGGTAACTACCAGGAAGGAAAGCAACGACAAACTTCCTTCTTAACAGATGCCTAGTTCGTCATGATTCATCAAATCACAGGACATCACAAAAGAATAGTAACACTGAAATTGGGAACATGGAATGTTCGTACTGTAAGCACAGATGGAAAATTGGATAACATTAACCAAGAAATGGGAAGAGAAAGTACTAATATCTTAGGAATGTGTGAGGCAAGATGGAAAGAGACAGGGATTAAGACGGGAGGATTTTAAGATTATATATTCTGGAGTTGAAGAAAGGCAAAGAGGTGTAGCAATTATATTTGATCTAGAAACATAACAATCTATTAAAGGAGACTGGACAGTGTCAGACAGGATTCTATTGGCAGACTTTTTGACATAAATGTCACTCAAATATATGCCCCAACAGGAGAAAGCATGGAAGATAGAGTCTGAGAATTTTATAAAGACATGGATAATCCTATGAAGAAATGTAAAAATTCAGAAATAAACATCATAATGGGAGACTTTAATGTAAAAGTAGGAAATCAAGGGGATGGATGCACATTAGTTAAACATGGTTTAGAAGAACAAAATGAGAGGGCACAGACTTGTAGAATGGGCAAAAGAGCAATCACTGATTGTCAGAAACATCTTGTTTAAGCAACATCCAAGAAGCATGAATATGGAGGAGTCCTGACAGTAGGATTAGAAGCCAGACTGATTACATCCTGATTAGCAGAAGGTTTCAAAATGTGTTAATAGTCGCAAAAACAGTTCCAAATGCAGAATGTTACAGTGATCACAGATTGATTATAGGCACATTAAAAGTAAAGTTAACCCTTTACAGGGTGGAACATCCATTTCCGTCCGATCGCTTAAATCGGCAGATCGGCCGAACGCGCCCGATACTATTATGCATTGTAAAAACACGATCTCTCAGCTTTCTGATACTTCCGACGCCTACTTTCGCTTTCATTGATAGCTTGACAACGTGGCCACCATTTGCAAGCACCTACTATGAATTTGAATGGACTTTTTTGATAGTTTTCGGGGTTTTTACGCTTAGTTTTTCAAAATGGATTTTGGCGATTCTTCAAGTGATAGCCAAGATTTCGCTAGGTTCAATTTAAGTGACATTAAAGGGCACGAAGTTGACTACTAATCGGAGCTAGATATCAGTGAAAAGTGTTACTTTGCATTAGCAGTCTGAGTGGGACTTTAAAGAAAGTGATTATGATTCTGAAAATGTGTTTGTAAATTGCCGTATAGATTACTGAAAGTCACAAACAATAACTGTATTTCGTAAATATTTGTGTTCACATATGGATAACTGGCAACAATCACGTGAGTAACATATTCTGCATGCTTTTCCCTTCATTGTGTTGTTTATTTAACTAAAATCGGTAGACTAACACCTTATTTGTGATGTTTTTACTAATGCAACCTGAAATTTTACCGAACCTGAAAAAATCTTGCAGAATTCAATCAGAAACAATATCCCAACATTTAAAAAAAAGTATGTTGTAAGAAACAGATGATTAAAGAAACTTTACAACTAATGGAAACAAGAAGAAACAACAAAATTAATCCTGACAAATGTCAGGAGATTCACAGAAAAGTCAGAACATTACGTAAAGAGGCAAAAAAAAAAATAAGGCTTGAGAAAAATTGTATGGAAATTGAAAAACAACACAACAGTAAAAATACCAAAATAATGCACACACAAATTCAGGAACTTACTAACAATAGAACACCTACATCAACAGGCTGCATGAAAACAAAAGATGGAGAATTCATAATAGAGAAAGATCAGATTATCAAAACAATGTTTTCCCATAGTGAATTTGAATAACGGAGACACAAACAATAGATTGCTAAGGCTTGCTGTTAGCATTACTAATATATTCTTCAGATGTCCATATGGCTAGGTCATCTGCAAAGGATGTGTGTACTCTGGCTGGATAATTTTCTGTGATGTCATTTATATATGCTAGGAATAATGTTGGTAAAAGAACTCCTCCTTGGGGGACACCTTGCTCCAACAGCATCTTTTTGCTGGTTTGTCCTTGTACATTTTCCCACAAACACGCTGTAACAAGACCGCCGGGGCTTGGACTGGTTTGCTACTATAGATAATATCCCCAGCCTTTGCTCCAACCACATCACTAACACTTCACATCTACCAGGCCCCACACAAGCCGGGACAGCTGAACCTCCCCTCCCCTACCTAGGGTTTCCTACCCCAAAGGGGCTCGGACAAAACACAAGTCATACCACAGCACAAAGTCATAGCTAACAGAACAAAATTTAATTCATAACTACGTCAACTGCAACACAGAGAAGGATGGCTGAAAGCCAGACTATAAGACAATATGTACAAGAGCAGATATACAGATGACTCTTCTTCATCATAGAGACTGTGACTATAGTTTGTGCGGTCATCCTGTTGTCACGACACACCCAGGAACCTCCAGTGGACAGGAACTCCAAGGTCTGATGCCTCTCCAAAGTTCCCTCTTCATACAGTGATCCAACTCTCGGGCTGATCAAGCATAGTACCACTGCCTGACCGACACTGCACAGGTGATCAAGGATCCTCCCTTGATGTCGTACTATATCACCGTCACACTCTACGGATGAAGTCTGGGCCGACCCTAGAATACTAGCTGTCTCCAAACTGCAGACAAGTACGTGTAGCACCGTACCCTAATGTTCAAGAGCCAGGATGCTCTTTTGTATCGTAAGTGACTGACCCATTGATAAGTCACCTATAACATGAGCGTTCGCTCCACATAAACACAATGTCACTTGCAAAGTCGAACAGGTGAATACAACCCTTCACCTATTCCACATAAACACAATGTCACTTGCAAAGTCTAACAGGTGAATACAACATTTCACCTATTCCCATGTCTCGTGGAATAATAGATCTTCACAAATTCACAAGTAACTACCCTGGTCGATGGGTATCAATCACATCCTAACCAACACTGTCAATGTTCAACACCTCGGAATGGGGTAGATCCCTACCCTATCAAGCATGTCACTCCGGTGTTCACACCAATAAGTAAATCAATGTCTTAGGCCACTGGACCAAGTTTCGGCTTCACTAAGGTAAACCTTTGTAGGTACACACCACTTAAGCATGATAATATACAAGGTGTCCCATGACGACCCAGCCGGGCCGGAAGAATAACAAACAGGCCATGGTGACTGGTAACAGAGATCACTTCTATCAACTTTGAAATTCACTACCTTGCAATCATCAAGGTTCTCACTGAGTTCGAATTCCACCAGTGCTTCACTGGCTAGAATCAACAGACGTTGTTGTCTTGGATCCTATCGGGATCTGTTGACACTCGTCGGACTCTCTGTGGCGGTCATAGCATAGACCTACCGACTTATTCGGTACTCAGACTTTTCAATCGTTGATCTCGGCAGATTCCGATGACCGCTCCCAGTAATGCCTTAACCATCATCTTGATCGGCACTGGAATGAGCCGGTCCCTTAGAGCTCATGGTTAAACTTTGGAATCTCCTTAGGTATAGCAATAACAAATCCTGAAACACGGAGGGGGTGGTGTGAGTACTCAACTACAACAAGAACTAACTGCATCTCCACCAGTACCCCTGCCTCTCAGTTATACATAACACAATAAAGATATATGTATGAGATCATCACATCATAGATCCACTCTTAACTATAATGTATAGGCATGATAAGGTAAGAGCAAACAATAGTACACCTGTACATAGTCAAGTCACTCGTCTGGGCTACAGATAGCCCCCTAGCACCAGAGTCGACTGTATGACTCTGTCAAAGCATCCTGCGCCTGGTGCTAGTCCACTCCTGTTTCCTCTTCCATCATCAATCAACAAATACACCTACTTCCTTTCGGTGTAGTGATTACTTTATCTAGGAGGTGCCCAGCTGGACAAATCCTCCTTCCACACAGACTCACCAATTAACCAATCCTTTCACCCATGGATTGATCAACTACACACATTAATAACTATATGACCATAATAAATTATACTCCTTATAATTCATTACTATAGTATTAACTAAGGATAACTCATGAATTGTTAAACTTAAATAACAAACTTGGGCGGACCGGCCTACTTCCCAGTCGGTTGACTAGACATACGCAAGATTGCACACGCACGGTCACTCTAGCGGACGGACATGTAAACAAGCAGTGACAATAGGTCTTATAAATACTTCTTATCAACTGTTATCCAATAAATGTAACACCATTCTTCCTACGTGGAATAACACTGGTACCATTACACCGCCCATACTTACCTGCCGATCTTTCCCTTGAATCACACCTTGATTCCAAGAATAATCACCACCACTGATCTAACATCTAAGTTACAATCCTAATCTAACGAAGCAAATTATACATCTATAATAATAGCAAGCCCTACCTTATCATTATTAACAGCATCTAGCATTTCTATGTAATGAATGACAACCAACCTGCCTTGCGTGTGTAATTACTAAACCAAACAAGTCACTGCTACACACTTGGTAAAGTACCAGAATCTTCCTTGCACAAAGTAGTGATAATAGCATACATATCACTTACCATGCAAAGCATCTGTAAACAGTTTATAATTCTATCAATCTACAAACAAAGGTTTTACGCCAGTACTAGAAAGAACACACGTTCCGGCCTATTGTGTATACACACTCCCAGCTGTTCTGCATTGCTGGCCCCGTCTGTCAACACATTACCTAGCCGATCGATAATTGCTAATTAAAAATGCCGATGGCCGGCGGTATATTTATGCGCTTCGCGAAGACGATCTCGGGCGGCGAATAATTCTCTTGGGAAGGTAGGCGCGGTATAAGGACAACAGTTAAACAATAGACAAAGTATTCAACTGACCTGTGATTCCGAAATCACAATCTTGTCTGCTGATGTCCCGCTCTGGGTGCGAACAGACATCAAATTTCAGCAGCACATTTCTGCGATCTTTCTACACTGAGGTCCGACTGGCGACTGCTCACGACCAGCTAAGTGCGTCGTCACAATGCCTTCACGGGCCGAGTGAATTCCATGAGCCACGGAGAAGTCCCGCGTCATGGATTGTTCCACCATCCTGTGTTCCATGAGGCAATTGTGAGTCTAGCGTGATCTTGATCACGTACGCACTTACTGGGGGACATTCTAGATTGTGAGTCTAGCGTGATCTTGATCACGTACGCACTTACTGGGGGACATTCTAGATTTCTCTAGAAATAACCAGAATCGTGACGTCACGCACTACTTCCGACGGGAAACCCCCTATTTATTGTTATTAATTCCAGGGAGACTAACTCTTCGCCATCCCATCAAAGGGATATAACTCAGAGACCAGACTATCTACAGTCGTTTCGTCACACACGCATTGTTTGCAGTTTTACTTTCAGTCCTTCCTTCCATACTTTATCAAATGCTTTTTCTAGGTCTATCCAGACCGCTAGTGTGTTTTTTCTCTTGGAAGGCATCCTCTATTTCCTGAGCTATATAGATTATTTGATCTTCAGTGGATCTGTACTTTCTGAATCCTGCTTGGTGTGGTGTTAAGAGCTGGTTTTCTTTCAGATGCCACGTTAACCTGAATTTGATAATGCGTTCCATTAATTTTCTTACACAGCCATTTGGTTCTTCCAAGTCTTTTCTTTTCTTTGGGACTGGTATTAGTATAGCTTCCTTCCATGCCTGTGGGACTATTCCTCTCTTCCAGCTGTAATTCAGGACAGCTAGAAGCTTCTTTTTTGCTTTAGTGCCTAGTCCTATTAGCATTTCATTTGTGATTTCTTCTTTTCAGGGTATTCATTGCCTGTTCCATTTCTTCAATTTTTAGATTTGCCATCATATATTCTGCTGCTGTCTCTATATTACTATGATGTGTCTGTTTATCTTTGATTGCTTTCTTCTGCTTGGTTAAAACTGTATTATTGCTTTGTTTAGACTTTCCACAATTTGTTTCATGTTGCCATGTCATGTATTTATGTTTTCACAATATATGTCTGTTAGTATGGCAAATCTGTCCCCACATCACAGTCGACTCGACATGCTATCGAGAACAAGTCGCCTGATTGGAAGCTGGCCGCGTGTTAGAAAATGGAACATGGCAAGGATAACTCCAGAAGACACCGGCGTTTAAAATGAACAGCGTGGAAGCCACCAAGACTATCAAGATGATGCAAGAAGAAAACGTGTCTGCTAGCCACAGCACAACGCCAGAACCTGAAGAAACATTAAAGGAAGCTACCACTTCTACACCAGATGAAGCCACTCCCACCATCAACCGACGTCAGAGACTACATTAACTGAAGCCAGCAGCAGCCGAGAAGTTTGCAACAACACCAAGACGAAGCAGCTCAGTATGCCGAAGACCTCCACATCGGAGGAAACCACAACAACTGAGGACTTCACTGGCAAATTACTGCTAGAACAGACAAGCGTGGGAGAAGCCAAACTGTCGGCACTACCAACAGACAAGATAATCAGTCTGTTGGAAAACAAGCTGGGAAGAAACAGCATCTACCAGCTGCGCACGACACTTGATGGAGTAGCGGTCTCCATCAAGAAAAACCCAAAGAACACAGCACTTATGCAGAAAAGAGAGAAGGCCGACATCAAGCTTCACCACGGCATCTTATTGGAAGCCCCCCGGCACGTCATAAGTAAACGATGGGTCATCAAACGAGTCAAGACCCATCTCAACAACGACCAAATCAGGGAGATGCTGACAAGGGAGAACAAGAAACTCAAGATCACCAGTGCTGAGAGGATCATCGGAAAGAACAACATCCCCTCCACAGTCGTCATAGTAACATCGGAGGACCGAGTAATCCCTCAATACATCAGATGGGTCAAGACAGACCAAGTTCCAGAGCAGTAGATACCAAGAGTGCTGCAGTGCTCTAGGTGCCAGAAGTTTTAGCACACCCGTGCCACCTGCAAGAGTGAGGTGGAGGTATGCAAATACTGCTCTGGACCCCATCCATACAGTCAGTGCCAGCATGCAAAGATCGACGAGGACTTCAGGAGGCCTAACACTAACAGAAAATGTGCCACTGCCTCTGCAACAATGATGCCAGGTACCTCGGCTGCCCCTGCCACTACGACAGCAAGGAATCTATGAAGTTCGCCATCAAAACTAACCTACCCTATAAAGAGGCTAGGAGGCAGTACGAGGCCACCAAATGACTCACAAAAAGTGACAAAGCGCAACTGGAAGGCCAACTGAAGGACCTGCGGTCAAAGTTCAACAGCATGGAGGAAAAAAAAGACAAGATGCAAGTGACCCAGATAACAGCCGTTCTGCACATCCTGGGTGAACTGAAGCAAGTTCAGCAAAAGATTGAGCAGGATGTCACTTGGATGGCTGCAATCAAAATGGAGACTGAAGAAACTCTATCAAAGATCCAAGACGAAAGAGAAAAGACAGAAGAAACACTCAAGCAGAAACAAGAAGAAAGAGCACAACTAGAATCACTGGATGAACTGAAGCAAGTCCAGCAGAAGATCGAGCAGGATGTTGCTCGGATGGATGCTATAAAGGCTGAGACTGAAGAAAAGCTATCAAGAATACATCAAGCGAGAGACAAGACAGAAGCAACTCTAGAATGGATAGTAGAACTGCTCAAGGCTGAGACTGAACCAAATGAAACGCTTCTCACCAAGATCGAACTGGGGAACACCGAGAAGATTCGAAGGCAACCCAAAATGGGGGAAATAGGAGGAACACCAGGAGAGACAACAACTAGTAAAGCTCCCTGAAGGAAACGGCACCTTAAGATAGGGTGGGGCCACAGTTACTCTGGGACTTAACAAGTGTGCGACTCTGACCAGACATGTAAAGCCACAAGGATAAAATGAACACAATTGCAGCAACTCAAACATCTCAAGGAAGCAGATATACGCATATATATTTTCAAAAGGAGAAGTCTTAGATACACCATAAAGGCCCCAATTCAATACACTCAAGTTGAACGGGGCCATTCGTCTCAAGCAAAGCGAATCTGTCCCAATCAGCTCATTTGTAATTCCAGCGAGGCAAAGGCTTTTGCTCCTGTGGAACATACTCCATATTCATTACAAGCTTGATTGGTCTGTGGTCACTGCCTGCTAATTGGTCAAGCACATGGTGATCGATTTTGTAGAGGATGTCTCTTGTGCAGAAAGCTAAGTCTGGCGTAGAAGTGGTAAATCATCTTCTAGAGTAGAAGCTCGGTGTGTTATCCGCTTTGTTGAGTAGATGGAGATTGGAGTCTTCCCAGTCCTCCACTTCATCTCCTCTGTTGTCAGTATCTGGGTATCCCCATCTTTCTGAACGGTTATTAAAGTCTTTATCTGCTGGGCTATACAGATTGTAAATTCTTATTTTCACGTCCTTTATCATTACATCAACACCTATAATTTCCGTTTGGTTGTCAGAGATCACAGATACTTCGCTGCAAGGTACTGTATTTCATGTAAGTATTAGAACTCCTCCTTTGTGTCCTATACGGTCGAGACGTGTGGCCTGATATCCTCTTCTTCTTCTTTTTTCGTTCGCTTGAAATATGTCTATAACTGCATTGTTGTCTCGTGTATGAATCTATTACCCGGGAAGGTTAACCCGGTCAACAAATGCCCGCAGAAGTCGGATGTGTCAGCCTAACGGCGCAAGAACGCAGCTCTGCTGTAAACAGGCACAACGCAATCACATCCGAAAAAAAAACTCCGGATGAACGAAGAAGAAGAAGTATGAATCTATTAGTCTTTTTTAGTTCACTCAGCGGTCCAAAGAGTTTATCTTCCACTGTTGTCTCGCTAGCCCAGAAGGTTCGCCTGGATATGTTGTAGTTTGGGCTGAGTCAAGATATCCTCTGACTGAGAATCTGCGATTGGCGTTGAGGTGTACTCTTGAATGCATGCCACATCTATTCTATCTATGGAGACGATTTGTTAGAGGGACTTTCTTGTTTAAAAACTCCTTCGGCATTCCACTGTAGTATGCTGAGTGTCCGGGGTGTTTGGTCAACAGCTCTTACCCTACTTCTCTGTGCCTTGTACTCTCCACACCACAGGAGAAGGTGACCACTAGTAGTATTGGGTGAACCCCTTAGAGGCAGGGGGCCCGGCACTATCACTGCCTGATGGGGACTTCACGTGATTAGCACCATACTAATTAATTTTCATTTGTGGCATCATGGATTGATAAAGTCACGCTGCACTGTTTTGTCAAGGCTGTTGCTGAGTACATCCGATTTCGACATGCATTTTGCGGGTGTGCTCTCCCTAGTCTTTTGACTGTCCCCAGTCTACCTACAAGGCAGCAGGTGTGTCTCTCTCTTGGTCTGGTTCCTATCCCTTGACCTGTCCGACGTGGGAGACCTTACCCGTAGCTGTGCTACAGAGTAGCTGTGCTACTGCGTAGCTCTTGGGGTCATTGGAACAGTCAAGCCCCTCTACCATGACAAGGTGGAGAAACGCCAGAGTGGATTTTGTTTTTAACTCCTATTTCTGTTTATCTCTGGTTACTGTTTAATGCATTTTTTAATTAAGTGTTCACTTTTATATACACTTGAAGAGTTTCAACATTTACCTCCTTTTACTGTGTTTGGGAGAAAATATTCAGAACAGCAACCATAACTTAAAATTCAAAATGGCGGTGCCCATACTATACTAATTACCATTGTGGACCTGTATTTATTTATAAATAGAATTGGCAATTTAACTACTAAAATTAAGCAGAATATAAGTTTCAGTTGTAGCAGTAATTTATCTGTGTACTTATATAATTTGTCACCCTTTGCATAACTGAAAATTATTTTGAAAGCCAGTTTTCAGATCCGTCTGTAAACCTGTAAGTAGTGTAGTGTACGGAGTAAATTTGTTTAAGCAGTGCAGCAGCACATAATTATTTAAATTTAGCTGAAATACTGTGAAATAAGCTATGGTTTTTTTTTAAAGTTAGTATTTAACCCTTTACAAGGCAGAGCGGCTATTAACGGCCGATCGCTTAAATGTGCATAGCGGCCATTTACGTCCGATACTATTATGCATTGTAAAAACGCAATCCCTCGGCTTTCCGACACTTCCGACGGCTACTTTCTCTTTCGCCAACAGCTTGACAACGTGGCCGCCATTTGTAAACACGATAGTATGAATTTGAATGGACTTTTACTGACTTTTTTTGATAGTTTTCGGGATTTTTTCAAAATGGATTTAGGCGATTCTTCAAGTGATAGCCGAGATTTCGCTAGGTTCAATTTAAATGACATTAAAGGGCACGAAGTTGACTATTAATCGGAGCTAGATATCAGTGCAAAGCGTTACTTTGCATTAGCAGTCTGAGTCGGACTTTAAAGAAAGTGATTATGATTCTGAAAATGTGTTTGTAAATTGCCGTATAGATGACGGAAAATCACAAACAACATGCCGTATTTCATAAATATTTGTGTTCATATATGGATTACCGACAACAATCACGCGAGTAACATATTCTGCATGCTTTTCCCTTCATTGTGTTGTTTATTTAACTAAAATTGGTTGACTAACACCTTATTTGTGATGTTTTTACTAACGCGACCTGAAATTTTACCAAACCTGAAAAAATCTTGCCCTTTCAGGGCTAAAAAACGGACAAGCGTCTGCCCTGTAAAGGGTTAATTATCAACGTGGTAGATATGCTTGCAGATCTACAAATTGATGGGAAAGACACTAGACTTAAAAAAAGCATAAATTGGAAACAACAAGTTGCCATAAGGATTGATAATGAAGTGGGACAATATCAGCCTATTAAGAGAGGTGTTAGGCAGGGATGTGTAATGTCTCCAGATCTTTTTTCCCTGTACAGTGAAAATATTTTCAGAAATTTAGAAGATATAAATGGAATAAGCATTGGAGGACGAAACATCAATAACATTAGATATGCAGATGATACAGTATTGATTGCAGACAATGAACAGGACCTGCAACATTTAGTAGACGCAGTTGTTGCACACAGTGAGCAGCTGGGGTTAGAATTAGATTGTAAATAGGCATAGATTATGGTCGTCACTAGGAAGAACGAAGTACCACAATGCAATATACAAGTAAATGGAAATACTCTTCAACAAGTGAATCGGTACAATTATCTCGGAACAGTCATAACATCTGATGGAAGATGCCTTGAAGAGATTAGAACGAGAATCGCCATGGCGAAAGAAGCCTTTAGCAAGATGAAATACATACTGGCCAATAAAAAGATGCCAATTGAAACGAGAAAAAGAGTGTTGATGTGCTCATTGAGCCTGTTCTTTTGTATGGATATGAAACTTGGACAATGAGCAGTCAAGCTGAAAAACATCTGATAGCTGCAGAAATGTGGTTTCTGAGGAAAATGCAAAGAATACCATGGACAGACAGAAAAACCACCAACCAAGTACTACAGGAGACAAATGAAAATCGTAAACTGATCAGAGAAATTAGACGTAGACAGTCACAATTTTTTGGACATGTTATGAGAAGAAATGAATTGGAGAACTTGGTGGCAACTGGCAAGATCAAAGGGAACAAACCAAGGGGAAGACCAAGAAGTAAATACCTGGATGGCTTGGTTACATGGCATGGTTGAGACAGTAACACTGAGCTGATCCACGACTCTGATGATCAAGTGAAATGGCGAGTCATGACCTCCCCACTTTCCAGCATAGCACATGATTGATTGATTCATTTAATTATTAATTGCTCACTTTTAGATACCATCCATCCATCTCCCATCAGATGTTATGACTGTGCTGAGATAACTGTATCGATTCACTTGCTAAGAATATGCTTATTTACTCTTATTTCACATTGTGGTATTTCCTTCTTCCCAGTGACGACCATAATCTGTCTTAATATTCATTTCTAAGCCTAGTTGTTCACTGTGTGCAACAACTGCATCTACTAAATTTTGCAGGTCCTGTTCATTGTCTGCAATCAAGACTGTATCACCTGCATATCTAGTGTTGATGTATCCCCCCCCCCCCCCCAATGTTGATTCCTTCCATATCTTCAATATTTCTGAAAATATTTTCACTGTACAGGGAAAAAAGATCTGGAAACATTACATATCCCTGTCTCACACCTATTTTAATAGGCTGATATTGACCTACATTGTTATCAATTCTGATGGCAGCTTGTTGTTTCCAAGATATGTTTTTTACAAGTCTAAGGTCTTTTCAATCAATTTGAAGGTCTTCACGCATCCTTATCATGTCGACATGTCTCACTTTATCGACAGCCTTTGTGTAGTCAATAAAGCAAAGATATAGATAGCGTGTTCCATCGTGCCATTACCCGAAGTAAAAACAAAAGTCCTGTACGGAGTCACATCGCCATGGAAAATCTCCTCCCGGAAAACGCTGTCTAATATACCATGCATTCTTTCGACGTCATTCATTCATTCACATCTCACGTGACAGGAACACACGTCATCCGGGGTTTCCCAGGAAAGGTATGCCCAATATTCTGTGCATAGCGATTGGTTGACATCATCCTGACCTTTTATATAAATAACATTATATTTCATACTTACCGTAATTAATTTTATTTTGGTGTTGCAGATAGAATTACATCAATTATAGATGTATTTTTGAATTCTGCATACAATTTAAAATATATCTGGAAAGTTTCATCGCTTTAATCGCTGCAGGGTGGATGAGAAACAATATAATATTGAATATTTTCTGCGAAGCGTTTCTTTGTGAATGAGTAAGCGCATGGCTATGTGCCACGGTGACTGCGCATGCACGTATTGATCGCTGTGGCATGTTAATGATGTTACACTTTCGCTTTTCAACACTCAAAATGTGCAATCTGACCTACAAAAGTTAAAGAGAACACAAGTTTAAAGATTATTAATAATTAATTTTTATACTTGTACTATCTTTTAATCATTTAACATGACAGAACATATTTTTGAAGTCAGTTTTCATAATCCGTCTATGACCCGTTTGGTTGAGACCAACCTCGCACGCGGAGAAAAATGAAAACGGCAGATTGGACCGTAAATAACTTGTTTCTGACGCTTGCAATAGAAATCCATCAATTGTAGATGGGTCTTCGAATTCTGCATCAAATTTTTCAGAAATTTGGAAAGATTCATCGCTAAACTTGCTTTAATTGTGGTTGGAAAACAGGCGAAAATGTTACGATCATAAAACCCAAAACGGCGGCTTTACTTTATAAATATCTTTGCAGAACAAGCATTGTCTTCTCGCTAGCGTAAGTCGTAAGCAACCCGCCTGTCACACGAGAGTTCGGGGTTCACTTTCCGACTGGACATTTTTTTTTTTTTTTTTTTTTTTCACAAAATTATTATGTGATATAATAGAAACTATTAAACATTACGAAGTAAAATATTATATAGAACTAAGAAACTGGAAGTTTGTGAATAAAGTCTGCTCTATGGATCTGTGCGAGCTGCCGACTGCCGGGGAGCAAGCGGCGGAATGATCGTGTATGGGAATCGATGAATCCAATAGATGTCTTGTCTTTGTTTAATGTGAATTTTCATTGCTGTATAAAATATCGCCCCTGAATCAGCAAAGTTTCATCGCTAAACTTGCTCGAATTGTGGTTGAAAAACAGATTTTCTGCGAAGATGTGACTTTGTGAATTGGCAACCCACGGGTCATGACGCCCGACGCATATTGTGATTGCGCTGCACTTTTCAACACATAAAACGTGCGATTTGACCTACTAAAGTTAAATAGAACACAAGTTTAAAAATTATTAATAATTAATTTGTATACTTGTACTATTTTGTAATCATTTAACATGACGGAACATATTTTTGAAGTCAGTTTTCATATGACCGTTTGAGACAATCTCGCACGCATAG
Source organism: Cepaea hortensis (assembly GCA_963921405.1). NCBI lineage: Eukaryota > Metazoa > Mollusca > Gastropoda > Stylommatophora > Helicidae > Cepaea > Cepaea hortensis. The sequence goes on along the minus strand of OY992876.1, from coordinate 483,211,322 downwards.
ACGCGCAGACACCAGCGGGTGACGCTGATTGGAGGAAAGGGACACTAGAGAGCTCTCATTACGGATGAGTAGGATGAAAAATCGCAACTCGTCTCACCTTCACAAAGATGTTAATATCTTCACTTAGAAGTGACATACAGGCATCATTGAGGTACCATTAGATTTTGAATTTCAAGGCCTATCTACTATGGCAGTCTCATTTGTAAATACTCAAAATTAAATTGATGATGGGACTCGCTAATATAGATCTTTGTTTACTTCTAAAGAACGTTCAATTACTGTTCTCAGTATATACACAGCATTTACTGTGCCCTCGCCTTCTACAAACCCACATTGTTCTTCTCCTATCTCGGGTTGTATTTTCTTCCTAACTCTTTGCATGATAATTCTCAGCAGAATCTTCGTGATGTGGCTCATTATACTAATTGTTCGCTGTTGATCGCATTCCAAGGCTCCTGATTTCTTCAGGATTGCAATAAATATAGAATTACATAATTCAGGAGGTATATCTCCAGTATATTGCATCCAGCAGTCTGATGACTTGATCTATTCCATAGCTTTTAGATACAGAACAGTGTAATTACAAAGCAGAAGTAAAAATCAATTATTAGCGAAACTGACTGCTTAATTTATGCGGCAGTTACACATTTATTTACTTACATTATTGCATATATTCAATCAACAAAAGAAAACTGTCTCAACGCAGTTGGTACATTAAGACAATGTGAGTACATTTTCATGAACTGTTCTTTCACTAACGACAAACACTTCACATGACATTTGATATTTAATTAATATAAATAGGCAGCTATTTTTAACTGTTAATTAGATCACAGCAATTCTATCGAGTGCAATTTTCTCGGAGACTCTTGTGCTATGTGCGATGCTTTCGGCAGGCCGCCCTGCTGGAAGAGACCGAGCCATATGGGATATAACCCAGTGCAATGAAATTGATCCTCTCGATATCCTATCGAAAAAGGAATGTTACCTTTACCTTTCTTTTACCAAAATGCACAATAAAATATACATCTTGCCAGCTTTGTTAGCAATGCAACAGACTTTTAATGAATAATGAACAATTGCCAGCCATTTTTAATTGTTAATTAGGTCCCGGCACATTCTATCGAAAAATAGATAATATGTTAAGTTAGGCCTTTCCACCCCGGACGCAATGATATATAAATATTGAGCACAACCCACTACTGGCAACGCCGATCGCATTCTGGTATGAACCTAAGGCCTATCCACGTCAATATGGAAGCACTATACTCGAGTTTCGTCCTCATTTGAGCTCGTCAGTAGTGCATATCCCTGACCAGATCCGGAAACAGTCCCGGAACACGCGTGTGAAGTGGGTGTGTGACCACGCGGCACACACTGGACACACCAAATTATCACACCGGAACACCACAACGCTACCCATCGTAGGCTATGCTCAAGCGCATATCGCGCGCATCATGCGCAAGGATATATGGAACTATGTGGTTCATTTAAAAATAAACATGCCGCAGTAATAGAAGTCAGAATTTCTTAGCTCCTAATTTACTGGGCCATGAGCAGAACTTCTTATTTCCTCAGATTCATTTTTGCACTTCCTGATTGTAAATCACGACACACGAATAGTAATAACTCCACTTAGAATTGACATACAATCTTTGCTGAGACTCCGTTCGTTAGATTCCTCTTGTGAAGCTGTATCCAACTGTGATGGTTTCATAAACAAAAACTCAAGTTTTAAAATTAAATGTTGTCTAAAAATGCTACAGACTAGCGAGTGAATGTGTTAACTAATTTCCTCTCATTGGTACCAAACTTTAGACACTCTGATTCGCTGTCGCGATCGGGCATTCGCGGTCATGATCACGTGACCCGGCGGCCATGTTGTTTGCTCCTGAAATTCGGATTCCTAATGTGGTTGTTTGTTTGTTTCTTTTTGTTTTAACTCATTCGGTACCAAACTTGAAGTACCAATAATTGTTGCCATTAATCGGAAATAGAGCTCTTGTTTTTTTTTTCATTTGAGTCTCAGTCCGGGCTTCAGGTTCTATCCGGGATTTTTTTATTTTTTTTTTATTTCACTATAATCTTCAACCGGGAGACATATTTATTAAACTACGCTTACTATTTACGCTGTAGAGGATATCACACGACGTGAGACTGTTGTAGTAGTAGTTCCAATATCCAACATCAACAAACTGTGAGACATTGCAAAATGAAGCCTCATGTCAACAAGCCGCCATTTCCCCCCAAGAATGACGGAAGTGAACGCAAGCACCAGGAGTGATCTCCTTGGACAAACGAGTGTCCCCCCCCCCCCCCCCCCCCGCACGGCCAGACGCGAGAGGTACATCGTCAACCAACACAGAACTGGCACTATTAGAAGCCACCGGACGCTGAAGATGCTGGGGGGAGGATCTGAGCACCCATGGACCTGTCCTGAGTGCAATGAAGATACTCCAACTGATAACTGAAAACGAGTCCCCTTCGACGCCTTTGTTGTATCAAATCAAATAAATGATAGCCAACTGAATCTTGGTGAACGTCACAAAAAGCATCTTAGGTCATGTGTTAGTCCGGCATATCTTTTGGCATTTTCTTTTTGGCGTGCACTCGCACTGAGTTGAGTAATCCATGCACACTACTTCTAGTCAATCTAATCCAATCCAATTTTTGGTACGAATACCCCCTTTCAGCCTTCGAGTTTTCGATTTGGCTACAACTGGGGTATTTATGGTGTAGCTTGTAGTTTGTCTTTCGTACATTGGGCTACTTGTTGTCAGCTTCCCGGCTTCTGATGGGTTGATTGTTTCATTCCTTTCTCGTTAGGACTGAGTCGCGCACTTGTTGAGGCTTGGAGTTGTTGTGTACCCACCCCTTCATATGGTGCTGTTTCCGTCAGGGAGCTTTACCAGTTGTCGTGTCTTCTGGTGTTCCTCCTATTTCCCCGACGTGGCTTGTCTTCGAATCTTCTCGGTGTTAGCCAGTTCGATCTTGGTGGGGAGTGATATCGTTCCATGGCCTCCCCACATCCTCGATCTTGGTCTTGGTAGTCTTCTTCGTCTGTCTGTGTTCTTGCATCTTCTGGTTCGGGTGTTTCTTAATAGGTCATGAGCAGGTCTATTATGCGTTGTAATCTTGTAGAGTTCCTTCTGTTTTGTCTCTCGCTTGATGTATTTTTGATAGCTTTTCTTCAGTCTCAGCCTTTATAGCAACCATCCGAGCGACCACCTGCTCACTCTTCTGTTGAACTTGCTCCGTGTCGTCCAGAATGTGCAGAACGGCTGTTGTCTGTGTCTCTTGCATCTTGTCTTTTTCTTCCTCCATGCTTTTGAACTTTGATCTCAGGTCCTTCAGTTGGCCTTCCAGTTGCGCTTTGTCGCTTTTTGTGAGTCGATTGGTGGCCTCGTACTGCCTCCTAGCCTCTTTATAGGGCAGATTAGTTTTGTTGGCGATCTTCGTGGCTTCCTTGTTGTCTTGGTGGCAGGGGCAACCGAGGTACCTGGCGCCGTGATTGCCGAAGCAGTTGGCGCATTTTCTGTTAGTGTTAGGCCTCCTGAAGTCCGTGTCGGTCTTTGCATGCTGGCACTGGCTGTATGGATGAGGTCCAGAGCAGTATCTGCATACCTCCACCTCACACTTGCAGGTGTCACGGGTGTGCCAAAACTTCTGGCACTTAGAGCACTGCAGCACTCTGGGTATGTAGTGCTCTGGAACTTGGTCTCTCTTGTCCCATCTGATGTATTGAGGGATTACTCGGTCCTCCGATGTTACGATGACGACTGTGGATGGGATGTTATTCTTGATGATGATCCTCTCAGCACATGTGATCTTATGTTTCTTGTTCTCCCTCGTAAGCATCTTCCTGATCTGGTCGTTGGTGAGGTGGGTCTTGACTCGTTTGATGACTCATCGTTTACTTGTGCGGTATCGGGTGGCTTCCAATAAGACGACGTGGTGAAGCTTGATGTCGGCCTTCTCTCCTTGTGTAATCTTCTGCATACGAGCTTTGGTCTTTGGGTTTTTGTTGATGGAGACCACTAAACCATGAGATGTCTAGCGCAGCCGGCAGATGCTGTTTCTTCCCAGCTCGTTTTCCAACAAACTGAGTATCTTGTCTGTTGGTGCGCCGGTAGTTTGGTTTCTCCCACGCTTGTCTTTTTTAGCAGTATTTTGCCGGTGAATTCCTCAGTTGTTGTGGTTTCCTCCGATATGGAGGTCTTTAGTAAACTGGGCTGCTTCGTCTTGGTCTTGTTGAAATCTACACGGCTGCTGCTGACTTCAGTTGAAGTTGTAGTCTCTGGCGTCGGTTGAGCGACGGGAGCGGCCTCATCTGGTGTAGAAGTGGTAGCTTCTTTTGAGGTTGTTTCAGGTTCTGGCGTTTCGGTGCGGATCTCACGCTACTTCTAGTAGTATTGGGCTGAATTTTATGTGTGGATTAGCTTTCCCTATTAGAGGCGGGTGATCTCATCAATAGAAACAATGGCTATGGTCACCGCCCAATACAGTCACTGTCCAAAAGGAAAGCAACAGCAAACTACCTTCTGCAAAACTTGCCAAAATGCCCTAACAACCATGAAAGAAAACATCATAAGAACGTGGAATGTGAGAAGTCTGTATGAGGTAAAGCATAAAAAAGTATGTGATGGGATTGAGGGGTTATATATTCAAATTTTAGAAATTAGATAACATCCCTGGCGTTGCACGGGACATTTTACAAATGAAAAAGGAAATCTTTTCATATATTCTGGTAGAGACATCGGAGGCCAGAGTGGAGTGGCATTTTGTTTAGATAAAACAACTGCAAAAGCTTTAATGGGATATATCCCAGTTTGTGGTAGAATACTCACTATCAGACTTAAAGGCCATCCAAAAACACAACTATCATACAGATATTTGCACCAACTTCAACAGCAGAGGAGGAAGAAATTTAAGATGTTTACAGCACACGGCAAAACACATTAAATAAGATTGGTCATAATGACATCACAATAATAATGGGATATTTCAATGCAAAAGTGGCTACAAGAAGAATTGAAAATGAGAGACACGTTTTAGGAAAATTTGGATTGGGAAAAAGAAATGATGCATGTGACATATTTATTGAATAACGATAGCCGACACACTTTTTAAAAACACTCAAGAAGGTTCTTCACATGGCAGCCTCCAGACAACACCACCAAAGACCAGATAGATTATATTTTAAACACACAAAGCCTGAGCTAAAATATAAAGACCATGTGTTGCCCATGCGGCATGATCCTATGGGGCAGTTGAAAAGAAGTAGTTTTATCCACCAGGCCAAACGACTCTGCAGAGAAACCATCGATCTGCCCACAGATGGTATCCCCCTAACAACTATTCCAGAGGAAACTCCATGGAAAGATGAGCATAGACTATCATTACAAATCCAGCCAAAAGTGAGAGGAATATTTGACAAGGAAGAACAGAACAGTGTGCAGCGCAGAACAGCCACTCTCAGTTTCCTTGATGAAGAATACCCACAGGATCTCTGGATCCGAGTCTACACAGATGGGTCGGCACAAAATGCTGTTCGAAATGGAGGAGCGCGAGTGTACATAGAATACCCAAATAGTACTAGGGACACAGCCAGAGTACCAACAGGAAAGTATATAACAGTGCTGAGGTTATAGAGCAGAGATAAGTCCTCACTGTATTTCAAATGTTTATTCAATTGAATAAATCGTAGAATATAAAACAGCATACAATGACTTTCTGGACAGATGTTATTACAATAGGTGTTGCTGACCCGAGGTACAGAGGTAACTAAACATTCCTACCCCCCCCCCCCACGTCACAGCTTGAGCGTCCCTAGTTACATCCCAACGGGATGCTCAGCCGTGCCTTATATACTAGTCTTTTCCCCTTTGCACACCACCCATTAAACCCCCTAACAGAGATGATGCTCTGTTATAAGTACTGCCATAACTATGATGCTGAAATTGAGGCAATCAAGATAGCAACAGAGAAATTACTAAATACCAGCAATGGTACACAATCTGTAGTGCTACTGACAGATGCAAAATCAGTACTCGAGGCGCTCCTGTCTGGGAAATTGCCAGTATTAAGGACACTACTTTCTGAACTTAGCAGTCAGCATAAGGTCACCATACAGTGGATACCATCCCACTGTGGAGTACCCGGAAACGACAGAGCTGATCAATTGGATAAGGAAGGAGCCAAAGAAGAACAGCCTGATGTTACATACCACCAAAAGAAAAGAATGATCAATTCAGTCAGAAAGCCACCAAAACCTGCTCAAGATGACTACCACGTTATGGACAGACCAGAACAAGTCATTATTCTGCGCCTCAGAACAGGACACAATAGATTACGCAACCACATGTATACAAAATTCAAGATTGGTGAAACAGCCATGTGCACATGTGGATTGGCCTCGCAGACAGCAGAGCACATACTCCAAGACTGCCCAAAATATAACATATCTAGGCAAACCTTCTGGCCTAGAGAGACGACAGTGGAAGATAAACTCTATGGACCGCTGTGTGAACTGAAAAAGACAGTTCAATTCATACAAGAGACAACATTGCAGATATAGACAAATTTCAAGCGAATGAAAGAAGAAGGAGAATTAATTGATTGATTGATTTAGGAACCGACATCACAGCATTCGGGGCATTCCCATAAGCGCTCCGTCCCCATCCTCAGCAGCCTGCGAAGAGTTCCAACACTAATAGTACCAGTAGCAATCTGATTATATGTCCGTCTCGCCTTTCCTCTGAGCGTTGATCGTCGGCCAGATCCCCTCGTCACCCCTCACTGTCGCATTCTTGCCAGACCGTGGTGATCCATTTGCTCGAAGAAGAAGAAGAGATGATATAACCAGGGCGCAATACAATGCCCTAAATATCAGTGTTATTTCTTCTTATTTCCATGAGTGTCTCCACATTGCCGTGGTGGGGGAGCTTGCATGCCCCATTGACCCCATGTGCTGTCGATGGATGAAAACTTCATATCGGACAGCTTATGGGATAGGGGCCAGACTAAGCGAGACACAACCTGCTGCTCTGCAGGTAGACTGAGGATAGCAGTCAAAAGTTTAAATCAGGTGCACGAAGGCAGAAGTTCTTGGTCCGGACACATACTCTAAGGCTCTCTGTCGAGCGTTGAGGCTGAACGCCTCTAAGCCTTAAGCCCTCGGATGTGAGAGCCGGGCCGATACCCACCTACCGAAAAATAGAGGTGAGATACTGAACAAGCTACATGCCCAGTTCAGATACTTGTCCGAAGGCTCTCAGCTGGGGGTTTTGAGGGGTCCCCGGATGAGAGGGCCTGGCTGTTTCTCGCTCACTGCTGCACGGAGGTAAGGTGCTGAGCTGGCAGTACATGTAGCCTACCTCGTGAGCGAGTACTAAATGTTAGAAGAAGTCCACAGTCGAATGAAATGGGGTTACGAAAACTGTCTGCATCTAACTCATAGAGAGTCTAGACAAAGGTGGAAAAACGTCTCAATAAGTAGAAATGGAACGCACGGCTAGCGAATCCATTGAGTGGCCCGAAGTTCAAAGCGAAAGCTTACCTAGTGGATGTCGCCCGCAGACTGACCGTTACTGGTGTGTACTTGAGCGACCAGTGGCATGTGAAATGCCCAACACATGGAAATGAGGAATTAAAGCAGCCATGAGCATGACGTGGCAAATTCTCGGGTGAGCCCAGTCTCAGAGCAATATGTGCCAGCTCTGCAATTATGGAAGCCTCCTTGGAGAGTGGGGGAATGCCCATGGTCTGCCCCTGCCTTCCCTTGAGGGTTTACTGTGACGTCGATGACCATTCTACTTTTACCAACTGAGATATGGGCGACACCACAGTGACAACAGTCTAACGTCCCTCGAAACCCCGGGAAGGCTAACCCATAAAAATGCCTGCTGAAGTCGGATGTGCTGGCCTACGGGTGCAAATAAATCAGGCACAACGCAACAAACATCTGAGTGAAATGTCTTTCATGCTAGGAACAGCTCTGACTACCTAGTTTCAGAATGCCGCTCTTGTTCGGAATAGCTCTAACTAGGTAGCTTCCAAAAGTCCATCGTGCCTGGAACAGCTCAGACGGGCACAACGACAAGCACATGTCCGAACCGAAAACTCGCTGAGTGGATACCATCTGCAGACCTTTCTGGTTTGCCCGGGAACGGCCCGGGGCAAACGAAATGCCCAATATATTGAAGTGAGGAATTAAAGCAGCCATGAGCAGGACGTGACGATTCCCTCGGTAAGTCCAGCACCAGGGCGCTATGTGTCGGCCCTGCAATTATGGAAGCCACCCTGGATGGCCGAAAATGCCATGGATTGTCTCTGTCTTCCTTTGAGGGATGACCGTTAAGTCTTCGACCGTTCCAACTTGGGCAGCTGGGTTGTGGACGGTACCACAAAAGTGAGAGTATCCCAGGAATGCTACCTGGCCAAAAAAGTACGCTAAAAAAGTCGGATGTGTTTGCCTACGGGTTTCGGCCCAAGGGCGCATAAATTAGACACACCACAATCACATCTGAAAAAACACTCTGGATGAACGCAAAGAAGAAGAAGAAACTTTAACAAAATAAGTAGAGTCCAAAATCAAGGAATGCGGATCATAACTGGAAGCCTGAAGACAATGCCTATTAATAAACTAGAAAAGATCACTTGTTTACAACCAATGCAGGATAGAAGAGATAGCAAAGCCCAGCAAAAAGCAGAACAATTTAGAAGATTGACAGAACACCTTATGTATAACAGGTTTAATGGTTTTGGAAAGGGAAAACTGAAGCAAGACAACTATGTAGAAACCACAAAACAAAAAATTAGGGCAGATCCTATACTTAACATATCAACAGTCAAACTCATTTACATTGCACACAAGTTCCCAGCTTGGAGACAGCAGCAACTGCCTGAGATGATAGAAAACATTCCTGGTATTGAGAAGAAGAAAAAAAACACCCAGAATGAACAAGAAAGAAGAGAAATAACTCTAAACTACATCAAATAACATTACACTAGCAGCAATTGGACCCATGCATATACAGATGGATCAGCCAAAAGCTCAATAGAGAATGGAGGAGGAGGAATTCTCCTAAATTTAATAAAATAGAGTGGGGGGGAAAAAAAACAGTCAGTGGCAACAGGAAAATTTTCAAGTAACTTCAAAGCGGAGGTAGAGGCTCTGAATACTGCAGCAGAAATGCTCTTGATGGAGGAAAATAAAGAGAAGGCCATTTTTACAATTGCAAAGTCAGCTGTCTCAATACTGAAGAGCAGAACTAGCAGACCTAAGAGCAGCACTCCATGGTCTATGCCAGAAATAAAAAAAAGTTGTAATACAGTGGATCCCATCACATTACAGTATACCTGGAAATGAAGAGGCTGACAGACTAGCAAAAGAGGGTAGACAATTACCTCAGTCTGACATAGACACAACCTATAATGAGGCAAAGAGGTTTATAAAGCACTTATACAACCAAATGAGAATCAGAGCATCCAGGCCACCAGAAAGATGATGCATATTATAAACTCGACCGAAGTTAACAAATAGCAATCTTCAGTCTCCGCACAGGACATAACAGGCTGAAATACCACTTGTTCAATAAACTAAAGATAGGAGATACCGATGAATGTAATTGTGGAACTGGTAAAATGACAGCTAAACATTTGATGCAGGAGTGCCCAATATATGCAGAACAAAGAAAGATATTTTGGCCCACACCTGCTTCATTTGAGGACAAGCTCTATGGAGATATCAACAAGCTCAAGTTGACTGCAGCTTAGTTTAACTACATTCAGGTTGACATCTAAAGGTGCATGAAGAAGTACTTAGACTGCCACACTTCATACCACAGGTTTGTCTGTAACAAAAGCGTCCCAGAGGTATGAAATGGAATATTGCTTGGCTAGCAAATTCATTACGTGGAAAGGTCGAATAGAAAGCTCACTGTGTGGTTGTCGTCTGCAGACTGCATTCTTCTGGTTTCAGGAGGAACAGCCTGTGGTGAACAGAAGGTCCAATATACGGAAGTGAGGCTAAGCAGCCATGTGCAGGACGTGACGATTCCTTGAGTGATCCCAGTATCAGAGCGCTATGTGTCGGCTCTGCAATTATGGAAGCCTCCTTGGATTGCGGGGAATGCCCATGGACTGCCCCTACTTTCTCTTAAAGGCTGACCGGGATGTCTTTAGCTGTTCTAAATGGGCCAGCTGGGATGGGGATAACACCACAACAGTGAGCATCAAACGTCCTACGAAAATCCCGGGAAGGATCCCAGTCAACAATTGCTGCAAAAGTTGGATGTATCAGCCTAATGGTGCAAGAACGCAGCTCTGCTGTAAACAGGCATAACGCAATCACATCTGAAAAAACTCTCCAGATTAACGCAAAAGAAGAACAAGTTTTGCTGTATGGCAGTGAATCTTTGAATATATATGAACAAACTGAGAAGAAATTAGAAGCAACAGAGATGTGGTTCCTGAGAAGAATGTTGCGAATTCCTTAGACTGCCAGAGTAATTAACAACGATTGCCCGATGCAGGCTAATGAAACTAGAACATTATAAACAATAAGAAAGAAAAACAAACAGCTTTCTTCATCATTCGATGAGAAGAGAGGCATTGGCGAACATCATGACAACTGGAAAGATCGATGAGAAGAGAGGCAGAGGTAGACCAAGATAAATTATGCTAGATGGGTTGAGACGGTGGCATGGAGGAATATTATCAGCAGAGCCGATTCAGAACACCAAAGACCTAGATCTGTGGAGAGCCATGAATGCTTATGCCAGCTGGCGGGGCACTTGATGACGATGATGAATGGGTCAAGTCATAGGTTTCCCACCCCTATCATCGCCACATTGTCGAGTCACGTGTGTTTTATGATGCAAGTCTGAACGCTTTTGAGCAAGTTCACTGAATCGCTCAGTGTGCATGCGCGTGAATAACTTTTGCATGCTGAGCCAATTTAGGGTTTTGGTTACAGACGCTGTTTCCACCGTAAACCTGCTAGTTGTCACTGCAACAGCACCACTTGATTTCTTAAGTTTCGCATTTTGTGGTAGCTGAGAATGTCCATGCACTCAATACAGCAACTTACATAAGTAGAACGAAACGACAAAGAGCAAATCAAGTAACCAAACATACAACAATATGGGCAAAAAAGAGAGTTAATCAGCCTTCAGGAATTTCTATGCAGCCAAAAGGCTATAAAACTTCAAGATCGAACATACCTTAACACCAGCTAATTTGCAACCACAAAATTGTCAAAGAAAAGGCATATTGCATTATTGAACAATAAACGATCGTTCAAACACCAGGGCATAAGCAATTAGGTGATTCCAACCTATTTTGTGCAGGCAGAAAGACTGTTTTAAATTTGCAATTAATGTGGGGATAACAAATGTTCTGCATCCAATATCAGTGACTATGTTTTAAGTATCTCACCAAAGTATAATTCATTTTCTTTTTGGTGCTCACTCCCTTTGAACTCAAGCGTAGTACATACACACTATTTTATAGTAGTGATGGACTGAATTTTGCGTGTGGATTAGCTTTCTCTATTAACAGTGTCCCTCGCCACCAGGCAAACCCACTTCGACTTCAGAGGTACTTGTAATTTATGTCCCCAAGTCAAGGATGACAGGTCAACATTTCAGTCCAGCTGTCCAGTGTAGGGGTTGAACCGCTTACCTTGGCATTATCAAACCAGATGTTTAAGAACACGCGTTCTTACCCATTCGACAATGCTGACCTGCTTATAATTCATTTTATATGACATATAACTCTAAGCAGGCAATAAATCATGCAATTTATTGTTTGTGGCTTCTGTGTTTAAGGAAATGCATTGGTTAGAAAACCTGAACTTATACAGGAATAGTTAGAAGTATGTCCTTTACAGAACGTTGCAATCAATCTCAGCATTTATGTGGCTGTTAGTGATTTTCTAGATTCAAATGGAAAACAATAACAAACAAATACCAATTAACTGATTCAGTGCCAAGCGCCACTTCAGTGAAACATAGTCTCAACGCTGGAGTCTGTATGCCATTTTAGTGACAAGATCTCGACAGTTCGTCATTTGTTTCATTTTGCATATCTTCCTTAATTTTAATGCCCTGTAAACGACGTTTTACACCAGAAGAAGGTATTTCATTTGAAAACAGCCCACGAGAGAAAGGAAATATCTAAACTGTGTGCAGGAATGCTTAGTTAAGTTGTGGTTATTTTTCTCATTTTAGAAATGGCAACGGCCTAGGTTTTCAGCCTCGCATATTTACATTAGATGATAGTTTTAAACAATGTTAGTTTACAGTTATTCTGATTCAAAGGACTTTGTGAAATATTCTAAACTAAATTATTTAGAGGGCAGTCATTACGGAAAACAAAACTAACCGTGAAAGTTTGTCATCATGTCAAATTAGGCTTGCTCTAATGCCACACTTGTGCTACTAAGTTTGCTTCCTCCCCCCTTGCGTTTCCATACTGTTTCAGAATATTGCGGTCAACATCAGCATCTTCCAGCTGTATGTTGATTCCTAGGCTAGATTACGCTCATCAGCACGCCACGACTTTCTGAGCGGCTGGCTCCATACTCTCATAAGTCACTGGCGCGACTCGAACTGCTTCCAATTTTCGTGCGCTCACGTCAACCACAAGAGTATTCGGGGTTACGGAGAAAGCTGCTAACCCCTCGACCAGGGAGACCGGTTTGGTTTGCCTATCACAAATTATTTAAGGAGTATTTACATAATTAAATTTAAAAGTATAATAATTATATCTAAATAAAAAATAGCATAAACATTCTTTCTCAGTAGAAAACGGTCAAAACCAGCCTCGTGTTTTCCTGAAATTTTCCATGTTGTGTGACAATGATGCGCTTCAAAATATGATGTTTTAATTGTGTTTTACTGGTCTTATGGAAGTTTTAGTGATATTCGTGAAGAAAAGTTATGTATTTATCATTATTAAGTAAATTTCATTGGATTATCATCAGCGATCAAGATGTTGTGCCTTGGTAGGTGGAAATGTCACGCAATTGTCACCCATCTTCATTTTTTTTAAACAACATCTGCTAATATTATCATTATATTTCTAACCTATAGTAATAGTAGCAATATCAACGAGTTCCTTGTGCAATCGTCTTTAATTTGATATATAATACAATATATCTGCTAAAATTTTAACAATATTTAGATCATTATTGTGGCACACCCCTACTTCACATTTTCTGCCGTCAATTTCTGCTTGGGCCAAACCCACATTTTGTTAGCACTGAATCAGCTAAAGAATCCCTGTGCAGTCAACAAGCCGCATATTCTCAGCCTCATTCATCTCTCGCCACATTAAATTATGGCCGTTCAGTTAACAAATCAAAGATGTTTCATATATTGTATTCAACAAAGAATATATAGCATGATTACCGAAGCTTGAAGCCATTAGGTGTTTAAAACCAGTGTTGTGCAGATAGAAAGACTTAATAGTTATCTGCGATTACAGTTGGGATAAAAATATTTGACATTTGAATAGTATCAGTGACAATGTCTGGTGTGCATTTAAAAAAAGATTCAACTATTCACTACATATCATATATAACTCTGCACATATCATATATAATCGACAAGGTATCACACCATGCAACATAAATTATTATCAAACTCCATTAAATTGAGTCGTTCCTTTTTGTATTTCTCGATGAAGTGAGTTGTTCCTCCTTATATGTCCTGATGAAGTGAGTCATTCCCCCTTGTATGTCCTGATAAATGAGTTGTTCCTTGTGTAAACCATGATAAATTGAGTTGCTCTCTCTTTTTAAGCCTTGTTCTGAGTTGTCCCTTTTGTAAGGTTTGATAAACTGCATTCTTCCTTCTTGTATGTCTTAATGAAATAAGATTTTTCCTCTTGTGTTCCTTGTTGAATTAAAACTGGTGTTAACCCTTTACAGGGCAGACGCTTGTCCATTTTTTAGCCCTGAACGGGCAAGATTTTTTTCAGGTTCGGTAAAATTTTGGGTTGCGTTAGTAAAAACATCATAAATAAGGTGTTAGTCAACCGATTTTAGTTAAATAAACAACACAATGAAGGGAAAAGCTTACAGAATATGTTACTCACGTGATTGTTGCCGGTAATCCATATATGAACACAAATATTTACGAAATACAGCATGTTGTTTGTGATTTTCCAGCATCTATACGGCAATTTACAAACACATTTTCAGAATCATAATCACTTTCTTTAAAGTCCGACTCAGACTGCTTAAGCAAAGTAACGCTTTGTAACTGATATCTAGCTCCAATTAATAGTCAACTTCGTAAACTTTAATGTCACTTAAATTGAACCTAGCGAAATCTCGGCTATCACTTGAAGAATCGCCGAAATCCGTTTAGAAAAACTAAGCGTGAAAACTATCAAAAAACGTCCGTAACAAGTCCGTTCAAATTCATAGTCGGTGCTTACAAATGGCGGCCATGTTGTCAAGCTATCGGCGAAAGCTAAAGTAGCCGTCGGAAGTATCGTAAGGCTGAGAAATCACGTTTTTGCGATGCATAATAGTATCGGACGGAAGCGGCCGCTCTGCCCGTTAAAGGGTTAACTAACAGAGGTAAGCAAACTGCATTTTTTTTTTAAACCACAGATGGAAAAAAACACTGCAAACAAATAATTTAAACTAATTAACTTTATTTTCAAATGGTTAAAATTGGTCATGCAGGCCTGTCTGTCCTTCTTTCATCAATACATCACTTATGAGGCTAAGCTTGGACAATAACAACAGTACAAATATAAGCATTATAAAAACATGGAAAATGTAAACAAATCATTATTACATGACTCACTAATATTAATTATTGTCATGGCAATGGCTCAGGGAGATGTAGTGTACCACCAACAGAATAATGATCTGTACAAGGTAATTTATTATGACTATTAATAAACAATGGCCACAGGTGATTTGACCACTTGGATATAAGCCTTTTATGGGCTGTGTTCTATCACTTCTTGTATTACAGATGTACTGAGATTCATAAGAAATAGACCAGGTGTGACAGTTGGAGACACAATCTAACCATGTGACATTTTGATTAGGACAAAACTGGAGATGTAAATATAAACAATCTACACTATGCAGAAGACACAACATTAATGGCTAAAAATGTATACTACTGCTTTTTCTTCTTTCGTTCGCATGAAATTTTTTAAAGTATCAATGTTGTCTCTTGTATGAATTTTTGCTTAGATATGTCATATTTTGGGCAGTATTGGAGTATGTGATCGGCAGTCTGTTAGTCAGGTCATAGTCAGACGGCTAAGCTACCGTATGACAGTAGACGGTACTACCTGTTTTCTGACAGCGCCGAATGTTGGTTGGCAGCTGGTCTAGGATCGAAGCTCCGACAGGCGGACAGCTAGAGCATTGGTTTGTTGATCCAGCAGCTTGTCTTGTTCCAGATGTATAGGTGTTACCTTTCCTCTGGAGTGCATTAGGCAGGCCGAGAGAGGGATCATGCTGCATGGGCAACACATGGTTTCTTTATTTTAGCCCAGGCTTTGTGCTATGGAAAGGCAATAACTCCATCCCTGGTCTTAACCGGTCTCGGAATCAAAGCGAGAGGCAAATGTTACGGGTTACAAGTCCTTGTCAATTGGTGTAAACATGGGGCGCCAGGCGCTACCTCTGGCGGTGGGAGACACCTACAGGTGTCACTGATCAGCTCAAGCTGGGCAGTCCCTGGCCAATTGGATGCTGATCCGCCACAGCCTGCCTGCTTCAATGGGTGCTTGGGGCTAGGACAAAATCTGAATCGCAGGCTGTAAAACCAATGCACCGGGTACTAATAAAAGGAAAAATAGAAACCTCAAGCTACGGCTTGCAACCTGGAACGTAAGAACCATGTGTCCAGGATTTTCCACTGACTTGACAAATATTGAAAATGTGAGAAAAACGGCTGTGATTGATGCCGAACTCAATCGTCTTAACATTGATATTGCTGGCCTGCAGGAGACTCGCCACGCTGAAGAAGGGTCACTCTGGGAAAACAATTACACCTTTTTTGGAAGGATTGAGGGCAGGCAGAATAAAGGCAACATGATGTGGGCTTTGCAGTGAAGAATTTGCTACTGGGAATGATTGATATCCCAACTGGAGGTAATAAAAGACTATTATCCCTGCACTTGGCAACCTCTTGTGGTTTTGCCACCATTATCACTGCATATGCACCGACACTCGCTTCCTCTGATGATGTGAAGCATATGTTCTATGAGACTACATTTATGCGATTTCAATGCTCAAGTGGACAAGGACTCAATGAACGAAAATGGGCAAAGGTTGCTGGAGCATTGCACCAGAAATGACCTATGTATTACAAACTCCTTTTTTAAAACAAAAGAGCTGCATACGGTCACATGGAAACATCCAAGATCCGGCCATTGGCATCAGCTGGACTTCATTATCACACAGAGACAACATCTGAACCATATATCATTAACTCAAAGTTACCACAGTGCTGACTGTCATACGGATCATTCTTAGGTTGTTCCAAGGGTTAGACTGAGACCAAAGAGAATCTACACAGCTAAACACAAATCTAGCCCCATGATTAATATTATTAACACTCACGATCCTGGAAAATACTTTGAGTTTCAACAGCAACTTGAAGACGCTTTCACTGATACATCAGAAAATTGTACAGGAAGTGAAATGTGAAGTAAACTTAAGGAAACTATTTATAAAACAGCGGTAGGGGTTTATGGCACTGTGGATCATAAGAGGCAGGACTGGTTTGCGGCAAACAGCCAGATACTGCATCCCTTGATTGATAAAAAGATAGCTCTCTTAAGAAACAAGGAAAGAACAACGCGTAACACTCTGAGTGAGCTGAAGCAAGCTAGGAAGGATGTGCAAAATGCTGCCAGGCAGTGTGCAAATGATTATTGGATCAAGTTATGTGAGTCCATTCAAATCGCAAGTGATAAAGGAAAAAGGGAAACATCAGAAGCATGTATGAAGGGATAAAGAAAGCCTGTGGTCCAATGATCAAAAGAAGTGCACCATTGAAAACCTTGACTGGAGAAATCATCACTGATAAGAAACAGCAGATGGATAGATAAGTCGAGCACTATTTAGAGCTTTACTCAAGTGAGACCAAGCTAGCGGATGATGCCCTCAACGCCAAAGAGGCCCTGCCAACTCTTGACCACCTGGACACACTTCCCACCATAACAGAAGTTAAGTGTGCTATAAATGAGCTTGCGTCTGGCAAGGCTCCAGGTAAGGATGGGATTCTAATAGAGGTTATCAGGAGTGGGCAAGACACACTCGCTCAACAGATCCACCAGCTAATAGAGCTATGCTGGCGAGAAGTACAAGTCCCACGGGATTTCAAAGATTCAAGCATTATAACGCTGTAAAAGAACAAGGGCGATCGGAGCGACTGCAACAACTATAGGGGCATCTCACTTCTGTGTATTGTTGGGAAAGTGTTTGCCAGAATTGTTCTGCGCAGACTTCAAAGTCCTGGGAGATCAAGTCTAACCTTAATCACAGTGCGGCTTCCGACAGAACCGGTCTACCATTGATGTGACATTCTCATTGCGACAAATGCAAGAAAAATTCCGGGAACAAAATCAACCACTGTTTATTGCCTTCATCGACCTCACAAAGGCATTCGATTTGGTCAGTCGTGAGGCTCTGTTCAAAGCACTAAAGAAGATTGGGTGCCCACCATCTCTTCTGTCCATTGTGGAATCGTTCCACACAGGCATGAAGGGTATAATCAAGTTTGATGGTGCAACTTCAGAAGAGTTTGAAATCAAGAGTGGAGTTAAGCAAGGTACTAACCCCCACCCTCCTTGGAATATACTTTTCTTCTACTGAAATATGCCTTTCGTGATCAGGATGCCGGTATATACATTCACTCACACTCAGGTGGTGGCCTCCATAATGCTCAGAGATTGAAGCCAAGACCAAAATTAGGAGGGTACTGATCAGAGAGTTGCTTTTTGCGGATGATGCTGCAATTATGACCCACTCTGAGGAAGAATTACAACATCTACTATCCGCATTCTCCAATGCTTGTTCTGAATTTGGTTTAACAATTAACAAAAAGATGACACAGATTATGTGACAAGGTGCACATGGGGTACCATTAATCTTAATTGACGACACCAAACTGGAGATAGTAGACCATTTTACATATCTAGGATCAGAGGTAAATAACAAATTATCCCTAAATCATGAAATCAACATCAGGATTGGCAAGGTAGCAACAACAATGAAAATGTTAGCAAAAAGAGTCTGGGAGAACAGGAAGCTTACTGCTAAAAGAAAAGTCCTCATCTACCAAGCCTGTGTCCTTAGTACTCTTCTTTATGGCAGTGAAACCTGGACAACTTACTCACACCAAGAGAAAAGTTTAAACAGCTTTCATATGCAGTGTCTGCGAAGAATACTTGGTATTAAGTGGCAAGACAAAAGTATTGGAAAGATCAGGTTGTGTGATGGTTTATTCCATGCTCAGTCTTTATAGACTTAGATGGATACGACATGTTAGGAGGATGGATGATGGTAGAATACCAAAGGACATCTTTTTTGGTGAATTACAGATGGGTAGGAGATCTCAGGGTCGGCCTCTACTACGATACAAAGATGTAAGCAGGACATGATTGATACAGGCTTTCATAATGCACACTGGGAGCAAGTCGCAGCTGAACGTGTTGCATGGAGAGAACTATCAGAAATGGAATAAAGACAAAGGAGAAAATGATTGCAGATAAAGCCACACACAGAGCGTGAGAGACATAAGATAGTGCATGATGGTGAAATGACCATGTTTTCACATGCATCCACTGTGGACAAACATTTGCAGCAAGAATTGGTCTTACTAGCCAATCTCGCCACCGCCATGGGTCGTAGTTATCATGCCTTTTTGAAGCACAATGTACCAAACTATCGTCTGTCAAGACGGAAAGGTGCCAACGATCTACAGTCTGCAGCTCAAACCACATGTGCACATGGCTGATTCGCCAATCTTGAATTGTGTATACATGTGGTTGCGTAATCTAATGTGTCCTGTTCTGAGGCACAGAATAATTATTTGTCCTGGTCTGTCCATGCGGTGGTCAAAATGTATACAATCACCAACTGTTAAACATTCTAGTAATTGAGTGCAAATAAAAAGATGACTTTCACTGAATACCAGGAGAACAGAAACAATTTTTATGTCAAAGAAAATGTTAATGTCAATATTTGATTTAACAAGAGAATGGAACATCCTTTACAAAGTTAATAACTTATAACATTTGAAGCAATCATAGTAGACAGAAGATGCGCGACAGAGATTAAGAGTAAAAATAGGTCCAGCAAAAACAGTATTTCACAAAAAGAAAATTATTTTATGCAAGCGGTCACTATCACTGAATGTCTAAAAGAAAGTACTGAAATGTTATATGGAATATGCTTTGCTGCATGGTAGTGAACTTTGAAATGTGAAGAAACAAATTAGGAAAGGAAGGGAGGCAATGGAGATGAGGTTCCATAGATGAATATTACAAATTCTTTGGACTACCAGAGTAATCAATAATGATTGTCTGGAAAATACTACTGAACGCAGCTAAAAGTAATAACAAATATTGCATTTTAAAGATTGATTGACTTAATGTGTTCTTTTGTGGCACATGTTACATGTTTGGATGAAAGCAGCACTACTAACATCACAAGTATTATATGGTTTCTCTCCAACATCTAATAACAATTAAATCTCAGCTTGAGAGAGACCAGAAAAGAAGGACATGTTAGTTGCTGTGATTTCTCTCCCTAAGCAATGATTCAGATAGTTTGTACTGTAAAAGACACCATAAGCATTCCATTTGCAAGATTTCCAGTCTGCATGTGTTCCCACATTGGCCAGAATGAAATAAAATATACAGATGAAGCACAAACATCAAATCTGAGGTTTTCTAGCAAGCATAGTGAACCATACTTAAATTGATAAAAAGTACATACAGACATTCACAAAAACCAGCATGGCCACATTCTAACATGTGAAGGAAAACCAAGGATAGAATACGAAGGGACTGATACAAGAAACATTTATAAATCAATCATGCACAGATGTGTCGATGCAGACATACACGAAATCAAAGAAATTAGCAGAAGTCAGACACATATAGAATGAGATTCATCAGGAAGCTTCATGATCAGCACTTGGGCTGAAGTGTTCAATACTGATAATCTGCATGTATTAATGTGGCACATCAGATGACAAGCTTGTATAAAAGTTGTATAACTAAACTACCATCCATTCCACTGGATTTCTCTGGTGTGTGTGTTCTTCTGTAGCATTTCAGATTGCCAGTTCAAATAACACGCACCATACACATCACATGTATTAGATGTTTCTTTTATTTATCACCTGAAGTTAAGCATAACATGATCTGCTCAAGGAAGTTGTTGGAAACAAGCATAACATGTGTGTGACTTCACTTATTCAAGCATTTTCCTGAAGCATGTCACATGTTCAGTTTGTATAAAACGGTTCCCCACACAGTCATCAAACAACCGCAATTTCTTCGTGTATGTGTTAGCTTGTGGTGCTACAAGTGGTAAGCTTGAATAATTGATGCACCATATTCATGCATTCTGTAAAAACAGCTCTGTAATGTTATCAAAATGGTCTGCCTAAGTAAATATGCAACACTATTACCACACCTGTGTTCCATGTGACTTTCAGAATGCCAGATTTACTGAAGAAGCACCAGAATCATATGTATTCATCTGTGGTACTTCTGAGACCAAACTGAGTTAGATGAGAACCACAAACATCACGTCTAAGAGGTTTCTCACCTATGAATGATTTCTAATGACAGTTTGAATTGTTATATTAAGTAAAAGAGGCACAACTATAATTATAGTAATTATAAAGCTCCCCTCCTGTACCCTGCCTCTACTTTCTCCTAGAGCAAAAGATGAACACAAACAATTACATTTACTTGGTATGTGGCGCGGCATATCAGACGATGAGTACCAGTAAAGAATGCACAACACAAATTAAATACATTTATCAGCTTTTTCTCTTGTGTGTGTTATCTTGTGGTACTCCAGACGTGAAAATTGCATAAAAGTTGCACCACATTCATCACACGTGTATGGTCTGTCTCCTGTGTGTGTTCTCTTGTGTACCTTCAGCGTGTGAGCTTGAGCAAAAGTTGCTCCACATCCGCCACACTCGTAAGGTCTCTCTCCTGTATGTCTCATCTTGTGGCGCTTCAGATTGGAAGTTTGAGTAAAATATGCACCACATTCTTCACACTTATATTTTGTCTTTTTTGAAGCTCCAGTAACAGATGTACCATGCTCATCACCGTGGACAGGTTTCTCAACAGTATGTTTTGTCTTGTGATACCTCAGCTTTGAAGATTCAGAAAAGGCTGCACCACATTCACCACACTGGTATGGTTTTTCTCCTGTGTGTATTCTCTTGTGGACCTTTAAATTGTGAGCCCGAACAAAAAATGACCCACATACATCACACTCATAAGGCTTCTCTCCTGTATGTGTTCTGGTGTGTGACCTCAGATGTTGTATTTGAGCAAAAGATGCACCACATATATCACACTCGAAAGGTCTTTCTCCTGTATGTGTTCTTATGTGGGTCTTCAGATGTGGAGCTTGAGTGAAAGAAACACCACATTCTCTACATTTGTAAGGTTTCTCTCCTGTATGTGTTCTCCTGTGGCACCTGAGACCTTTAGCTTGAGTAAACGTTGCACCACATTCATCACACTTGTGACGTTTTGGTGCCACCTGTGCTCTCTTGTGTGCATCTAAAATGTCATCGGGATTACAACTATCAAATGTACGATCTGCTTCTACTCTTTGAGGATTATAATTGGCATAACCAACAGTATCATCCAGTGACTCCACTGAGTCTTGTGTGTCTTCCACTTGTGTGTCTACATTTTGTAAATGACAATTCTTATTATTCGAAGATAATTTCATATTGGTGTCAGTCACAGAAAACATATTCTCTGACCTTTGACAATTGTCATGGTTTATAGATGTCTTATAACCATTTTCAGTAAATTTTGATTCTGTTTTACTGTTTCCTGTCATTTCTTGAATAATGCCACAACCTGTTATGTCTATTTTTGTACTGAATCCTTGACTTCTGTTCTCACAGATTACATCTGATTCTTCTTGTTTCACAAATTCTGTTGTACCATGCATTTCCATTTGTGAATGTTCTTGTATGGAGATGGAAGCACAACTTTCAGATGATGCTTGTACTTCTGAAACATACCACAGTAAATATTTTGTTAGTAGCAGCATAACCTGATAACAGACTATAAACAGATTCTTCTTCTTTCGTTGGCTTGAAATTTGTCTATGCCTGCAATGTTGTCTCTTGTATGAATATAACTTTCTTTTATAGTTCACTCAGGGGTCCATATAGTTTATCTTCCACTGATGTTTCTCTAGGCCAGAAGGTTTGCCTAGATATGTAGTCTTTGCTTGGTATGGCCAGATGCTCTATTTTCTCATGTGAAACAGCTATCAATGAAACTTTCACGCAAATAACAAATATGATATGCTTGCATGTAAGTAATTAGGATTCACATATCAGTTTGTTTTATGTATGTTTAATATGGAGTTCCTCACACTTGTGGTTAAGAAGTGTTTGTATGAGGATAAAGCCGTACATATGTAACCTGAACTATCTCACAGCTTTTGCAACTTGCAAGTGTGGATGATTAATGAACAAACACACACACAAATGAGATATGAGACAAGGATTCTTAGTGTACATCTTTGTTTTCTTCTACTGCATGGTATGTATATTGGTACACTGTCTGAAAACTGTCATTATTCTGTGGCCAGCATGTTTTACTTTAGTACAATGCTCTGTGTTGATTCTATATGCAGGGATACAGGATACCATGCCATTTCTATTACAAGGCTTATTGTAAATTTAAACCATGTCTAAGGACAATGCCATATGCTCCTCGCAAGTAGGACTTCTACTTCCTCTTTTTTTCTCTCAATGAAACACAGGCCCTCAACCACTCACCCCAAGCCTTCTTATTCCCTGAAATCTCCTTCAGCTCCCTGTATATCTCCCCCCCCCCCCCCCCCATATTCTTCTTCTCAGTCAAGGTTTCTCTCCTCAGCCTGTCTTTATCTCTCTCTCTATTTCGTTAACCCAATGAGCTATAGACAAGTGACTTTCTAATGATACTTTTCTCAGTGTCAGTCCTTCCCAGCAACATCATCTCTTGCTCACCAAGTATATATGTAATTCTGTCCACAAGCTCCACACTGCTAACTCTGTCATACCATGTTTGTTTGTTGTTGTGCGCTCGCTTGCCTTGAACCTAAGCTTAGTCCAAACACACTTCTAGTAGGGCTGGAATTAATTTTGCATGTGGATTAGCTTTCCCTATTAACAGTGTCCCTCGCCATCTGGCGAATCCACTCCGACTTCAGAGGTGCTTGTAATTTACGCCCCCAAGTCATGGACGATAGGTCAAAATTTTTAGTCCAACTGTGCAGTGTAGGAATTGAACCCCTCACCTCGGCATCAGCACACTGGATGTTTAAGAACATATGTTCTTATCCAATCAGTCATGCTGACCTACTCTGTCATATCATTTTATTCTGCACAGGCACCAATTATTGAAGACCAGTACGATTGATCATCATCATGTGCCATGATAGTAAGCGTTGGCGGTCACGTCTCGCCATCTCATTCAATCACCAAAGTCATGTATCAGCTCAGTGTTCTTGTCTCGACCATGCCAAGTAGTCAACCCATCCAGGTATTTACTTCTCTGCCTTCCTCTTGTTCTTTTCCCTCAATCTTGCCAGTTGTCACCAAATTCTCCAATTTATTTCTTCTCATAACATGACCAAGATATTTTGACTGTCTGCATCTAATTTCTCTAATCAGAGTACAATTTTCATTTGTTTCTTGCAGAACATGGTCATTGGTTTTTCTGTCTGTCCATGGTATTCTTTTCATTTTCTTCAGAAACCACATTTCCACAGCCATCAGATGTTTTTCAGCCTGTTTGCTCATTGTCCACGCTTCACATCCAAACAAAAACACAGGTTCTATATAGCCCGTCAACACTCTTTTTCTCATTACAAATGTGAGATTATGACAGTTTAAATTGGATGATATCATCAAGAGATGTAATTTAACTGATTGCCCGCTGGAGACCGTCTGATAGACCCCGTAACCCTTGTGCGACACCCGTGAACCACACTTTAGGCTTTTTATATATGGTGGTTTAAACTGAACCATTTCTCCATTCCAGTCCACCATTTCAGTGTCCCATTAAGTTAAACTTCAGAACGAAAGAATTACCTGGCTTCCGTGTGCAAAAATCCCGCATGACAAAGCAGAATACACATGAAAACATGTTTCGAAATGGATTTTTGTGATTCGAATTTTTGTGACATTACTTTCTGGTGAAGGACCTCATATATTTTAATAAAATTACAGTTTTAAACAGTTTTATATTATAGTTATTGTGATGTAAACGACTTTGTGATAGATTCGAAAACAAACCTGTGCAGTAGTGAGATAGTTATGTAGAAGACGGAAATAATATAGAGAAAAAAAATCTAACAGTCTAAGTACAACAACAATCAACCAACAATCTAAGAAAATGATGGTTTTTCCATTTTGTGTGAAAATGATGTACTTCATAATGTTATGATTTCATTGTGTTTTATTCGTTTTATGGAGCAGTTCTTGTGATATTCTAGAACCCAACTGGTGTTTGTAATAAAATTCACTAAATTTAACTGGATTAGCAGATTCGGATATGAAATAACGCCTTGGTAAGTGAATTTTTTTCATAATTTTTAACACTTTAATTTCAATTGTTATTACTAAAACTCTCATTATTGTCATAATATTTGTAACCTATCAATTTATTATTAACACTGTCATGTTCCTTGTGCAATCCTCTTTAATTTTATATGTAATACAATAGATCTGCTACAATTGTAACCATTTTAAAAGCAAGATTGTGGTATACCCCTAGTTCAAATTTTCTGCCTTGAATCTCTGTTTGGGTATGGCCATGTTTTTGTTTGGCAGGCAATCAGTTAAGATAATGGAAGACTATCATCTTAGTGAGAGACACAGAGAGCGGGAGATCCGTTGAAGTTGACCTTAATTGTGGAGATGACAACCAATAAGTTCTGAACAAAAGTGTAAACTGATTTTACAATTTAATTATAAATAACACCAAAAAAAAGCAAAATGATATTTTGCAAACTAAATAACAAAATCTCATATACTGTGAAAAAGAGAATAATATATATTATCAGAGAGATACATAGCCAACTGAATGATGGTGATTATTTGTGACTGACAAGGATAGATCACCATTCCTTGGCTCAGGATGAAGAATAACAGACTGAATAACACATGTGTAGGCTTTGTCTGTCTATTTGATCACATGTGTATTAAGGAAAAACATTTGCTGAAGATATTAAGGATTGCATGTTTTACATTGCATTAAGAAGCTGTAAGCTTAAAGCTCTGTGTGTGTGTGTGTGAGAGAGAGAGAGAGAGAGAGAGAGAGAGAGAGAGAGAGAGAGAGAGAGAGAGAGAGAGAGAGAGAGAGAGAGAGAGAGAGAGAGAGAGAGAGAGAAAGAGGCAGTCAGGCAGACAGGAGGGTGAGGAGATGAAAGAAGAAAAAGAAGAGGAAAGAGGAGGTGGAAGGAGGTATTCACAGAAGGTATTTGCATTATAGACTTAATAACATGCCTAGGCTTTGTCTGACTACTTCTTCACAAGTGGAGTAAGCAAACAAATTGCTAAAGATGCTATGAAGGAGTTATTATGCACATTAGATAAAGAAGAAGTCAGCTTAAACTATAGAACAACAGAGGAACTACAAACAAAATGGTGGGGCCCATCATGTGAACATGACTTTAATGTATTTATTATAAAATGTGAATTTAAAGAGAAGGTGTAAAAATAGAAGCAGTAGAGGTTGAGGAGAAAGAGAGAGGCAAACGTGGAGGGGCAACAGTAGAAACAGAACTAGAAAAGTAGAAAACAGACTGGGGTAAAAAAGGTAGAAGAAGAAAGTTTTCCATGAGTTTATAACTCAATGATTCCAACCTTGACTGGGGTGTTCTAGGTATTCTTCAGGTGGTTCTGTCTTGACACACGCCAGCATGTCGTCCATCTTGTCACAGACTTGTGTCTCAGTGGGACTCTCTTCATCAGAACTGTGAACACAGTCAGTCTGAAAAGATTGGTAAATGATACGTTTAAACAAACATGGCTCGCCATAGGGGATGGACTCCCTATGGTCATATTTTTGTCCTAAACCTGCAACTGGCCTTGCAAGCCGGCAGGGGATCTTCATACTGCTAGTAGAAAAACTAAGAAGTATAAACGGACTGACCCTAATGGATATAGACATGGCAATGTTAAAGGACTACGAGGTAGATCAGCGATTAAAAAATAGGCACAATGAACGTCTGTGGTTTTAATAGTAAAGAAGAAGAACTTATAGAAACAATGAAAGAGAGGAAAATTGGACTGATGGGAATAGCGGACACCAGAATAAAGGGGGAAGGGTGCATGGAGATCCACCACAGTTACACGTTTGTCTACTCTGGAGTGGAACAGCAAGAAAGGGCAAGACACGGTGTTGGCATAGTCATTGAACCACAGCTAACAAGAGTAATACTAGAAATAAAATATATATCAGAAAGAATCCTAACAGTGAGAATAAAAGAACAAACAGTTACAACATATGTACAAATATTCGCACCATGTAATACAAACAATAATGAGCAAGAATGCGAGGACTTCTACGAAGACATACATGACGTGCTAAATAAAATAGATAAGCAGGACAACATCATAGTTATGGGAGACTTCAACACAAAACTAGGACACAACAGAGCAGGCATAGATAAACATCTGGGAGCATTTTGAGACCAACATAATGAAAGAAATGATAACGGAAGTAGACTGATAGAGCTATGCAGCCAACACGACCTCTTCATAACAAACACATTCTATAAACACAAAGACTCACAAATATACACCTGGTATAAATGAAACGATCTAGACACTAAAAGCCAAATTGATTTTATATTAACAAGAAATAACAGAAAGAGAAATATATTAGATACAAGGGCAGTGGCCAACTTAGGTATAAACACAGACCACAAAGCAGTCGTTGCCGCAATTAGAATCATCAGCAGAAGGAAGCAAAGACCAGGAAAATACATGCCATGCGAATCAGTAAACTAAATACCCTTAATGACGAGGCAGTGAGGGAAAATTATGAAAAAGAGCTAACTGAAATCTTTGTAAAATTACCTATAGAAAGAAAGACAGTGGAAGAAGAAATTGAGATGTTCAAATCAAGCATTTTAAATACTGCAAAGATAACGTGGAAGCACACAAAAATGCAACACAGTGATAAAGTTAGTGACAAGTGTTAGTTAGTAACAAGTTAGTGGAACGCAGAAGTAAAGAAAGCTGTAAAAGACAAAAAGGAAAAATATAAAAAGTGGTCGAAGAGCAAACAGAATGATAAAGACTTTAAAACTGTATCTGAGAATTCCATATGAATAGTTCTCATATCCAGATAGGAAAAAGTGCAATTACATTACAAAAACATTAATTAAAAGTACAAATGTGGAAATACAAATGTAGCAATACTGTTCAGACTGATATCCTGAACATATAATAACAATAAAACAAAAATTACTCACTTCAGAATCTGGTTCCAGTTTTATACTGATACTTGGCCAGGGACTGTGTGACTCCATGTTTCCTGTAGTCAGTGAACAGATAATGATCAATTGTCAACAAATCCAACATAAAGTGTTGAGTTCAGTTTGATGTTTTGTTCTATTATTATAAATAATGTGGCTGTCTGCTCAGTCCAGGTTCTATTTGTTCTATTATTATAAATAATGTGGCTGTCTGCTCAGTCCAGGTTCTATTTATTCTATTATTATAAATAATGTGGCTGTCTGCTCAGTCCAGGTTCTATTTGTTCTATTATTATAAATAATGTGGCTGTCTGCTCAGTCCAGGTTCTATTTGTCCTATTATTATAAATAATGTGGCTGTCTGCTCAGTCCAGGTTCTATTTGTTCTATTATTATAAATAATGTGGCTGTCTGCTCAGTCCAGGTTCTATTTGTTCTATTATTATAAATAATGTGGCTGTCTGCTCAGTCCAGGTTCTATTTGTTCTATTATTATAAATAATGTGGCTGTCTGCTCAGTCCAGGTTCTATTTGTTCTATTATTATAAATAATGTGGCTGTCTGCTCAGTCCAGGTTCTATTTGTTCTATTATTAAGCCTGATGTGGCTGTCTGCTCAGTGCAGGTTCTATTTGGTCAGAAGCCGATCTGTTCATTCCTTTGTTGTTTGTCACTGACATCACTTAATCTCTACACAATGATCCTGCTTATTATTTCTCCCAGGAAGTGACAATAACATTATACATCAATAATTGTAAATCAATTGCATGTCCTGTTTCTTTGACGTCTTCACCTGATATCCTTCTCTCCAGCCTCACAGATTCTGCTCAATAATTTGTGTAGTAATTTTGTTGGAATCATTATACAGTGGAGTCTAGATAAGTAGAAGCCACAGGGGTCAAAGGAATTTGTTCTACTTATCGGAAATTTATTCAATAAAAAAAGGTCGCTTAAAAGTCGACAGGGTTGACTTCATTGCACCGGGTTTTATCCCATATGGCTCGGTCTCTTTCAGCAACGCGGAAAGCATCGCACAAAGCACGATCTCCGTAGCTCTAGCGATGGCCCACAGGAGTCTCCGAAAAATTTAACTCATGAACCAAAGGTCGCGGCCCGGAATC
This sequence comes from Cepaea hortensis, assembly GCA_963921405.1. Classification (NCBI taxonomy): domain Eukaryota; kingdom Metazoa; phylum Mollusca; class Gastropoda; order Stylommatophora; family Helicidae; genus Cepaea; species Cepaea hortensis. The sequence goes on along the minus strand of OY992876.1, from coordinate 483,182,454 downwards.
GAACCCACAACCTTCGAAGCCCGAGTCAAACGGCTTGACCACTTCGCCACAAAGACTCTTAGGCGAATCATAATCTGATGGGAGATGCCTTGAAGAGATTAGAACAAGAATCACCATGGCGAAAGTAGCCTTTAGCAAGATGAAAAACATACTGACCAATAAAAAGATGTCAATTAAAACGAGGAAAATAGTGTTAAGGTGCTACATAGAGCCTGTCCTTTTGTAAGGATGTGAAACTTTGACAATGAGCAGTCAAACTGAAAAACATCTGCAGAAATGTGGTTTCTGAGGAGAATGCAAAGAATACCATGGACAGACAGAAAAACACAGTTAGTGAACAAATAAATAGCAATACAATATCAGAAATGTTGAAATGTTTAATGTGAGGGCTGGTCTAGCGTTCGTTGTCTCGGATGGCTGTGTGAGGTGCACCAAAATGGGATCTTCCCAGCCAACGTAAGTTAGCGAGTAGACTACAGTAGACAAATTAAAATCATAAATTGATTAGAGAAATTAGACGTAGACAGTCAAAGATTTTTGGACTTGTTATGAGAAGAAATAAATTGGAGAACTTGGTGACAACTGGCAAGATCGAAGGGAACAGACCAAGAGGAAGACCAAGAAGTAAATACCTGGATGGCTTGGCCACATGGCATGGACGAAATAGGAACATTGAGCTGATCCACGACTCTGGTGTTCGAGTGAAATGGCGAGTCATGACCGCCCACACTTTCTGGCATGGCGCACGATTGATTGATTGATCAGAAATTCAACTTATCCAGACTGCACACACACTAATTTACACTAACACCTTGCAGTAGCATTGAGCAAAATGATTGTACCACTTAGGAAACACAGTTAGTGAACAAATAAATAGCAATACAATATCAGAAATGTTGAAATGTTTAATGTGAGGGCTGGTCTAGCGCTCGTTGTCTCGGATGGCTGTGTGAGGTGCACCAAAATGGGATCTTCCCAGCCAACGCAAGTTAGCGAGGCAGGCGTTTCTAGAATGTAACCGCATCGTGCAGCCAGGGTTGTGGTTTGAGTGGGCAAAAGAGCAAATTTGTACGACCGTTCGACAAAGTCTCGATAAGCGCCCACTCTCTCGATGAGTAGTGGGCCTGCAGTCAGTAAGCTGGTATAGCTTTTCGATCAGTCCTGCCAGCGTAGCTTGAAAGCTCGTCGGTAGGCGTCCAGTGGTTTTGCATGTATCACCTTGTTCTGGGAGAGCGCGCTTTAGCGATGCTACTCTTGGCGTGCGTGTGCGTGAATAGTCCGTCTGTGGTTGATCCTGCCAGTAGTCATATGCTTGTCTCAAAGATTAAGCCATGCATGTCTAAGTTCACACTGTCTCACGGTGAAACAGCGAACGGCTCATTAAATCAGTCGAGGTTCCTTAGATGACATGATCCTACTTGGATAACTGTGGCAATTCTAGAGCTAATATATGCTTACCAAACTCAGACCCTCGCGGAAAGAGCACTTTTATTAGTTCAAAACCAATCGCCATTGCCCTTCGCGGGACGCGGCGTTTCCACTGGTGACACTGGATAACTTTGAGCTGATCGCATGGCCTTACATGCCGGCGACGCATCTTTCAAATGTCTGCCCTATCAAATGTCGATGGCTCTCTCGATGTGTCTCCACCTTGCCGTGGTGGGGGAGCTGGCATGTCCCATTGACCCCATGTGCTTGTCGATGGATGAAAACTACATATCGGACAGCTCATGGGATAGGGGCCAGACTAAGCGAGACACAACCTGTTGCTCTGCAGGTAGACTGAGGATAGCAGTCAAAAGTTTAATTTGTTTAAATCAGGCGCATGAAGGAAGAAGTTCTTGGTCCGGACACATACGCTAAGGCTCTCTGTCAATGGTTGAGGCTAAATGCCTCTAAGCCATAAACCCTCGGATGTGGGAGCCGGGCCGATACCCACCTACCGAAAAATGGAGGTGAGATATTGAGCATGCTACATGCCCAGTTCACATACTTGTCCAAAGGCTCTCAGCTGGGGGATATGAGGGATCCCCGGATGAGAGGGCCAGGCCGTTTATCGCTCTCTGCTGCACGGAGGTAAGGTGCTGAGCCGGCAGCACATGTAGCCTACCTCGTGAGCGAGTACTAAAAGGTAGAAGAGGTGCCCCAGTCGAATGAAATGGTTACGAAAACTGTCTGTATCTAACTCATAGAGAGTGTAGACAAAAGTGGAAGAACGTCTCAATAACACGAAATGGAGCGCCATGACTAGCAAATCCATTGTGTGGTCCGAAGTCAAAAGCAAAAGCTTACCTAGTGGATGTCGCCAGCAGACTGACCGTTCCTGGTGTGTACTTGAGCGACCAGTGGCAAGTGAGATGCGCAACAGACGGAATTGAGGAACTAAAGCAGCAGTCTCAGAGCAATATGTGCTGGCTCTGCAAATATGGAAGCCTCCTTGGATAGTAAGGGAATGCCATGGTTTGCCCCTGCCTTCCCTTGAGGGTTGACCGTGATGTTGATCGTTCTATCTTGACCAGCTGAGATGTGGGCGACATCACAACAATAAGTCTAACGTGCCTCGAAACCCGTGGAAGGCTAACCTCATTAAAAATGCCTGCCGAAGCCGGAAGTGCTGTCTTACGGGTGTCAAAATAAAAATTGGCACTACGCATTTATGTCCGAGTGAAATGTCTCGTCCGAATGGCTCTCGTGCTAGGAACAGCTCTAGCTACCTAGTTTCCGAATGCCGCTCTTGTTCGAAACAGCTCTGACACGGTAGTTTTCCGAATGTCCGCCGTGCCTGGAACAGCTCTGATGGGCACAACAACAAGCACATGTCCAAAAACTCGCTGAGTGGATACTGTCTGCAGACCTGTCTGGTTTGTGCGGGAACTGCCCGGAGCGAACGAAATGCCCAATGCCCAATATATTGAAGTGAGGAATTAAAGCAGCCATGAGCAGGACGTGACGATTCCCTCGGTGAGCCCAGCAATGGTGGTCTCATTAGTGAATACCCAATTTAAAAATCATGATCAGAAAATGTATGCTAATCTATACGGCATACGGTCTGGAGAAATTAGTCCTGCCTCTGCTGTGGATTGATTCATTGAACCCAGACCGCTTATTTCGCCGACTATCAACCGTGATTGCGTTACAAACTAGCGAGTGAACGTGTTATGAAATTTCTTCTTTTAACTCATTCGGTACCAAACTTGAAGTGCCAATAATTGTTGTTGGGTTATTGCCATTTTACCCATTATCGGAGCTGGAGCTCATTTTCATTCCAGTCATCATGGCGTCAGGCTCTATCCAGGATTTTGTTTCACTATAATAATCTTCAAACGGGAGATATATTTATTACACTACTTACTAATTACGTTGTAGATGATATCACGCTGCGTAAGACTGATGTAATTCCAATATCCAACATCAACAAGCGGTGAGATATTGTTGCAGTCCCATATTGAGCGTCAACAAGCCGCCATTTTCCACTGAAGATGACGGAAGTGAACACAAGCACCAGGAGTGATCTCCTTGAACAAACGAGTCCAGCTTGACGTCATTGTTGTTAAAGTTAGATATCCTATACAGAACATCGCAATCAAAACCGGCATTTTTGCTGTTGTGATATCTAGGCAAGTTTTACATTCAGTAGTTTGCCCTTGCTTTCTGAACGACCAGTACCCACACCATTTCGCAAAAAAAAAAAAAAAAAGAAAAACCAACGCATGACCGTCTGCTTTCAAATCGCCAGCAGCTGTGTTTCGAGCGCGGGTGTGCAGGATTTCGAAATACGTCCGTAACTCCTTCGCCTGTACTATAGTTAAAAAAAAAAGAAGAAGCCAATTGCTGCTTTATGAGCATCAGAAAACATGGTAGGTCATCTGTTGATCGGGCATATCTTTTGGTATTGATTTGTTGTGATTTAGCTTTCCCCATTACCAGTGTCCCTCACCATCAGGCTTACCGACTCCGACTTCAAAGGTACTTGTAATTTACGTTCCCAAGCCAAGGACGAGAAGTCAACATTTTAGTCCAACTGACTGGTGTAAGGGTTGAACTCGCTATGGGCCCATCCATTGCCCTTCTCTCCTCGATCACCGTCTAGTCAGCAAAACGATGGGCTCGCTCGTTGTCTTTCAGGCTTCGGTGTCTGGGGCAATAGCACATGACCAGTGTTTAGTAAAGGAGAGCTTGGTATATGAAACTCCAACCTCAAGTATGAGAATGGAGATGGAGGCGGCTATTGCAGCTTTCTGCTAGTTGAAGAACAATCTGTATACGCATGTTGTGATTGTAACTGATTCACATGTGACAAAGATAAAGCCTGGCATGCTTTGTACAGAATGACATACATCTATTCAGAGGTGGCGGTTTGTCAGCATTCGCTGAATCTTTTTTTCCAGGACACTGCTGTTTCTGGAAATGAACAGGCAGATAGATTGACTGGTGCCGCATCATTGAGAGGTGATTTGATGCATGATGAGGCAGATGTGGTGAAGGTCTTCTGGTGTCGCATCATTGAGGGGTCATTTGATGCATGATAAGGTAGATGTAGTGAAGGCCCTCTGGGAACATGTGAATAGTGCAGAAGAACTGATTGACTATTATGATATAGAGAGAATGCGGCAGCAAGGGGTGGTTAGAGGATCTGGTCGACAGTCGTCACTCAGAGGTAAAGTTAGACAGACATAATGAGATTGCAACGGGCGCCATTAGTAGTAGAAATCTTCACTGGCTGTTGAAGATGAGGACTGCGTGCTTATGGGAGTGCCCCGAATGCAATGATGACGGTTCTTGACTCAGCTCAACTCAATGTCCCGGTACATAGATCAAAGTTAGCTGAACTAACTATAATGTGCTGAGTGCGTTTAATGTTTAATCACGTGACAAAGTGATTGACAGTTGCACTGAAATGAGTGCTGTCATCCACCCGGAAAAGTCAGCTGTTTTGTGGTACTCTCTGGACAACAGGATTGTAAGAACTGATGTCCCAAGCCTCATGATAGATGGTAGAAGCGTCAACAGAGAGAACAAACTGAAGTATTTGGGAATCACATTTGGTCAAGGACCATGTGGAGTCGGTTGTGACAAGATCTCAAAAGGGACTCAATGCACTTAAAACTATGGCTGCAATGGACATAGAGCAGAGAATGCTTTTCACACTATACCAGCACTTGATCCTCTCAGTGATTGATTATGGACTAGGACTGCTCACTGTCTCAAAGTGTCAATTGGTGAAATTAGAGCGCATTCAGAACGAAGCTATGCGGGTCATTCTGGGATGCACCCGAGATACCCCAGTAGTGTGTATGCGTTACATCCCTGGTTTGCCGACTGTTGCTGGTAGGCTCAAGGTGATACAGGCGAAGGTATACCTCAGGGTAGTTGCTGACACAGATCACCCGTTGCATGAGGCGCTGGACGTAGTTAAGGGTCAGAGACTGATAAGAGGGAAATCATGGATGCGATCAGACAGGTGTGCATCTTGGAGAACATTAGGCGAGGAGAGAAGTGGGTCAGAGTGCCAGCGGAGTAGTCAGACTTGTGCAGAGTTATAATCACATTGAGCCGGGAGTGCAAGGAGTGGACAGCAGGGGCCACGGAAGTGGAAATCCAGCAACTAATTCAGGATCATGCTCGCCCGGGCGATGTGATTATATACACAGATGGTTCGGTGTTGAGAGGCAGGAGAAGTGCCTGGGGGTTCTTAGCAAAAGCTAATGGTCGCCGTTTGGTGCAGGAGAGCCTGGCATATGATACCACAACACCTAGCTTAAGAATGGAGGTGGAAGCGGTCACTGCAGTTTTCCGCTGGATGGAGAATACGACACACACACACACACATCGTGATTGTAACTGACTCAATCATGCTGAGTAGGGTGAGGACAGGCAAGCTTCGTGCGGAGTGGCTTGCTTCGCTTCGGAGGTCACGGGTGATAAGCATCGCCTGGATCTTTTCTCCGGGGCATGCTGGTGTGCTGGGGAATGAACAGGCGGACAGATTGGCTGGCTCTGCAAAACTTGGTGGAGTATTGATGCATGACAAGGCAGACGTGGTTGCGGCCTTGTGGGAGCACGTGTACACCACGGAGGAGCAAATGGATCACCATGGTCTGGCAAGAATGCGACAGCGAGGGGTGACGAGGGGATCTGGCCGACGATCGACGCTCAGAGGAAAGGCGAGACGCACATATAATCCGATTACTACTGGTACTATTGGGATTGGAACTCTTCGCTGCCTGCTGAGGATGGTGACGGAGCGCTTATGTGAATGCCCCGAATGCTGTGATGTCGGTTCCTCAATCAATCAATCAATCAATCACGTGTGTTTTATGAGGCAAGTCCGCACCTTGGTGCACATGTTCATTGAATCGCTCAGTGCGCATACGTGTGAATCTTTTGCTTGCAGAGTCAGCTTAGGGTTTTGATTACAGGTATTGTTTCCACCGTAAACCAGCTGGTTGTCACCGCAACAACATCACTTGCTTTCTTGAGTTTTTGCATTTTATGGTAGCTGAGAATGTACATGATCAATTTAAAACAGCAGTAAACCAAACACCATGTGTTGCTGAAACGATCATCATCATAATCTTCCACTTTGCAGTCAAGTGATGTGGGGAGGGATAATTGGCTCCCTAGCGCCCGATGGGTGGCGTGGGATAGTGTCATTCCATGTGATTGTACAAATGTCTTTGATGTCGTCAATCCATTTTCTTCATGTGCGTCCTCTAGCCCTCGTAGTACTACTTGTTCTGTGATGTAGGGCCAGTGCTGGTAGTGGATGGGGTTGCATTCAAGCGAGAAAGCCAACCATTTGATTTTCTGTCTTTCAGTATATGTGGCACATGGTGTTGATCCCACTTTCTGTCTGATGACGTCATTTTTAAATTCCGTTTCGGATAGTTAAAATGGCAGCTGTCCTCAAGCATCTCATCTCACGGATGTTTATTTTCCGTAAGTGTGATTTGGATTTCGACCTTCTGTGATCATACTTCCAAGATATTTGAATTCTTTAATTTGTTTCAGAGATGTGCTATTCATCAGTATACTTAGTGGAGCAGGAGATCTGCTAACTTCGTTGCTGAACCAATGATCAGATATAAAGCCATTCCAATACCCACTTCATCTTTGAAATAATTGTTGTCTCCGTACACCAAATCAAACTGTATTTATAAATCCCAGTGTGTGTGCCAAACAGCTTACATTAGTAGAACCACAATGGGCAAATGGAGTAACCAAACATGTAACAATATGGGTGAACAAGAAAGTTAATGAGTCTTCAGGAATTTCTGTACAGTCGACAGACAATACAACTCTAAGCTCGAAAATTTCTCAATACCCGCTAATTTTCAGCCATAAAGATAGCACAGAAAAGACATTTTGTATTCATTGAACAATAAGCGATTGCACAAACACCCAAGGCGTTAGCAGTTAGGCAATTTCAAACAATTTTGTGCAGACAGAAAGACTGTTTTAAAATAGCGATTACTAAGAGCGGTCAGGCAAGATTACAACAACAGTGAATGCATAGTGAGAGCAACTGGAGGACACTCAGAACCCTTCACCGTAACATCCGGAGTACGACAAGGTTGTGTCCTGTCCCCTCTCTTGTTTATAATATATATAGACAACATATGTAAAGAAACCAGCCAAACAGAGACGGCAAGAACACCGCGTGACGAGAACACAGAAGAAGAACCATCTGCAAATCTAACCATTAGAGAACTCCTGTTTGCGGATGACCAAGCACTAATAGCAAAATCAGAAGCTGAATTACAAGACCACATGAATAGTATAAACGAAATGTATAGGGAACATAACATGAAAATTAGCACAAGTAAAACAAAGGTATTGACTATAACTAAAGAAGAAAAAGCAACAACGATTCACCTAAACAAACATCCCTTGAAACAAGTAAAGAGTTTCAAGTACCCAGGAAGTCATCAAATGGCAAATCAGAAGACGATATCGAAAATAGATGAAATAAGGCAAACCAACTCATTGGACAAATGACACCAATACTAAAGAACACACATGTATCAATAACTACTAAGAAAGCACTTTACAGTACAATCTTCCTACCAAATCTATGTTACCAATGCCAAACCTGGACAATGACAGAAAAAGAGAAAAGATAAATCACAACAACAGAAATGAGATTCCTGAGAAGAATACTCAATGTATCAAGAAGAGATAAGATCAGAAATGAAGAAATCAGGACTAAAGTGGGGGTTATAGCTGCACTAGATTTTATTAGAAGGCAGCAAGTCAAATGGTTTGGCCATGTAAGTAGGTTACTAATAGTATACCACAACAAGCAATGATGTACATACAGGGAAGCAGAGGAAGAGGCCGACCACGTAAACGATGGATGCAGGGAATATATGGGAATATCGATACATGAAGCCCATAAGCGGGCACTCTCCCGCTGTTTATACTTCACCTCGACATCGCAAGGTACAAGAGGAACATGATGCGATGAGATGAGTTGAGATTACTGTGGGAATAACAAATATTCCACGTTCAAACAGTATCAGTTACTATGTGTTTTAAACATCTCACCAAAGTATAATTCATTCTATACGAGATAACATTCCACATCATGCACCTGATGAGATGCAACGAAATATGCCAGGCAATCAATCGTACAACCTTATGTTTGTGCCTTCTGTGTTTAACTTTACTAAGGAAAAACATTATTTAGAAAACCAACTTAGAAATAGTAAGTATGTCCTTTACAGAATGTAGCAACCGATCTCAGCATTTATGTGGCTGTGATTTTCTAGATACAAATTGAAAAGCACAACAAAAATATGGGGTTTAATAACAACATAAACAACTAGAGACCCAGTAACAAACAAATACTAAATAAACAATCCCCGTGCAGACATCAGGCCACACCTTGTCAAATTCATCCACCTCTCAACGTTCAATAGCGGCCATACAGTTAACAAAACGAAGATGTGTCACATATTGTATTCAACAAACATTACACGATAACTCAAATGTGTTGAAGCTTGAAGACATTCGGAGTTTAAAGCCAGTGTTGGTTCAGATTCATTCATTCAGTAGCATGTCCTTTGCACAATCTCACTCCCATAACATCCTTCCAGAAAACCTCTCGATCATAAGCAAGATGTCCCGCGTCCGATACACCCACCTGGAGATCATCCGCCACATCCTGCACCCATCTTCTCTTTCGCCTTCCTCTTCCTCTCTTCCCAGGCATATACCCCTCCACTATTGTTCTCTCCAAACTTTCGTGACATTTCAAGTGACCAAACTATTTCAAGTTTCTTTGTTTTATCGTCTTTAATAGCCAACCTTCTTCAATATTCAGCCCCTGAGGTATGGATGCATTTGTTCTTTTCTTTATCCAAGATATTCTTAGAGCTCGTCTATAACATTTATATACAAAGGCATTTATGTGCTGTTCAGCTTGCTTAGTAAGTGTCCAGGTTTCACAGGCGTATGTTGCAAAAGGAAAGATGCATGCTCTTAAAGATCTAATTTTTGTAATTCTGTTTATACTTCTCCTCTTGTTGGGCAGATATAAATGCTTAATAGTGAATCTGCAATTAGTTGGGATAAAAATGTTCCACATTTGACCAGTATCAGAGACAATGTGTGTTGTGTATTTCAATCAAAAAGATTAATATAGTCACTTCATATCATATATAACTCTTTAAACATTCAGCACAACCAACTACTGGCAACGCTGATCGTATTCCGGTACGAACCTCAGGCCTTGTCAACGTCAAATGGAAGCACTAGACTCGAGTTTCGCTCTCGTTTGACCTCGTCAGTATTGCATAACCTAGACTGGACCCTGGATCAAACCCGGATCACTGCCGTGTGCCATGGGTGTGTGTCGTGCGCCTATTGTTACTAAGACACATACTTAACTTACTGGTCCCCGATAGGGAAACTGTTTTCTTTCATACAACAACTGCACTCGGAGACGGGCTTTTGGTCCGTCCCAAAATCAGGAACGTTTATTCACACAAGCGAGCGTCACAAATATAACATCGACCCCTCGTTGCACAAATGAAGTACCGACGCCATAAATCAGGTCGGTACTAGAAACATGATATTCGATAAGTATGTACACACAGCAATCTATGTACAAACACTCACGCTAGCATACAATCTAGCAATTGCGCTCACGCTGCATACACCCGTCAGTGTCTCACTGTGACCTGTCCATGCACTTATAATACCTGGTTCGTACTCAAGTCCCTGTCAACGGGCTGTATGTCTTCTACACCTGTCCTGTCAGCTCAGTCTGTGGCGTCTCTGTATATAGTTAGGTATCTGACACTGTGTAGCCTCTAAACCATGTGGCACACACTAGATGTGACTGAATTATCACACTAAAATATCGCAACGTCACCCATCGTAGGCTATAGCTAAAAACTATATATATATAACGTTCTCTTATGTCCTGATGAAGTGAGTTGTTCCCACTTATATCTTGATGAAGTTATATATATATATATATATATATATATATATATATATATATATATATAACTCTGCAGTAAACATTTGACAGGACATTACGTATATGTGAGGCGTCACCGCATCCAACATAAGTTATTATCAAACTCCATTAAATTGAGTCTTGTATGTCTTCAAATCAAATCAAATCAACTTTATTAGGGTCACAAATTGGGCGCGCAGGCCCGTCTTACATTCGGCCCTTCCAATCACTCGTCTTTCGTTCATCAAGAGCATTATACATTTACATAGGAAGAAAAATAAACATTGTGAAATGAATGTTGTAAACATAAACAAGGCAAATTACCATGTTATGAGGCCCATCTCCCACGTACCAATACACCACCCTACCCACCCCCACCTACCCACACACACGCACACCAAGGGACACATACATACCCCACCAACCGACCCATCCCCCTCCCGCACATCCCCCACCCACACTCCCCTCACCTGTTCCCCCAACCAAAACACACTCGCTACCCACAAACATTCCCCCACCAACCCACATATCCCACATACACATCCTAACCCACACATCCTCTCCCCATCCCCCAGCCACATCTCCATTGACCACATATTTCCCACCCACGCACAAAATCCACCCCTCCCCCCCCCCCCCACACACACACATCTCCCTAACTACCCATACATCCCCAATCCACTCACACACACACCCCACCATCCACACATACATCCTCCACCCATCCATACATGCCTTAACCCGATCCCCCACTACACAATCCCCCACCCGCACATCACATAATCCCCTACTACGCAATATTCCCAACCCACGCACCGCACACACACATATCCCTCACCAACACATCCCACCACCTACACACCACACACATATCCCTCACCCACATACCACACAACATTCCCACCCACACAGATACCCTTACCCATCCACCCCACATAATCCCACCCATACACCACAAAAATCCCCCATCCATATACCTTACCGACACAATATCCCTAACCAACACACCACACACCTCTTCCCACTCACACATGCATTCCCTACCCGTCCACCAACACACACTCACTCACGCACACATCCTCCACTACGCACCCACACACCAAATCCAACCCCAAACATCTCTCAATCACAATACCCCTACCCACACTTATCCTCCACCCACTCACACATCCCACCCCGACACATGCACATCCCTCACCCACCTACACATCCCTAAGCCACTAACACACCCCCACCCACACATTCCCCATCCACGCACACATCTCCCACCCACACATGCCCACATACTTCCCCCAACCACCACACATCCCCTACTCACCCACACACACATTCCCCCCACCACACACATATCCTCACCCATACCACCACACCCCCACACCATGCACACATCCCCCACCAACACACATATCTCAAACCCACACACCATACACTTCTCCCCACCCACCCTTGCATCCCCAATCCACCCAACACAATCCCCTACCCACACAACCCTGCCACCCATACATACTTCCTCAAACCACCCACATAAACACACACACCCCACACCCACATCCTCCACCCATCCATATCCTCCACCCATCCCCCACACTCCTACTTTCACCCCACACATCCCACCAACACCCACAAATATCACTACCCACAAAAACCCACACACCCCAACCCATCCAAACGCATACCCCCACCCACACATATCCCGACACTCACACACATCCTCACATCTAGACACATACAAAATGTCTCATGTTAGCATTGAAACTAGTATGAACAAACTCCCACACTTTACTCACACACATACACTGACAATTGTCATGAGCAGTCTCATAAAAATGTTAAACATGGAGAAAAATGTGTACATAAAAAGTATGTGACGTAAACATAGTGATGCTCCCACACACAGAGATACACACAGAGAAGACACACACACACACACATTCACTCTCATGCTCACTCATTCTGTCTCTCATTCACACTCACTGACTCTCTCACTCAAACTACAGTAATGTACATATGTTTATATTATACATGATAAAATCAAATGGTATTTAACTGATAATATGACAGATGAGAATACACAAACATACGGATTCGCGTGTTACATAACATGCGTGTTACATGACATGCATCTGCTCAGCTCTCTCTCTGTATTCTTTCATATACACACACTCACACGCATGCGCGTGCTCACACACACTAACACATCAACTCTCGCACTGTCTCACTCTCACACACAATCTTTCACACACACACTCACTCTCTCAATCACACTCTCTCACACATACACATACGCATGAACGCACTCCCTCACTCACTCTCACACATACACTTACGAATGCATGCACTGACACATTCCACTACCATTTCTCGCTCAATCACTCTCTCCACACACACGCACGCACACATTCACTCTCTCTGACACCCACTTTCTCTCTCTCTCCCACACATATATAGTGAACAATTATAATGAACGATTATAATAAACAATTATACCAGTAAATGAATTATGGTGGCATATAGTCGGTATGGATGTCTTGATGAAGTGAGTTGTTCCTCCTTGTATGTCTTGATGAAGTGAGTTGTTCCCCCTTGTATGTCTTGATGAAGTGAGTTGTTCCCCCTTGTATGTCTTGATGAAGTGAGTTGTTCCCCCTTGTATGTCTTGATGAAGTGAGTTGTTCCCCCTTGTATGTCTTGATGAAGTGAGTTGTTCCCTCTTATGTCTTGATATATTCCCTGTTGTATGCCTTGGGAATTGAGATATTCCTTGTTGTATGCCTTGGGAATTGATACATTCCCTGTTGAATGCCTTGGGAATTGAGATATTACCTGTTGTATGCCTTGGGAATTGAGGTATCACCTGTTGTATGCTTTGGGATTTGAAGCTGCTGATAACTTAAAGGCAGAGGTCACCAAATTGCATTTTTTTAAAAACATAGACAAAAAAAAAGAAAAAAAAAGCAAACAAATAAATTGAAAGAATGAACTTTATTGTCAAAGGGTTAAAATTGGGCATGCAGGCCTATCAAACATTCTGACCTTCTCATCTCTCTTCTTTCATACATTATTCTATCCATACATCACTTTTGAGGTTAAGCTTTGACAATAACAACAGTATCAATATTTGCATTATGAACACAAAAATCATTATTACATGACTCACTAATATAAATTATTGTTATGACAAAGGCTCAGGGAGATGTACTGTACCACCAACAGGAGAATTATCTGTTTACTAATGTTATTATCATGATTATTAATAGTATTATAAACAATGGCCACAGGTGATTTGACCACTTGAATGTAGGCTTTTTCTGGGTTGTGTTCTATCACTTCTTGTATTAAGGATGTATTGAGATTCATAGGAAATAAACCAGGTGTGAAAGTTGGAGGATACAATCTAAATATGTGTTATACTGATTAGGATAAAGTTGGAGGTTTAAATATAAACAATCTACACTATGCAGATGACACAGCATTTATGGCTGAAGATGTATACTACTACTTTCGTTCGCTTGAAATTTGTCTATATCTTCAATGTTGTCTCTTGTATGAAATTCACTGTCTTTTTTAGTTCACTAAGTGGTCCATAAAGTTAATCTTCCACTGTTGTTTCTCTAGACTAGGTTTGCCTGTATATGTCATATTTTGGTCTGTCTTGGAGTATGTGATCTACATCTGTGGCATTAATCCACATGTCCACATGGCTGAGTCACCAATCTTGAATTGTGTATACATGTGGTTGCATAATCTATTGTGTCCTGTTCTGAAGTGCAGAATAATGATTTGTTCTGGTCTATCCATAAAATCACTTGAAACGCCACGAAAGTTTGGAGAGAACAATAATGGAAGGGTATATGCCTGGGAAGAGAGGAAGAGGAAGGCCAAAGAGAAGATGGGTGCAGGATGTGGCGGATGATCTCCAGACATCTTGCTTATGATCGAGAGGTTTTCCGGAAGGTTGTTATGGGAGCGAGGTTCTGTAAAAGGACATGCTACTGAATAAATGAATGAATGAATCCATACAGTGGTAAAAATGAATACAATCTTCAACTGTTGAACATTCCAGTAATAAAGTGCAAAATATACAGATGAAGCACAAACATCAAATCTGAGGTTTTCTAGTATGCATTGTGAACCATAGATAAATTGATAAAAAGTACATGCAGACATTCACAAAAACTAGCATGGCCACATTCTAACATGTGAAGAAACACCAAAGATAGAATATGAAGAGACTGATACAAGAAACATGTATAAACCAATCATGCACAGATGTGTCAGTACAGACATACACAGGATCAAAGAAAGTAGAAGTCAGACACATATAGAATGGGATTCATCAGGAAGCTTCATGATCAGCACATGGGCTGAAGTGCTCAATACTGATGATGATGTTCATGTTTTCATGTGGCACATCAGATGACAAGCTTGTATAAAAGTTGTACAACTACCATCCATTCCATTGGGTTTTCCTTCTGATTGTGTTATTCTGTAGCACTTCAGATTGCCAGTTCAAATAAAATATGCACCATACACATCACATTTAAAAGATGTTTCTTTGATATATCATCTAAAGTTAAGAATAACATGATCTGCTCAAGGAAGTTGTTTGAAACAAGCATAATATGTGTGTGATTTTACTTATTCAAGCATTTTCCTGAAGCATGTCACATGTTCAGTTTTTATAAAAAGGAAAGTGTTGCACAAAGCACGAACTCCGTAGCTCTAGCGACGACCCAAAGGAGTCTCCAAAATAAATGCACTCATGAACCGAAGGACATGGCCCAGATTCGAACCCACAATCTTCGGAGCCCGAGGCAGACGGCTTGACCACTTTGCCACTGAGACTCCCAGCACCTAACTGTGCTACGCATGAAGCACCAGAACCATCACAGCTGATATAGTTTTCACAAATGTATTCATCTGTGGTACATCTGAGACCAACTCCAGTAAAATGAGAACTACAAACATCACATGTCAATGATTTTCCACTTATGAATGATTTATATAAAGACAGATTTTTCTTGCACTCGCTCGCTTTGAACTCAAGCTACTTCTAGTAGTGCTGCACTGAATTTTGCACGTGGATTAGCTTTCCCTATTAACAGTGTCCCTCGCCATCAGGCGAACACACTCCAACTTCAGAGGTACTTGTAACTTACATCCCCAAGTCAACAACGAGAGGTCAATATGTTAGTCAACTGTCCGGTGTATGGGGTTGAACCCCTGACCCCGGCATCAGCACACAGGGTGTTTAAGAACATGTATTCTTATTTATTCGGCCATGCAGATCTCCTAATGACAGTTTGAATTGTTATATAAAGTAAAAGAGGCACAACTATAATTATAGTAATTATAAAGTTCCTCTCCTGTACCCTGCCTCAAGTTTCTCCTAGAGCCAAAGATGAATACAAGCAATCACATTTACATGGTACGTGGCATATCAGATGGTCAGCACTAGTAAAGAATCCACAACAACAAATTAAACTCCACATTTATCAGCTTTTTCTCGCGTGTGTGTTAATTTGTGGTACTTCAGGCCTGAAAATTGCGTAAAAGTTGCACCACATTCATCACATGTGTATGGTCTCTCCCCTGTGTGTATTCTCTTGTGGCACTTCAGATTATGAGCTTGAGTAAATGTTGCTCCACATCCGCCACACTGGTAAGGTCTCTCTCCTGTATGTCTTCTTTGGTGCCGCTTCAGATTGTAAGATTGGTTAAAAGATGCACCACATTCATCACACTTGAATGGTTTCTCTTCATTCTCTGCTGTCTTGTGGAACTTCCGTTTTGAAGCTCCAGTAACAGATGTACCATGCTCATCACCGTGGACAGGTTTCTCATCAGTATGTGTTGTCTCGTGGTACCTCAGCTTTGCAGATTCAGAAAAGGCAGCACCACATTCACCACACTGGTATGGTTTCTCTCCTGTATGTATTCTCTTGTGGATCTTTAAATTTTGAGCCCGAGCAAAAAATGATCCGCAAAAGTCACACTCGTAAGGTTTCTCTCCTGTATGTGTTCTGGTGTGCGACCTAAGATGTTGTGCTTGAGTAAAAGATGCACCACATATATCACACTCGAAAGGTCTCTCTCCTGTATGTGTTCTTATGTGGGTCTTCAGATGTGGTGCTTGAGTAAAAGAAACACCACATTCGCTACATTTGTAAGGTTTCTCTCCTGTATGTGTTCTCCTGTGGCGCTTGAGACCTTTAGCTTGAGTAAACGTTGCACCACAATCATCACACTTGTGATGTTTTGGTGCCACTTGTGCTCTCTTGTGTGCGTCTAAACTGACATCTGGATTATGAGTATCAAATGTGTATGGTGCAACAGTATCATCCAGTGACTCCACGGAGTCTTGTGTGTCTTCAACTGGTGTGTCCACATTCTGTAACTGACAATTCTCATTATTCAAAGATAGTTTCTCATTGGTGTCAGTCACAGAAAACATATTCTCTGACTTTTGATAATTGTCATGGTTTATTGGTGTCTCATAATCATTTTCAGTAAATTTTGATTGTGTTTTACTGTTTCCTGCCATTTCTTGAATGATGTTACAACCTGTCTTGTCTATTGTTGTACCAAATCCTTGACTTCTGTCCTCACATCTTACTTCTGATTGTTCTTGTTTCACAAGTTCTATGTTACTATGCATTTCCATTTGAGAATGTTCTTGTACGGAGATGGCAGCACAACTATCAGATGATGCTTGTACTTCTGAAACATACCACAGTAAATATTTGGTTATCAGCAGCATACATCCGATAACAGACTACAAACACATATGATAATATTAATGAAATATTACCACAAGTGTTACGTACAGATAAAGATTGACTGTATGTGACTGTATCCTGTCAGGAGCTTATGTTCAGGGATAAACTAGTCCTCAAATGTAAGAGACATACTTTTGATAGATAACTCAGGTCTTAACAACAATGTAGTACAACAATCACAAACCCATAGCTTGGTCTTGTCTGATGCACATCCACGCAAGTTTATACTGGAACTTTGACATGGAAGGTAATTGTTGAGATTGATTGATTGATTGATTGATTTAAGAACCAACATCACAGCATTCGGGGCATTCCCATAAGCGCTTTGTCCCCATCCTCAGAAGCCAGCGAAGAGTTCCAACACCAATAGTGCCTGTAGTGATTATATGTACGTCTCGCCTTTCCTCTAAGCGTTGAGCATTGGCCAGAACCCCTCGTCACTCTTCGCTGTCTCCTTCTTGCCAGACCATGGTGATCCATTTGCTCCTCCGAGGTGTGCACGTGCTCCCACAAGGCCGCAACCACGTCTGCCTTGTCAAGCATCAATGTTCCTCCAAGTTTTGCAGAGCCAGCCAATCTGTCCGCCTCTTCATTCCCCAGCACACCGGCATGCCCCGGAGAAAAGATCCAGGTGATGCCTGCCACCTGTGTCCTCCGAAGCGAGGCAAGCCACTCTGCACGAAGCATGCCTGTCCTCACCTTCCTCAGCATGCTTTCTGAGTGAGTTACAATCACAATGTCTGTGTGTGTGTATCGTATTCTCCATCCAGCGGAGAGCTGCAGTGACCGCCTCCATCTCCATTCTAAAGCTAGATGTTGTGGTATCATATGCCAGGCTCTTCTGCACCAAACGTCAACCATAGAAACCTTGGACACAAGTTTAGGTATCATTTAACACAACAGATGTTCATTTCTAGTGTTCTATACTGTCTTCAGGAGTAACCTGCAGTCTGTGAAGAACATAATCTTGTATGATGGTTGCAGCTCCATGGGGAAGATTCTCAGCGCACGTTGTTTACCCGTACAGTGAAAATATTTTCAGAAATATAGAAGGTATGGAAGGAATCATCATTGGGGAATTATGCATCAATAACATTAGATATTCAGATGATGCAGTCTTAATTGCAGACAAAGAACAGGACCTGCAACATTTAGTAGATGCGGTTGTTTGCACACAGTGAAAAACTAGAGTTAGAATTTAGTTGTAAGAAGACAGATTATGGTCGTCACTGGGAAGAAGGAAATACAACAATGTAATATACAAGTAAATGGGTATATTCTTAACCAAGTGAATCAGTACAGTTATCTCGGAACAGTTATAACATCAGATGGGAGATGCCTTGAAGAGATTAGAACAAGAATTGCCATTGCGAAGGTAGCCTTTTGCAAGGTGAAGAACATACTGACCAATAAAATGATATCAATTGAAACGAGAAAAAGAGTGATGAAGTGTTAAATAGAACCTGTACTTTTGTATGGATGTGAAATGTGGACAATGAGCAAACAGGCTAATAAACATCTGATGGCTGTGGAAATGTGGTTTCTGAAGAAAATGCACGAACACCATGAACAGACAGAACAATTAATGACCAAGTCCTACCAGAAACAAATGAAAACCGTAAAATTATTAGGGAAATTAGATGTAGACAGTCAACATTTTTTGGACACATGAGACACATAAATTGGAGAACTTTGTGACAACTGGCAAGACTGAGGGAAAGGAAACAAAGGGAAGGCAGAGAAGTAAAACCTAGATGGCTTGGCCATGTTGTATGGTTGAGACAAGAACAACTGAGCTGATACATGACTCTGGTGATTGATTGAGATGGCGAAACATGACCGCCCACACTTATCAGCATGGCACATGATGATGACATGATTAATCTCAGTCTTTTTCTCGTCTCAGCTTGTCTTTAGGTATTTTTGTAATTCATTAACCCCTATGAACTATAGACAATTGACTGTCCAATTATACTATTCTCAGATTTTCTCTAGACACTTTGAACATAAAGTATGTTCAATGTGTCCTTCCCAGCAACAGCATCTCTTGCTCACGAAGCATATATTTAATTCTGTCCACAAGCTCCATGCAGGTAACTCTGTCATATCATTTTATTTGGCCTATCTGCAAAGACAGAAATTAATGAAGACCAGTAAGATTACAACAGTTTAAATTGGACGATATCATCAAGAGATGGAATGGAGATATAATGGAAGCTTGCATCATCTTAGTGAGAGACACAGAGAGCGGGAGATCCGTTGCAGTTTAACCTTGATTGTAGAGATGACAACCGATCAGTTCTGAACAAAAGAGTAAACTTGTTTTTACAATCTAATTATAAATAACACATACAAGACACACTAAAGAATAATTATATTTTGCATATGAGAATAACAAAATCTCATACATTGTGAAAACAAGAATAATCCAGACTATCAGAAATATACTTAACCAACCGAACGATGAATACGGGAGAACGATGAGAGAGAGAAAGGGGAAGGGTAGACAGACAGACTGGAGGATGATTAGCTGGCGGAAGAAAAAGAAAAAGAGGAAAGAAAAGGGAGGTGAAGAAGAAGGTATTAAATGATGTTGTATTTCACCGATTCTAACCTTGACTGGGGTGTTCTATGTATTCTTCAGGTGGTTCTGTCTTGACACTGGCTGGCATGTCATTGTTCATCTTGTCACAGACTTGTGTCTCAGTGGGACTCTCTTCATCAGAACTGTGAACACAGTCAGTCTGAAAGGAGTGGTAAATGATACATTTAAACAAACATATTAATTATATACATGCATTTGATTTGTTTGGGTTGTAAAAGATCACATTCAGAGATTCATGACACAGACAAATCACAATGATAGAGACATTAGGAATGTACACAAATATGTGTATATGCACACTGATACACACCTGTATCTATTCTCCATTTCTTTGTCTTTTTCAACATCCCTTTCTTATGTCACACATTCAATTTTCTGTACCTAATTCCTAGTTTTTGTATTCACTGGATTACCTTCAGTGTTCTAAATAAGTATTATTGTTTTTGTTCATTTTGTTTAGTTTGTCTTGTCCTTAGATAGAGACTCTGGTTGAAACATTCACAAATATCTGGTTGTTTTTGTTTAGTCCCCTAGGACAAATCAGTGGCAAAGGGGTTACGGACGCAGTGTGTAATTCCGAATACCGCATTCAAAATACAGCTGCGGGCACATTGGAAACAGACCTCCCTGTGTCGTTTAAAAAAATGAAATATTATAGGTGCCGGTCATTCAGACAACAATGGTAAACTACTGAATGTAAACTACCCCAGGAACTACAAACAGCCTACAAATTATGGGGTTGACTGCCACGTCCTGTAAAGGATATGCAATTAAATTAGTCCTCTGGTCATGTTTTGTGTTTATTCAAATTCCTGATACAGGAAACCATGGTAGCTCAATGGATAGCACACTTGCCTTCTGACCCAGTGATGTATTCAAATCACCATCTAAGCAAGGATATGTTTAAAACACTGAACCAGTGATGTATTCAAGTCACCATCTAAGCGTAAAATGGGCACATGGACATGTTCTTGGAAGTAAAGGCATTGGTCATGATAATGACATCAGCCACAGAGAGCTGATTGGACTACAGTCACATGATAATGACATCAGCCACGGAGAGCTGACTGGACTACAGTCACATGATAATGACATCAGCCACGGGGAGCTGACTGGACTACAGTCACATGATAATGACATCAGCCACAGAGAGCTGACTGGACTACAGTCACATGATAATGACATCAGCCACAGAGAGCTGACTGGACTACAGTCACATGATAATGACATCAGCCACAGAGAGCTGATTGGACTACAGTCACATGATAATGACATCAGCCACGGAGAGCTGACTGGACTACAGTCACATGATAATGACATCAGCCACGGAGAGCTGATTGGACTACAGTCACATGATAATGACATCAGCCACAGAGAGCTGACTGGACTACAGTCACATGATAATGACATCAGCCACAGAGAGCTGACTGGACTACAGTCACATGATAATGACATCAGCCACAGAGAGCTGACTGGACTACAGTCACATGATAATGACATCAGCCACAGAGAGCTGACTGGACTACAGTCACATGATAATGACATCAGCCACAGAGAGCTGACTGGACTACAGTCACATGATAATGACATCAGCCACAGAGAGCTGACTGGACTACAGTCACATCATAATGACATCAGCCACAGAGAGCTGACTGGACTACAGTCACATCATAATGACATCAGCCACAGAGAGCTGACTGGACTACAGTCACATCATAATGACATCAGCCACAGAGAGCTGACTGGACTACAGTCACATGATAATGACATCAGCCACAGAGAGCTGACTGGACTACAGTCACATCATAATGACATCAGCCACAGAGAGCTGACTGGACTACAGTCACATCATAATGACATCAGCCACGGAGTGCTGACTGGACTACAGTCACATCATAATGACATCAGCCACGGAGTGCTGACTGGACTACAGTCACATGATAATGACATCAGCCACGGAGTGCTGACTGGACTACAGCCTCATGGGACTAGCACCATTTGTGCAATATGTCTTAGGGCAGGTACAAGGGCTCTTTACTTTACTGCTTGGCATGATGATGCTTGACATGATGATGCTTGACATGATGATGCTTGACATGATGATGCTTGACATGATGATGCTTGACATGATGATGCTTGACATGATGCTTGACATGATGATGCTTGACATGATGATGCTTCAAATGACATAACTTCACAAGAGTTAGACACACCAACATGAGTCAGACACACCAACATGAGTCAGACACACCAACATGAGTCAGATGCACCAACATGAGTCAGACACACCAACATGAGTCAGACACACCAACTTGAGTCAGATACACCAACATGAGTCAGACACACCAACATGAGTTAGACACACCAACATGAGTCAGACACACCAACATGAGTCAGACACACCAACATGAGTCAGACACACCAACATGAGTCAGACACACCAACATGAGTCAGACACACCAACATGAGTCAGACACACCAACATGAGTCAGACACACCAACATGAGTTAGACACACCAACATGAGTCAGACACACCAACATGAGTCAGACACACCAACATGAGTCAGACACACCAACATGAGTCAGACACACCAACATGAGTCAGACACACCAACATGAGTCAGACACACCAACATGAGTTACCAACATGAGTCAGACACACCAACATGAGTCAGATACACCAACATGAGTTAGACACACCAACATGAGTTAACACACCAACATGAGTCAGACACACCAACATGAGTCAGACACACCAACATGAGTCAGATACACCAACATGAGTCAGATACACCAACATGAGTCAGACACACCAACATGAGTCAGACACACCAACATGAGTCAGACACACCAACATGATTTAGACACACCAACATGAGTCAGACACACCAACAATGAGTCAGACATGCCAACATGAATTCACACACGCCAGCTTGAGACAGACACACCAACATGAGTCAGACACACCAAAATGAGTCAGACACACCAACATGAGTCAGACACACCAACAATGAGTCAGACATGCCAACATGAGTCAGACACACCAACAAGAGTTAGACACACCAACATGAGTAAAATACATGCAAATCTACAGACTGATGGGAAAGACTTCAGTATTGTATCTGAGAATGTCATATGAATATTTCTGACAGCCAGACAGAAAACAGTGCCATTACATAGGAAATAAAGAGTACAAATGTGGAAATACAAATATTGCGATACTGTTCAGACTGATAGCCTGAACATATAATAACAACAAAACAAAAATTACTCACTTCAGAATCTGGTTCCAGTTTTATACTGATACTTGGTGAAGGACTGTGCGACTCCATGTTTCCTGTAGTCAGTGAACAGAAAATGATTAACTTTGTACATGAGATATTCTTTGTAAATATAAAATATGAGAGAACTTCAAATGAAAACCTTAAAAGTGTGATAGAAATTACAATAACCATGCCATTGTCTTGTAACATGTCATTATTGTTGTTAAGGATGTCAAGAGTGTTACGCATGTGACATCACAGTGCAGACAAACACGGTGATGTCAAAAAGACAGTTTAACCCTTTACAAGGCACACGTTCCAATTTTTAACTCTGAACGGGCAAGATTTTTCAGGTTTTCAGTAATATTTAGGGTTACGTTAGTAAAAACATAAAATCTAAGGTGTTAGTGAACAGATTTTTGTGAAATAAAAAACAAAATGAAGGAAAATGAATGCAGATTTATTATTTTACTCACATGTGAAATAAAAAATCCAATGTTGCCAGTAACCTGCACAAATATTTACAAAATACAACATATTGTTTGTGATTGTCAGTCATCTATACACTATTTACAAACACATTTTTAGAATCAGAATCACTTTATTCAAAGTCCAAGAGATCGGAAGTGTGTACACTGCTTACGCTGATATCACTGATATCTAGCTCCGATTCATAGTCAACTTTGTGCACTTCAATGTCACATAAATTGAACCGGGTGAAATCCCCGCTATCATTTGAAGAATCATCGAAATCCATTTGGAAAAACAAAGCAAAAAAACTCTGAAAACTATTTTAAAAATCTGATCAAACACTTGCAAATCACGCCCACACTATAAAGTTATCAGCAAAACTGGACGTAAACAATGCAAAGTCTTGAGATTGCGTGTTTTCAATCATTAGTTGTCACGGACGCTTTCAGGCAGTTTGCCCGTTCCGTAATAAAGACGTTTTCGGCCGCTGAGCCCTGGGTTAAAGATGCTCTTATCTCCTTCCTATAGACAATCAAATTATGTTCTTTTATCTGCTGTTATCTCCTTCCTTACTTCTTTAATAACGTCTGAGCATTTTTCTTGAGTTCTGACCTCAGCAGCTCTGATTTTGATATTTATGTCACCCTTTACAGCAAAGATATAGGCCATGAAAACTGCAGAAGAAATGCATTTAACAGAGGATACAGAGAAAGACATGGCTCTCTTCACAGAGTCAGTCAGTTGTTTCAATACTGAAGTACAAATACAATAAACCAGAAGACTTGAGAGCAGCACTTCATTGACTATGTTAGAAACTGAAAAGGGTTGTAATATAATTGATCCCATCACATTGCAATATGCTTGAATTGAATGGGCTGACATTTTGGCTAAGGAAGATTAACTTACTCAGCGTGATATTGACATAATCTATAATGAACTTACAGAACCAAGTGAAATCAGAGCACCCAGGTCACCATTCGTGTTAATGTCTGAACGTATACAGAGAGGAAGAAGACTTCTGTCGAAATGCGATGTATCTTTAAATTTAGATATTTAATTACAAAGATTGGTGTCTATTATTTCAATGACATACAATAAGAATATTTTATAAAATGTAGAAAATATTTTTTTTTTGGGGTTGCATATCCCTTACGGGACATTGCAGTCAACACCAGCATTTTTCAGCTGCTGTTGTTGTACTAGGCAAGTGTTACGTTCAGTAGTTTGCCATTGCTTTCTGAACGACTGGCTCCCGTACCAGCACGTTATAACACAATGCGACACGGTCTGCTTCACAGCTGAGCTTCGAACGCCTGGTACCCGGCTCATGAACCGCGTTCGTAAGCCTTTAGCAATGGAGCTGGTCAGAAAATATTGGATGTCTATTAATAAGCAAAGCAAGTGCGCATCAACTGTATTTACAAACCAAACATTTCATTATGTAGAAGTTAAGCACCAATATGTGAATGGTGAAGAGACACTTGGCTGATGCAGTCAATGCTGCACTAACCACCTTTACTTGCCACATTTAATGGCAACTATTTTAAGCTGGATTGACCTGGGAGAATTTCATTGAGTGAAGGTCCAAATACATGATCATAAGGCCAGCATGCTAGCTACTGTGGCATTGCAGCTCCCTTGCCTATGTGTGTGAGTTTCTATAAATTCAGTGTCCAGCAATTAATGTAAAAGCTCTTTTATCAACATTTTTTTTTATTCAACTAATGGTACCATGTAGTTTTTACGCATTTGCCAGCAAATAATACTAGGTATGCTAGCCATGCCACAACCCAAACTGATATACCGCGCCACCCCTGTGTCCCCAAAAATGGCTTTGTAAAGACCTTTCATGCTTACCACGTCATTCATTCATTCAAATATCATGTGACATTAACAAACGCCATCTTAAGTTCTGCAGAAAAGGTTAGTCTAACATTCTATGCAAAGCGATTGGTTGAAATTATCATGGTCTTTTAAATAAACTTAATTATTTGGCAAAAATTAAGTAATTTTATATTCTGGAGCTAGTTTACTTAATTTTACCATATTTTTAGAAGGATATTTGAATTCTGCACCATTATTACAGATATTTGGAGAGATTCATTGCGGATATCACTTGATTTGTCGTTAAAAAATATAATTCTGTGGGATGTTATTTCGTCTTTGTGAATGGAACTCCAAGATGGCGGCTGCTGGCCGTGGACACTTTTAATGCTCAAAATGTGCAATATGAACTACTAAAGTTAAAGAGAATACACGTTTAATTATTATTAATAATTTATTTGTATACTTGTACTATTTTTTTTTATCATTTAACATGATGGAACATATTATTGAAGTCAGTTTTCATATACGTCTATGACCCATTTGAGACAATCTCACATGGACCGGAAGAGGAGATAATGATACACGCTGAAGAGCTCCAGAATTATGGGATTCATGACATTTTAACCCGAGACACCTACACTAAAATGTGAATATCTCCACTTAGAATTGACATACAGGTATCACTGAGGTACCATTAGATTTGGTTTTTCAAGGCCAATCTTTCTCATTAGTAAATACTCAATTTTAAATCATGATCGTACCTGCTAATAATACATATTTATATGTGATATGAATATTAATTTATTAATAATCCAGAGCTATTTAACATAACTTCTTCAATTCCCACTCTGAGACAATATAGTACTATATTTCCCTGTTATACACTAGCTAACTAGCTGTTATAACTAGCTATAAACTAGCTTATGCCTTTCGTGATCAGGATGATGGTATATACATTCACTCACGCTCAGATGGTGGCCTCTATAATGCTCAGAGATTGAAGGCCAAGACCAAAATTAGCAGGGTACTAATCAGAGAGTTGCTTTTTGCGGATGATGCTGCGATTACGACCCACTCTGAGGAAGAATTACAACATCTACTATCTGCATTCTCCAATGCTTGTTCTGAATTTGGTTTAACAATTAACAAAAAGAAGACACAGATTATGTCACAAGTTGCACATGTGGTACCATCAATCTTTATTGATGACGCCGAACTGGAGATAGTAGACCATTTTACATATCTAGGATCAGAGGTAAATAGCAAATTATCCCTCGATCAGGAAATCAACATCAGGATTGGCAAGGCAGCAACAACAATGAACATGTTAGCAAAAAGAGTCTGGGAGAACAGGAAGCTTACTGCCAAAACAAAAGTCCTCGTCTACCAAGCCTGTGTCCTTAGTACTCTTCTTTATGGCAGTGAAACCTGGACAACTTACTCACGCCAAGAGAAACGTTTAAACAGCTTTCATATGCGGTGTCTATGAAGAATACTTGGTATTAAGTGGCAAGACAAAATCACAAATACTGAAGTATTGGAAAGATCAGGTTGTGTGACGGTGTATTCCATGCTCAGTCTTCGTAGACTTAGATGGATAGGACACGTTAGGAGGACGGATGATGGTAGAATACCAAAGGGCATCTTTTTTGGTGAATTACAGACGGTAGGAGATCTCAGGGTCGGCCTCTACTACGATACAAAGATGTGTGTAAGCGGGACATGATTGATACAGGCATTGATAATGTACAATGGGAACACGTCGCCGCTGAACGTGTTGCTTGGAGGGCAACTATCAGAAATGGAATAAAGACAAAGGAGAAAATGATTGCAGATAAAGCACACACAGAGCGTGAGAGACGTAAGATGGGGTGCAAAATGGTGGAAGTGACCATGTTTTCACATGCACCTACTGTGGGCAAACATTTGCAGCAAGAATTGGTCTTACCAGCCACACTCGCCACCGCCATGGATCGTAGTTATTAAGCCTTTGTGAAGCACAATGTACCAAACTATCATCTGTTAAGACGGAAAGGTGCCAATGAAACTAGCTAAAAAAATGATAGTTCCAAAGCAGATACTGTAGTTAGGGGTGTCAAGTGTTAGGGCTACACAAACTATAGGCAGGCTGTGACATAATAAGGTGTAGTGACCCGTTCCCGTCCTCGTCACTCTCCCCTCCCAGACAATCGCAGGCTGAGATGACCGGAAACCTGCCTCTGATGGGGATTAAACCCAGACAACTGAATCGGCAGGCTATGCCACCACGAGTCCATGTTAAAACTAGCAATTGTATATTTTAACTACCGTTCTATACGGTTATAACTGATAACCCATTCAGTACCAGGTTGTCACACTCATTCAGTATGAATTACCCGAAGTGTCGTCAGTTGGGATTAATTTATTTAGCCAGTTTATGTTTTTGTTTATGTTAATTTACAAGGTTTTTATCCAAGATTTTGTTTAATCAAACTGGTTTGCTTTTATTTTCTTTTAAACTGAAGACAATGTATTAGACTATCTAGTTTAACTTACTGTGTGCGTCGTAGAATATATCACAGAGACTGTTGTAGTTCAGCGTCCAACATCCGCAAGTGAACTGTCAGCAGACAGTCTAGATTCCCATATCCACCGTTAACACGACGCCATTTTGTCCCAGAATGAGGCAAGTGCAGGAGTTACTGTCCCTGGTCAAGCTAGTCCAGCTCGGGTTCAGTCTTGGTTGAAAGTTAAATATATATATATCTCTTCTCTTCTTCAGCGTTCCGAGCCATTGAGGTTCTTTGCTGCAAATACAATCCGTCTCCATTCGTCTCTCTGGTGGACCTTCTCTTGCCAGTCGTTGATTCCAAGTGCTTGTAGGTCTGTACATGTATTATCTCTCCACCGCCTTCTTGGTCTACCTCGGGGTCTACGGTCATTTATTTCCTGAGTGTAAGCGAGTTTTGTTTCCCTATTATCTTCCATTCTTTCTATATGCCCCTGCCATTGTAGTCTATTAGCCTTCATGATACCAGTGATTAGCGGGGACTTAAACAGATCATAAATGTCTTTGTTACTTCTTCTTTTCCACTCTCCACTTTGTGTATCCCTAATGGGTCCAAAGATGCGTCTTAAAATTTTGTTCTCAAAGGTTTGTAACAAGGCTTCGTCTCCTTTCGTTGTACTCCAGGTTTCAGAGCCATACAGCACAACTGGTCTGATCAGTGTTTTGTATATTGTGATCTTGGTGTTACGAGATAGCGCCTTTGATTTTAGTAGATGTTGTAGCGCATAGTATATCTTATTTCCAGAGTTGATTCTAGTTTGTATTTCTTCCCTTATGATGTTGGAGCAGTTGAAGATTGTACCCAGGTATTTGTATGTTTCCGTTCTTTTAATGGTCATATTATCTATTTGTATGTGGCCAGAGTTTCTAGCCATTCCGTCTCTTGAAATTACCATATATTCTGTCTTATCTTGGTTGATAACCAGCCCCATCTGTTGGGCTTTTCCCTTTAAGTGAGTCGATATTTCCAATGTCTTTTGTTCACTTTGCCCTATAATATCTATATCATCTGCATAACCAAGCAGCTTGGATGTTCCTCCAATATCACATTCCTCCTTTACCTTCCTTACAACTTTCTCTAGAGCCAGATTGAAGAGTAGCGGCGATAGTGCATCACCCTGTTTCAAGCCAGATGTTATTTGGAAGGGGTCTGATTTCCTGCCTTTATATGTTACTATATTATAAGTATCTTCCATGCATAGTCTGGTCATGTTGATTAACTTCCTTGGTATTCCAAATTCCTGCATAGCATTCCATAGACTATTCCTATGGACACTATCATAAGCCTTTTTAAAATCCACAAAAATGTTATGGAGATCTCTTTTATATTCCCAATGTTTCTCGGCTATTTGTCGTAAGATAAATATCTGATCTATTGTTGATCTGTTTTGTCTAAAACCCGCCTGGTAGTCAATATATATATATATATATATATATATATATATATATATATATATATATATATATATATATATATATATATATATCACTTGATGGGGGTCATTTAGACGTTCACAATATGATTGTTTAGATGTACTCAACAACAACCGGAGTAATACTAAACCTCATATTAGGGATAGTCGTCGGCCAAGGCCCATTATTCACATAATTACACTTTACAGGACACAGCAGTCAACATCAGCATTTTACCGCTGTTGATGTCTTGGCAAGTTTACGTTCAGTAGTTTGCTATGTTGATTTCTGAACGACCGGCTCATTACCAGCATGTTAAAACCAGCGCGACACGGTCTGCCGCCAAATCGGTCGCCGCTGTGTTTCGAACGCGTGGTAAGCGGCTCACGAATCGCTTTCGCAAGCCTTTAGCCATGGAGCAGGCACATATAGTTCATATAGTTATAGCAGAGCCATAAAAAAAGTCACAGTGAATGTAGCGAGACTCCCGACATGAAGACAAGAACGGAGCTAGTGCCCAGCCATTGTACTTCCTTATAATTTGACATAGTGCAGCAGGTTACATTTAAATCAGTTACATTGCAAAGGGTAAGAGCACTTGATCTGAAAACTTTCGGTGTGCTGATGGCGAGGTAGCGGGTTGAACCCCTACACAGGTCAGTTTGACTAAAATGTAGACTTCTCATCCTTGACTTGGAAACGTAAATTACAAGTACATCAGAAGTCGGGGTGGGTTCACCCGAAGGCGAGGGGCACTTGTAATGGAAATCTAACGCACACACACACACAAAATAGTCCAGCGTTACCTACGCTAGACTTCAAAGCAAGCGAAGGAAAATGTTTAACAATAATAATAGATAGCGCGAATGACTGTGAGTTGTCTGTAAACCTGGGGAGGTATAGACCATTACAATTTCTCCTCCCGCGATAACATTGTCTACTCTATGCGTGGTGCATGGCATCTATTGTACTATTTGTAGTGCGTAGATGTCCGCGTTCTACTTTCTAGTCCCGCACAACATCTTCCAACCTCGACGTTTGTAGTTTCTTTTCTGAATACCCCCTCCAACAGGCAGACTGCCTTCCCGGGCTTGTAGGCTCTGAATGTCCACATTTCCTGTCGGACTTTGCGACCCTAGCCTTTGTTCTTACAAGAATTTCCACAAGACATTGTTTGGCATTCGCTGTGTCCTTCACGTAGATGGATTTCCTTCTTCTAGGGTTTATGAGCTCCATCAGCCACTTTGCTGTCTTATTTTGTCCTCAAGCATAGACTTTTGCCAAGGTGCACAAATGTGAATTCCATTCCAATGTTAGTAATAGTAATGATCCCCCCCCCCCCCCACTTTCTGAGCGACCGGCTCCATACTCTCATAAGTCACTGGCGCGACTCGAACCGCTTCCAATTCTCGTGCGCTCACGTCAACCACGAGAGTATTCGGGGTTACGGACAAAGCTGCTAACGCCTCGACCAGGGAGACCAGTAGTAATAGTAATGACTTATGTCACAATAAAGGAATTACACTTGCATTTCACAACACATGACAATACATCAGTTTAAGCTGACTAAAGGTGACAACATCGATTTCAATGCACGGGATTTAACTGATCGCGATACATCCGCTTCATGACGCTGGCCTTTCCGAGGGAAGAATGGCTGACTGGTAGACATACATAGCGGCGAATATTTTCCTTCCACTTCTTCTCTTGCCATTCACAGACCCTCAACCAACTCATTCTAAGCCGTCCTATCTCTAGCAATCCACTAGTATCTCCGTCCATATTCTCCCAATATTATACAATCCACTAGTATCTCCGTCCATATTCTCCCAATATTATACAATCCACTAGTATCTCCGTCCATATTCTCCCAATATTATACAATTCTGTCTCTACTTGTTTTCTCCGTATGTTTTTAGTTTTATGGATTCCAAACAATGGCCTTTCTAGTTATACTATTCTCATGTTATATACGTATTCAGCACCGGTGTCTTTTCTTCCCCTCTTGATTTATTGGTATTTATAGATTTCTCTATGAGTTCCACACTGGTGATCCTGTCATACAACACCCACCCCCTTATACTTTGTGCCCATGCACCAATTAATGAGTGTTTGCAGTTGATTTATAGTCGTTTGAGTCATTACCTATATGTCTGACCCAGAAGTAGTGATTTACCTTATGTGGGCGCAACAGCTGATTTTCTAGTAAATGCCGCCTCCATCGACGATGAACTGTAATTTTAGTGGGGAAATGTGTTCGCATTCTGGCAGAGGCCTTATGGATGTACGCCTGGCGCGTTGTTGGTTTGTCGGTCTGTTCCACTTTTCACATGAGACTGAGGAGTTTTGTGTGGTATTCACTGGCACAGTAATGGAGCGTTATGGGGTCTGCCGTGAGGTTGGAACCGCGACTAATCAATTTAACGCTAGATTGATGCTAACTGTAACTTCTAAACCTTCCCCAGTGCTACGAAAGTCACTTTTGACGTATGTATTCTTATTTGAAAATAGGTCAATGAATCCACTTGTTTAGGTGATGTTTCACCAAGAGAGATCGGATGTTTATTTGCTAGATTTAATCTCATCACTTTTGTCTTTCCTGTATGAATCTTTAGACTTAATTGTTGTGACCTCTCATCAAGTTTAATTAGTTTATCTTGCAAGTGATTACATGCACTTTCTTTTCCCCTCGATTTCCACTTCTAATACATGCTGTCTGTTTGTTTTTTTAAACCATACTCTCTTAGATCATTTTTTTTTGCTCTTAATTTTTAGCAAATCAATTTGTGATCTCTCTTCTTATATCTTCTTCAGTGTTGATTCTGACTTTGCATTGATCTCAGTCAGTTGCTGTGGTCATGTGGTGGAGATCGTCAATGCTAATTGATTACCTCAGATTGACAGTTGTTCTCCTTAATGATTTATCCACACACACGTATACACACATACAAAAGCGTGCTCACGCATGTGCGTGTGTGCGTGTGCGGTGTATGCAAAGAATACTTGGTATTAAGTGGCAAGACAAAATCACAAATACTGAAGTATTGGACAGATCAGGTCGCGTAACGGTTTGTTCCATGCTCTGTCTTTGTAGACTTAGATGAACAGGACACATTAGAAGGATGGATGATGGTAGAATACCAAAGGACATCTTTTCTGATGAATTACTGATGGGTAAGAGATCTTGGGGTCAGCCTCTACTACGATACAAAGATGTGTTTAAGAGTGACATGATTGATACAGGCATTGATAATGCACATTGTGAGCAAGTCACGGCTGAACGTGTTGCATGGAGGGCAAATATCAGAAACGGAATAAAGACAAAGGAGAAAAGTATTGCAGATAGGTCACACACTGAGCGAGTGAGGCGTAAGGTGGTGCATGACGGTGGAAATGACCATAAGTTCACATGCATCCACCATAGACGAACATTTACAGTGCGGATTGGTCTGATCAGTCACATTCGCTACCACTGGGGGTTGTAGTTATTATAATTTTCTGAAGCACACAGTAGCAATTTATCATCTGCAAAGACGGCAAGGGGAAAAAGAATGAGATCCTATAATAGTACTGGAAAGTTTTGGAATTGCAATCAAGACCCTGTCACTCCAAGAAGGGAATAACCCAACTGCACCTGCATGTGGTAGAGAATGGGAAGCATATGGTGTGCCAATCGAGGCTCTGGGAACAAGTATCCACAGAGATAAGTGCAGATGAGCAGAGCAAGGCAAGTACATGTCATGACAGTTGGACATTGCTGTCAAAAGCAGAGATAAAATACCCCCATGCGGGTGTGGAAGTCAAGAGGAAACTGCCACATTATCTATTTAAGATATTAATTTCTACAGGTCTGAATCAGGGATAGGGGATGAAAACTGTTCAGTGAAGATTCCAGATAAATGTGTGAAGTGGTACATGAAGACGGGGAGGAAGATATGGCGGGAAACTGGAAAAAATTAGATGTGATGGTGGGCTGAGGGTGAAAACTAAGAGAGAGTGCTCCGGTGGATGTCCATACAATGCATGAGTGGGTGCCAGTAAAGGGTTGGCCATAGTAGACGGATGTCAAAGAGCAATGATCTGTGCACCTGCATATGATTGTGATAATAGACACATTCTCTGTGCTCCTTTATGTGTGTACTATGTGAATACTAAAGTCTAAGTGGACTGATGTGTGTGAGCGCATATACATACAGCAAAAGATTGGGCAAATATAGTAATGAGGTGACAGAAAACATTGGGCACATATAGCAATGTGACAGCAAAGCATTGGACAATTATTGCAATGAGACAGCAAAACATTGGACAATTATTGCAATCAGGAGACGGCAAAACATTAGACAATTATTGCAATGAGACAACAAAACATTAGACAATTATTGCAATCAGGAGACGGCAAAACATTAGACAATTATTGCAATGAGACAACAAAACATTAGACAATTATTGCAATCAGGAGACGGCAAAACATTAGACAATTATTGCAATGAGACAACAAAACATTAGACAATTATTGCAATCAGGAGACGGCAAAACATTAGACAATTATTGCAATGAGACAACAAAACATTAGACAATTATTGCAATCAGGAGACGGCAAAACATTAGACAATTATTGCAATGAGACAACAAAACATTAGACAATTATTGCAATCAGGAGACGGCAAAACATTAGACAATTATTGCAATGAGACAACAAAACATTAGACAATTATTGCAATGAGACAACAAAACATTAGACAATTATTGCAATGAGACAACAAAACATTAGACAATTATTGCAATCAGGAGACGGCAAAACATTAGACAATTATTGCAATGAGACAACAAAACATTAGACAATTATTGCAATCAGGAGACGGCAAAACATTAGACAATTATTGCAATGAGACAACAAAACATTAGACAATTATTGCAATGAGACAACAAAACATTAGACAATTATTGCAATGAGACAACAAAACATTAGACAATTATTGCAATCAGGAGACGGCAAAACATTAGACAATTATTGCAATGAGACAACAAAACATTAGACAATTATTGCAATCAGGAGACGGCAAAACATTAGACAATTATTGCAATGAGACAACAAAACATTAGACAATTATTGCAATCAGGAGACGGCAAAACATTAGACAATTATTGCAATGAGACAACAAAACATTAGACAATTATTGCAATGAGACAACAAAACATTAGACAATTATTGCAATGAGACAACAAAACATTAGACAATTATTGCAATCAGGAGACGGCAAAACATTAGACAATTATTGCAATGAGACAACAAAACATTAGACAATTATTGCAATGAGACAACAAAACATTAGACAATTATTGCAATGAGACAACAAAACATTAGACAATTATTGCAATGAGACAACAAAACATTAGACAATTATTGCAATGAGACAACAAAACATTAGACAATTATTGCAATCAGGAGACGGCAAAACATTAGACAATTATTGCAATGAGACAACAAAACATTAGACAATTATTGCAATGAGACAACAAAACATTAGACAATTATTGCAATGAGACAACAAAACATTAGACAATTATTGCAATCAGGAGACGGCAAAACATTAGACAATTATTGCAATGAGACAACAAAACATTAGACAATTATTGCAATGAGACAACAAAACATTAGACAATTATTGCAATGAGACAACAAAACATTAGACAATTATTGCAATGAGACAACAAAACATTAGACAATTATTGCAATGATACAGCAAAACATTGGACAATTATTGCAATGAGACAACAAAACATTAGACAATTATTGCAATGAGACAACAAAACATTAGACAATTATTGCAATGAGACAACAAAACATTAGACAATTATTGCAATGAGACAACAAAACATTAGACAATTATTGCAATCAGGAGACGGCAAAACATTAGACAATTATTGCAATGAGACAACAAAACATTGGACAATTATTGCAATCAGGAGACGGCAAAACATTAGACAATTATTGCAATGAGACAACAAAACATTAGACAATTATTGCAATCAGGAGACGGCAAAACATTAGACAATTATTGCAATGAGACAACAAAACATTAGACAATTATTGCAATGAGACAACAAAACATTAGACAATTATTGCAATGAGACAACAAAACATTAGACAATTATTGCAATCAGGAGACGGCAAAACATTAGACAATTATTGCAATGAGACAACAAAACATTGGACAATTATTGCAATCAGGAGACGGCAAAACATTAGACAATTATTGCAATGAGACAACAAAACATTAGACAATTATTGCAATGAGACAACAAAACATTAGACAATTATTGCAATGAGACAACAAAACATTAGACAATTATTGCAATCAGGAGACGGCAAAACATTAGACAATTATTGCAATGAGACAACAAAACATTGGACAATTATTGCAATCAGGAGACAACAAAACATTGGACAATTATTGCAATCAGGAGACGGCAAAACATTAGACAATTATTGCAATCAGGAGACAACAAAACATTGGACAATTATTGCAATCAGGAGACAACAAAACATTGGACAATTATTGCAATCAGGAGACAACAAAACATTGGACAATTATTGCAATCAGGAGACAACAAAACATTGGACAATTATTGCAATCAGGAGACAACAAAACATTGGACAATTATTGCAATCAGGAGACAACAAAACATTGGACAATTATTGCAATCAGGAGACAACAAAACATTGGACAATTATTGCAATCAGGAGACAACAAAACATTGGACAATTATTGCAATCAGGAGACGGCAAAACATTGGACAATTATTGCAATCAGGAGACGGCAAAACATTGGACAATTATTGCAATCAGGAGACAACAAAACATTAGACAATTATTGCAATCAGGAGACGGCAAAACATTAGACAATTATTGCAATCAGGAGACAACAAAACATTAGACAATTATTGCAATCAGGAGACGGCAAAACATTAGACAATTATTGCAATCAGGAGACAACAAAACATTAGACAATTATTGCAATCAGGAGACAACAAAACATTAGACAATTATTGCAATCAGGAGACGGCAAAACATTAGACAATTATTGCAATCAGGAGACAACAAAACATTGGACAATTATTGCAATCAGGAGACAACAAAACATTGGACAATTATTGCAATCAGGAGACGGCAAAACATTAGACAATTATTGCAATCAGGAGACAACAAAACATTAGACAATTATTGCAATCAGGAGACAACAAAACATTAGACAATTATTGCAATCAGGAGACGGCAAAACATTAGACAATTATTGCAATCAGGAGAAAACAAAACATTAGACAATTATTGCAATCAGGAGACAACAAAACATTAGACAATTATTGCAATCAGGAGACAACAAAACATTGGACAATTATTGCAATCAGGAGACAACAAAACATTGGACAATTATTGCAATCAGGAGACAACAAAACATTGGACAATTATTGCAATCAGGAGACGGCAAAACATTAGACAATTATTGCAATCAGGAGACAACAAAACATTAGACAATTATTGCAATCAGGAGACAACAAAACATTAGACAATTATTGCAATCAGGAGACGGCAAAACATTAGACAATTATTGCAATCAGGAGACAACAAAACATTAGACAATTATTGCAATCAGGAGACAACAAAACATTGGACAATTATTGCAATCAGGAGACAACAAAACATTGGACAATTATTGCAATCAGGAGACAACAAAACATTGGACAATTATTGCAATCAGGAGACGGCAAAACATTAGACAATTATTGCAATCAGGAGACAACAAAACATTAGACAATTATTGCAATCAGGAGACAACAAAACATTAGACAATTATTGCAATCAGGAGACGGCAAAACATTAGACAATTATTGCAATCAGGAGACAACAAAACATTAGACAATTATTGCAATCAGGAGACAACAAAACATTGGACAATTATTGCAATCAGGAGACAGCAAAACATTGGACAATTATTGCAATCAGGAGACAACAAAACATTGGACAATTATTGCAATCAGGAGACAGCAAAACATTGGACAATTATTGCAATCAGGAGACAGCAAAACATTGGAAAAAGAAAGTGGAGCTGATCCAGGACTCTGGTGATTGCGTGAGATAGTGAAACACGAGGCCCCACGCTTATGGGCATGGCAAATGATGATAAAATAGTGTACAGACAATAGTATATTCAGGAGGTGATAAATATGAAAAAGGAGTAAATCTACTATTTGATGAAGAAACAGCTACATCAATTAATGCTTATTTTGAGAATTTCAGATAGATTTATTATGATAAAAATCAAAACCCAAATAAAAGACATAAATATTATTCAAGTATATGCACCAACAACAAGTAGCAGTGATGAA
Organism: Cepaea hortensis; assembly: GCA_963921405.1. NCBI lineage: Eukaryota > Metazoa > Mollusca > Gastropoda > Stylommatophora > Helicidae > Cepaea > Cepaea hortensis. The sequence continues at coordinate 483,144,691 of OY992876.1, read as the reverse complement.
GAAATGTAAGACAATTTATGATAAATGGTGATATCTCAAACCATATCACGAACAATGAAATACTTGGAGATTTTAAAGCAAAAGTCGAAAAGGAAAGAATGGAAGATGTAGCCAGTGAGTATGGTTTAGGAACAAGAAATTAAATAGAAAAAAACATAGAATCAGAAAAATAAACAATAAGTTGATTGGAAACATCTGGATTAAACACCATAAGAGTGGCTTTACACACTGAAAAAGACTTGATAATAAAATATTCAACCAGACTGACTGGTCAATGCTAGTCAATACATGATTCAGAAAAGCATGAATAAATATGAAGACCATGTCTAATGCTGTTTATAAAAGTGATTATGTACAACTATGTGGACAAATAAAAGTAGGATTGAAGAGACGAAACAAAAAGATATTAAGAAAATGAGACATAATAAAGATGTTTTATTTGCACTCGCTCACATTGAACTCAAGCAAAATTCATACACATTTCTTCTAGTAGTGCTGGACTGAATATTTGCATGTAGATTAGCTTTTCTTTCTGACAGTGTCACTCGCCATCAGACAAACCCAGTCCGACTTCAGAGGTACTTGTCATTTACATCCCCAAGTCAAGGATAATAGGTCAACATTTTAGTCCAACTGTCCAGTGTAGGGGTTGAACCCCTTTCCTCTGCATCAGCACACCAGATGTTTAAGAACCCACGTTCTTATCCATTCGGCCATGCTGATCTACATAAAGATGTTCTAACAGCAGATAAAGAAATTCAAGAACAATACACGGTGACTGTAAAAAATAAATACATTGCAATAACTAAAATACAGAGTATAGATGAACAATGAGAAATGCTAATGGATTCCATTAATCAAACAATCAAAGCGATAATACTGGAGGGAAAAAAAGCAAAGAAAGAAATGAATTTTTTTCCCGGCATATCCTTTATAGGATATCACTGTCAACACCAGCATTTTATCGCTGTTGTTAATTTCTTCGCAAGACACTCAGTAGTCTGCCACTGCTTTCTGAGCGGCCAGCTCACTTATCCCATAAGTTACCAACACGGCGAGAACTGCTTCAAATTCTCGCATGTTGCATTACCCTATGTGGATAAACGGGATTACAGAGAAAGTCGTTTAACCCCAAGGCCAGAGAGACCGATAAGAAATAAATTCATTCATTCATTCAGTAGCATGTCCTTTGCAGAACCTCGCTGCCATAACAACCTTCCGGAAAACCTCTCGATAAGAAATAAATAACTGAAAAAAATTAAATTTGATGGACAACAGGAAAACAAACTAAAATAACAACAAGAGTGTAATAAGATACATAAATAAATAAGAGATAAACACATAAAGACAAAGGAAAATTGATTAAACCAGTTGTGCTGAAAGACTTATTTAAATTCCATAAAGATACCAACAATTTGCACAGACACATCAGTGAGTTGATAGGAAAGAATATAAGAGGAAACACAGGATGGTTGAAATAAACAACAGGAAATATATGTTAGGAAGAAGCTGCCATAATAAAGAGACAGAATTACTTATAAGAGAGTTTCATGATGGAGACAGAGCAGAATTAATAGAAGATAGTACCTTAAGTCCACCTATTCTAAAAGAAGAAGTGACTGATGCTATCAAACACATGAAGAAAGGAAAAAAAGAGTTGGGCCAGATGGAATTATGATAGAGGAATAAGAAGAATTTGAAGTATAAATACTAACTAAAATGTTAAATGATATTTACAACAGTGTACATATACCTAGTGATATACAGAAATATGTAATTAATTTCATGGACAGACAGCAGACATACAACAAAAATCACAATAGTTAGATGTTCACTCACACACCTTGTAATTGTATATGTTTACTCTCAAGGCATTTCAGCTAATCCATTTAAGTAAAAGATACATAACAAATATCACACTTACAAGGGTTCAAAGTGTTATTATTGTCTTGCAACATTACAAACAACTTAAGTAAAGAAAACACTTAACAGTAATCACAACAATAATCATATTTATAAGATTAATTAATTTGCGCAATCTTGTGGAACATTTGCAAATTCAATTAAGCGTAGCACCACAAACATCACACATATAAGATCTCATTCCAATATGTGTTCTCTAATGACATTTCTGTGAAGAGATGAAAGAAGAGCACCACAGTAATCTTGATTGTTGCTGTCATTGTTCTCCTCTATGTACGCAAAGGATCAGAAAAACTGCTACTGTATTATCCAGTGCCTTTCCAGCTGGCATGGGCGGTCATGCCTCTCCACAAATTGTGATCTCCGACGTCATGGATCAATTTGTGTGTTGACTCCCTTCCTTGCCATGACATAAGACTGTCAATCTTTTCATGCTGTCTTCCTCTATCTCTCTTTCTGCAAATCTTTCCGATTGTCATATGTTCCAGTTTTTGTCTTCTCGTAACATGGCCAAAAACAATGACTGCCTCTTTCTGATGTTAGTGTTATCTTTGCTACTCAGCTTCCCTTAAAACATCCTGGATGCTCATTTTGGCTGTCTAATTGATTAATTTTCAGCTTTCTTCTATAAAACCACACCTCCAAGGCTTCCAGGGATTTTTTGGCCTGTTTATTAATTGTCCAGAATTCACAGCCGTATGTTTAAGCTGGTTCTATGTAACATACACGACCTCTTTTTCTAACTTTCAAGAAAAGTGACTTATTGCACAAAACATTCTTTATTTAACTTTCAAGAAAAGTGACTTATTGCACAAAACATTCTTTATTTGATAAAATGCAGTATTTGCTTGTCCTATTCTGTTCTTTATCTCAGTGATACAACTGACCATGTTCACAGTTGAGCTACAGAGATGCTCCCCCCCCCCCCCCCCACCCCCGTATAAGATTGTACAAACATGACACTTGCAACAATGTCTTTGCTGCATACGTGTCCCCATGTCAGCCAGAATAAAAAGAAAACACAAATGCAGAACAAGCACCACATTTTAGGGTTTCTAACCTCTATACCTCTAAAAGTACTGGAGAGTTTTGGTCAGAGACCATAACTTTATGAAGGGAAAATCCCAACTGCACCTCCCCGCGGTAGAGGATGGAAACACACTACGGTGTGGCTAACACAGCTCTGGGGACCGAGTATCCACCGGAATAAGTGGACAACTCTGCAGCTGAGCAGAGCAGGGCACTCACTTGTCCTTACAGTCGGAAATGGCTGTCAAAGGCAGAGGTAAAAAGACCACCATGTGAATGTGGAAGGCAAGGGGAAACCACCACATTATCTTCCCAAGACTTCATGGCAAAACATATTTCAAAGTTAGTGAAGGACGTTAATGGCTGTCTTAGGGCATCCTCGTCCGGTAGGGACAGTCATGAGCCACAGGTGACACCAGACCGTCATCCAGCTACTGATGGCAAAAACTTAACTAAAATAAATAAATTTAGAGTAAGAACATGGAATGTTAGGACATTAAATGAGCTAGGAAAGTTGACCAATGTTCTAAGAGAGATGGATAGCATGAAAATGAATATACTAGGCGTTAGTGAGATGAGATGGAAGGGATCGAGCAAAATTATAGCTGACAATCACACAATAATTTATTCTGGAGGGGATACACATGAAAAAGGTGTAGGAATAATATTAGACGAAAAAACAGCCAAGTCAATTAATGGATACTGGTGTATTTCAGATAGAGTTATTATGGTAAAAATCAAAGGCAAACCAATAGACATAAATATTATACAAGTATATGCACCAACAGCAAGCAGTAGTGATGAAGAAATACAACACTTTTACGACGAAATAGAAATGGCGATGGCTCAAATTGGATCACAAGAAATAAAGATAATACTTGGTGATTTTAATGCAAAAGTAGGAAAGGGAAAAATGGAGGATGTAGTGGGGAATTATGGTTTAGGTACAAGAAATGAAAGAGGGGAAAAGCTAATAGAATGGGCAAATATCAATGATATGATAATTGGAAACACATGGTTTAAACACCATAAAAGACGACTGTACACATGGATAAGCCCTGATAAGAAAATACGCAACCAAATTGACTACATACTAATTAATAAAAGATTTAGAAATGCTTTAATTAATGTAAAGACAATGCCTGGTGCTGACTGTAATAGTGATCATGTACCACTATGTGGACAAATAAAAGTAAGATTAAAGAGAGGGAAAAAAATGGTTAAGAACATGAGTCTTAATAAAGAGGTTCTGAAAATAGATAAAGAAATGCAAGAACAATATAGAGTGACTGTGAAAAATAGGTACAATTCAATAACTAAAATACAGAGTATAGATGAACAATGGGAAATGTTAAGGGACTCCATTCATCAAACTAGCAAAGAAGTTTTACCGGAGAGAGGCAAAATAGCTAAGAAAAAATGGATGAATGAAGATATCTTAAAACTGATGGACAAAAGAAAACAGAGTAAAAATGACAAACAAGAATATGCTAAGATAAATAAAGAAATAAAAGATAAATGTGGGAAGGCTAAAGAAAGTTGGTTAAACGAGCAATGCAAAAAAGTTGAATTAAATTCCATTAAAGATACAAAAAAATATGCACAGACAAATCAGTGAGCTTACAGGAAGAAAAATAAGAATAAATACAGGGTGTTTGAAATCAAAAACAGGAAAGATAATATTAGAGGAAGATGCTATAATGAAGAGGTGGAATGAGTATATAAGAGAATTATATGAAGGAGAAAGGGAAGAATTAACAGAAGATAGTAACTTAGAAGGTCCACCTATTCTGAAAGAAGAAGTCGCTGACGCTATGAAACGTATGAAGAAAGGAAAAACAGCTGGGCCAGATGAAATCACAATAGAAGAATTAGAAGTATTGGGAGAATTTGGAGTAGATATATTAACCAAAATGTTGAATGATATTTACAGCAGTGGATATTTACCCAGTGATATGCTGAAATCTGTATTTATAGCTATACCAAAAAGACCAGGAGAAATTGATTGTGAAGATTTTCGTACAATTAACCTTATAAACCATATCACTAAGCTTCTACTCAGAATCATAATGAGAAGAACCAAAAAGAAAATAAAAATGGAAATTAGTGAAGAACAGTATGGATTTGTGGAAGGAAAGGGCACAAACAATGCAATTTATACATTACGGACACTAATAGAAAGGTCAATAGAGAAACAGAGAGACATATATTTGTGCTTCATAGATTATACTAAGGCATTTGATAAAGTAAAACATGATGAACTGATTAAAATGTTGGAAGATATCAACACTGATGGAAAAGATTTAAGAATAATAAAGAATATTTACTGGAACCAAGTAGCAGCAATTAAAATGGGAAATAAAGAGGGTAGTTATGAACAGATAAAGCTAGGAGTACGACAAGGGTGTGTCTTGTCACCAGATCTTTTCTCCCTGTATAGCGAAGTAATAATGAGAGAGATCAAAGAGATGCCAGGAATACTAGTTGGAGGTTATAATATAAATAATATACGCTATGCAGATGACACAGTATTGGTGGCGGATAATTCAACAGACCTACAACAATTATTAGACGTAGTAGTAACAGAGAGTGCAAGGAAAGGACTCTCCTTGAATATCAAGAAAACAGTAACAATGGTAATATCAAAGAAAATGGTGACACCAAAATGTGACATAGAAATAGAAGGGAAAATCCTTAACCAAGTTGATAATTTTAGATACCTAGGGGCATTTATAACATCAGATGGAAGATGTACAACAGAGATTAGGAGCAGAATAGGGCAGGCAAAAGCCGCATTTCAGAAAATGAAGAGCATCTTATGCAATAAGTCACTATCACTGAATGTAAGAGAGTGCTGAAATGCTATGTAGAACCAGTTTTGCTGTATGGCAGTGAATCTTGGAATGTAAATGAACAAATTAAGAAGAAATTAGAAGCAACAGAGATGTGGTTCCTGAGACGAATGTTGCGAATTCCTTGGACTGCCAGAGTAACTAACGACGACTGCCTGAAACAGGCTAACGAAACTAGAACATTATATACAACAATAAGACAGAGACAAACAGCTTTCCTCGGTCATGTGATGAGAAGAGAGGCATTGGAGAACATCGTAACAACTGGAAAGATCGAGGGGAAGAGAGGCAGAGGTAGACCAAGAGAAGTGATGCTGGATGGTTTGAGACGGTGGCATGGAGGAATATCAGCAGCAGAGTTGATCCAGAAAATCAAAGACCGAGATCTATGGAGAGCCATGAACGCCTACGCCAGCCGGCATGGCACTTGATGATGATGATGATGAACCTCTATACTGAACCATGGATAAAGATGATGAAAAAATGGATGATGGAGACATTTAAGATGTTGTTCTTCTGAAAAACATGACAAAAATAACTTGGATAAAGTCTATGAAGACAAAAATCATCAAAGGGAGACTAGAAGGCTAAATATGAAGAGATGATAGAAACATTTATAAAACAATAATGTAGAGATGTGTCAATGCAGACATACACCAAATTAAAGAAAGTGGCACAAGACAGACACATATAGAACGGGTTTCATCAGGAAGCTTCATGATCAGTCCAAGGGCTGGAGTGATCAATGATGATGATATTCCTGCATATGATTTCATGTGGCACATCAAATGGCAAGCTGGAATAACAGCTACACAGCCACCATGTGTTTTGTTGGGTTTCTCGCCTGTCTGTTTTCTTGTGTAGCACTTCTTATTGCAAGTACATATTTACACAATTGCAAGTAACATATGCACCATACACATCTCATACATCTATATGTTTCTTTGGTATGTTTATTCAAGTGAAATATATGTGAAACATACATCACATTTGTGCCATTTCATTTATTAATTTTTTCTTCTGTAGCATTTCAGATTGACAGTTTTAATCAAAGATGCATCACACCACTAACATTTCTCTTCTGTCTGCCTGTGGTGCTTCAACTGGCAAGGTTGAATGAGTGGAGCACCATAAATATATATATGACTGAGATAGTCTTATAATATGTTTTCAAGAAAAATTGAAGATGCTCCATGTGGCAGAATGCTATACAAGTACCACTACATCTAATAATTTTCATAATTACCAGATTCATTCAAGAGGCACCAGAATCATCATAGCTGGAAAGGGTTATCTCATGTATGTTCAGTTCCGGCACATCAGTTACTTGAGTAACACTTAAACCACAAATGTCTCATCTAACAAGTTTGCATCCATGTTGTCTCATGTTAGCTTTAGATTATTCAACAAAACAGATGCTAACACACTTAAATAAATTATAAAGTTTCTCTTCTGTATTCTGTCCCAACTATTTGCTTGAGACAAATATGCATAAACACAATCACATTTATAAGGTATGTGACATATCAGATTGTGGACACTAGTAAATGATGTATAACAATCAATTAAATACCACATTTATAAGCTTTCTACACTGTATGTGTTAACTTGTGGCTCTTTAGACTTGAAGTTTGAGTAAAAGATGCACCACATTCATCACACTTGTATGGTCTCTCTCCTGTATGTATTCTCTTGTGGCACTTAAGATGGTGAGCTTGAATAAAAGAATCCCCACATTCACTACAAATGTAAGGTCTCTCTCCAGTATGTATTCTCTTGTGGCGCTTCATATTTCTATCTTGACTAAAAGATGCACCACATTCATCACATTGGTATGGTTTCTCTACTGTATGTGCTGTCTTGTGATACTTCGGTCTTGTAGTATCTGTAAAATCGGCACCATGTTCATCAAAGTTGTCAGGTTTCTGACCAATATGTGTTGTCTTGTGGTATTTCAGTTTTGTAACTTCTGAAAATGATGCACCACATTCATCACAATGGTGTGGTTTCTTCGGCTTCTCTCCTGTATGTGTTCTCTTGTGGCGCTTCAGATGTTGTGCCTGAGTAAAAGATGCGTAACATTCATTACACTTGTATGGTTTCTCTCCTGTATGTGTTCTTGTGTGGCACTTCAGATGTTGTGCTTGAGTAAAAGAAGCACCACATATATCACATCCGTAAGGTCTCTCTCCTGTATGTGTTCTTGTGTGTGACTTCAGATGCTGAGATTGAGTAAAAGCAACACCACATTCATCACATTTGTAAGGTTTCTCTTCTGTATGTGTTCTCCTGTGGCGCTTCAGAGCAAAAGCTACGGCAAACAATGCACCACAATCATCACATTTGTGAGATTTCTTTGATTTATGTTCTGTTATGTGTGTGTTAACACTCACATCTGGATTATAAATATCAAATACACCATCTGCTTGTATTTTCTGAGGACTACAACCAGTATAACCATCAGTATCATCAAGTGGCTTCATGGACGATTGTGTATGTTCTACTAATGTGTCAAAATTTTGTAACTGACAATTATCATTAATCAAAGATAGTTTCTGATTGATTTCAATAACAGAAGACATGTTCTCTGAGCAATTTCCATTATATCCTGATGCCTTATAATCATTCTCAGTCAGTCTTAATTTTGTTTTACTGTGTCCTGAATTTTCTTGAATTATATCACAATCTGCCATGTCTATTGTTTTACTGAATCTTTGGCTTCTGTTCTCAGTTTACTTCTGATAGTTCTTGTTTCACAAGTTCTGTGTTACCATACACTTCCATTTGTGAATATTCTTTTACGGCGATGGAAGGACAACTTTTAGATGATGCATGTATTTCTGAAACACAACACAGTAAACTTTTGATTAATAATAGGGTATACAAGGTAACAGACTACAATCTGATATGATAGTGATGACAAAATGTTACTGCAAGTCTAATGAGATAAAGAATGACTGTGTGTAACTGTCTTCTATCAGGAACTTATATTCAGGGACATTCTAGTCCACAGTTGCTAAAGGCCTATATCTATATATATAAAAATTGTTGCATGTATGTATGTATGTGGATCCGTACTTTATGCGTTCGCGAACGGTCCATCCAATTGAGATGAAATTTTCTACACATTTTCCTTTCATTCCTGTGCAACCAACTGTCATAGTTTTATCTATCAGCTATTACCTTCCTAAAATTTAATTTTGTAATTACATGACTGAACATAAGAAAATATAAAAAAATATTTAAAAAAGGGACATAACTTTTAGTAGCATTGTTATATCTTAAGTTAAGTCCCCTGGCTATAGATATCTATATGAATTAAATGAGATCCTCCCCACCAGGGACTGGGTGCAGCCAGACCAGGTCAGACAGACAGACAGACTGACAGACAGATAGTCAGGAACGGGAGCTAATATGACTACAAGTTTACTTTAGATAGATCTCTTCCAATCATATTTTCTATCTATTCTTCTATTCTATCTATATTTTTAACGGGAACGGGCCGAACATACATACATACATAGACAGACAGATCGGGAACGGGAGCTTATATGACTACTTATATGAATTAAATGAGATGCTCCCCACCAGGAGCTGGGCGAAGCCGGGCCGGGTCAGACAGACAGACAGACAGATAGATACATAGATAGATAGATCCCCGCCAGAGACTGTGCGAAGCCGGGCCGGGCAGCTAGTTGTTTATAAATGTCTCAGGTCTTAATAACAATGTAACATAACAATCACAAATCTGCAACATGCTCTTGTCTAATGCATGTCCATGCAATTTTATACTTTTAATTCTGACATGGAGGGTAATTGTTGAGTAATTTTGGATTCTTAGATATTATATCACGCAACACCCGGGAAGGTTAACCCGGTCAACAAATGCCCGCAGAAGTCGGATGTGTCGGCCTAACGGCGCAAGAACGCAGCTCTGCTGTAAACAGGCACAACGCAATCACGTCCGGAAAAAAACTCCGGATGAACGAAGAAGAAGAAGATATCACGCAACAGATGTTCAAGAGGTAAACGATGGACGGAGGAAATAGCATGGGAATCATGATATATGAAGCCCATAAACAGGCACTCTCCCACTGTTTGTGCTTCTCTTCAACAGTCTGCAAGATACATTAGGAACAAGATGAGATTAGATGATATGTTCATTTCTGGTGATCTGTACTGTCTTCAGCCTGTGAAAAAAAAAAAATCCTGGTTGATGGTTGTAGATCCGTTGTGAACATTCTGAGTGAATGTTGACGTACTACAGGTGATCTAAACTAGGCAATGTTTCCATTAGCCTGCCACACAAACAAAAAGTAAAGAATACATATTTCATATGGGATAGGTTTATGGAATCCAGTTATTAATATTATAATAACTTATTTCCACTAAGTGACAAGCTGTGAGAGGCTAGCTAAACCAGGCGTGGGTAGCCGATTTGGTGTCAAACCAAGCGGTGAACTAAGGTATGCCAACCCAGCATGTGAAGACAGGATCTAGCAGACTGCGCGGATGAAATCACTGATGATTCAAAGGGCAAGACGGTGTTTACCTGCAAAGCATTGTGGAACCTAATGAGCACGGCAAGGCACGTAGAGCGCCTTGGTCATCCTTTGCACCTGTATTCGTCTCCAGTCGTCTTGACTTGTCTTGACACTGGACTCAGGCGAGAGAGTGAGGTTGATGAATTGGGCAACTCTTCCTCACTTTAATCCAATTCATCGCGCAAGTCATTCTTCATCCAACTTCATATATCACCTTCAAGCCCTGTGGTGATGGGTGAGCGGCAAAGTGGCAGGTGTGGGTACGCTGGCAGTTGTAGTTGCAGACCTGCACACAGGCGGCTCCGGCCATATGGTCGTCTTCTACTAACCGGAGCAGCAATGGGATTCGGTAGTTCCCTGAGTGATTGAGCAGCCCTCTATAGGAAAGAACTGCTCACCTCCATAGCATGAGGAAGGGCCTAGAAAAGGTGCCCTAAACATTGTCTGCTCCATCATTACCTAATCAGCTAGCCGCGGTTTGTGGGTACCCTATGCTGCGGTCGACATACTGAGGTCGACATACAAACAAAGTAAAAACAGGTAAAGTTAAAAGAGCTAACCATATTACCTTGACAACTGGAACTTGGAATGTACGCACCCTACTTGATAGAGATGGCGTGTCAGGCCCAGAGAGATGAACAGCACTGATTGCGAGAGAGCTGGGCAGGTACAACATCGACATTGCAGCCTTGAGCTAGACACGACTTGCAGAAGGAGGCCAAATCTGTGAAGTAGGTGCTGGTTTACACATTTTTCTGAAGTGGAAGGAAAAGCGAGGAAAGACACCAATCCGGTGTGGGAGTTGCCATTAAGTCAGCCCTGGTTGGCAAACTAGCTGAATTTCCAAAGGCTATAAATGACAGGCTTATTGACTATTAAGTTACCCCTGCTGAAAGGAAAGAAGCATGCAACCATCATGAGTGTCTACACACCAACCATGACAAATGAAGATGACATAAAAAACAAGTTATATGAAGACCTGCACAACGTGTTAACATCTGTTCCCAAAAGAGACAAACTTATACTCCTTGGGGACTTCAATGCCAGAGTAAGGACATCGCCTCTTGGAGTGGCATCATTGGAAAGTACGGAGTCAGAAATTGTAACAGCAATGGGCTTCTCCTCCTTTAGACCTGTGCCGAACATGATCTTCTGATCACCAAAACAATTTTCAATCTTCCCATGTGAAATAGAACATCATGGATGCACATCCAAACACTAGCACCTCATTGACTATGTCATCGTCAGGAGGAGTGACAGACAAGACGTTTTGAGTGACAAAATCCATGTGTGGTGCTGAATATTGGACACACCATCGTCTCATTATCTCAAAAATAAACATACACATCAAACCACCACGGTGTCCTCAAGGGGTAAAAATGCACGCAAAAAAAAAAAAAAATCACATGTCACCCGCCTAAACAGCAAAAAAATGCAGCTGTCGTTTGAAAACATGCTGGAAGACCGCCTCAAGCCAAATGCTGCAGCTAAACAGGATGCGGAAACAAGAGTGGAGAGCCCTAAAGGACATTATTTACAACACTGCTATGGAAATCCTGGGTCCATCCCCCCGAAAGCATAAAAACTGGTTTGATGAACATTCTGAAGACATCAACCTATTGCTGGCCAAGAAACATCTTCTCCTCAAGGCACATTTGAATGATCCGAAGTCAACATTAAGAAAAAAAGATGCCTCCAATAACGTCTGGAGAGTAGTGCAGCAGAAACTTCGGCACATGCGGGACTCCTGGCAGAGCAACAAAGCTGATGAAATTCAAGGCTTTGCTGACAGACATGATATGAAAAACTTCTACGACTCACTGAAAGCGGTCTACGGTCCTCCATCACCAGGCATAGTTTCCCTCCTCAGTGCAGATGGGGGAATATTGGTCACCGATAAGAAAGAAATCCTTCAACGCTGGGCAGAGCATTTCAGCAACATCCTAAATGCAACTTCCTTCTTCGATGACGAAACCATCAATTGCCTTCCTCAAGTTCCCACTAATGATACATTTGATGACCTGCCAACCATAGTAGAACTAAACAAAGCCACCCAGCAACTTTCCAGTGGAAAGGCACCTGGTCCTGACTCCATCCCAGCAGAGCTATACAAGGCTGGTGGGCCGGTCCTAATAGAGCAGCTTCACCAAGTCTTTACAAACATATGGGTGAACGAGACCATGCCACAAGATTTAAAGGATGCATCAACAATCCACCTTTACAAACGTAGAGGAAACCGCCAATCCCGTGACAACAACCGAGGCATCTCCTTGCTCTCAATCGCAGGGAAGATAATCGCCAGAATTCTTCTCAATCGCCTCATGGTCCATCTCAATCAAGGTCTTCTTCCTGAGAGTCAATGTGGCTTCAGAAAAGAATGAAGAACTGTTGACATGATTTATATATTCCTCCTCAAAGAACATTTTGAGCCAAAGTAGGCCTTATCAGCCATCTTAGAACTCACGGCTCCATACTTTCAATCCTACTGGACGAAATGAATGGTCATCATCATTCTTGATGGACAAACAACATGAACATTATATGTCACCATCGTAAACTAGCTAAAGTAAAAGTAATCACCAGGCAGCGATGGAGTGATCGAGTGTCGGAATTGATGGATCCAATAGATGTCTTTGTTTAATGTGAATTTTATTTGCCAAATAAAATATCACTGTACGTAGAGTGTGTCCTTGTCGACAAATATTGTCTTAGTAAGGTTTGAAGAAAAATAACTTGCAAACCAAAGACAGACAAGAAGAGAGAATAATAGTCTTCTGATGCCAATCGACGGTGGTAGTAAATGTCATGTTACCAGCCTTTGTGAATCATCATCATCCACTTCTGCCGTCAAGCGTCGTAGGGAGGAATAATTTGCGTTCCAGTGCCCGGCACTGGATAGTGTCATTCCGTGTTTTCTTCTTGGACATCCTTTTGGTCTTGTCGCAGATGATCTTTGATGTAAGGCCAGTGATAGTAGTTGCCCAATAATGTCCCGTATTATTCACAACTGTTTGTGATGAATGCCTCATATTATTCACAAATGTTTGTAATTAGGGGCTCCTATCCCAGATATAGACTAGCAGGTTAACCCTCTTAGGACGGAAAGCCACAATTTCGGCCATGACGTCACGGTGCATCACTAACCAGAAAGACGACCGGCCGATGCTTTTATTGGTTTACTTTTAATAGTACAGATAATTCAAATGCTCCCTTGTAATCCCCAGCCATTCGAGTTTGCAAATGGTCGCTTGCTGAACGCAATTCAACTGACTAGATATTATTTTGTGAGTTTTTAGCGCAGTAACATAGTGTTTAAGTGATGTTTGATTTTTTAAATCCAAAGATGTGCTAGCATTGATTAGCTCTGATAGTAGCGATTTTGACAATTTAGGACTGTCAGATAATGACTGCAGTGATACTAAAGTGCAGATTCCCCATGGTCATACACCTGTGGTGTATTGGGTCTGAAGAGGATTATGCTGATCCATATCCATTCATGGAGATGTCCGGACCAAAACACATGCCACCAGATGGTAGCCCACCTATTATGTATTTGGAGTTGTTTCTCACACTCAATCTGATTACATTGTTTGTGAAAGAAACAAACAGATATTCTAGGCAGTTTCTAGATAGTGGAGTCCTCAAGAGAAGGTCTGTGACTCACAGTTGGGTTGAGGTTGCTGCGAATGAAATGAGGGCCTTCATAGCCATAATTCTCAACAAGGGTTTGATTCAAAAGCAACAAATGTCAAAAGGGACTTTATGGTTGTTGTTTTTCTAACTATAAGTGTTTAAAATTATTCTAAAGTGGTGTAGGTTTCAAGGAGGAAATCTTAGGTGAGTACCATTTAAAAAAAAATGTATTTACAAAAAAATATATTATTATTGTATGAAATATTTTCTTTTCACAAAATGCAAATGAGGTCACCAAATTTGCATAAACATGAACAAAATAATTTCAATTATACACATAAATAAACTGTAGTATACCCTCTTTAAGAATGTATATACTTTTATATATTTTTTTTTTGCATATCCTTTACAGGACATCACTGTCAACACCAGCATCTTTCAGCTGTATGTTGATTTCTTGGCAAGATTACGCTCAGTAGTTTGCCATTGTTTTCTGAGCGGCCGGCTCACATACCCCGTAAGTTACCGATGCGATTCGAACCACTGCTGATTCTCACCGTCATCACGTTACCGACGAGAGTATACGAGATTACAGAGAAAAGTCATAACCTCTAAGCCACAAAGCCGGATATCATATTTAGAGTTCTAATTTTTTTTAAATTGTCATTTCTGTATTCCAAAACAATATGTGAATATGATTGACTCTGTCTTCTTCAGAGTGAAAGCTGAATTTAGCCTGATGTTGTTTCGTCCTAACAACTTTCCGTTTTGTTCTTTCAATTCATCCAATTTAGTACCGGCATTATTTATTATATATACTTTAACTTCAAGTCTAAGCAGTGAGTAAAATAATAAATAATTTATTAATTAGATTTCAATTTTTAGTCAGTCACGATTCTGTGTCACCAATTTAATTTTTAAAACCATATACTATACATGTTATTACACTATCTACTAATTACTATTTACTTCGGTGAGAACACGCCAGGTGAGAGTGCTGTAGTTTAATGTTCAACATCGACAGACTGTGAGAGAGATTGTTGCAGACCCATATTGAATAATACTGACCGTCAACAGGCCGCCATGTTTCCACTAATGTGTGAATACACTCCAGAGTTGTCCTCCTTGCTCAAACAAGTACAGCTCCGTGAATGACACATTGACTGCAATACTTCACACACACAGTCACTGAGTTCGCTGCATCTCGTCACATGCACGCTGCTGAGTTATATATCTGATGAAGAAAATAACTATTACACTTTGGCTGAAATACTTAAGACACATAGACACTGATTTCGCTACAATGCAACATAGAACAGCACAATGTGTCAGTGGATTTTTTTTTTTTTTTTTTGAAGTTGCATATCCTTTTACAGTCAACGCCAGAATTTTACTGCCGTTGTTGATGTCTTGGCAAGTTTTTACGTTCAGTAGTTTGCCAATGCATTCTGAACGACCGGTTCACGTATCAACACGGTAAAACCAGGGCGACACTGTCTGCCAGTGGATACTAATCGTGTAAAAAATCCTGAACGTTAAGTAAGTACTGGTGAATCGCTCACTCACTGCCAGTTTCACGATCACACGATCTGACTATTGGTAGTAGAGGAAGAAGTGGTAGTTTTAGTAGTGATTGTAGTAGTAGTAGTAGTAGTAGTAGTAGTAGTAGTAGTAGTAGTAGTAGTAGTAGTAGTAGTAGTAGTAGTAGTAGCAGCAGCAGCAGTAGCAGCAGTATCAGCAGTATCAGCAGCAATGAATGAATCACTGAAAAACGAGAAGTAGGTTGTGAGCTTTACCAAAGCACGACTACAAAAAACAATGGACGTTGCGGCCAAAGCCTTCGTCAGCACAGAACAAACAAACAAAAATAGATTAACAAATACACGAAAGTATAAATTTCACTTATCTGTGTCCTAGCTTGAACGGCTATCCGAGGATGACCTCTAGTATCAGCAGCAGCAGCAGTAGTAATATTGGTTGTACAAGAAGAAGTCGTAGTTGTAGTAGTGATGGCAGTAGTAATAGTAATATTGATACAGGAAGAACTGATAGTTGTAGTAGTGGTGGTATTAGTAGTAGGGGCAGTAGTAGTAATGTATCAATAGTAGCATTAGTAGAGGAAGAAGACGTGGTTGTTATAGTGGTAGTTGTTATCATCTTTTAATCCTAAGATATAGATGATGGTGTTTGTAGTATAATTTAAGAAAATAGCGTGTATTATTGTGTTCACATTTACCACTGTGTATAGAAGTTAAGGGGGCTGAGTGGTCTCGAGGTATGGTGTCCGCCTCGAGTGCTGGAGGTCCCGGGTTCAGGCCACGGTGGGGACCGGGATTAATTTTTTTTCAATCCACCTGGACTTCCAGTAATAAAATTTCCCTTGGTTTCTGGGTAGTGAGATCGGACGCCCGTCTGTATTGTTGCGCACGTAAAACATCCCTTGGCAGTTGGAAATCGAAAAAGAGTAGCCTAATGGCGATGCCCGGTCAAAATTTCGAGTTAAAAATCTTCTCAAAGTATTTCAGGATCCTTGTCGGTGCTATGGAGTTCGTGCACTGAGCTGAGTTTCTCCAGACTCAGGTTTGAGTTAGGAGGAAAACGGGGCACTTATGGGTTAAACCGTGTGCCGTGATGTTGATCCAACGACTAAACTAAACTAAACTATAGAAGTGTATAGTAATGTTTGTCAGTCTTTATGTTTATACTCTTATAATAACTTGTCAACTATCTATAAAACAAAATGGCGAGTGATTAGTTGTTGTAGTATTAATAGTAGTAATAGTAAAAGTAGCCGGTCGCTTTGGTCTAGGGGTTACACAACTTTCTCCGTAATTCCGTAGACTCTCGTGAGTAATGTGACGTCCGCGAGAATTGGTAGCGGTTCTCTCCGCGTCTGTAACTTACGGGGTATGTGAGCCGGTCGTTCAGTCAAAAATCAGCTGAAAGATGCTGATGTTGACAGCGGTGTCCTGTAAAAGGATATGCGAACAAAAAAAAATTGTAGTAGTATTAGCTGCAGGTATTGTTGTTGAAGTGGTTGTGGTATTAGTAATCATCATCATCAAGTGCCCTGCTGGATGGCTTTCATGACAATCAACAGATCTTGGTCTTTGATTTTCTGAATCAACTCTGCTGTTGATATTCTGCTGTCTCAATCCATCCAGCAAGTAGTTAAGTGGGGCGCGCAGACACGTATTTTTTTGGACGCGGCTGGCGGCTGATAGTTTTATGAAGGTTTTTTGGGAAAATTGCCGAGTGGGGGAAATTTTTTTTGGCGGTGGCTGCCTGGTCTGGTGGGAACGAAAATTTGTGAAAGTAATTAAGGTAGCGGGCGGAAAAGTATTTGGTTGGTGGGTTGTTTCTGTAAAAGTAATTAGTGTATGAAGGGTGTGAAGGGGAAACGTTATATATATTGGTTACAAAACGAAGGGTATATGAATATGGCGAGTGAAAGATAAACTTGCAAGGGTGTGATGGGTCGTGGTTATACTCGACGAAGCATGGGTAGAGGTGTAGATGGTTACTGAACAACAGTAAAGAGGGTTGTAGAAGTCTGACACAGTAAAACAGAGAGACAAAATTAAAAACAAAAAAGTAATATTTTCAAGTGTATTTTTATTGGTATACAACATTCAAAAATGGTTTACGACCCAAAGGGGATCAGAGGGTTATTGTAGAAAGATGTCGTCTAGAGACCTGTCTTGACTATGGTTATTATTACCAGAAGGTGAATGGAAACGAACATTAAAAGCAGATATGAATTAATCGATGGTAATTATTACTATATGGCCACGCTTTCCGGCATGGCACATGATTGATTGATTGAATTATTACTAGTGGGGGAATGGGTGTCATTTGGTGGTAAGAGGTAGGTATTAGTGGTAGATATAGGGGTGGTCATAAATGTAATAAGATAAGAGTTGTAGAGGGTCACTATCAACTGAAGAAAAGTAAAGAGGGTTGATTATCATTAGGTGATAAGAAGTGTAGAGGGTCAGTATAATCTGAAAAAGTAAAGATAGGAGTCTGAGGCTCGAACCATTGTTAGACTATTGATGAGGATCAAGCAGTGGTCAACCAGTGGTCAAGTAGTCGAGTGACCACTTAAATTTTAGGGGAAAGTACTATAGTGCAATGGTGGTGGGTAAAGTGAGGAGGAATCAGTAGTAGTGATAATAGTACTACCAATATTAGCGACAAGAATATTAGCTGGTGCGTTATTAGAGATACAAGTCTCTTTTTTGTGTGGGGTGTGTAAAAATCATAGAAAGAGGGTCATACAAACACAAAGACAACCATACACAGACAACCCATACCATTACTACTGTCACATCAACAGATATACACATGTGCAGAGACAGCACAGACACACTCGTACCATTACTACTGTCATCACAACTATACACAAGTACTCACCCATAATCAATTACACAAATACACACCTACTACAAACTCAAAGACACACACCCATACCATTACTACTGTCATCACAAGTACACACAGACTCACCCATACACACTTGATACACTTGTACATACAGACATACAAGCACACAAAAACAAAGACACACCCATACCATTAGTACTGGTACCACAACAAGTACAGATACACTCACCCATAAACAAATACATAAACAAAACGTGGCCCTACAAGAATATCACAAATCACATACCCTTTTTGGTAAAGAACGCGGATGTCCGAGAAGCCCCTACGTCATCAACGCCATATGCAAAAGTCATTAAGTGGTAGCATGAGTCATCGGTTTGTGGGGAAGCAGGCGGGCGTGAGAATAGCTTGTCTAACTGCCACGTCAGCTATGTCGTGTGCAGAACCAGTGTATAAAATAGACGGCGTCTCCTCACTCGCTCTACACCAGGTCGTGGTACACCAGTTCACGTGCTGACTTGGTTAGCTACAGAGGTATTTGTGCTTCAGGCTGGTGTGAGCATTGTTCGTGTAGTAAGCAGATATTGTTCATGTACTGACTTGGCTAGCTACAGCAGTGAAACAGGTTGGTGTGAGCCTTATTCGTGTCGTCGGCCTCTGATAAAACAGTGAAACATATATTGTATACACCAGAACATTTTTTGCGGTTGTAAGAAAGAAAAAAACCGAAAGTGTGACTTATGACCAGTTTATCAATATGACCACCAGATCTACTTTCACGTGTTCAGTGGGCGACAAAGCCTATTGTGATAAGTATACCCTTAATCGTCACATTCGGACCATTCACACTGAGAAGCACCAGATATACCTCTGTCAGTTATGTGATAAGGTGTATAATACGAACGATGGCCTACAAAAACACAAACGAATACGCCATCAGCCACGTATGAATACACCAAACACTACAATACCAGAGACGACAGCACCACCTGTATATTTACACCAGCCTCGTAGTCTAACGCAAGTACCAGACTGCCACCACTATATCTTCAATGATAACCTTACCCGCCATAATGGGAACATTCACAATCATTATCCCTGTCAGATACGTACCAATCTATACAATTCGAACCTACAACTGTATTTACACCACCAGACATCACGAGAAAGGATGACACCCTTAGACACCCTGACAACACGTCCACTCATAGTAGCAGAGGATATCCAACCAAATGATAGAGACAGCTTGGCAGCCCTTAAGGCGTACTGCAAGGACCTGTCGCTTATGTTACCCAATCAAGTGGTAGTATTAGAAAAAAGTGTCGACCACCGCTACCGGGTGGTTTTGGTATGATAAAAAGAAGTATTCAGATATCTTGTATGATATCTCAGGTGTGATGACTTCGACAACAACAGTGTTTTTGATAGTCAACCAGCAGAGCCCAGAAGAATGAAGATCACTAATCCAGAACTTTTTGGTTTTTCACTAATCATGTATGTCATTGATATTTTTCTTACGATATATCTCTAAACTGTTTTTCACTAATCATGTATGTCATTGATATTTTTTCTTACGATATATCTCTAAACTGTTTTTCACTAATCATGTATGTCATTGATTTTTTTCTTACGATATATCTCTAAACTGTTTTTCACTAATCATGTATGTCATTGATTTTTTTCTTACGATATATCTCTAAACTGTTTTTCACTAATCATGTATGTCATTGATTTTTTCTTATGATATATCACTAAAGTGTTTTGATGAATAACACACATATTTTGGTGATAAAAATATTGAATTCAAGTTATTTGTTGATTTTCTTTAGTGGTTTTGTTTTCATGACGTTGTCTTGTCGGCTCAGAGCTTACATTATCAGACATGAACAAAGTCTTAGAAGAAGTTATGAAAAGTCGGAACAGTCAAATCTATAAAAACTAGGAGTTAACCAAGTATGAAAAGGCCTAAAGGGAGAAATGTCTCGGCCAAATTTATAAAAATAATCAAATGGAAAAAAAAATCTTGGCCAAATAGGAAAATGTGTCAACCAAATGGAAAAAAATATTGACCAAGTAATGAAATACACCATTCAAGGTTATGAAAAGTCGGAAAATTTGTCAACCAAAAAGGGAAAGATGTCGGCCAAATACAGATATAGCTCGTCCAAATTTATAAAAACCTAGGAAAAAATAACCAAAGGCGAAAAGGCCAAAATACGAAATGTCTCGACCAAATTTATAAAAACCTAGGGAAAAATAACCAAATGTGAAAAATATCGTCCAAAGACAGAAATATTTCAACTAAACTTATAAATAAGTCACCAAAAGGGAAAAGGTCAAGTACAGAAATAGCTATGGAAAAAGTAAGTCCACAAAACTAAGAAAAATAAATGTACCTTCTGTAGTCAAATGTGTCTTATCTGAAAAGACGCTATCAATGGCACCACTTTCCTTGTTTACATTACCGAAGGTCTTCACCGTATCTGGTACAGAAACCCTTATACATCACGCATCTCTCCACACTCTTGGTTTCTTTCTAATACAAAGTGGTCACATCACCAAGAACTTCAAACCTCAATTGTACACGTGCTCCATTAAAACACCCATGACAGTTAACAACATGTAATCCGTGACTCCATCGGGGATAGTTCATCCGAGTATTCGTCACCAAAGATCCATTTCTCATGGCTGACATCTTCAACTTGCTATACCACATCTTATTCTAACGTATACTTTACATGAAATTTCCCAAATTTGGGATCTATTAAAGAATACATAATGAGATACACAAAGACACCAAGAACATATCAGACAAAACAACTCACAAACTAAAACAAATACCATATCAGATGAACCTCCCAGACAACAAAAAACTACTAGAACACAAACATATAATAAGGAAACACATGACATACAGAGCTTACATCACCAGACAAATCACCTGGACTCAAACAAATTTTGCTTCTTGTACTGTAGAATTCTACCAACACTTCTTTCCTATCACCAAAACTAAACATCTACCACACAACCACTGGGCATTTGTCCAACATAATACCCAAATAAACATACAACCCTCGCCAACGACATTAAGGAAACGCATACTAGTTTTATTTCTGGTTATAACTGTTTTAATATGGTAGAGACAAAGATGGTAATTAGACTACAGCTGCCTTCTTCGCTGTTGTCCTTTGTTCGATGACTTTTCTTCTGTGGTTGTCCCTCAAGACTGGGTTCAAAATATTTTCCAAGTCCAGTATACGGCTTTCAAAATTCTCACGTTCTCTGATTACATGATGCCAGTTACCATTGCGTTCTTCGTTGCCAACAGTATGGACTGTCAAGAAGTGAGGCTCTGGTACAAAATTAACCTGTGGAGGTAAATAAAACACATTGAAACTTACAAGACTGCAATACCTACTTCTTCAGTAAAGAAAAAACAGTAAAAAATTCACAATGAGAAGTGGTAAAACCCACCAAAAAACAGACTGTCGAATTCCCCTGTTTCACAATAACACCCTCTTGTCAGTTGTTACTATCCTGAAAACCATTACACCAGTCCGTAATTGTTACTCACGGAAGCTACACTCACACTGTCGTATCTGTAGTATGGGTGTGGGATCAGAGATTCTTCTATAGTATCACATTGTAATCCTAACGTTGACACTTGTGTAACACTTTTTCACCTTCCATTCATCAGGTACAATGACAGCTTTAATTGATAGACGGACATCGTGGTCAGAAGATGAGGATTGTTGTGAAGATGACAGTGTTTTGAAGGAAGATGATTCTAGTTTCTTCACACCAGCTTTATCATTAGACATTTTGTTCTGCCAGAAACCTACTCGTGACACCCAGCCAGCTTTAGATGTACCAGAGACAACCTTTGCTAGGGGTGATGATTCGTCTTCAGATGAAGATATTGACCTTTTGGCTAGTAGTCATGCCCCAGAGTCTCTCAAGAAAATTAATGTATTGTGGAACGAAAAATATCCTACTGATGGTGTCCGAAGGTGTTCCTCTTCAACGAATAAGGTGTGTATGGGTAGTAATGATTATAATTCACATGTGTATTTTTGTAAACATAACCAATACCGAAGACCTAGGTGTTATACATGTTTTCTATGTACATCTCTCTATACTAAAAACCAATAGTGACTATACCTTTACCCTTTCTCAAGACGTGACTAATAGAATGTCGACAGTCTGTTTTTTGGTGGGTTTTACCACTACTCATTGTGAATTTTTTACTGTTTTTTCTTTACTGAAGTAGTAGGTATTGCAGTCTTGTAAGTTTCAATGTGTTTTATTTACCTCCACAGGTTAATTTTGTACCAGAGCCTCACTTCTTGACAGTCCATACTGTTGGCAACGAAGAACGCAATGGTAACTGGCATCATGTAATCAGAGAACGTGAGAATTTTGAAAGCCGTATACTAGACTTGGAAAAAATTTTGAACCCAGTCTTGAGGGACAACCACAGAAGAAAAGTCATCGAACAAAGGACAACAGCGAAGAAGGCAGCTGTAGTCTAATTACCATCTTTGTCTCTACCATATTAAAACAGTTATAACCAGAAATAAAACTAGTATGCGTTTCCTTAATGTCGTTGGCGAGGGTTGTATGTTTATTTGGGTATTATGTTGGACAAATGCCCAGTGGTTGTGTGGTAGATGTTTAGTTTTGGTGATAGGAAAGAAGTGTTGGTAGAATTCTACAGTACAAGAAGCAAAATTTGTTTGAGTCCAGGTGATTTGTCTGGTGATGTAAGCTCTGTATGTCATGTGTTTCCTTATTATATGTTTGTGTTCTAGTAGTTTTTTGTTGTCTGGGAGGTTTATCTGATATGATATTAGTTTTAGTTTGTGAGTTGTTTTGTCTGATATGTTCTTGGTGTCTTTGTGTATCTCATTACGTATTCTTTAATAGATCCCAAATTTGGGAAATTTCATGTAAAGTATACGTTAGAATAAGATGTGGTATAGCAAGTTGAAGATGTCAGCCATGGGAAATGGATCTTTGATGACGAATACTCGGATGAACTATCCCCGATGGAGTCACAGATTACATGTTGTTAACTGTCATGGGTGTTTTAATGGAGCACGTGTACAATTGAGGTTTGAAGTTCTTGGTGATGTGACCACTTTGTATTAGAAAGAAACCAAGAGTGTGGAGAGATGCGTGATGTATAAGGGTTTCTGTACCAGATACGGTGAAGGCCTTCGGTAATGTAAAACAAGGAAAGTGGTGCCATTGATAGCGTCTTTTCAGATAAGACACATTTGACTACAGAAGGTACATTTTTTTTCTTAGTTTTGTGGACTTACTTTTTCCATAGCTATTTCTGTACTTGACCTTTTCCCTTTTGGTGACTTATTTATAAGTTTAGTTGAAATATTTCTGTCTTTGGACGATATTTTTCACATTTGGTTATTTTCCCCTAGGTTTTTATAAATTTTGGTCGAGACATTTCGTATTTTGGCCTTTTCGCCTTTGGTTATTTTTTCCTAGGTTTTTATAAATTTGGACGAGCTATATCTGTATTTGGCCGACATCTTTCCCTTTTTGGTTGACAAATTTTCCGACTTTTCATAACCTTGAATGGTGAATTTCATTACTTGGTCAATATTTTTTTTCCATTTGGTTGACACATTTTCCTATTTGGCCAAGATTTTTTTTTCCATTTGATTATTTTTATAAATTTGGCCGAGACATTTCTCCCTTTAGGCCTTTTCATACTTGGTTAACTCCTAGTTTTTATACATTTGACTGTTCCGACTTTTCATAACTTCTTCTAAGACTTTGTTCATGTCTGGCAATGTAAGCTCTGAGCCGACAAAACAACGTCATGAAAACAAAACCACTAAAGAAAATCAACAAAAAACTTGAATTCAATATTTTTATCACCAAAATATGTGTGTTATTCATCAAAACACTTTAGTGATATATCATAAGAAAAAATCAATGACATACATGATTAGTGAAAAACAGTTTAGAGATATATCGTAAGAAAAAAATCAATGACATACATGATTAGTGAAAAACAGTTTAGAGATATATCGTAAGAAAAAAATCAATGACATACATGATTAGTGAAAAACAGTTTAGAGATATATCGTAAGAAAAATATCAATGACATACATGATTAGTGAAAAACAGTTTAGAGATATATCGTAAGAAAAAAAATCAATGACATACATGATTAGTGAAAAACCAAAAAGTTCTGGATTAGTGATCTTCATTCTTCTGGGCTCTGCTGGTTGACTATCAAAAACACTGTTGTTGTCGAAGTCATCACACCTGAGATATCATACAAGATATCTGAATACTTCTTTTTATCATACCAAAACCACCCGGTAGCGGTGGTCGACACTTTTTTCTAATACTACCACTTGATTGGGTAACATAAGCGACAGGTCCTTGCAGTACGCCTTAAGGGCTGCCAAGCTGTCTCTATCATTTGGTTGGATATCCTCTGCTACTATGAGTGGACGTGTTGTCAGGGTGTCTAAGGGTGTCATCCTTTCTCGTGATGTCTGGTGGTGTAAGTACAGTTGTTGGTTCGAATTGTATAGATTGGTACGTATCTGACAGGGATAATCATTGTGAATGTTCCCATTATGGCGGGTAAGGTTATCATTGAAGATACAGTGGTGGCAGTCTGGTACTTGCGTTAGACTACGAGGCTGGTGTAAATATACAGGTGGTGCTGTCGTCTCTGGTATTGTAGTGTTTGGTGTATTCATACGTGGCTGATGACGTATTCGTTTGTGTTTTTGTAGGCCATCGTTCGTATTATACACCTTATCACATAACTGACAGAGGTATATCTGGTGCTTCTCAGCGTGAATGGTCCGAATGTGACGATTAAGGGTATACTTATCACAATAGGCTTTGTCGCCCACTGAACACGTGAAAGTAGATCTGGTGGTCATATTGATAAACTGGTCATAAGTCACACTTTCGGTTTTTTTCTTTCTTACAACCGCAAAAAATGTTCTGGTGTATACAATATATGTTTCACTGTTTTATCAGAGGCCGACGACACGAATAAGGCTCACACCAACCTGTTTCACTGCTGTAGCTAGCCAAGTCAGTACATGAACAATATCTGCTTACTACACGAACAACGCTCACACCAGCCTGAAGCACAAATATCTCTGTAGCTAACCAAGTCAGCACGTGAACTGGTGTACCACGACCTGGTGTAGAGCGAGTGAGGAGACGCCGTCTATTTTATACACTGGTTCTGCACACGACATAGCTGACGTGGCAGTTAGACAAGCTATTCTCACGCCCGCCTGCTTCCCCACAAACCGATGACTCATGCTACCACTTAATGACTTTTGCATATGGCGTTGATGACGTAGGGGCTTCTCGGACATCCGCGTTCTTTACCAAAAAGGGTATGTGATTTGTGATATTCTTGTAGGGCCACGTTTTGTTTATGTATTTGTTTATGGGTGAGTGTATCTGTACTTGTTGTGGTACCAGTACTAATGGTATGGGTGTGTCTTTGTTTTTGTGTGCTTGTATGTCTGTATGTACAAGTGTATCAAGTGTGTATGGGTGAGTCTGTGTGTACTTGTGATGACAGTAGTAATGGTATGGGTGTGTGTCTTTGAGTTTGTAGTAGGTGTGTATTTGTGTAATTGATTATGGGTGAGTACTTGTGTATAGTTGTGATGACAGTAGTAATGGTACGAGTGTGTCTGTGCTGTCTCTGCACATGTGTATATTTGTTGATGTGACAGTAGTAATGGTATGGGTTGTCTGTGTATGGTTGTCTTTGTGTTTGTATGACCCTCTTTGTATAATTTTTACACACCCCACAAAAAAAAGAGACTTGTATCTCTAATAACGCACCAGCTAATATTCTTGTCGCTAATATTGGTAGTACTATTATCACTACTACTGATTCCTCCTCACTTTACCCACCACCATTGCACTATACGTACTTTCCCCTACAATTTAAGTGGTCACTCGACTACTTGACCACTGCTTGACCACTGCATGACCACGTCAATAGTCTAACAATGGTTCGAGCCCCAGACTCCTATCTTTACTTTTTCAGATTATACTGACCCTCTACACTTATCACCTAATGATAATCAACCCTCTTTACTTTTCTTCAGTTGATAGTGACCCTCTACACCTCTTATCTTATTACATTTATGACCACCCCTATATCTACCACTAATACCTACTCCTTACCACCAAATGACACCCATTCCCCCTCTAGTAATAATTACCATCGATTAATTCATATCTGCTTTTAATGTTCGTTTCCATTCACCTTCTGGTAATAATAACCATAGTCAAGACAGGTCTCTAGACGACATCTTTCTACAATAACCCTCTGATCCCCTTTGGGTCGTAAACCATTTTTAAATGTTGTATACCAATAAAAAAAACACTTGAAAATATTACTTTTTTGTTTTTAATTTTGTCTCTCTGTTTTACTGTGTCAGACTCCTACAACCCTCTTTACTGTTGTTCAGTAAGCATCTACACCTCTACCCATGCTTCGTCGAGTATAACCACCACCCATCACACCCTTGCAAGTTTATCTTTCACTCGCCATATTCATATACCCTTCGTTTTGTAACCAATATATATATATAACGTTTCCCCTTCACACCCTTCATACACTAATTACTTTTACAGAAACAACCCACCAACCAAATACTTTTCCGCCCGCTACCTTAATTACTTTCACAGATTTTCGTTCCCACCAGACCAGGCAGCCACCGCCAAAAAAAAATTTCCCCCACTCGGCAATTTTCCCAAAAAACCTTCATAAAACTATCAGCCGCCAGCCGCGTCCAAAAAAATACGTGTCTGCGCGCCCCACTTAACTACTCCAGCATCATTTCTCTTGGTCTATCTCTGCCTTTCTTCCCCTCGATCTTTCCAGTTGTCACCATGTTCTCTTCTCGTCACATGACCAAAAAACGCTGTTTGCCTCTTTCTTATTGTTGTATATAATATTCTAGTCTCATTAGCCACTTTCAGGCAATCGTTGTTAGTTACTCTGGCAGTCCATGGAATTCGCAGCTATCGTCTCAGGAACCACATCTCTGTTGCTTTCAAGTTCTTTCTAATTTGTTCATTTACATTCCAAGACTCAAATCCATAAAGCAGAACATGTTCTATATAACATTTCAGTACTCTCTTTCTTACATTCAATAATAGTGACTTATTGCATAAGATATTCTTCATTTTCTAAAATGCAGCTTTTGCTTGCCATTTTCTGCTTTTTTCTCTGTTGTGCATCTTCCATCTGATGTTATAAATGCCCCTCGGTATTTAAAACTATCCACTCGGTTAAGAATCTCATCTTATTGAATCTCATCGTGTTCCCGAGCTTCTGGTTGTACTGACCTTTAGTCAGTAGACCCCGTTAACCACGACATCCCGTTTATTCCATCCACGGATAGCCGTTCAAGCTAGGACACAGATAAGTGAAATTAATACTTTCATGTAGTGTCTTTCGTGTATTTGTTAGTCTATTTTTGTTTGTTTGTTCTGTGCTGACGGAGGCTTTGGCCGCAACGTCCATTTTGTTTCTTGTAGTCGTGCTCTAGTAAAGCTCACAATCTATTTCTCGTTTTTCAGTGATTCATTCATTCCTCTTGTACCGTGCGGTGTCGAGGTGAAGTATAAACTGCAGGAAAGTGCCCGCTTATGGGCTTCATATCTGTATTCCCATGGACTCTGCTATTCCCTCCGTCCGTCGTTTATGTGGTCGGCCTCTTCCTTTGCAATATTTGCTTGTTGTGGTATACTGTTAGTTGGTGATCTAGTTGCATTGCCTAACCATTTGACATACTGTCTTCTAATAAAATCTAGCGCTGCTATAACCCCCACTTTAGTTCTAATTTCTTCATTTCTGATCTTAATCCCTTCTTGATACATTGAGTATTCTTCTCAGGAAACTCATTTCTATTGATGTGATTTTTCTTTTCTCTTTATCTGTCATTGTCCAGGTTTAGTGTTGTTAGCATAGAGTTGGTAGGAAGATTGTGTTGTAAAGTGCTTTCTTAGTAACCATTGATACATGTTTGTTCTTTAGGATTGGTGCCATGTGTCCAATGATTTGGTTTGCCTTATTGCATCTATTTTCAATCTCGTTTTCTGATTTGCCATTTGATATTATACTTCCAAGGAACTTGGAACTCTTTACTTGTTTCAGGGGGTGTTCGTTTATGTGAATTGTTGTTGGTTTTTTTTTTCCTTTAGTTATAGTCATTACCTCTGTTTTTTTTTTTTTTTCGCGTTTCCATCCTGTTTCAGGATATTGCGGTCAACACCAGCATCTTTCAGCTGTATGTTGATTCCTAGGCTAGATTACGCTCATCAGCACGCCACGACTTTCTGAGCGACCGGCTCCATACTCTCATAAGTCACTTTTGCGATTCGAACCACTGCTAATTCTCGTCGCGTCACGTGACGAGAGTATTCGGAGTTAGCGGAGAAAGCTGCTAACCCCTCGGCCACGGAGCCGGTATTACCTCTGTTTTACCTGCGCTAATTTTCATGTTATGTTCCTTACACATTTCACTTAGACTATTCATGTAGTCTTGTAATTCAGATTCTGATTTTGCTATTAGTGCTTGGGGTTAGGGTTCTTCTGTGTTCTAGTCATGCAGTGTTGCCAAGAGACAAAATGTAGGCAAGACAATATTTAACACCAAGAATCGAGAGCAACTGCTTCTCCTTAACAACAACGCGTGTCCTCACACAAGTTTGAACACAAGGGAGGCAATCAACAAAATGTGGTGGAATGTACTGTTGCATACACCTTACTGTCCAGAAATGGCACCATCTGATGTCCATCTCTTCCGCCGGCTTAAGAATGCTATCCATGCGACAAAGTTTGAAGACAACGAGGGAGTGATTAATGCAGTGAATAAATGGCTATGAGAACAGGACAAAATGAGGTACAGGTCTTGGGTACATGCTTTTGTTTCAAGATGGCTTAGAGCTGTTAAAGTTGATGGGGATTATGTTGAGAAATAGAAATGCTTGTTGCACATGTGCATGAATGTTGTGTCTACATTTCATTTGAATGTTATTAACGGTTAAATAGATAATTATGGCACATAACTTTCTAACCTACCCTCGTATACCACATTTCAAAGGTTTCTAGTCCACATTTATCAAGTTAGGGTATTTCATATCTCCACCATGAAGTTAGGACAGGTTGAAAGATTCAGTGGATACTCCTGGTACCAGGTATTTTATATGTGGTGACTTCAATGCCCGCGTCAAGGAGGGGGACAGGTCGGGAGAGAACAGACATGGTACTGGTCTTGCTGAGGGCTTGCTTGAGACGGATGTTGTCTGTCTTAATGACGGGACACCGGGAATGAGACCGGGGGACCCTGACACGGCAGTCGACCTGACGCTTGTATACCAAGAGGCGGCATCAGACATTACATGGAGTGTCATTGAAGACCATGGAAGTGACCACCTCCCCTGTTCTGTGCTGATACCTAAGTCCAGCACAGTTAGAGTTTTAAGAGCCTGCACGGCATTCAGTTATGATTGGGACCACCCTTCGCTCTTGGGGCGCCTTAGATCACAGGGAAGATCTAAACCAACAAGAAGAATTTTCACCCAACCACCATGGTGGACACCAGAGATGGAGAATACATGGAAGAAAAAGAGGTGGCCATAAGGAATTGGCAAAGGGTGCGGAGAGCAGCCAATTCAGTTGACACAGAATTGGAGGAGGCTGAAAGATATAAAAAAGTAAAGGAGCAGGATTTCAAATTCCAGGTAGCGGAGGCAAAAGGTATTAAGTGGAACAGTTTATCAATGAAGTCGGCTGGGATGTAACATTGGGAAAATTCTGGAGGCTGCACCGGCAGATGAAGAGACAGGCGATGCCTGGTACACATGGTACCGTTTATGATGATAACAACCGACCTATGACAACTGATAAGACAAAGGGGAGGCTTTTCTTGCACGATTTTTAAAACAGACGGATCAGCAAGTGTGGTATAATAAAACGTCCTTACCCTTTCCTATTTATGGACTCCCTTAAAAATAAACAAACCCTTACAATTACTGTTTAAGTAACTTACTTAATGTAGGAGAAAATAAAACAGCGATAGACTGACCGTGGCACAGCTAAATTTATTTTGGCTTGTTTTCTCTCCCTTATCTGGCCAATCCTGGCGAGGGGGAAAACAAAGACTGAAGCGGCCATTTCTAGTCAAGACACCACGCAAGAAAGTCGACCTTTCCCTTCGGGGAGAAGGTATTTTGCCTTAAAAACATGATTCTCTTCAAGCTATTGGTATGTTATCTACATTATTAAGATATATTTATGTATTACATTGACCAGTATGTTTAATTAAGAATTAGTTACAATTCTCTTAAACCAGGCTGGATGATGTTTACTAAGGAAACACAGGTGGGCGCCACGCTGTAATTTTTCCTATGTCTTCAAATCCCTATGTTAATATCTTTTATAGGCATTATGAACTTATATCTAACTAAATAGTGTTTATAACCTATGAATAGTATGTGTACTGTAGTACATAGAGTATCAACTCTCATGTCAGAAACTCTTTTCAATTTAGGAAAGACTCCTGATTCATACTTCAGAGAAGAAAACTCGTTTCTGCCAATTTCATAGTCCTATGAAAAATAACTTCTATGCAATGGAACTATATATCCCTATCAATGCTTAGAAATCTGCAAATAATTTATGTACTGTAGAGATTGGACTTTAAAGAAACATTTTCTCAATGTAGGAGCAGACTCTTGATTTCATACTGCACAAGTAGAGAACTGGTGTCTGCCACCTTCAAATATCCTATGTAGTGTAAATGCACTGGTAAGGATGTCTCTGAACTTGTTTTATCCATGCGGGGACATACAAATGGTTACGCATATTCCTGACTCTTACTTAGTCAGGGGATAAAATATTTTGCCACATTATAATCTGTAACTTGGAAATATAGTGCTTAATTTTAGTACCATTCTTTTGTTAACAGATTAGTAACCACTCCATATGAGGGTGAACATATAATCATTTCATAAAATAGTGTTAGGGACAGGCCATGGTTGAATATAAATTCATGAACAATTAAACGCGTGATGTAAGTGCATGTTCGGATAGGATTCACTCCGCATCGCCTCACCGTAGTAGAAACATAAGCGAAGATTGATGTGAATAAATTGCTTGCAATATTCAGAAGACTGGACCATGCGGCATAAGTTATTCTTATAAATACCCTCCGAATAATAGCAGTCATTGGCAAAACATATCACAGCGATTACTATCCTCATGTGCTGTACGCAGTGGGGGAAAACAATGGATGTTTTAGTTCATGAAGATAATTCAAAAACCTAGGCTCCCTGCATCATCATTATGATTATTATGTATGATTATCATGTACTTAATATCAGAGAAATGTACATGTATGTTTTTTTTTGGTATGAGAATTTTCTCTGTTCTGATTGTTACTTTTTACTGTGGGAAGATACATTTTAATGTTGCACCTTGGGATTAGAGGATGTTGATGTAAGAATCCATGTGTTTGTCAGTACTTTAAGAAGCCAAGGTTGAATAGTCTTGACCTAATGATGATTATAGTGCCGAAAGGAAGACGCGGCATTAGAAACCACAGGGATTCTGTATAGGCTATTCTCTTCAAGTAATGAGAGAGACAATATCAACATGTTGGATGGACAGAATGACTTCACCCATCTAATAGTCCCAGTAACAACAGAACAAAATATAAGTGAGAAAATATCTTACTCACTATGAAGAGTCAGAATGGCTCAACTCAGCAATGAGGGACAGTGGAACATGGACACCCACTCCTTTCCCCTTCTCCCCTTGTTGTTTTGTATTTGTGTTTGTAATTGTGTTGTAAACCTTTTATCATAACACAGTAGGTTAATGCTAGTGTTGTATTCTTTGTCATCCCTTTTCTATAGAAGAGAAGCAGGTGGTGGTTGAATTTGGTGGGACTATATCACTAACACTGGATCCTGGGTCAACAGCCATAAAGTGAATGTCCAAACCATAGTCTGGATCTAGCAATACCTCAATGTTTACTGCGGCACTCAATAGCTCCATAGCGAGCAACAGATAAATTAGAAGACAACTGACTGGGTGAGTGATTAAGTCCTATTTTAGTAGGAATATCCAGGATGGACTTCAAGATCTAATAATCTACAAAGATGAAGATCATCAGAGTACTGACAACAGTGTATCGTTTGCGTTACTTCTGAGAAGTATCACCAATGGCCTCATCATTCAACCAAGTCAGTGAAACTGGGACAATCCTTCTTCAAGTTACTAAAACTAACAACAGTGAGTAACCTTCAACTGTTGGTTGGATTACCAAGTTAATATCCACAATGGATAAGTCTTCGAAAGAACATCTCACAGCTGCAAAAGTCAAACATAAGGTTCCAGCCATGCAACACCAAGTTCTAGCTATGAACACCAACTCAAACAAATGGGAAGAGACACTGAAACAACATTATAGCCAATACAAACAAATGTACCAACTTCAGAACATCTGAACCATAACTACACCAGATTACCTCAAGGTCCAAAACCTGAACACCATCAAAAGAACCATATGAAAGCAGCTAGATGAGTAAATGCCTTTACGCCTGCAACCAAAGGAATCACCTGATGGCTTGCAAACCTGGATATGTGGTGGAGTAATATTCTTCAGTTACATGCCTGCAGCAGAATCTTCAGATGAAACCACATGAATGATTCACCACTGTATGTTCTACACAGAAATGGAATGAATGAGAACTCTATGCTGGTCCCATGTCAGCCTAACTGCCCATCATCAAGTGTGGGATGGCCTATCAACATGAACCGGGTGTGTGACAAAGCCTTTTGAACTAAATTGGGAAACGGTTAACATAAACCGAGCTGTTGGACAGTCGTCATCTTTTCATCGATAAGATGATATAGGGAAGAACCTTCTGCAGAGCTTAAGTTGCATCTCCTGAAAGTATGACAGACCTAGGCATCAATTTCAATTGGAACACAACCCAAATGGCAACCGAGTATTCTTAAATTCAGTCTCATGGAGAGAATATGTGCTTATGTATAATTCTATTCTTGGATTATGGATTAGAAACATTCGCCAGCCAACTTCGGTGGACATACTGTGAGTAGAAAATGACTGTGAGTATAATTCTGCACGGATAATTATGGACATTAACTGCTTTGCACTGGAGAAGAATGCCCATCCGCAACGCCTAAATGAACACTATAATTAATTAATTTAATTATTAGTATCAACTGTTTTCATGAGTGTGGTTTTCTTCAATGACAGGAAAAGGGTAAAGATTGTTTTACATGGTAATGGTGTACACCTAAAGGGTTATGTTATGACATATATGTATAATATTTTGACACCCACTCATTATTTTTAAATATGAGAATTGTACATGGTGTCAGAAATAAATGTATGTATGTTGGGTTTCTGCACCTAGACCAATGTGATTTTATCTAGGTACAATGAGTCAAGTTAGCAGAACCAATTTGTGGTTGTTGTGTTGTTTGTAATAACCTTGTTTTTTTCTGGGGTCACTGGGTACTATGTTGTAATACTGCATATCATTCCCATGCCTGTCTGAAAATGCATAGTGTTTATTACACATCTATATATGTAATTGCAGATCTTGAGTTAATACCTGAACTGTTTGTCCAAAAGTGTTGTGTACATCAAGTAAATGTGGTGTCCAATAAGTGGTTGTTTATATATGGTGAGCAATCAATATCCTTCTAGCATCTATAGTTAATTTAAAGGGTGATGAAGTGGGAAGGGAAACCTACACACAGATGCCATTGTTTCAAGGATTGAACTCTTTTCTCCTGAGATTTGTGGTAAATATCCCTGATCACCCTGCATTCTGACCAGTGACCAGAGAATCAATAATACCCCCTAGACATTTTAACGAATTATTCTTAGGAATTAAAATCCACACCCCACAGCAAGATAGAGCTATTAGCGATAACGTCAGAGAAGCCTTGTCATGGGGCACTAGGAAGGAGGACTGTGAGATTAAAGTTGTGGAAATTAGATGCGTACTGATTGATTGATTGATTTAGGAACTGACATCACAACATTCGGGGCATTCACATAAGCGCTCCGTCCCCATCCTCGACAGCGAGCGAAGAGTTCCAACACCAATAGTTCTAGTAGCAATCTGATTATATGTCCGTCTCGCCTTTCCTCTGAGCGTCGACCAGATCCCATCGTCACTCCTCGCTGTCTCATTCTTGCCAGACTATGGTGATCCATTTGCTCCTCCGAGGTGTACACGTGCTCCCACAAGGCCGCAACCACGTCTGCCTTGTCATGCATCAATACTCCACCAAGTTTTGCCGAGCCAGCCAATCTGTTCGCCTGTGCATTCTCCAGCACACCAGCATATACCGGAGAAAAGATCCAGGCGATGCATGCCACCCTTGTCCTCCGAAACGAAGCAAGCCACTCTGCACGAAGCCGGCCTGTCCTCACCCTCCTCAGCATGCTTTCCGAGTCAGTTACAATCACGATGTGTGTATGTATCGTGTTCTCCATCCAGCCGAAAGCTGCACTAATCGACTCCACCTCCATTCTTAAGATATATGTTGTGGTATCATACGCCAGGCTCTCCTGCACCAAACGTCGACCATTAGCTTTTGCTAAGAATCCCCAGGCACTTCTCCTACCTCTCAACACCGAACCATCCGTGTAGATAATCATATCACCTGGACGAGCATTATCCTGAATCAGTTGCTGGATTTCCACTTCCGTGGCCAATGCACTCACGGTTCAATGTGATTATAACTCTGCACAAGCCTGACTGCTCCGCTGTCACTCTGACCCACTCCTCTCCTCGCCTAATGTTCTCCAAGATGCACACCTGTCTGATCGTATCCTCTGCCTGAGCCATCCATGATTTCCCTCTTATCAGTCTCTGACCCTGCGTCAGCGCCTCATGCAACGGGTGATCTGTGTCTGCAGCTACTCTGAGGTATGCCTTCGTCTGCATCACCTTGAGCCTACCTGCGACAGTCGGCAAACCAAGGATGTAACGCATACAAACTACCGGGGTGTCTCTGGTGCATCCCAGAATGACCCGCATAGCTTCGTTCTGTATGCGCTATAATTTCACCAGCTGACTCTTTGAGACGGTGAGCAGTCCTAGTCCATAATCAATCACTGAGAGGATCAAGTGCTGGTATAGTGTGAAGAGCATTCTCTGCTCTGTGTCCACTGCAGCCATAGTTTTAAGTGCATTGAGTCCCTTTTTAGATCTTGGCACAACCGTCTCCACATGGCCCTTGAAGGACAGACTCCTGTCAAATGTGATTCCCAGATACTTCAATTTGTTCTCTCTGTTGACGCTTCTACCATCTCTCGTGAGGCTTGGGACATCAGCACTCACAATCCTGTTGTCCAGAGAGCACCACAAAACAGTCGCATTTTCCGGGTGGATGACAGCACTCATTTCAGTGCATCAGTCAATCACTTTGTCTACTGTCGCCTGTAGCTCCTGGGTTGTTTACTTCCTATCTCTCCCCTGCCTATATGCAAGAATATCATCTGCAAATGTTAGTATCGGGTACTGAAGCGGGCTAAAGACAGCGCCATGCCCGGATGGGGTGAGGTATTCCCATATGAGTGACATAAATGATGGGGACTTGGAGGAGATGAAGCATCAATACGGCAGAAATACCCAACGATTTGCGGCATAGCTACCTGGTCTCACTCCTAAAACCAGGTAAAGATAACTTCAGACTTAATGGATTATCAAATCATAACCTTGCAAAACACGTATGGCAAAGTCTTTGAAAAGATAGTAGCACGCAGGCTCCAGCGACATTTGGAAAGTCGTAATTTGCTTCTGAAAGGGCTCGGGGGTTACAGGCCTGCGAAGGACACCTGGGCCAATGCTGTAACCTTTGCATTTTATGTCTACGAGGGCTTCCAGGATAAACAAGAGACAGTGGCGGTGGCTCTTGACCTGAGGATGCATATAACAGGGTCAGGTTTGATCGGTTGCTATACACACTGTTGGACATGGAGGTCTGCCCTTGCCTTGTTAGATGGGTTGCGGCAGTCCTTTATGAGCGTAAGATTTTACTGCGCATGGGTTCCTGAACTTCTGACCCTTGTACTATTATACCTGGGTTGCCACAGTGATCTGCCTTGTCCCCAGTGCCCTTTAATGTTTACACCAGCAAAATCATAGCTATTGAGACAACAGGTGTAGGTAGAATCTTGACATTTGCATATGATGTGCTGGTGTACATACAATGCAGAGATAGGGCCAGTTTGGCGAAAGACTTACAGGTGGCAGTAAATAGGGTGACGGAGTGGTGCAGGGACGCAAGGGCTGTTATACCCCAGACAAGGCATCGGTTGTGTGGTACTCCCTGGATAACCGGATCCTCAAGGCAGACGTCCCCGGTATTATGTTGAATGGATGTCCTCTTAGACGAGAGAGTAAACTGAAGTACTTGGGTATCACCTTTGACAGGGGTTTGTCTTTTAAGGATCATGTGGAGGCTTTGGTGGTGAAGGTTGGTAGGGGACTTAATGCACCGAGGGCTATGGCAGCAACCGGGGTAGATCATAGGATGCTGTACAGGCTCTTTCAGCAGTTAATAATTTCTGTCACTGAGTATGGTTTAGGGCTGCTGACAGTATCAAAGAGCCAGCTTGAAAGGTTGGAGCGCATACAGAATGCTGCCATGCGGTTAATACTGGGGTGCACAAAGGACACACCAATTATATGCATGAGGCATATCCTGACGCTACCAACAATGACGGATAGGCATAGGGTCCTTCAAGCCAAATGGTACCTGAGAGTTGCTGCAGATAGGGATCACCCTCTGCATGCAGACATGGATATATTTAAAGGTCACAGACTAAGACGAGGGAGATCTGGATGGCACAGGCAGAACTTTCTATACGTCAGCTGTGTGGTCTAGAGACCATCAATCGTGAAAAAGAGTGGGTTGAAGTTCTGGAAAACATGATGGACTGGCACAATGTAATAACACTGGGTCGTGAGTTTCAGAAGTGGGGGTGCGCCACCGCCTAGTTGCAACTGCAAATACTCAGAAAGTGACTGGCGAGCAACTGCAAATAGTCAGAAAGTGACTAGGGACACAATCTATATGTCTGAATTACAGATTAGGCCCATAAATATCAAGCGTACAGCTTTCAAGTGGCTCTTAACAAAAAATGAAATTAGCTGTACTTAATATTCGCCAAGGAGTGGGAAGAAGGTTAGCTGAGTTAGATTTAAATCTACAAATTGACTACTAGCCCAGCGCAGGTTTTCTCCCCTGCTGTTATCTTCCCTGGTGTCTAAGTAATCCCCCACCAATGTACACAAACATGTATGCACGATTGAAAAAAATAACAGATAACTTAGTTTAAAACAAACTACAACATTTATTGTCTATCATTAATCATGGATGATTATCATGATGATGATGGTGAACTTATAAGTTTATACAATAAGACTATATTGGGAGTCTCTGTGGCGAAGTGGTTAAGCGACAATATGACTATTACAAATAGATAGTGATGACAAGAGAATACATAACTCTGAAATACTTTATCCTGTCGGTTATGTCTCCTGGTTACAAAAGAGGTCCGCTAACAGCAGTTTATTTTCAGCTCAGCACACAGTTATGGTCAGATCTTCATCTATGTTCAGATCAGTACACATACACATGGTATTCAGAACAGTAATTTCTGTCCTGTCTCCCCTAGTTCCTCCGTTATCACAGCACGGGAACTAGTCTCCTGTTGAGGGCTTGGAAGAGAACATCAAGAATGTGTATTATCTAGTTCTACATCAGTACAATACTAAATACTGCATACATTCTGTCACCCCCCTGTACAACGATCAGCCTGACCGAGTCTCTCGTCCAGCTTTACTGCGTTAACTCTCCTCCGTCTCCCTCTATACCTCTGTCATACTGTCTAGTCTGGGAAGGACTTTTTCAATAGTCAAATGATTACATTTCTGCCATCCCGTATAAAGTCTCATCATGAGGAATGCGATGTCCTAAGTGAATGTTATTAATTCAGGCAGACATGTAGTTCCTTACAGCAGCTCTGTTTTAAAGTTGGTTAAGCATATCACAGTGTCGGTAATGGTATAAGAGTACCAGATCTCCGGGCTTACATGCCGTGATCAGCTCTGTGAAAGACCCCCATGAGTTGCCATGGACACTCGTTCACCACACACTGAAAAGATTAAGCACCATATACCCTATACCAATTGTGGGTAATGTTCACACCACTACGCCTCTGCTTCAAACACAATAAATAGGCAATGTGCCAATGCGCACACAATAGCATAACGCTATGCATACTGGTAGGTTTGCAAATGACAAATTGATATATCAAACAACCAATACACATAAAGTATATTAATTCAAAATAGACATATTATGCTATTCAACCTAATAGCATAATGCATGAGTTAGTAACAATACAAAATGAGACTTACAAACATTAAAAGAATATGTAAGGAGCATTGCATTGCACATTCCTCTTAGTGAGTTACAAATACATATATCCAACATATCCTTAATCATTAGGCATATGAAGATATTCTTACATAAGTCGTATGAATGAAAGCAACATTGTAGTAACATGATTATCTTCAAAAACTGAGAAACTAATAGCTTCCATATCTATGACAGACAGCTGACAATACCCATTAAAAGTCAACAGTATATCCAGAACCTAGTCAAAGTCTGCCTTGCAAAAGGTTTCTACTTGTACAGCAATAATAACACTTATCGCAATATAAAATAGACAGTGACTGGAGAATACTTAGTTCACAGATCAGTAACATGAGGCAGACATCGACTGAATATCAGTGCATACATCTAAAATACTTGAATAATTACTTAAGAATTAATATTCCTAGTGAAGTCTAGCTCACATAAGAATCATACATCTGACTACAGAACATTGAGACGGTTGCATACCTGTTTCAAACATTTGCCACATCTAAAGGGGACAGGTCCAGCAAACCTATTTATACTAAATCCGACAAAGGCTCTTAATCTCTTTGGCGCCTCCCTGTCTGGTTGGAGGTACACATTTCCCAGTGTCAATTCCACCATCAGACACCCAACACCTAATTTCTCCATCCAGTTGGAATGGTTTATTATCCTTTTATCGCTCCACCTTTCTATAGGTAATTGCCTCCAACCAAGTGTTGGACTGGTTCACACTTCTGTTACCATTCAGACTGAATTATCTCCCTGTATCCATCTCATGTCTGGAAGAATCTCAAAAGTGAGAGGGAAGACCAGGAGAATTTTTAATCAGTTAGCGGTGGGAACGATTAGTAGTATGACTCTTTGTTGGCTGTTGAACGAGGGGACGGAGCATGTATGGGAATGTCCTGCGTGCAGTGATGTCGGTTCTTAACTCAACTCAATTCTTTCTTCATAGTGACGACCATAATCTGTGTCTTCTGCTTATAATTTAAATCAGACGCTAGTTGTTCACTGTATGCAACATGACCACATGACCCGAGAGTGCCGTTGATCCACGAAGATAGCTCACCTTTGCACTCACATTGGCCCAATATGAAATTATTCATGATCATGTCTTCATCAACAGTTGTTGTTGTAAGTTCATATCTTCATCACCATGAGTCCAAGTGGTCACCAGTTCATGGTTTGGTAAGTTAATTTCTTCATCGTCAGTTTTTTTTTCTTTGTTCATTTCTTCATTAACAGTGTGTGTGTGTGTGTGCTTGTGTGTGTGTGCGTGGGGTGGGGGGGGGGGGGGGGGTGAGGGTGGGGGTAAGTTTAAGTGTTCGGCAGGTCATGTTTTGGCAAGTTCAATTTTACAGCATCAGTTTTTGTTTTTTGTAAGTTTATTTCTTCACCGTCAACTTTTTGTAAATCCAGGTATTCAATAGTTCATGTTTTTGTAAATTCATTTCTTCAGCATCAGTTCTTTGTTCCTGTAAGTTCATGTCTTCATCACCATAATTCCAGGTGTTCATCAGTTCATGTTTTGATAAGTTCATCTCTTCATCATAAGTTTTTTTTTATTGTAAGATGATGTCTTCGTCAGTAAATGTTTTCATCATTTCATTCTTGTTCAGTGTTTGTGAGTTTAACAAAAAATGTTAAAAAGTCGACAGGCTTGAATTCATTGCACCAGGTTTTTATCCCATATGGCTCGGTCTCTTTCCGCAGCATGGAAAGCATTGCACAAAGCCTGAACTCCGTAGCTCTAGCGACGACCCACAGGAGCGAGTCTTAGAAAAATTTCACTCGTGAACCGAATGACACGACCCGGAATCGAACCCACAACCTTCTGAGACCTTGTCAAATGGCTTGACCACTTCACCAAGGAGACTCCCAAAGTTCAGTGTTTGTGAGTTCATTTCTTCATCAGTTTATTTTTATTATGTTTCCATTTTATCCTTATTGTTCAGTTTTTGTAATTTTCGCATTTCAATGTCAACACCTTCAACCAACCCCTTCCAGACTTTCTTCAGTTCTGGCATTTAAAGTTCTGTTACGTATCTTCCGTAGTTTGAACGTCAAAGCAATTAATTTTTTCTCCACCAATTTGTCATAAGTTTTCAATTTGACTTCGCTGGTATCTTCAACTGTGTATGAAATAAAATAATAAGTAGCAGAATTGAAGAAAGTGTGGAAGGATTGTTTGAAAGGTTTGATGATGTGAAATGTCAAGGTATTGACACAAACAATCAAAATGCAGCTCACATACATGAAGATGTCATAAATGAACGAACAAACTTTATTTTCAAAGGGCCACAAATTGGGCACGCAGGTCCGTCTTACATTCGGCCCTTCCAATCACTCATCTTTTGTTCATCAATAGTGCATGATACATTCACATAGGAAAAAATCATTGTCAAATGAATGTTATAAACATAAACAATGCATATTAGCATGCTATGAGACAGGCAGACACACGTACATTCGTAAAAACGCACATACCTGCATACATACTTACATCATTTGCTCAAACTCACAGTTATGGACCCACTCAATAACACACAAATACCTCCCTCGCATATGCTTATACTCAATCACAATCACAAACTCACTGAAAAACATTTACTTATTCTCTCTCACACACACACACATACTTCCCCACACACCCTTAAATCTATGTGTATATATATATATATATATATATATATATATATATATATATATATATATATATATATATATATAGGCACTGCCTCACATAATCACTGAAACTAATATGACCAAACTCCCACATTTTACACACATATACACTGAAAATTATCTTGAGCCTTCTCACAAAAAATGGAGAACAAACTATACTTATACATAGTGTAATGTAAAATATAGTTATGCGATTCAATAAGTTAATTCATAAGATTGAAATAAACATGATGAAATAAGCAATGCACAAGTTTTTGTAAGTACGACATGTTGAAACATCAATTGGCAATAAAAATGATAATATGAAAGATAAGGATACAGAAAATATATGGAATAGCTCGTCACATGACATACATGTGCTCAGCTCTATCTCTCTTTATTTTCTTTTCTAACTCTCTCAATGTCTCACTCTCTCTCTCACCCCCACTCACTCTCTTACACTCAATCACTCTTACTCTCTCTTTCACACACACACTCACTCACTTTCTCTCACACACACATAGACTTACACATTCACTCTCTCACTCAATCTCTCACTCGCTCTCTCACTCATTCACTCTCTAAATGGCACTAACTTATACAGACAAGCAGACAGACACACATACTCACTCACTCTCTCTCTCAGACACTCTCTCCCACTCACCCTCACACATACTCATTAATTCTCTTTCTCTCACTCACTCGCTGACTCTCACAATCACTCACTCACTTTATCACCCTTTCTCACTTACACACAGATAGGCAGACTGACACACACACACATACCCACTCTCTCACATTCACTCATTTTCTCACTCACTCACTCAATCTCTCACACAAACACATACACTGACACACTCATCTCCACCCACTTCCCCCACCCAGACACACACACACTCACACATCTAGACCCAAACATGCTGCCTCACATAATCACTGAAACTAATATCTCCCACACTTTACACACATGTGCACTGATGATAATCGTGAACATCCTCACACACAAAATTTTGTTAATGGTGAAAATTGGGGGAAACAAAGTTAAAATTATACACACACATTGTGTAACATAAAAAATAGTGATACAGTTTTTCTT
The DNA here is from genome assembly GCA_963921405.1 of Cepaea hortensis. Lineage (NCBI taxonomy): Eukaryota > Metazoa > Mollusca > Gastropoda > Stylommatophora > Helicidae > Cepaea > Cepaea hortensis. The sequence goes on along the minus strand of OY992876.1, from coordinate 483,102,043 downwards.
ATTCTTCTGCGTTCATATAGAGCAGTGTTTCCCAACCTTTTTTGTGCTATGCCCCACCTAAGCCTTTCTAAAATTCTTATGCCCCCCTCCCCCCTCAACATATGCATTATTTTTAATATTCAAAAATTGAAATGTTCACTAAAGAAACTTTATAGTTTTTTTTTTTTTAAATATAGAAGGGCTCACGGTTCCCAGAGGGGCCAGAGGCCCCCCCCCCCCGACCCCACCCCAGGTCCCGCATCCCTGTGTGTCGATTGTGTTGGGTGAAATTTTTTTTTTTGGTTTGGCGGTTACCTCAGACAAGCTGGTTCTCTTGCCTCCCCCTTTTTTGTGTGGACCCTTAGTCTCACTGTGAGCTATTGCCCATAGTGGTCCACCAGACCCACATCTAACGTGAAGATATGTGATGGGTTTTTATTTGATCATCCCAGCGCCCGACCAGACCAAGCACACTACTGGGGGGAGAGCAGCAAATGCACCCAATCCTAGCCAAAGGACCGATAGGTTTTAGGAAAAAATCACTAGGAAATTATTGAGCAAACACATTAAGTAAATTTTCAAAACATATAATGGAGAACTGAAATTCAAGTACAAAATAATTTTAATGAAAGATTTTTCTATATTATTTTAATTATTAGTAATTATTTAAATTTAGTGATGCTTGATGCTTGCTGCAAAGAGATTTTATGTCAGGTTCCAATTTAGTTAACTTCAGTCTCAAGTCTCCCCGTTTTGTTATATCCAGCCAATTTCTTCCATTTTCGAATTGCCCCCCCCCCCCCCCCCCCTGAACAATCGAATTGCCCCCCTGAACAATCGAATTTCCCCCCTGTGGGGCGTGGACCCCACGTTGGGAAACACTGATCTAGAGTCCGGCCCCCCCCCCCTCCCCCCATACTGCGCCTTTAGGCCGGCACATCCGACTTCAGTGGGTGTTTCGAAGGACATTCCACTCTCACTCAGACATGTGATACAATTCAATAAGTTGGTTCCTGAGGTTGACATAAACATGATGAAATAAGCAGTGCACAGGTTTTCATGTAGTACATGTTAAAATGAAGTGACAGTAAAAATGATAATATGAAAGATGAGGATACAGAAAAAATATTGAATAGCAACCTGACATGCATACGTTCAACTCCCTTTCGCTTTATTTTTCCCTTTCCACACACACTAACTCACACACTGTCTTATTCTCTCTCTCTCTCATCCATACATACATCTACTCTATCACTCAGTCTCTCGCTCACTCACATACACAGCTAGACATACATACACTCACTCACACTCTCTCAATGACTCACTCTCACATACAGACAGGCAAACTCACACACTCACTTACTCTCACTCAGACTCACTCACTCTATCCCTCACTCTCTTTCTATCTCTGACACACACATTCACTCTCACTCACTCACTCTACAGTAATGTACATGCATTCATATTATCTATATATATAAAAGAGAATGTTTGTTTGTTTGTCCTTTATGTGTTCCCAACGGTCCATCTGATTGAGATGAAATTTTCTACAGATGTTCTTCTCATTCCCGCAGAGCAAACTGGCATAGTTATTTAGTTTAAAATCAACCATTTTTCCTCCAGCACGAAAGAAATGGCACGAGCTTCAGAAACAGTCAAATAAATGTCCTGCCATCTTGCTGCAAGGGAACTCACTCTCTGATTAAACCAGAAATTAGTTAGGAACAGTTGTTGTTCTTCACTCCTGCGGATCAAACTGAAATAGAACGGGATCATCAGAAACAGTCAAGCACAGGAATGGACGTGAACAGATAGATAGATAGAGATTAGATAGATAGATAAGATAGATAGATAGATAGATAGATAGATAGATAGATAGATAGATAGATCCCTGCCAGGGTCTGGGCGAAGCCGGGCCGGGTCCTCTAGTACACGATAAAATCAAGTGGCATTAAAAATGATAATATGAAAGATGAAAATGAGGTTATACAAACAATATGGAATAGCATGTTACGTGACATGCATGTGCTGGACATCTATTTTTTTCTTACACACACACTCGCACAAATGCACACACAATACACACACTAACTCATCCACTCTCCCTCTCACCCATTATTTCTCTCATTCCCTCACTCTCTCCATCTTTCATTCACTCTCTCTCTCTCTCTCACACAGACAGACACACACCCTCACGCTATCACTCAATGTTTCACTCACTCTCTCTCTCACCTTTGCACATTCACTCTCTTACTCACCCTCTCTCTTTTACTCTCTCTCACTCACACACACTCACTCTCTATTACTTATTCAATCACTCTCTCACTGACACTCTCTCTCTCTCACTCACTCATGCACCCCATCACTTACACTCTTTCACAATCCCTCACACTCACTTTCTCACACATACACTAATGCATGAATGCATGCACACTCTCTTTCTCTCACTCTCTCCCACACAGTTGCATGTATGTAGGCACACACACACACATAGTGAACAATTATACCAGTAGGTGAATTATGGTGGCATATAGTCAGTATTGAAAGAATTTGCGGTTAAATGTGTAGGGACTCATTGGAGTTTTCAGATCTGGTGGAAGGTCATTCCATAAGTGAGCACCAGAATAGGCAAAACATGTTTTGTATAAGCCCAATCTAGGCTTTGAAACATGTAATACATTCAAGCACTTGCTGTTCATTGCATTAGATTGAATCAACAGTAGAAGATACTCTGGGGTATTTTGGGATATAATTTTATTCACTAATTTAATTTTTTTTTTACACACTTCTTTCAATGTACCACTTCCACTAAAGTACCTGGGGTGCTCACTGAACCGTTACACCCACCACCCCATCATCATCCTACATCCCACTCCCTCGGTTGGGTATACAAGAAGACAACAGCAACATTCGGGACAATACACAGCTCGGAATTCTGAGGTAAGCAGGAACATTTTATCCAATTTTCATTTTCTCTTCACTGCTTTCATATTTTAATCTTTTTATTTTTATCGTCCTGTCTTAATGTAGTCACAGGAGATCTTCTCCATGATTATATGTTGTGTTTTGTGTATGTGTTTGTTTGCTGATGAAGGCTAGTCACCGCAATGTCCTTTGTGTCAGTTTACAAGTGATAATTAGGATGTTATGTTAGAGTAACAGATGCACAAGTCATCACACATTAACAGATTCTTTCCTGCATGTCTTCTCTTGATTGATTGACTGATTGATTTAGGAACCGACATCACAGGATTTGGGGCATTCCCATAAGCGCTCCGTCCCCATCCTCAGCAGTAAGTGAAGAGTTCCAACACTAACAGTTCCAGTAGCAATCTGATTATATGTCCGTCTCGCCTTTCCTCTGAGCGTCGAGCGTCAGCCAGATCCCCTCGTCACACCTCGCTGCCTCATGTTTACCAGACTATGGTGATCCATTTGCTCCTCCAAGGTGTACACGTGCTCCCACAAGGCCGCAACCACGTCTGCCTTGTCATGCATCAATACTCCACCAAGTTTTGCAGAGCCAGACAATCTATCCACCAATTCATTCCCCAGCACACCGGCATGCCCCGGAGAAAAAATCCAGGTGATGCTTTCTACCCGTGACCTCCGAAGCGCAGCAAGCCACTCAGCACGAAGCCTACCTGTCCTCACCCTACTCAGCATGCTTTCTGAGTCAGTTACAATCACAATGTGTGTATGTATCATATTCTCCATCCAGCGGAAAGCTGCACTGACGCCTCCACTTCCATTCTTAAGCTAGATGTTGTGGCATCATATGCCAGGCTCTCCTGCACCAAACGTCGACCATTTGCTTTTGCCAAGAATCCCCAGAATCTTCTCTTGAGACACAATACACCTACTTGATTTAAGGATACATTAGAATTAACCACACTTATGAGTTTTATCTTTTGAATGTTTTCTTTTCTAGCAATTCAGATATCTCAAATGTGTAAGAGATGCACTACAAACACACATGTGTAAGCTTTCTCTCCTGTGCGCATTCACTTGTAGTAAATCAGCTACCAAACATTTCAACAAAATATTTGCAACAAGCATACCACTTTTAACGTTTTTTGCAGCTAACAATTAAGATAGTTCGTTCAAGAAAAAGATGCTTCATAATGACCACACATAAATTATTTCTCTCCTGTATGAGTTTTCTTGTGGCACCTAATGTAATCTCTTGTGGCGCTTCAGACTGTCAGCTCTACCAAAAAATGCACCACACTCATCACACTTGTAAGGTTTCTCTCCTGTATGTGTTCTCTTATGGCGCTTTAGATAGCCAGCTTGACTAAAACATGCATCACAATCATCACACTTGTAAGGTTTCTCTCCTGTATGTGTTCTCTTATGACTAATCAGATTGCCAGCTTGATTAAAACGTGCACCACAATCATCACACTTGTAAGGTTTCACTCCTGTATGTTTGCTCTTGTGACACATCAGACTGTTAAGCTGAGCAAAAGATGCATCACATTCGATACATTTGTAAGGCCGTTTTCCTGTATGTGTTCTCTTATGAGCCTTCATACTGTTAACGTGACTAAAAGGTGCACCACAATCATCACAAGTGTAAGGTTTCTCTAATGTATGAGTTATCTTATGGCTGCTTAGACTACCAGCTTGACTAAAAGATGCACTACAATCACCACACTTGTAAGGTTTCTCTCCTGTATGTGTTCTCTTATGCTTACTTAGACTGCCAGCTTGACTAAAAGATGCACCACAATCACCACATTTGTAAGGTTTCTCTCCAGTATGTTTGGTCTTGTGATACTTGAGATGGTTAAAATCAGCAAAAGATGCACTACAATCATCACACTTGTAAGGTTTCTCTCCTGTATGTCTTCTCTTATGGACCTGCAGACTGTTAGCGTAACTAAATGATGCACCACAATCATAACACTTGTAAGGTTTCTCTCCTGTATGCCTTCTCTTATGGCTAATCAGACTGCCAGCTTGACTAAAAGATGCATCACAATCATCACACTTGTAAGGTTTCTCTCCTGTATGTGTTCTCTTATGGCTATTCAGACTGCCAGCTTGACTAAAAGATGCACCACAATCATCACACATGTAAGGTTTCTCTCCTGTATGTCTTCTCAAATGGCACTTTAGATCACTGGCTGTGGTAGATGATGCACCACAATCATCACACTTATAAGGTTTCTCTCCTGTATGTCTTCTCATATGGTACTTCAGATGACCAGCTGTAGTAGATACACCATAATCATCACACTTGTAAGATTTCTCTCCTGTATGTTTTCTCATGTGGTAATTCAGACTGCTAAGATAAGCAAAAGATGCAACACATTCATGACAGTTGTAATTCTTTTCACCTGTATGTGTTCTCTTATGGCTATTCAGACTGCTAGCTTGACTAAAAGATGCACCACAATCATCACACTTGTATGGTTTCTCTCCTGTATGTGTTCTTTTATGGTTATTCAGACTGCCAGCTTGAGTAAAAGATGCACCACAATCATCACACTTGTAAGGTTTCTCTCCGGTATGTGTTCTCTTATGGCTATTCAGACTGCCAGCTTGAGTAAAAGAAGCACCACAATCATCACACTTGTAAGGTTTCTCTCCTGTATGTGTTCTCTTATGGCCCTTCAGTTTGCTAGCTTGACTAAAAGAAGCATCACAGTCATCACATGTGTGAGGTTTCAGTTCTATGTTTGTTCTCTTGTGTCTATTTACATTGACACCTGAATCACAAACATTAGATAAGCATGGTGTAGAAGACATATTCATTGACAGACTACAATTGTTGTGATCTAGTTTTGCCTTATAACTATTCTCAGAGAATCTTAATTCTGTTTTACTGCCTCCTGCCATTCCTTGAATGATGTCATAACCTGTCATGTCTACCATGTGACTGATTCTCTGATGTTTATCCTCACAAGGTACATCTGATAGTTCTTGTTTCACAAGTTCCATGCTGCCATACATTTCCATTTTTGAATGCTCTTGTATGGAGATGGATGGATACATTTCTGAAGATGTATGTATTTCTGAAACACACCATAGTAAGTACTGAGTTAATAGCAAAATATACTTGTAGCAGACTACAATTAGATGTGATAGTATATAATAATTGATGAACTGTTATTGAAACTATTGTGTTACAGATGAGGAACTATTGCATGTAACTGTGTTAACATATAAATGTAGATTAATTGTAACACATAAACTGCTGATGCAAGCAGAATCTAACAAATAAACAGTTACTGAATATTGGTGTCAAATATCATACAAACTGGTAGTCTATGTTAAACATATTTCTGACTAGTTGTGTAAGCAATTTATTAGTAATAAACAAAATTGGCATGTTATTAAAGGGAACATTGCCTTCTTGCCTTTGTGGTACAAAGTGACAAACATTTGTGGTACAATTTAAAGTGACAAACATGCGTGAACCAACATAATGTGACTTGATCAAGGAAAAATCTTGCAAACACTCTCATTGGTCTGTGGGTTAATTGAGCCTATTAAAAGTAGTACCAGAGATGTGTTTCAATGCTCTATATAAATGGAAGACAGCAGGAAGGAAACTGATAGATTGGGTCAGATCTGTTACAAGAGTTTATGCTTTTCTTCCACTGAGAGATGCATTCACTGCATACGACAATTCTGACTGCTTGATTAGCAGGTAATGAATGAAAAGTTGCATTCTGCTGCCAGCGTTCGATGTGTCAGCTCTCGCCTTCAGTGATTCATAGTTGGAGGATAACATGGAGGAAATTCCTGAAAATTATTGGTTACCACTTAACTTAGATCTTATTTCACATGGCACAAGATTAATCTAGTGGTGTGTATGTTCTCCAGGAGTGACCTCCAACCTGTGAACAATATAATTTTGGTTAATGATTACATATGAGGTGAAGATTCAGTGCTCAGAGAAATAATTCAGACTCTGCTCTGTTGATTGTGAACCCTCTAGAACACTGTATTTTAAGTGCCCAGCATCAATGTTCAGATCACCTGAGACCTAAAAGGTTTGCCACTATCAGAGTGAGGCTGGTATACAGACTTTTCTCCTGATCCCAAACCAAATTTCCATGACTATAGGGACTGTAATACAAAGTTCTCTTTGACCTCTCTAAGCTCAGAACTGAGCTGGGTGTGCAAGATTGGTACTGGGACTTTAAGTCTACAGAGCAGCATGGTAATAATAACTGAAGAGCTGGCCAGACTGACTGGGAACTGATATGACCACAATCATTGTGGATCAAGTATGAGGGACTTATTGAGTGTAGTTTAAAAAAAAAAAGCAACGATAATGGGGAAAGTTGTGAAGCATGCATGACTCAGAATGAAAGTGAGACAGTGAGTTTAGCCAGCCTGAGTCAGTCACTAATCCGAACACATTGTAATGATCTATTAGCTGCCAATTACCTTAGATATGTTGATGATACATTCTTGCTGGCAGAAACTAAATAAGATCTCCAAGAACAAACTATATATGTGAGCAGCAACATGGATTGGGTATTCATATACTGAAATACCTGTGTTAGTGCAATCACCAGGGGGTTATGCTGATAATGTCATGAGTGCAGTCACCTGCGTGCGCCAAGAAAAGGAGAGGCTGGCCAGCTATTCCTCCATGCATTCAGGCCTACAAAATGTGATGATCTTAGCACATCACAGAGCGTGCTCCAGGTTTGGGACTTGTTATTTGTTATAGTAAATACACCAAAGACAACATATTTTGGGCACATAAAGAGACATAATCATCATCATTGTCATGTTATGCATCACTTAATCTTACCTTGACCTGGGTATTCTATATACACTTCAGGTTGTTCTATCTTGACACTTGCTGATGTGTTACTCTCCATCTCCTCAAAGACTTGAACCTCAGTGAGAATTTCTATGGCAGAACTGTGAACACAGTCAATCTGAAAGGATAAGTAAGTTATAAATGTGATCAAACAAATAAAATATAAAAATAAATTTTTTTATGATTTTGGAGAAACATAATTTATAAAGCAAGATGTTTTGTTAAAAAAAAATACAACTGGGCAGCCAAGCAAACTAAGGATTTTGGTCAAAACAGCAAATATGCCATTACAATAAAGAATGTTGTTTTAAAGGTGGGAACAGTTAAATACATGTTGGTTGCCCCTCAAGGGAAGGCAGAGAAAACCATGGGCATTCCCTGCCATCCAGGGAGGCTTCCATAAGTGCAGAGACATGATGCTCTGTTACTGGACTCACCCAAGATATTGTCACATCCTACACTTGGTTGTTTAACCTCACTTCCATAAAATGAGCCTTCTGTACACCAAAGGCTGTACCTACAGGCACCAGATTGATGCAGTCTGCAGATTTTGTACTTCAATCACAACAACAAGCTGAATGGTAAAATCAAACCTTCTACCAAATGAATTTGCTAGCCAACCAATTTTCCAAAGCAAGCACTTATGGACTGAATGTCTGACAATCCGAGCACTTATGGACCGAGTGGTTCGATGTGCAATGAGGATGATCTGTCAACTAACTAACTAACTAACTAACAACAATGAACAGGTTAACAAAAAGAGTCTAGGAGAACAGGAAGCTTACTGCCATAACAAAAGTCCTTGTCTATCAAGCCTGTGTCCTTAGTATGCTTCTTTTTGGCAGTGAAGCCTGGTCAATTTATTTACACCAAAAGAAACGTTTAAACAGCTTTCATATGTAGTGTCTGTGAAGAATACTTGGTATTAAGTGGCAAGACAAAATCACAAATACTGAAGTTTTGGAAAGATCAGGTTGTGTGACGGTTTTTTCCATGCTCAGTCTTCGTAGACTTAGATGGATAGGACATGTTAGGAGGATGGATGATAGTAGAATACTAAAGGACATTTGTTTTGTTGAATTACTGATGGGTAAGAGATCTCAGGGTCTGCCTCAACTATGATACAAAGATGTGTGTAAGTGCGACATGATTGATACAAGATTTGATATTGCACCTGGGAGGAAGTTGCCACTGAACGTGTTGCATGGAGGGCAAAGATAAAAAATGAATAAAAATAAAGGAGAAAATGACTGCAGATATGTCACACACTGAGCATGTGAGACATAAGATGGTGCGTGATGGTGGAAATGACCATGTGTTTACATGCATCCACTGTAAATGAACATTTACTGCATGAATATCGTCTGATCAGTCACAGCTGCTACCGCCATGTGTTGTAGTTATTATGCATTTTTGAAGCACAATGTAACAAACTATCGTCTGTTAAGACGGCAATTTCCCAGAGAATAACTGATAATATTTATAAATAGTACAGATTACCACATTTATATATGCCTTTGTACAGATATTGCTTCCTCTTTTGCACGCTACCTGTAAATGCATGTAATCTAACCATTAATCATACAAGTGTATGAATGCAGGTTAGTATCTAGCCTAAAAATATGTGGGTTATTAACACTGAATGAAATATCATATTATGCTGCAGGCATCCTGGCACCTCAGACATAAGATGGTTTGGTTTCCAATGCTTTTGTTGTATTCTGACTAATATCTAACTGAGGTTTATTTTTATTTTAGGGTTTGTGGGTTGGGGGGGGAGGGGGGATTGGTGGTGGTAGTGGGGGAGAAGCAGGTGAGAGACATCTAATGACAATGGAAATGTGATTTCTGAAGGAGATGCAAAGAATAACATGGGTGAACAGTATTACCAGTGAACAAGTCCTACAAGAAACAAATGACAACCGAAAATAATAGTAAATTGATTCAAGAAATTAAATTTGGCACTGGCAGTCATTTTAAGATTTTTGGGTGAATTTCTTGAGGAGAATTAATTAAGTAAACTGGAAAAATTAGTAACAATTGGCAAGATTGAAGAAAACAGAACAACCAGAAGACAGAGAGGCAAATATGTGGGTGACTTGGCCACATGGCATAATCGGAACAACAGCACACACCTGGTGATTGTGTGAGATACATTGAGGTCATCAGCGAGTACGACCGTGCCGTGACCTGAACCAAAAACGAAAGTGATATACTGCGCCACCCCGGCCTGATCCATTGTGTCCCCATAATGGCTGCTGTAAAGACCATTCATGCTTACGATGTCATTCATTCATTCAAATATCATGTGACAATAACAGATTCCATTTTAGATTCTGCAGAAAACGTTAGCCTAATATTCTGTCCACAGTGTTTGGTTAAAATTATCGTGACCTTTAAAATAAATTGAATTACTTGGCAAAAAGTAATTTTATTTTCTAGAGCTTGTTTATTTAATATTAAAATATTTTTAGATGGATATTAAAAATCTGCACCCATTTTTTACATATATTTGGAGACTGTCATCCCTTAATTTGCTTTACATGTTGTAAAAAAAAAATATGTCTGCGAGATGTTATTTTGTCATTGTGAATAGAAGATGGCGGCAGCCAGCTGTGGAAACTTTTAACGCTCAAACGTGCAATTTGAGCTGCTAAAGTTAAAGAGAATAGAATTTTAAAGATTATTAATAATTTAATCGTATACTTGTACTATTTTTAAATAATTTAACATGAAGTAACATATGTTTGAAGTCAGTTTTTCATATCCGTCTATGACCAGTTTGAGACAATCTCGCACTGACCGGAAGTGGAGATAATGAGACACGAGTCCCAAAATTGAGGAAATTATGTCAATTTCATGTCAGTGAGATACCTACACTCAAAAGTGAATATCTCCGCTTAGAATTGACGTACAGGCATCATTGAAGTACCAGAAGATTTGGTTTTTCAAGGCCTACCTATCTGTTGTGTCTCATTAGTAAATACTCAAATTGAAAATCATGATAGAACCCGCCAGGTCATGATGACAGTAGTACTAGTAGTAGTGACACTGACAGCTTAACTTTAGTCTTTACCTTCTTAATTAGCCACTTTTAATTACTTTTCATTTAAATTTTATCAGCGTCACTTGGTGAATGAATTATAATATTAATTATATGGCGGCTTAAATGATGTAATTGCTGACACATTTTGGGGAGATTTATTGTCAACTGATATAATTATAAAACAGTGTTTGAAAATATATTAGGGCTTTTTTTTTTAAAGAAGAGCTCACGGTTCCCAGAGGGGCCAAAGCCACCCCACTAGGTCCCGCGTCCCTGTGTGTGGGTTGTGTCGGGTGATTATCCCGGCCCCCGGCAAGATCAAGTGCAGGAACTACACTTCGATCTTAGCCAAAAGGCCGGTGCTGATAGTCAGATAGTTATTACTTACAAAGCGTCAAAGAATGTTGTAATCCGCTGTTCTCATCAACAAGCCGCCATGATTTCAATGCCGGAAGTTTGCTTCTCTAGTAATATAATAATATTTTACATTAACTTCACTAGGCTTACAATTGAAATTTGAATAACGAAGATACAAACAATAGATTGCACGATTTATTGCCTGATATATTTCGCTGCATCTCGTCGGGTACACGCTGAAGAAAGCAGACAACATAAACTAAAATAATTACATAATACACCCTTTAAGCTGAGATATACACATATATTAATTAGCACAATAATTTTAATTGTCTTTTTTTAAATGTTGCAGATCCCTTACAGGACGTTGCAGTCAACACCAGCATTTTTCAGCTGCTGTTGATGTACTAGGCACGTTTTTACGTTCAGTAGTTTGCCATTGCTCTCTGACCGACCGGCTCCCATACGAACACGTTATAACACAACGCGACATGGTCTGCTGCACAAATCGGTCGCACTTGCATTTCGAATGCCTGGTAAGCGGCTCACAAACAGCGTTCGCAATCCTTTGGCCCGATTTAATTGTCTACCACGGTAATTATTTTTAACTGACTATTAATACTACTAAAAGTAGAGTGTTGAAGTGCTATATTGAACCTATACTTTTGTGTGGATGTGGAGCGTGGACAATATGCAGCCAAGCTGAAAAACAACTGATGGCTGTGGAAATGTGGTACTGGTTTCTGAGGAAGATGCAAGGAATACCATGGAAAGACAGAAAAACCAATGAGCAAGTCCTTCGGGAGACAAATGAAAATTGTAAACTGATTAGAGTCATTGGACATAGACAGTCAAGATTGTTTGGGTATGTTATGAGAAGAAATGACTTGGAGAACTTTGTGACAACTGTCAAGATCGAAGGGAAGAGACCAAGGGGGAGACCGAGAAGTAAATACCTGGATGGCTTGGCCACGTGGCATGGTCGAGACAGGAACATGGAGCTGATCCACGAATCTGGTGATCAAATGAGAAGGCAGAACATGACCGCCCACGCTTATCGGCATGGCACATGATAGATGGATGGATTAATACTATTATGTCTTTTTCTGTTTGCACAAAACTGATTTATGCAGATTAATGGTTATCGCTTCTGCCAGCTTTAACTCTTTCACTACCAAACAAAAACTGGGCTGTGACCAAACAGACATTTATGGCAGAAAATTGGAACTAGGGGTGTGTTACAATAATGCTTTTAAAATGGTTAAGGTGGTAGAAGACCTATTGTATTACATATCAAATTAAAGAGGATTGCACAAGGAACATGACAGTGTTAATAATTAATTGATAGGTTACAAATATTATGACAATAATGAGAGGTTTAATAATAACAAATGAAATTAAAGAGGTAAAAATTATTTAAAAAACTGCACATATAAGGTGTTTTCTACACTCCTATACTGCTAATCATGTTTAATTTACTGAATAATCAAACAAACACCACTTGTCTTCAAGAATATAAACAGTATTGCGCATTAAAGTAACCAAAAAAGAAGTTTTGGTGCATATTCTGAACCATGTATTTTTCACAAATAATGACAAAAAATAATGGCTGAAATCTTGAAGGTGGGGTCTGTCACAGTAAAGTTATGAAAATGGTTACAATTGTAGCAGAAATGTTGTATTATATATCAAAATAAAGGGGATTGCACAAGGAATATGTTGGTAGGAGAATGTTTGCTTTAGGTTGTAAATAAAATAAAAATAATAATATAATTTGTAAAATAATTGGACAAAAGTAGGTAAAAATAATGTAAACATTGCACTTAGAATGTGTTTTCTACACTCCTATACTGCTAATCATGTTTAATTTACTGAATAATCAAACAAACACCACTTGTCTTCAAGAATATAAACAGTATTGCTCATTTAAATCACCCAAAAGGAAGTTTTGGTGCATATTCTGAACCATGTCTTTTTCACACAAATGAAAAAAACTAATGGCCGAAATCTGGAAATTGGTGTATGTCGCAATAATGTTATGAAAATGGTTAAAATTGTAGCAGAAATGTTGTATTATATATCAAAATAAAGGAGATAGCACAAGGAATATGTTGGTAGGAGAATTTTTGCTGTATGTTGTAAATAAAATACAAATAATAATATAACTTCTAAAATAATTTGTTAAAAAGAGGTAAAAATAATGTAAACATTGTACTTACCGAGGGGGCGTTGTTATCCAATATCCTGATCACTGCTAATCCAATTGAATTTACTGAACAAACAACACTATTCTAAACTATAAACACCATTGCTTCCAATCAACCATCCGAAAAGAAGTTTCGCCGCAGATTCTGAATCATGTATTTTTTTTTCAGACAAAAATTAGGAAAACACTTGGCAGATTTACATTTAATTGTCATGTCTGTTTGTTTTTATTTACTATATGTGGCAGTCTATTTGTGATAGGCTGCAACGCAAACTTTGGCGCACAAGTCTGGTCTATTAGTACAGCCGGAGCAAACAAAAGATGATATGTGTCGTTTAGTTCGAGTGCTGCAAAAAACACAGTCTCTATTGACACCGACAAATTCTATTAAATGCTTGGCTCATGTAAATCTTTCGGCATAATTTCCTGCAAAAGACTGAAATTCTTCGGCAGGCAGAGTGTCAAACTTTCAGGAATACTCTGAGCTACTTCGCGATGAGCACTTTCCTTTACTTGAAATCCTTCTGTAACAATTTTTTTCCTCCTTTCTCTGTTTGCCATATGGAATGTAGGATGTGAGCATTGATGTGTGCAATTTCAAAGATCTAGTAGCAGATATTCTTCCACCACGTAATGGTTTTCCTATCATGGATATTATAATATCCAACCATTTGGTCCATTCTGTCGCAGCCATTCATCGCCGTTTTATTTTCATGGAGACCATCTTCAGCTTGCTTTGCGGTTTTCGCAATCCGCTCTCAACAATTCTAACTACAGACTTGGTAGAGACAACAATGCATGGTTTTTTTAGCTTTGTTTAGCCCTTCCACCAAATAATCATATCATCAATGGACACATTTTCAAATGGGTAAAATGCTTCCTGGATATTCTTCAGAGTCAACAAGAGGATATTTTTTTTTTTTTTTTTGGGTACCCTCAGGTTGACATACATGAAACATGGTGTGATAAATATATTATAATTTTCTAATTGATTACTGGGAAACGTAGTGGCAGTGCCACATACCAAGGAGTATATAAATGTGCACTTGTACACCGGTAGTCTTTGATACATGGTCTTGGATCAAGTCCCATAGCAATAATGACAGACGTAAACTTCAGCCATTCGTGCTTCGTTGTCAAACACTCAGCTGTTGAATGTTGACGAACATTCACTGGTTTTTCTTTATCACCACGTGCTAAAACTTTAGACACAACTAAAACTACTTTCTAAATATTCACATTCACATATTATTATAAACAATAATCTAGCTTGATCTCAAGTCATACTACGTGGACGCAAACTGGTGGGCGTTTCCATTGTGAAAAACCAAAACAAACAAATTAACACTACCTTAAAACTGAAAATTCACAAGAATCCAAAATTAGAAAACGATTGACCGCTCCGAGATGGCGTAGAGATCTTTCGGCTGTACTACTTTTTAGTTTACTGTAACTTAAAATTGCGAAACGGAGCAGAAATATGTGAAATAAACCACTGATCATTTTGTGGCACTAAAACGGCGGACTGCCATCTCAGGAAATACAACGTGCCCACAGATGGGATCACGGTAGCGAAAGAGTTAACAAGCGACAACACGAAAAACTAAATGTCCCTATCAATCTTGTGACCGGTTTCCAAAATGGGCCATCCAATCGATGACGTAGGAGATTTTGGTCTGTTGGCTTGACCCGGTTCCCATATTTTTGTGTATTATTCAGTCAATCCAATTGGCTAATAAATTGCCAAGAGATCACAACAGAAAAAAAAATGCTGGTTTTTATTGCGACGTCCTGTCAAGGATATGCAACTAACTTTTACAAACTATTTGGTATATGTTCGACCACCCTATTGTTTAATAGTCTCTCTGTTCTGACGATGCGGGTAGACTAGCGCTTGCATGTAAATTGATAAATACAACTGGATTTGGTGTTTAGAGGGACTGGGTCTTTTACTGCTAGGGTGGGAATATGTGTAGTTCTGTGTCTAATAACTGGAGGTGCAGCATAGCTTGTTCGGCTGACAGCTGTAATAAGCCGGTCCTGTAGACGTTGCATTACGTTATCCCCTGGAACTGTTAGCTGGATAAATACCTTGAGTTTAGGGACTGATCCTTTGTCGGGTTTTGGTTTTGGCTGTTAGAAGTGGCACTTTATAAATCCTGTGGAGTACCCATTCATTAAAAGTGAGTTCCCTTGGAGTAAGATGGGTGGATATTTCTTCGCCCCGTAAAACGGAACGTGTTTTTCCCCGAAATGTTTGTGCATTAAGTGTGTTTTTGAGGTGAAATGGAATTCGGATCGTGCAACGGAGTTCGTGCTCGCGCGCCCGGACTCCCTTTGGTGTATCATCGGCGCCCGGTGGCGATATTAAAGCCTAACATGTCAACCAGACGACGCCCGACAAGGACTCAGCGTGGTAAAAGAGCAGGCGCACGCTTGCCATGTGACAGATTGGGCATCGGACACATTCGAGTACTGCACTGGAACTGTGCATCATTTAGTCAACGCCGACCCATTCTTGAAAAACTACGGAAACGATATTGTAGTCTAGCAAGAAACACAGCTCGGCGACGGAACAGTCAATGTCACGGGGTTTTAGGGCTTCTTTAACAGGCGGCACCTCGGACAGGCCATTCTGGTCCGCGATAACGTATGTCCGCCTGGAACAGTGATGCCCTGCAAGTGCAGGCATTAAGAATAATGACGCCAGTGCAGCTTGTAATAGTGAACGTTTATGCGCATAATGGGAAGGTCGACGTGCGACAATGGCGGAGTTTGTTCGATATGGATGAAAGGCACATCATCTACTGTGGGGACTTCAATGCCAGAGGCAGCCAATGGGGGAATAGCATTATCAATAGACAGAGAGAAGATCTGGAGGACGCCATGACATCTGCTGCCCTAGTCTGTCTGAATGATGGGAAGGCCACTAGAATAGCCACTCGATCAGGCGATTCTGACAGCGTCATTGACTTGGCCCTGGTGTCGCCCATCATCGCACCAAGGTGCCGGTGGGGCACACTGGGATACCACGACAGTGACCACTACCCTTGTGTAATCCTAATCGAGAAAGACAGAGCCAGGAGTCAAGGAAACAAGAGAAATGCCTTCCCGCATGACAACACTGATCAAGATACCATATGCAAGATCAGAAGAAGAAAATTAACTTCCTCCAGCAGGAGACATGAAAGATGGTTGCAGCCACCATGGTGGAATGGAGAGGTCGAGAAGGCATGGCTGGGAAAGAGGCAGGCTGTCAAAGACTGGCAAAAAGCCAGAAAGGCTAATATGCTACAGGGTGAGTTGGCGAACCTGAAGCCTGAGGTCCACGGGACGATGAATTTATTCAAATCCTGCGCCAAACAGGCCAAGGCCGAAAAATGGGACGAGTTCTAAATGAAGGTGTGCTCCGAGCGATCTCTTACGACATTCTGGTGCCTCCATAAGAGCATGAGCGGTGCTAGACTTTCAAGGCACAGACCTCACATGGAAAAAGTCGGATGTGGACAAAGGTAAGGCCCTTCTTGCACGCTACATAGAGCAGACTGACCAGAAAGACGAGCCCGCCATACAGAGGACCACAACGACACTCTCTCAGTTGTGCGAGGGGGTCGGGACAGACGAAGACTGCATAATCACAGCTGAGACAATACGTGCGATGCACAAGAAATCACCTCACACCGCCCCATGCCCAGACGGCATCCGATATGGTGACCTACTGGTGATGTCAGATAATGACATGGAAGAACTGGCCAGAGAATTCAATACCACTGGTATTACCAGTATCCAGAGGGGTCAGATAAAAGAGGAATAGCTACACAGATACCTGCTGCCGCTACCAAAACCGAACAAAGACCATTCCAAGATAAGCGGCTACATAATCATTACGATGCAGAACATTGCTGGCAAGTTACTGGAGAAAATTGTAGCACACAGACTTGCTTGTAACTTGAAACAACTCGGCTGCTTCCCGCCCACACTTGGAGGATACAGACGTAACAATGAGTCATGGCTGAATGCGGCGATCTTTGCTCAAGATGTTTACGAAGGATTTCAGGTCAGAGAAGAGACATGTGCGGCCGCCATAGACTTAGAGGACGCATACAATAGAGTATCTTTCGTTCGCTTGAAACACATCTATAACTGCAATGTTGTCTCCTGTATGAATCTAACAGTCTTTGTTAGTTCACTCGGCGGTCCATAGAGTTTATCTTCCACTGTTGTCTCTCTAGGCCAGAAGGTATGCCTGAGTATGTTGTAGTTTGGGCAGTCTTGGAGTATGTGCTCTGCTGTCTGCGGCGCCAAACCACATGTGCACATTACAAATGACATTCATATATCGTAGAGACGCTGAGATGATAAATATATATCGACAAATAGTCAACCGTGATCAGTCCTAAGACACCAAAAAAAAAAAAAAATGCCTATGAAGTCAGTTAATGGCGGATGAGCAGATTGATCTATTATACAGCAACAGAGAAGTGCTTGGGCAATCACGGCACATTCAGCTGGCCGAATCATTCAAGAAGTCAGTGATGCCCACGAGCAGCATGACGATGGAGGTGATGGCAGTAACAAGGGCTTTCAGATGGCTGTAATCACAGAACTATACCGGCGTTTGTGCACTAAGTCAGGTGTGGGCAAACTTTTTATGGGGAGGGCCGCATTGACAAATGTAAAGCTATTGGGGGCCGCATATATATATATATATATATATATATATATATATATATATATATATATATATATATATATATATATATATATATATATATATATATATATATATAGTCAGAATCTTCCCCGGGTCTTCATCACCAGCACCTGGCAACGACGGCCAGGTATGCCCATGAACGACATTAAGACTTATGACGCAGTAACAGGGAAAGGGTCTGCGTGGTACACGGAGACCACGAGAAGAGAAAGCAGGACCAACGCGGGCTCACTGCGGCTAGCGGTCAGACAGCCTTGGACCGTACAACTGGACAGACGTGGAAAGAGAGCAGTGCACGTATTGAATGTATGAGTTGACGCTAGATGAGAGAAAACCCTTTGTGTATAGAAAGACTGAGTGCATGAACAAAAAGAAGACACAGATTATGTCACAAGGTGCACATGGTGTACCATCAATCTTTATTGACGACGCCGAACTGGAGATAGTAGACCATTTTACATATCTAGGATCAGAGGTAAATAGCAAATTATCCCTCGATCAGGAAATCAACATCAGGATTGGCAAGGCAGCAACAACAATGAACATGTTAGCAAATAGAGTCTGGGAGAACAGGAAGCTTACTGCCAAAACAAAAGTCCTCGTCTACCAAGCCTGTGTCCATAGTACTCTTCTTTATTGCAGTGAAACCTGGACAACTTACTCACGCCAAGAGAAACGTTTAAACAGCTTTCATATGCGGTGTCTGCGAAGAATACTTGGTATTAAGTGGCAAGACAAAATCACAAATACTGAAGTATTGGAAAGATCAGGTTGTGTGACGGTGTATTCCATGCTCAGTCTTCGTAGACTTAGATGGATAGGACACGTTAGGAGGATGGATGATGGTAGAATACCAAAGGACATCTTTTTTGGTGAATTACAGACGGGTAGGAGATCTCAGGTTCGGCCTCTACTACGATACAAAGATGTGTGTAAGCGGGACATGATTGAAACAGGCATTGATAATGCACATTGGGAGCACGTCGCCGCTGAACGTGTTGCATGGAGGGCAACTATCAGAAACGGAATAAAGACAAAGGAGAAAATGATTGCAGATAAAGCACACACTGAGCGTGAGAGACGTAAGATGGTGCAAAATGGTGGAAATGACCATGTTTTCACATGAACCTACTGTGGGCAAACATTTGCAGCAAGAATTGGCCTTACCAGCCACCGCCATGGATCGTAGTTATTAAGCCTTTTAAAAGCACAATGTACCAAACTATCGTCTGTCAAGACGGAAAGGTGCCAATGATTCATGAACTGATGTATTGTATATATATATGTATATTGAGATGGCATTATCGCTGAGTTGAGCTATGCCTGTTATGATCGCTGTTTGTGAGAAGTGCGATTAAAGTAGTTGAGAGATGTCACTGTGTGTTATGTAAATTCATTCTGTGTGAGTGATTGTTATCACATCTGTTAGTCACCACGAGCCTTTATTGATTGCAAATCAAGACTCTGACAGGTGTGAACGTGGAGGCTCGTCTAGGATTTCAACCCAGGACCTCTCGCACTCTCTCCACTGTTGTGGGCGTGGGTTCAAATCCCACTTCTGACACCTGGACAGGACGTACTATTACTTTTGCCCAGTGACAAACATCTTCTGACAGATTCATGACAAGGACCGTTTAAAGTACTGAGACAAATTTCAACAGTGGACTACGAAATTGCAATAAACAAGAAACACAAAATATTCCACATTAACATGTTAAGACCCTACTACAAGAGAGACGAAGACCAAGATGAAACCGCAGCCAGCACGACCATAGTGGACCACAGAGACTCAGAAGATACCGACGAAGTACCAGTACCAGCACTTGACATGACAGATACATTACAAGACATAAAACTATCTCCTCATCTTTCTCAGACAGAGACCGACAACTGCAGACAACTGTTAGAAGAATATAAGGAATAAGGTACCGTTGGATTTGTTTTTTCAAGAGCCATCCAACAATGCAGGTTATATAATTAAAAAGCAATTTAGAAAAAGATACATGTTCCAGAAGGTACAGATCCATTGAAGAACAAATAACCTATATAGGTCAGAAAATAGAGGATGCCTTCCAATGGAGAAAACGTTCGCTAGCGGTCTGGATAGATTTAGGCAAAAAAAATTTGATAAGGTTTATAAAGAGGGGCTGAAAGTAAAACTTCAAAACCCTACAGTCCAAAAGATAGTGCCTATATGCAAACTAAAAAAAGGTTGCATGTCTACAACCAATGCAGTATTGGAGAGATAGTAGAGCCCAACAACAAGCAAACACATTTAGAAGATTAACACACCACATCATATATCAGAGGTTTAATGGTCATGGAAAGGAAAGATATAGTTCAGGTGATCAGAAACCATGTGGCTGTTATCATAAGGCCTGTTTGGATGCACCATCTGTAGATAGAACAGTTAAGATGACATCACTGCCTTGAGGCAGTAGCACGTTCTATAAAACTACTTGGAGAGGAAAACCTAGTTAACAAATGTCAGGAAAATCAGATGTGTTGGCAGAAAGGTGCAAATGTTGCAGCTCAGCTCTAAATAAGCACAACGTATTTTCTATTTAAAAAAAAAAAGCTGAATGAAGAACAGAAGGAAGAATATTGTCAAGTTTTGGTGCTGGTTATGCATATGGTCTTTTCCCATTTTATGACCAAATCATAAATTGATTGATTGTGTGGTGTATGTGTGTGTGTGTAAAATATCATCCAGTCCTGTGCTGCCAGCATAGTTAATTATCCTTCACCAAACTGTGATCTGCAACAGCATGTATCAGTTTGTGTGTGACACATTTTCTCCCATGACACAAGGATGACAAGAATATTTTCTCAATGTTTTTCTCTTCTTTTCCACCAGATATCTTTTCAGTTATTACATCATCTTCCTTTGTTTTCTCTTTTCATAATGTCATCATCATCAAGTGCCGTGCCAGCTGGCGTAGGCGTTCATGGCTCTCCACAGATCTCGGTCTTTGGTTTTCTGGATCAACTCTGCTGCTGATATTCCTCCATGCCACCGTCTCAATCCATCCAGCATCATTTCTCTTGGTCTGCCTCTGCCTCTCTTCCCCTCGATCTTTCCAGTTGTTATGATGTTCTCCAATGCCTCTCTTCTCATCACGTGACCGAAGAAAGATGTTTGTCTCTGTCTTATTGTTGTATATAATGTTCTAGTTTCATTAGCCTGTTTCAGGCAGTCATCGTTAGTTACTCTGGCAGTCCAAGGAATTCGCAACATTCGTCTCAGGAACCACATCTCTGTTGCTTCTAATTTCTTCTTACTTTGTTCATTTACATTCCAAAATTCACTGCCATACAGCAAAACTGGTTCTACATAGCATTTCAGCACTCTCTTTCTTACATTCAGTGATAGTGACTTATTGCACAAGATACTCTTCATTTTCTGAAATGCGGCTTTTGCCTGCCCTATTCTGCTCCTAATCTCTGTTGTACATCTTCCATCTGATGTTATAAATGCCCCTAGGTATCTAAAATTATCCACTTGGTTAAGGATTTTCCCTTCTATTTCTATGTCACATTTTGGTGTCACCATTTTCTTTGATATTACCATTGTTACTGTTTTCTTGATATTCAAGGAGGGTCCTTTCCTTGCACTCTCTGTTACTACGTCTAATAATTGCTGTAGGTCTGTTGAATTATCCACCACCAATACTGTGTCATCTGCTTAGCGTATATTATTTATATTATAACCTCCAACTAGTATTCCTGGCATCTCTTTGATCTCTCTCATTATTACTTCGCTATACAGGGAGAAAAGATCTGGTGACAAGACACACCCCTGTCGTACTCCTAGCTTTATCTGTTCGTAACTACCCTCTTTATTTCCCATTGTAATTGCTGCTACTTGGTTCCAGTAAACATTCTTTATTATTCTTAAATCTTTTCCATCAATGTTGATATCTTCCAACATTTTAATAAGTTCATCATGTTTTACTTTATCAAATGCCTTTGTATAATCTATGAAGCACAAATATATGTCTCTCTGTTTCTCTATTGACCTTTCTCTTAGTGTCCGTAATGTATAAATTGCATTGTTTGTGCCCTTTCCTTCCACAAATCCATACTGTTCTTCACTAATTTCCATTTTTATTTTCTTTTTGTTTTTTCTCATTATGATTCTGAGTAGAAGCTTAGTGATATGGTTTATAAGGTTAATTGTACGAAAATCTTCACAATCAATTGCTCCTGGTCTTTTTGGTATAGCTATAAATACAGATTTCAGCATATCACTGGGTAAATATCCACTGCTGTAAATATCATTCAACATTTTGGTTAATATATCTACTCCAAATTCTCCCAACACTTCTAATTCTTCTATTGTGATTTCATCTGGCCCAGCTGTTTTTCCTTTCTTCATACGTTTCATAGCGTCAGCGACTTCTTCTTTCAGAATAGGTGGAACTTCTAAGTTACTATCTTCTGTTAATTCTTCCCTTTCTCCGTCATATAATTCTCTTATATACTCATTCCACCTCTTCATTATAGCACCTTCCTCTAATAATATCTTTCCTGTTTTTGATTTCAAACACCCTGTATTTATTCTTATTTTTCTTCCTGTAAGCTCACTGATTTGTCTGTACATATGTTTTTGTATCATTAATGGAATTTAATTCAATTTTTTTTGCATTGCTCGTTTAACCAACTTTCTTTAGCCTTCCCACATTGATCTTTTATTTCTTTATTTATCTTAGCGTATTCTCGTTTGTCATTTTTACTCTGTTTTCTTTTGTCCATCAGTTTTAAGATTTCTTCATTCATCCATTTTTTCTTAGCTATTTTGCCTCTCTCCGGTAATACTTCTTTGCTAGTTTGATGAATGGAGTCCCTTAACATTTCCCATTGTTCATTTATATTCTGTATTTTAGCTATCGCATTGTACCTATTTTTCACAGTCACTCTGTATTGTTCTTGCAGTTCTTCATCTATTTTCAGAACCTCTTTATTAAGTCTCATGTTCTTAACCATTTTTACCCCTCTCTTTAATCTTACTTTTATTTGTCCACATAGTGGTACATGATCACTATTACAGTCAGCACCAGGCATTGTCTTTACATTAATTAAAGCATTTCTAAATCTTTTATTAATTAGTATGTAGTCAATTTGGTTGCGTATTTTCTTATCAGGGCTTTTCCATGTGTACAGTCGTCTTTTATGGTGTTTAAACCATGTGTTTCCAATTATCATATTGATATTTGCCCATTCTATTAGCTTTTCCCCTCTTTCATTTCTTGAACCTAAACCATAATTCCCCACTACATCCTCCATTTTACCCTTTCCTACTTTTGCATTAAAATCACCATGTATTATTTTTATTTCTTGTGATCCAATTTGAGCCATGACCATTTCTATTTCGTCCTAAAAGTGTTGTATTTCTTCATCACTACTGCTTGCTGTTGGTGCATATACTTGTATAATATTTATGTCTATTGGTTTGCCTTTGATTTTTACCATAACTACTCTATCTGAAATACACCAGTATCCATTAATTGACTTGGCTGTTTTTTCGTCTAATATTATTCCTACACCTTTTTCATGTGTATTCCCTCCAGAATAAATTATTGTGTGATTGTCAGCTATAATTTTGCCCGATCCCTTCCATCTCATCTCACTAACGCCTAGTATATTCATTTTCATGCTATCCATCTCTCTTAGAACATTGGTCAACTTTTCTAGCTCATTTAATGTCCTAACATTCCATGTTCCTACTCTAAATTTATTTATTTTAGTTATGATTTTGCCATCAGTAGCTGGATGATGGTCTGGTGTCACCTGTGGCTCATGACTGTCCCTACCGGACGAGGATGTCCTAAGACAGCCATTAACGTCGTCCACTAACTCTGATATATGTTTTGCCATGAAGTCTTGGGAAGATAATGTGGTGGTTTCCCCTTGCCTTCCACATTCACATGGTGGTCTTTTTACCTCTGCCTTTGACAGCCATTTCCGACCGTAAGGACAAGTGAGTGCCCTGCTCTACTCAGCTGCAGAGTTGTCCACTTATTCCGGTGGATACTCGGTCCCCAGAGCTGTGTTAGCCACACCGTGGTGTGTTTCCATCCTCTACCATGGGGAGGTGCAGTTGGGATTTTCCCTTCCTAAAGTTATGGTCTATGACCAAAACTCTCCAGTACTTTTAGAGGACTAATATTTTATATATATATATATATATATATATATATATATATATATATATATATATATATATATATATATATATATATATATATATATTAATTACTAGTTTCATAATGTGGCCAACAAAATTATGACTGCCTCTCTCTGGTGTTTGTGAACAGTTTTCTTTGTACCCTTTTCTCTTTGAAATCATTTACATAACCAATTGTAGCTGTCTAGGGAATGTTCACCATGCTTCTGTAAAACCACACCATCAAGATATTACTTATTGTCCAGGATTCATAGTCTTTTGTGAAAACTGGTTTTATGTAGCATGCTAGAATTATGTTATAACCTTCAATGACAAGGATTTATTACATAAAATGTTCATTTTATAAAATGCATTTTTATTATATAATTTGTAAACAAGCATGATGATCATCTATCAATGTGCTCCATGACAGGCAAGATGATTCCATTGTAACCTCCCATGTGTGTCACTAACAACGCCAGTACAGAAGCATGTTTTACAAGGGATAAATACTATACTATGATGGTTTCCCCTTGCCTGTATGGTTTGACTTTAGCTTTTGTCTAAAATGACAGACCCTGCAAGGCAGCAGGTTGAAGCGGTTATGAAAGGCACCTCTTAACCGTCGATGGCCACACAACAGTTTTGAGGTATTTTATAGAGATGACCAGCACAACTAACTAAATCTTCTTACCAATGTAGAAAAAGAAGAATAGATTTATAATCTCCCTGAATTTCTAACAGGTTATCATTTGCAATTCATTCAACGAAATGGAATGCAATCATCCATAACAAAATAAATATAACAAACATTTTTTAAAAGGGTTTAAAAGGCAAAGGATTTTATCCCATATTCGGTCTCTTTCTGCAAGGTCTCCTGCCAAAAGAATCGCACAGACCACGAACAAACATAGTTTCAGAGAAGACTTCAAAGAGTTTCTGAGAAATTTGCAAATTTTAGTAAAATGATGCATTATTGGAAGCACAATCCCTGTCCTCACATGCACATTTTCATGTTGTAGATCACAGCAAGGAACGTATATGTGTTTTCATGTTACATCAAGGAAAGTATAATATGTGTTTTCATGTTGTAGATCACAGCAAGTAAAGTATAATATGTGTTTTCATGTTACATCAAGGAAAGAATAGTATGTGTTTTCATGTTGTAGATCACAGCAAGGAAAGTATAGTATGTGTTTTCATGTTACACCAAGGAAAGTATAATATGTGTTTTCATGTTGTAGAACACAGCAAGGAAAGTATAGTATATGTTTTCATGTTGTAGAACACAGCAAGGAAAGTATAGTATGTGTTGTCATGTTGTAGAACACAGCAAGGAAAGTATAGTATGTGTTTTCATATTGTAGAACACAGCAAGGAAAGTATAGTACGTGTTTTCATGTTGTAGAACACAGCAAGGAAAGTATAGTATGTGTTTTCATGTTGTAGAACACAGCAAAGAAAGTATAATATGTGTTTTCATATGGATCTGGCAGGTCACATGGCCATCACTAGTAAATATTGTCCTGAAGCAGTTTCCTGCTATGGGTCTGTGATGTTATAGAGCCATCACAATTTATAGACCTGAATGCACAGAGAAATAGCTCACCAAGTTTTCACTCACTTTACCAGGTCATGAGCCCTGGCATCGAACCCATGTCCTACAAGACTCATGACATTATTAGCTCAGTTCACTATCAACTTTGCAAATGTGCTGGCTAACACTAATACATAACAAACCATAATCATCACATTTGTAAGATTTCTCTGATGAATCTTATCTCAAATAGAATAAAAAGTCTCTCTGAGATAAACATGCACCACAATTGTCACATTTGAAAGGTTTTCCTTCTGTATGTGGTCCCTACTGATACTCAAATAGTGAGATTCAGTAATGTTTAGTTAGATACACACACCCAGCACATGTATGGTTGCACACACATATGTATTCTCTTGTGGTGATTGTGACTGCCATCTGCAGTATGCAGTAAAGGAATTAAAACAATCATTACACCTGAGATTTTTTTTTCCAGAACATGTTCTCTCATGGAAGGTCAAATCATTTGAGAGAATAATAATGGATAATGAACATTATATTTGTAATCTTTCTCTTCTGTTTGCATTTTCTCTTGGCACATCAACTGCTTAGCTTGATCAACAACAAGAATGATGCCACATACATCACACTTGTAAGATTTGTTTTATCAAGTGAAAATTAAGATGTTATGTTAGAGTAACACATGCACAAGTTGTCACATATTAAAAGATTCTTTCCTGTATGTCTTCACTTCAGACACAATACCTACTTGCTTTAAAATTATCACACTTATGAGTCTTCTCGCTTGAATGTTTTCATTTCTAGCAATTCAGATATCTCAAATGAGTAAGAGATGCACTACTATGATAATCATCATACTTGTAAGGTTTCTCTCCTGTGTGTGTACTCTTATGGAGCTTCAGACTGTAAGCTTGACTAAAAGATGTACCACAATCATCACACTTGTAAGGTTTCTCTCCTGTATGTGTTCTCTTGTGACGCTTCAGATAGCCAGCTATAGTAAAAGATGTACCACAATCATCACACTTGTAAGGTTTCTCTCCTGTATGTGTTCTCATATGGCATTTCAGGCTGTCATTGTGACTATAAGATGCACCACAATCATCACACTTGTAAGGTTTCTCTCCTGTATGCCTTCTCTTATGGCTAATCAGACTGTCAGCTCTAGCAAAAGATGCACTACAATCATCGCACTTGTAAGGTTTCTCTAGTGTATGTGTTCTCTTATGCCTACTCAGATTGTTAGCTTTAGCAAAAGATGCACCACAATCATCACACATGTAAGGTTTCTCTAGTGTATGTGTTCTCTTATGGTTACTGAGATGGCCAGCTTGATTAAAAGATGCACCACAATCATCACACTTGTAAGGTTTCTCTCCTGTATGTCTTCTTTTATGATTTCTCAGACTGCCAGCTTGACTAAAAGATGCACCACAATCATCACACTTGTAAGGCTTCTCTCCAGTATGTGTTCTCTTATGGTTACTCAGACTGCCCCCTTGACTAAAAGATGCACCACAATCATCACACTTGTAAGGCTTCTCTCCAGTATGTGTTCTCTTATGGCTACTCAGACTGCCCGCTTGACTAAAAGATGCACCACAATCATCACACTTGTAAGGTTTCTCTCCTGTATGTAATCTCATGTAGATCTTCAGACTGCTAAAGCTAGAGATAGAAGCACCACAGTCATGACATTTGTGAGGTTTCAGTGTTACATTTACTCTCTTGTGTCTATTTACATTGACACCTGAATCACAAACATTAGATATGTATGGTGTAGAAGACACATTCACTGACAGACAACAATTGTTGTGATTTAGTGTTGCCTTATAACTATTCTCAGTCAATCTTAATTCTGTTTTACTGCCTCCTGCCATTCCTTGAATGAAGTCACAACCTGTCATGTCTCCCGCGTGACTGACTCTCTGATGTTTATCCTCACAAGGTACATCTGACAGTTCTTGTTTCACAAGTTCCATGTTGCCATACATTGCCATTTGTGAACGCTCTTGTATGGAGATGAAAGGATAACTTTCTGAAGATGGATGTATTTCTGAAAAACACCATAGTAAATACATAGTTAATAGCAAGATATAAATGTAACAAACTACAATTAGATGTGATAGTACATTATAATAGATGAACTGTTATTAATGAGGAACGATTGCATGTAACTGTGTTAACATATAAATGTAGATGAATTGTAACAGATAAGCAGCTGATGTAAGCTGAATCTAACAAATAAACAGTTACTGTATCGCATCATCTCATCTTGTCAGGATCCTCTTGTACCTTGCAGTGTCGAGGTAAAGCATAAACAACAGGAGAGTGCCAGTGTATGGGCTTCATATATCAAGGTTCCCATGGTCTCTGTAATTCCCTCTATCCATTGTTTATGTTGACGGCCTACTTCTCTGCTTCCGTCTGGTCAGTAAATCATTGCTTGTTGATGTATACCTTTAGTTGGTAATCTAATTATATGGCCAAACCATTAAACTTGCTGTTTTCTGATACAATCTAGCGCTGCTATAACCCCAACTTTAGTCCTGATTTCTCCATTTCTGATTTTCTCTCTTCTTAATACATTGAGTATTCTTCTCAGGAATCTCATTTCTGTTGTTGTGATTTTTCTTTTCTCTTTTTGTCATTGTCCAGGTTTGGCATTGGTAACATAGAGTTGGTACGGTATGAAGATTGTGTTGTAAAGTGCTTTCTTAGTAGTTATTGATACATGTGTGTTCTTTAGTATTGGTGCCATTTATCCAATGAGTTGGTTTGCCTTATTGCATCTATTTTCAATCTCGTCTTCTGATTTGCCATTTGATATTATACTTCCTAGGTACTTGAAGCTCTTTACTTGTTTCAAGGGATGTTCGTTTAGATTAGTGGTTCTCAACCTTTTTTGGCCCGTGCCCCCCTTCACCATATTTTTAGGACGTCATTCCCCCCCTTCACCATATTTTTAGAATGTCATCCCCCCCCCTTTCGTATTTCCTCCCTAAAAATTTCCCCCTGCACCTACACAGTATACATAATAATTGAAGCTAAATTTAATAGCACATACTAAAACAAGTCTAGACATCTACATAAAATGTGATTTGCGGATCTACTTACGTTATAAAATGAATTTCGGAAGGGTGATACGTACAGAACCGTAAAGTATGAAGGGAAAAAAAATATCAGGTAATCGGTTCTTGTATTAACACAATCTAGAAATAATCTTAATCCCCCCCCCCCCCCCCCCCGGAAACCCCTAAAATTCCCCCCTGGGGGGGGGGGGGGAATTCCCCACCGGTTGAGAACTACTGGTTTAGATGAATCGTTGTTGTTTTATCTTCTTTAGCTATAGTCAATACTTCTGTTTTACTTGTGCTAATTTTCATGTTATGTTCCCTACACATTTCGATTAGTATTCATGTGGTCTTTTAATTCAGCTTCTGACTATGCTATTAGTGCTTGGTCATCCGCAAACAGGAGTTCTCTAATGGTTAGATTTGCAGATGGTTCTTCTTCTGTGTTCTCGTCATGTGGTGTTCTTGCGGTCTCTAGTAGTGTACTAGTGTTTGGCTGGTTTCTTTACATATGATGTTGTCTATTTATAGCGTGTTCCATCGTGCCATTACCCGAAGTAAAAACAAAATTCATGTACGGAGTCAGATCGCCATTGAAAATCTCGTCCCGGAAAACGCTGTCTAATTTACTATGCATTCTTTCGACGTCATTCATTCATTCAAATCTCACGTGACAATAACACACGTCATCTGGGGTTTTCCAGGAAAGGTATGCGTAATATTCTGTGCACAGCGATTGGTTGAAATCATGGTGAACTTTTATATAAATACGAATATATTTCATACTTACCGTAATTAATTTTTTTTTGGTGTTTCTGATAGAATTGCATCAATTATAGATGTATTTTTTAATTCTGCACATAATTTTAAATATATCTGGAAAGTTTCATCGCTGTACTAGTTTTAATTATGGCGAAAAACAACAGTTTCTGCGGAGGCGTGTTTTCGTTCTTTGTGCATATCGACGTGACTGGCATGAACACTTTTTCACACTATTCTGGCGTTGTTGATAGAATGGCATCAATTACAGATGTATTTTTGAACTTTGCCTACAATTTTACATATATCTGGACAGTTTCATCGCTAAGATTAGCTTTATTTTTGGATGAAAAAGAACATTTTCGGCGAAGCGTGTTTTTGTGAATGGAGAAACACGTGGCATGTGCCATGGCGACTGCGCATGCGGGTATCGATCGCAATGGCATGTTACACTTTCACTTTAAAACACTCAAAACGTACAATCTGACCTACTAAAGTTAAAGAGAACACAAGTTTGAAGATTATTAATAATTTATTTGTATACTTGTACTATTACGAAAGGAGACGAAGCCTTGTTACAAACCTTTGAGAACAAAGTTTTAAGACCCATTTTTTTTGGACCCATTAGGGATGCACAAAGTGGAGAGTGGAAAAGAAGAAGTAACAAAGACATTTATGATCTGTTTAAGTCCCCGCTAATCACTGGTATCATGAAGGCTAATAGACTACAATGGCTGGGGCATATAGAAAGAATGGAAGATAATAGGGAAACAAAACTCGCTTACACTCAGGAAATAAATGACCGTAGACCCCGAGGTAGACCAAGAAGGCAGTGGAGAGATAATACATGTACAGACCTACAAGCACTTGGAATCAACGACTGGCAAGAGAAGGTCCACCAGAGAGACGAATGGAGACGGATTGTATTTGCAGCAAAGAACCTCAATGGCTCGGAACGCTGAAGAAGAAGAAGAATACTTGTACTATTGTTTAATCATTTAACATGACGGAACATACTTTTGAAGTCAGTTTTCATAATCCGTCGATGACCCGTTTGGTTGCGACCACCCTCGCGCGCGGAGAAAAACGGAAGGCACGCTGACACGTAATTCATTGTTTTGTTCTGTCGCTTTCAATAGAAAACCATCAATTGTAGATGGATCTTCGAATTCTGCATCAGATTTGTCAGAAATGTGGAAAGTTTTATCGCTAACGTGCTTTAATTGTGGTTAAAAAACAGGCGAAAATGTTACGATCATCAAACCCAAAACGGCGGCTTTACTATATAAATATCTTTGCAGCACAAGTATTGTCTTCTCGCTAGCGTAATTCGTAAGCAGCCCACCTGTCAAGTGGGAAGTCGGGGTTCTGTTCCCTGCTGGACATTTTTTTTTTTTTTAAAATTTTTCACAAAATTATTAGGTGATATAATAGAAACTAGTAAACATTATGAAGTAAAGTATTTTACAGAACTAAGAAACTGGAAGTTTGCGAATAAAGTGTGCTCTATGGATCTGTGCAAGTTGCCAACTGCCGGGTAGCAAGCAGCGGAATTATCGTGTATCGGAATCGATGAATCCAATAGATGTCTTTGTTTAATGTGAATTTTAATTGCCGTATAAAATATCGCCCCTGAATCAGCAAAGTTTCATCGCTAAACTTGCTCGAATTGTGGTTGAAAAACAGATTTTCTGTGAAGATGTGACTTTGTGAATTGGAAACCCACGGGTTATGACGGCCGGGCGTATCGATTGCGCTACACTTTTCAACATATAAAACATGCGATTTGACCTACTAAAGTTAAATAGAACACAAGTGTAAAGATTATTAATAATTTATTTGTATACTTCTACTATTATGTAATCATTTAACATGACGGAACATATTTTTGAAGTCAGATTTCATATGACCGTTTGAGACAATCTCGCACGCATAGACGCGCAGACACCAGCGGGTGTCGCTGGTTGGAGGAAAGGGACACATTAGAGAGCTCCACTTATGGGTGAATAGGATGAAAAATCGCAAATCGTCTCACCTTTACAAAGATGTGAATATCTTCACTTAGAAGTGACATACAGGCATCATTGAGGTACCATTAGATTTTGAATTTCAAGGCCTATCTACTGTGGCAGTCTCATTTGTAAATACTCAAAATTAAATTGATGATGGGACTCGCTACTATACTAATAATAATAGCAATTTCAGAATTATCGCCCTTTTCGGCGCTCTACACTTTGTTTTTTGGTACTTTCGCGAACTTTTTGTTGCGTCGTCGAACGATGACTTCTGGTTTGACATGTACTGCTATAAGACCAAAAAAACGAAAGCAGTATGGTACGATGAAAGGGGAAGTTATTCTCATATAGTTAGTTAGTTAGTCGACAGATCATCCTCGTTGCACATCGGACCATTCAGTCCATAAGTGCTCGGATCCCCTCCTCAGCAAATCCCGCAGCGTGTAGCGGCTAACGACGCCAGTTCTGTGTTGGTTTATCAATCTTCTTTGGCTTCCTGCGTAGTGTTCTTGTTTGGCCACCCCTCTTTTAATTTGCTGCTCTCGCAGTCTGGCCATTGTTGTAGATTCACAGTCATCACTTGGTTCTTGCAAAAGTCTCACTTCTCGTAGAATGGTCCATGGCGCGTCCGCCCTCCACAGTAGCCTCACCTGCGAGCTTGTCAGCCCGCTCATTTCCTTGTACTCCCGCATGCCCTGGCACGAAGATGAAACTAATCTTTGCCAGCCGAGACCGCTCCAGAGGCAGCAACCATTCTCTTCGGATCGACCCCTCCTCTATCCTCTTGATCATTTTCATTGAGTCGCTAAGGAAACAAGCCCTAGTGAATGTCTGTGTCTCGAGCCATGTTATTGCTTTACTTACTGCCATGACTTCCATGGTCAGGCTACTTGTGGTTTCAGTGAAAGCACCAGAGTCCTCCTTCACAATTCTCCCTCCGGCCCGAGCTGTAAAGGCCCATGAGCTTCTCACATGTCGGACGACCGACCCATCTGTGTAGATGACCGCGTCACTGTCTAGCGAATTCTCGAAAATCAACGCTTGTACTTCAGCCTCCACAGCAGCCGGATTTCCTTGTCTGCATTTTCTATCTAGTTGGATGCAAACTGAAAAGGATGTGCAGAAGTCTGTTGGCACTTGCACCCACTCCTCGCCAGGTTCTAAGTCCTCCAGTGAATACACCTGTTGAAGAATGTCTTCGGCTTGACCCATCCACGACCGTCCTCTTTTTAACCTGCTGCCCTTCACCTTCCTAATTTCACTATGCAGTGGATGCTGTGTGTTTGCGTTAATTCTGAGGTAGGCGCGTGCCCTGCAAACTTGCATTCTCTCTTCAATGGTTGGAAAATCAAGAAGGTAGCGCATCGCCCTGCATGCTGTATCTCTTGTACATCCAAGAATAATGCGCATAGCTTCATTCTGTATCCTTTCCATCCTTTCTATCTGCTTATGGCTGACAGTCAGGATTGCCATTGCATACTCCAAAACAGACATGACCAGCCCCTCGTACAGAAGACATAGATGGCGCTGCTCACAGTTTGCTGCCGCCATCACCCGCATCGCTGCCAAACCCCGCTTGGCCTTTGTTATCACCTGGTCTATGTGCACATTATAAGCAAGGCTTCGATCAAACCGTATCCCCAGGTAATTCATTGCCTGCGTTCTTTCCACCGTCTCTGAACACAGCATTACAGTTGGTGTTGGATTGTTGACAATATGATTATTCAACGAGAACCAAGTCACTGTTGCCTTTGTTGGGTTGACCATTGCCCCAGCTTCATCACACCAAGTACTTATGCGATTGAGTTCGGTTTGTAGTTCCACAGCAACCTCCTCTCTATCCTTACCCTGACGATACACTAAAACATCATCGGCATATGACAATGTCCTGCCAGGTCCAGTGATCTGCTCACTGGTGATTCTCACTGTGTAGGCGTTGAACAGTACCGGAGATAATGGTGATCCCTGTGGTAGGCCAGGATATATTGTTGGTTCCGAAGTCCAACTGCCACATCTAAAAACTACTTTCCGTTGGAAGAGGGCTGCAGCGATCCAACTAAGGAGGAATGGACTTATGTTTAGTTCAAGAAGCTGAAACATTAAAAAATCCAGTGGTACTCTGTTGTATGCGTCCTCAAGATCAATCGCTGCAGCAACGGTTTCAGTGCCTGAGTGGAAACCTTCATAGACATCATGGGCAAAGACTGCTGCATTGGTCCAGGTTTCTCTTTTTGGACGGTGCCCACCCAGGGTAGGTGGGAAAACACCTTGCCTCTCTAGTTGGCTTGATATTTTCCTGGCAATTATCTTCTCCAGCAGCTTGCCTATTGTATTCTGCATGGTTATAATTCGATATCCCTGAATTTTTTTGTGGTCTTTGTCAGGCTTCTGCAAGGGAATCAGATAGCTGTGTAACCATTCCTCCTTGATGCTAGCACTCCCTATACTGTTGTTGTACATGTCTGCTAGTTTCCCTAGCTCATTGTCGGTACACCGATTTATGTCGTCGTATCTTATGCCATCAGGACCTGGAGCACTGTTTTTTGATCGTCGAAGCACAGCCTTGATTTCTTTCACTGTCACTGTGTCTTCATCCGAAGTGTTCTGGGCCTTGCATCTGTCTGAGGTGACCTCCTTGGCCAGATTCCGGCCTCCCATGTCTGTCTGGTTGCTCTGCTCAAGGTAGCGTTCAAAGAGGGCTTTGCCCTTGTCCTCGTCAGTCCTCTGCCAGATGAGGTCAGCACCTTGGAAGTCAGAAATGCTCTTATTCTTGACTACACCACTCATGCTTTTATGTAGTCGCCAGAACAATTTCAGTGACTTGTCTGTGCTTACTCTTTGACACACCTCTGCCCATTTTTCGCTTTTAACCACCTTGACCAGTTTTTTGAAATAGCTTACTTTTGTGTGCATCTCTCTTTCTAAGTGCAAGCAGGGACTAGGATGACCAGCTCTGTTCTTCTTGGCATTTTGCCATCTCCTTACAGCACTACGCTTATCCACCCAAGCCTTCTCCACCTCGAAACTCCACCACGGTGGCTGCTCCCAGCTTTTTTTCCTGCCCTGAAACGTTCTGCGCTTGTCACGTCTTATTTTACTCACCACATCTTGCCCTGTACTGTCATACTGGAACGTCTTTACCTTTAGCTTGTGCTGCCTGGTTCTGCCAGTTCATGTGTATGTGTATGTGTGAGAGAGTGTGATTGAGAGAGTGAGTGTGTGTGTGAAGGATTGTGTGTTAGAGAGTGAGACAGTGGGAGAGTTGATGTGTTAGTGTGTGTGTGTGTGAGCGTGCGCATGCGTGTGAGTGTGTGTATATGAAAGAATACAGAGAGAGAGAGAGAGAGAGAGAGCTGAGCAGATGCATGTCATGTAACACGCATGTTATGTAACACGCGAATCCATATGTTTGTGTATTCTCATCTGTCATATTATCAGTTAAATACCATTTGATTTTATCATGCATAATATAAACTCATGTTCATTACTGTAATTTGAGTGAGAGAGTCAGTGAGTGTGAATGAGAAACAGAACGAGTGAGCGTGAGAGTGAATGAGTGAGCGGGAGAGTGAATGAGTGAGCGGGAGAGTGAATGAGTGAACGGGAAAGTGAATGAGTGAGCGGGAGAGTGAATGAGTGAGCATGAGAGTGAATGAGCGGGAGAGTGAATGCGTGAGAGTGAATGGATGAGCGGAAGAGTGAATGTGTGTGTGAGAGAGAGAGAGAGAGAGAGAGAGAGAGAGAGAGAGAGAGAGAGAGAGAGAGAGAGAGAGAGAGCATCACTATTTTTACGTCACATACATTTTATGTACACACTTTTCTCCATGTTTAACATTTTTATGAGACTGCTCATGACAAGTGTCAGTGTATGTGTGTGAGTAAAGTGTGGGAGTTTGTTCATACTAGTTTCAATACTAACGTGAGACATTTTGTATGTGTCTAGATGTGAGGAAGTGTGAGTGTATGTGGAGGATGTGTGTAAGTGTGGGGATATGTGTGGGTGGGGGGTGTGTGGGTGGGGGTATGCGTTTGGATGGGTTGGGGTGTGTGGGTTTTGGTGGGTAGTGGTATTTGTGGGTGTTGGTGGGATGTGTGGATGGATGTGTGGGGGTGAAAGTAGGGGTGTTGGAATGGGTGTGGGGGATGTGTGTATGGGTGGAGGATATGTGTATGGGACAGATGCAGGGGATGTGTGTTTATGTGGGTGGAGATGTGTGGATGGTTTGAGGAAGTATGTGTGGGAGGCGGGGTTGTGTGGGTAGGGGATTGTGTTGGGTGGATTTGGGATGGAAGGGCGGGTGGGGAGAAGTGTATGGTGTGTGGGTTTGAGATATGTGTGCGGTGTGTTGGTGGGGGATGTGTGAATGATATGTGGGTGGAGGGTATGTTTGTGGTGGTATGGGTGGAGGATAGTGTGTGGTGTGGGGGATGTGTGTGATGGGTGTGGGGAATGTGCGTATGGGTGGGTATATGTGTGGGTGAGCAGGGGATTGTGGTGGTTGGGGGAAGTGGGTGGGAGATGTGTGTATGTGGATGGGGAATGTGTGGGTGGGGGTGTGTGAGTGGCTTAGGGATGTGTAGGTGGGTGAGGGAGTTGTATGTGTCGGGGTGGGATGTGTGAGTGGGTGGAGGATGTGTGTGGGGGTAGGGGTATTGTGATCGAAAGATGTTTGGTTGGGAGTGGGTGGGTGGGGGTGTGTGGGTGCGTAGTGGAAGATGTATGCGTGAGTGAGTGTGTGTTGGTGGACGGGTAGGGAATGCGTGTGTGGGTGGGGAGAGGTGTGTGGTGTGTTGGTTGGTGATATTGTGTGGGTGAGGTATGTGTGTGTGGGTGGGGGATTTTTGTGGTGTGTGAGTGGGGGTATGTGGGGTGGATGGGTAAGGGTATCTGTGTGGGTGTGGGTGGGAATATTGTGTGGTATCTGGGTGGGGGATATGTGTGTGGTGTGTAAGTGGGGATGTGTTGGTGAGGGATATGTGTGTGTGTGGTGCGTGGGTTGGGAATAGTGCGTGGTAGGGGGTGTATGTAATGTGCGGGTGGGGGATTGTGTGGTGGTGGATTAGGTTAAGGCATGTGTGGGTGGGTGGAAGTTGTATGTGTGGGTGGTGGGGTGTGTGTGAGTGGATTGGGGATGTATGGGTGGTTAGGGAGATGTGTGTGTGGGGGGGGGGAGGGACATGTCAGTTGGTGGGGATGTGTGTGTATGGTTTGGGGATGTGTGAGTGGATGTGCTATGTGTGGGTTGGTGGGGGATTGTGTGTGTGGGTGGGGAATATGTTGTCGATGGAGATGTGGCTGGGGGATGGGTGGTTTGAGGTGTGGGTGGGGAGAGGATGTGTGGGGTAGGATGTGTGGGTTGGTGGGGGAATGTGGGTGGCGAGTGTGTTTTGGTTGGGGGATCAGGTGAGGGCAGTGTGTGTGGGTGGGGGATGTGCGGGAGGGGGATGGGTCGGTTGGTGGGGTATGTATGTGTCCCTTGGTGTGCGTGTGTGTCGGTAGGTGGGGGTGTGTATGTGTCCCTTGGTGCGCGCGTGTGTGGGTAGGTGGGGGTGTTGTGTGGGTGGGGTGATGTATGGATAGGTGGGAGATGTGCTTCATAACATGGTAATTAGCCTTGTTTATGTTTACAACATTCATTTCACAATGTTTATTTTTCTTCCTATGTAAATGTATAATGCTCTTGATGAACGAAAGACGAGTGATTGGAAGGGCCGAATGTAAGACGGGCCTGCGCGCCCAATTTGTGACCCTAATAAAGTTGATTTGATTTGATTTGATTTGATTTGCCTTTCTCCACCAATATGCTGCAAGGGTGGTGGTCGCTGCCATGGTGTCCTAGGACACCCCATCTACACACTGTAGTGAGTGAAGGTGAAACTAGCGCCAGATCAATAGCACTGTCCTCATCGCCTGGACGGCTTGCTGTCCTGGTGACACAGCCACTGTTGATACAAACCAGGTCGATGGTTTCCAGTGCAGTCTCGAGCTCCTCCCCTTGTGTATTGGAGGAAGTGTTTTCCCATGATCTGCCTTTAGCGTTGAAGTCACCACAGAAAATAACATTTCTCTCGTGGCCTAATATGCCACTTAAGCACTGCCACTTCTGGGCGTCCATACTCGCATTGCGGGCATAAACATTAACCAACACGAATGGTATACTGGAATGAACTCTCAAAGTTATTCTCATATATTTAGCATTGGTTCTGCTAGCTAGCCGCCAAGTTATTAAACCGAAAGAACGATTTATCTTGATTTTATTTGGTTCTGTTCACGATTAGTAAGGTAATTTGTCTAATAACTCCTGTATTTGAATGTTCCCTTCATTTTTTCTTGCATATTTGAATCCCCCGGTCAATTTTACATAAATATCAAGAGTTTCAACATTACAGGTGTTTGCAGACGTTCAGGACAAAATATTTAGTGACATGGCCATGGCAGGCCGTCATACTCCGATTGCGGCGCCCATACAATAAACTATAGCGGACCTGTATTTATTTACAATTAGAACTGGTAATTTAAGTACTAACATTAAACAGAATACAAGTGTCATGTGTAACAGTAATGTATCTGTGTACTTGCATAATATTTCAGCATTTTACATGACTGAAAATAATTTTGAAAGCCAGTTTTCAGACCCGTCTGTAAACTTGTAAGGTGTTAAGTAAGGAGTACTTTTTTTCTAAGCTGCGCTGCAGCACTTAATTATTTAAATTTAAATACAGTACTGTAAAATAAGTTATATGTTTTAAATAAGTTAGTATTTAATTATTAATTTGCTGACAATTAGATACAGAACAGTGTGCTGTAATTGTAGAGCAGAAGTAGAAATAGAAATCAGTTTTAGTGAACAGTTAATTATTTAATATTTTAATTTTTTTATTATTTAATATCTTAATAATTAATTAACTGCTGCTTAATTTGTGCAGCAGTCAC
The DNA here is from genome assembly GCA_963921405.1 of Cepaea hortensis. Classification (NCBI taxonomy): domain Eukaryota; kingdom Metazoa; phylum Mollusca; class Gastropoda; order Stylommatophora; family Helicidae; genus Cepaea; species Cepaea hortensis. The sequence goes on along the minus strand of OY992876.1, from coordinate 483,063,443 downwards.
AAACTTAGTTACTTACATTAATGTTTATAATATTTAATCAACAAAAGAAAGCTGTCGCAATGCAGTCAGTACATTAAGACAATATGATACATTTTCATGAATTGTTCTTTCACTAACGACAAACATTTCACATGACATTTAATTAATATAATAAATGTGCAGCTATTTTTAACTGGCAATTAGGTCACAGCACATCATAACAAAACGTCTTATAAGTCAAGTGCATCTTTGTCAGAGACTCTGAGACTCTTGTGCTTTGTACGAAGCTTTCGCCAGGCTGCCGTGTGGAAAGAGACTGAGAAAACCTGGTGCAATGAAGTTGATCCTCTCATTCCTCTCGACATTCTATCGAAAGAGGAATGTGACCTTTACTTTCCTGTTACCAAATCATAAGTAGAAACCCCATTTTAAAATATTCTCTGTATATGCAAATACTAATAATAATCATCATCAAGTGCTGGCTGGCGTAGGCGTTCATGGCTTTCCACAGATCTCGGTCTTTGGTGTTCTGGATCCTAATACTAAATTATATTATACACCTGAGAGAAGTGAGGAGTCTCGTTCATGCCAACGAACCAGGCATGCTAATACAGGAAAGTACTCTTACTAATAATTTACATATATTTAAAAAATTAGTTGTGAAACATAAAAAGCAATTCACCAAAGAATGGCCATCACTTGTGACACTCTTTCTTGAACCATTTCCTGTGACATTCAAGATTCTGCCTGTCACACCTACTTTGCCACAGCCTGTGTCAATTTGATAAAACAATTCAGGTGCACACCTTCCTGTGGTGAGTTTCTATATATTTGAATAACGAAGACACAAACAATAGATTGCACGATTTATTGCCTGGCATATTTCGCTGCATCTCGTCAGGTACATATTGCAGAAATCACACAACTTACGTGAATTAACTAGATAAATCCTTCAAACTGAAATATACACATGTTCGCACAGTAATGTCGATTGTCTACCACGGTAATTTTAAACTGACTAACATGTCTTTCTGCTTGCACAAGGACAGCTTACGAAGGTTGATTATTATAGCTTCAGCAAACTTTAACAATCGACTACTTTGTGTGTTGAACAACACACGGAAGGCACTGTCTCTTTCAACCATGTGACCGCTCTCGAGCACATGTCTCCCGACTGATGAAGCCGGACTGTTCTGGTGTGTCGGTCTGCCTAGGCTACCATCTTCTGTGTGTAGTATCTTGTCCACCCAATTCGGAATGTACAGCTATTAAAATTATGTACCGTCGACATTCAATTCAACTGTCTAAACAAGTTATATTGCCAAATTGACCGAGTGGCCATGGGGAGCCCACTTGGACCTATTCATCTCCTCGGAAGGTTAGCTGGATGAAATATTTCACTTGCCTCTTTTTTTTCTTTTTGTACTGCAACAAATCTGAAAATATAAAAAATATAAAATTACACAGAGTAATGAAGCTTACATAAAAGAATAACGAAAAACACAGGACATTTTAACTAGCTTCATCAGCAAACAAATACCTACACAAAATACAATAAATAATCATGGAGAAGACCCTCCAGTGACTACATTGTTAATTAGGTCACGGCACATCCTATCAAAAAATAAAATATACATCAAGTTAGGCCTCGCCGCCTCGGACGCAATGATATATGGCACAACGTTGTCCATTTAAAAATAAACAAGCTACGGTAATAGAAGGCAAATAATAAACAATTGGCGGCCATTTTAAATTGTTAATTAGGTCACGGCACATCCTATAAAAAAAATAAAAAATACGTCAAGTTAGGCCTCGCTGCCCCGGACGCAATGATATATGGCACAACGTTGTCCGTTTAAAAATAAACAAGCCACGGTAATAGAAGGCAAATAATAAACAATTGGCGCCCATTTTAAATTGTTAATTAGGTCACGGCACATCCTATAAAAAAAATAAAAAATATGTCAAGTTAGGCCTCGCCGCCCCAGACGCAATGATATATGGCACAACGTTGTCCGTTTAAAAATAAACAAGCCACGGTAATAGAAAGCAAACAATAAACAATTGGTGGCCATTTTAAATTGTTAATTAGGTCACGACACATCCTATAAAAAAAATAAAAAATACGTCAAGTTAGACCTCACCGCTCCGGACGCAATGATATATGGCACAACGTTGTCCGTTTAAAAATAAACAAGCAACGGTAATAGAAGGCAAACAATAAACAATTGGCGGCCATTTTAAATTGTTAATTAGGTCACGGCACATCCTATAAAAAATAAAAAATACGTCAAGTTAGGCCTCGCCGCCCTAGACGCAATGATATATGGCACAACGTTGTCCGTTTAAAAATAAACAAGCCACGGTAATAGAAGGCAAAAAATAAACAATTGGTGGCCATTTTAAATTGTTAATTAGGTCAGGGCACATCCTATAAAAAAAATAAAAAATACGTCAAGTTAGGCCTCACCGCTCCGGACGCAATGATATATGGCACAACGTTGTCCGTTTTAAAATAAACAAGCCACGGTAATAGAAGGCAAATAATAAACAATTGGCGCCCATTTTAAATTGTTAATTAGGTCACGGCACATCCTATAAAAAAAATAAAAAATACGTCAAGTTAGGCCTCGCTGCCCCGGACGCAATGATATATGGCACAACGTTGTCCGTTTAAAAATAAACAAGCCACGGTAATAGAAGGCAAATAATAAACAATTGGCGCCCATTTTAAATTGTTAATTAGGTCACGGCACATCCTATAAAAAAAATAAAAAATATGTCAAGTTAGGCCTCGCCGCCCCAGACGCAATGATATATGGCACAACGTTGTCCGTTTAAAAATAAACAAGCCACGGTAATAGAAAGCAAACAATAAACAATTGGTGGCCATTTTAAATTGTTAATTAGGTCACGACACATCCTATAAAAAAAATAAAAAATACGTCAAGTTAGACCTCACCGCTCCGGACGCAATGATATATGGCACAACGTTGTCCGTTTAAAAATAAACAAGCAACGGTAATAGAAGGCAAACAATAAACAATTGGCGGCCATTTTAAATTGTTAATTAGGTCACGGCACATCCTATAAAAAATAAAAAATACGTCAAGTTAGGCCTCGCCGCCCTAGACGCAATGATATATGGCACAACGTTGTCCGTTTAAAAATAAACAAGCCACGGTAATAGAAGGCAAAAAATAAACAATTGGCGGCCATTTTAAATTGTTAATTAGGTCACGGCACATCCTATAAAAAAAATAAAAAATACGTCAAGTTAGGCCTCACCGCTCCGGACGCAATGATATATGGCACAACGTTGTCCGTTTTAAAATAAACAAGCCACGGTAATAGAAGGCAAAAAATAAATTGGCGGCCATTTTAAATTGTTAATTAGGTCACGACACATCCTATAAAAAAAATTAAAAAATACGTCAAGTTAGGCCTCGCCGCTCCGGACGCAATGATATATGGCACAACGTTGTCCGTTTACAAATAAACAAGCCACGGTAATAGAAGGCAGAATTTCTCAGCTTCCAATCTTAGGGCCGCGATAAATTCTGACTTATCAGTTAGTTTATTATTGGACTTCCTGGTATTAAATTACGTCACCAGAAAATTCATAACTCCGCTTTGAATTAACATACACTCTTCGTTGAGATACCGTTGGATGCGTCTTGTCAAGCTCTATCTAACTGGTAAGTGACTGGTATGATTTCATAAGTAAAAACCCAACACACTCTTCGTTGAGATACCGTTGGATGCGTCTTGTCAAGCTCTATATAACTGGTAAGTGACTGGTATGATTTCATAAGTAATAGTAAAAACCCAATTTTTAAATATTGACCAAAATTGCTAAAATAATTAATATTTACCCCATCTGTAATTAACCAAAAAAGATGTCCTTTGGTATTCTCGATACATGAAGCCCGTAAACGTGCACTCTCCCGCTATTTATACTTCACCTCGACACCGCAAGGTACAAGAGGAAGAAGATGAGATAATGAGAGATAATCATTACCTACAAGACGTCAAAGAATGTTGTAATCCGATGTTCACATCAACAAGGCCGCCATGTTTTCACCGCCGGAAGTTTGTTCACCATCATCATCAAGTGCCCTGCTAGCTGGCGTAGGCGTTCATGTCCCTCCACAGATCTGGGTCTTTGGTGTTCTGGGTCAACCCTGCTGCTGATATTCCTCCATAGCACCGTCTCAAAACGTCACTTAACTGAGTATCCCGCAACGTCTAGGTCCTAGGGCTGAACAAAAATAAAATGTCATTTCTGTTCAATTTAACAACTAAATGAATGGCATTTTCTCACTCAACTGTTCTCTTCTTGTTCTTAGAATTCACCCGTGCTATATTTGCAGCTGCGGCCAGAAACAAGTACATCATCTTCTTCAAGCCACTATAGAAGTAGAAGCCATAACTTCTGCTTCAGGTCAGTACTCTGTGACCACTTCTGGCAGCGCAGATCGACGTCAATTATGCAGACCTGGATGGCATTTTCCGCACGGTTATGAATTATCATTCCAAATGACATTCACCTATCCCAGAGATAATAAATAAATATGTATGCACAAATAGTAAACAGTGATCAGTCCTTAGACGAAATATCTTTTATTATTATTATTATTATTATTATTATTATTATTATTATTATTATTATTATTATTATTATTATTTTGCGTATGGAGTTGGTTAATTGCAGATGAGCAGATAGATCTGTTATACAGCAACAGAGAAGTGTGTGGGCTTTCACAGCAAGTTCAGCTGGCCGAACCATTCAAGAAGCCAATGGTGCCCACTCTATGACCACGAGCAGCATGACGATGGAGGTGATGGCAGTAACACGGGCTTTCATATGGCTGGAATCACAGAACTATACCGACGTTTGTGTACTAAGTTATTCAATGTGCATGATCCGAAAGGTCGAAGCGGGTTCTGTACGTAGTTAGTTAGTTGGTTGGTTGGTTGGTTGGTTGGTTGGTTAGTTAGTCGACAGGTCATCCTCATTGCACATCGAACCATTCAGTCCATAAGTGTTCGGATACCCTCCTCAGTAAATCCTGCAGCGTGTAACAGCTCACGACACCAGTTCTGTGTTAGTTTATTACTCTTCTTTGGCTTCCTGTGTAGTGCTCTTGTTTGGCGACGCCTCTTTTAACTTGCTGTTCTCGCAGCCTGGCCATGGTTGTAGATTCCCAGAAATCGCTTGGTTCTCGTAAACGATTTACTTCTCGTAGAGCATTCAGAATGTCTGCCGGATTCATGGCTCGTCCGCCTTTCACGGTAGCCCTACCTGCTCATTCCCTTGTACACCCGCATGTCCTGGCACGAAGATGAAACTAATCTTTGCCAGCCGAGACCGCTCCAGAGACAGCAGCCACTCTCTTTGGACCCACCACATCTCTATCATCGTGAGCATACTCAATGAGTCACTAAGGACACATCCCCTAGTGAATGTCATGCCCTAGTGAATGTCTGTGTTATTGCTTTACTTACTACCATGACTTCCATAGTCAGGCATAACAAAAGCGCCAGACTCTTCCTTCACACTTTTCCCTCCGGCCTGAGCCGTAAGGGTCCATGAACTTCTCACTCCTCGGACGACCGACCCATCCGTGTAAATGACACCACCATCTTCTAACGAATTCTCAAAGATCAGAGCCTGTACTTCCGCCGCCACAGCAGCTGGACTTTCTTGTTTGCATTTCCTGTATAGTTGGATGCACACTGAAAAGGATGTACAGAACTCTGTTGACACTTGTACCCACTGCTCGCCAGGTTCCAAGTCCTCAAGTGAACATACCTGCTGCAGAATTTCTTCGGCTCTACCCATCAACGACTTTCCTCTATTTAACCTGCTGCCATTTACCTTCTTAATCTCGCTGTGCAGTGGATGTTGTGTGTTTGCGTTGACTCTGATATAGGCATGTGCTTGGCAAAATTGTAATCTGTTCCTCATGGTTGGAAAATCAAGAAGGTAGCGCATCGCCCTGCATGCTGTATCTCTTGTACATCCAAGATGTACGTAGATAGTGGTCTCGATCCCTGCAGAGGTCTGTTGTCCATAGAGAGTCACCTTCATATTGGTTCTGAGAATTGCGGGAGTTGATTATCTGATCAGAAAGCAACGACAAACTGCTGAACATCAAATTGCCTAGTAAATTGCAATCGACCAATAGGAGATCGGGTTCTAATCGACCAATAGGAGATAGGGTTCTACAATGGACAAGCAAGTGTGTGTGTAAATTTTATATTTATTTATTTATATTGTTGTTGTTGTTTTAAACAAAGAGCTCAGATGATTCGTATATTTTATATTGGCACTTTGCCGCATTGACAGACGATAGTTTGTTACATTGTTACATTACATGCAGCGGTCTTTGGTCAAGATGTTTACGAAGGATTTCAGGTCAGAGAAGAGACATGTGCGGCCACCATAGACTTAGAGGACGCATATAACAGAGTATCTTTCGAACACTTGATGCAAACCCTCCTCAGACTGAAAGTGCACCCTCACCTTGTACGATGAATAGCTGCAGTTCAGCTCCAAAGGAAGGTGGTGCTAAGATGCGGGAGTTGGTCTTCTGAGCCGATAACGATATGTCCAGGATTGCGGCAGGGTTCACCACTGTCACCAGTACTATTCAACGTGTATACGGTGCCTATCACTGAGCAACAGATGGACGGGAGGGGTAAGACTCTGTCATTTGTTGACGACATCCTCGTGTATCGACAGGGTCGAGATAGACAGGCGGTTGCCAATGATATGCAGAGCGAACTAGATCGAATTTCCTCATGGTGTGCTGTTGCCGTGCCCTTGTCAACCCTGCAAAGGCATCGGTTACATGGTTCTCCCTAAACAACCATATTGTGAAAACAGACCTGCCGGCAGTAAGAATGGATGGGAGCATTTTGAGTAGAACCCAGTCAATGACATATCTTGGCGTGAAGCTTGATCGTAGCCTGTCCTTCAGAGATCATGTCGATTATGTCATAACGAAGGCTCGAAAAGGTTTGTCAGCAATGAGAGTCATGGCGACTGCCAATATTGAGCAAAGACTGCTAATACTTCTGTTCCAAGGACTTGTGCTTTCACGCATCGAGTATGCCCTGGCCATCCTCACTGTCAGCCCTACACAGATTGGAAGACTTGAAAAGGTACAAAACGAAGCCATGCGCATCATTTTGGGCTGCACGAGAGACACCAGCTGTGTAACAATGAGATACCTCCTTGACTTCCCGACACACAGGATCAAGATCTGGAGAGCTCGTGCATACTTAAAAATAAGTGCATATGAGCAGCACCCTCTGCATGACGCTATATTTAGAGAAAAGGGTGACAGGCTAAAGAGGGGCAAATCATGGATGGGTCGGGCGGAAGATGTCGTCAGACAGGTCTGCAGTCTTACCAGTATCAATCCCGGCAAGGAATGGGTGCCGGTGCCTCCAGCTTTTAAGTGCACTTTCTCCTGCATTATCACACTTGACAGACGGTGCAGAGATCATAACCCTGCCGCTGTCAATGCAGAGGTTAACGCGCTCATCTATGAACACTCAGATAGCCCCGAAGTGCTCATCTATACAGATGGATCTGTGGCAAAGCAGCAGAGAAGTGCGTGGGCATTTACAGCCCGTTCAGCTGGCCGAACCGTTCAAGAATCCAGTGGTGCCCACTCTATGACCACGAGCAGCATGACGATGGAGGTGATGGCAGTTACACAGGCTTTCATATGGCTGGAATCACAGCATTATACCAACGTGTGTGTACTAAGTGATTCAATGAGCATGATTCAGAAGGTCGAAGCTGGATCTGTACGTAGACAGTGGACTGAGTCGCTGCGGAAGTCTGTTGTCCGTAAAGTCACCTTCATCTTCGTCCCGGGACATGCGGGAAATGAACGAGCTGATAAACTGGCTGGCTCTGCACCCCCTGTAGATGGCCAGCCCATGGATCGTGCCGATGTTATTAACGTCCTCAAAGATATGGCGAGAACAGAGGACTTTGACGTCCGTGAATCCACATCGCTGTCCAGGATGAAAGACTTGGGAGTATAAATCGGCACAGCCAGATGCGATAGGTACATAGGGAAAACAAGGCGCCTCGTCAGCCAACACAGAACTGGCACTATTAGCCACCGGACGCTGATGCATATACTGGGGGGGGGGGATCTGAGCACCTATGGACATGTCCGGAGTACAATGAAGATACCCCAACTGATAACTGATTGTTCTTCAAAAAGGCATAATAACCACAACCCATGGTGGTAGCGAATGTGACTGATGAGACAAGATCACGCTGTAAATGTTCATCCACAATGGATGCATGTGAACCCATGGTCATTTCTATCATCACGCACCATCTTACGTCTCACACGCTCAGTGTGTGACATATCTGCAATCATTTTCTCCTTTGTCTTTATTCCATTTCTAATCTTTGCCATCCAAGCAGCAGGTTCAGTGTCGACTTGCTCCCAATGTGCCATATCAATGCCTTTATCACTTGTCAGGGTGTTGCGAGAATAGGTACAGGACATAGAGAGGACAAGGTACAGAATAGAGTCAGGACTACAGAGATAACTATAGACAGGACATAGGTAAGGACACAGATGTCATAAGACAGGACATCTACAATATAGTAGAGAGAGTAGAGACAGGAATAAGTCAGGACACAGAGATGTCATAAAGACAGGACATCTACAGGACAGTAGATAGATTGGAGACAGGACTTAGGTAGGGACACAGAGATGTCATAGACACGACACCGACAGGACACGACCGAGTGATAGGAGGGGACATAAGTTCACGGGACACTGTCCTGAACGGACTAGATGGCATTACACTAAATGACCCAACCTAACACGGACGGACTGCAGTAATACGTGATTGTCAAGATAGCACGGTTGTCATGAGAGACACGTGGTCCAGTACCACAAGACCAGCCGACCAGTTTGAGAACGTCAGACGGGAATGAGACCGTTTTAGAGGAAGGACGTTGTGTTTTATAGAGCGAGTGTATAGCTTTTACGAGAGTGCTAGTTTGAAGATAGCGAGTGTAGGAATTGTGTAATTAGCTGTGTGCTAGAAGCGTTTGTAAGGCGGCATTTGTATATATATATATATGTAATGATTTTCACCGCCTGTGTGCACATTGTGACGATGATCAGGTTCGCCTGAATAAATTATGAAAACCCATAAGTAGGACTGATGTTTTCTTGAGTGCGTATGAAGGAGTTAGAATACCTGCGTGCGTGCGAGACGTTGACAGGTAAAACCCGAATGGTGTCAGAAGTTACTAAATGAATCCAACAGCCTGATTGTGAGTGTAAAACCCGAATGGTGTCAGAAGTTACTAAATGAATCCAACAGCCTGATTGTGAGTGTAAAACCCACATGGTGTCAGAAAGTGGTCAATCTTACGATTGGAAAAAACCCATAGCTTGAGAGAGTAAAAACTGTGAAAGTTAACACCTGAAAGTGAAAACTGAATGAAAGTAGACATTTGATTGAAGAAATGATGTCACAAGAATGCAAGATTGAGAATTCACAGCCAGCGATAAACTAGACGAGAGAGAGAGAGAGAGAGAGAGAGAGAGAGAGAGAGAGAGAGAGAGAGAGAGAGAGAGAGAGAGAGAGAGAGAGAGAGGGAGAGTGAGTTTAAGGCTGGCAGAAATTAATATATATTTGCATTATATTAATTCAATACAGTGAAATGGATATGCATGATATTTTCAGGGTGACGTCTCAGTTGATGTTCCACGGCTGTTGAAGACTACAATACATAACTAAACACGACATTACGAGAGAAAACAAGACGACCGACGAAAACTCACAAACATATATAACGCATTTGATTCCTTTCCTCTGAAATTTTGGACTTGACAGACAAAATTTGTTTGTGATACTAATTGTTGCTTCTTTGAACAACAGAAGTATGGCTATAAAATAAAGTAGATGTCAACAACCCAGATAGTGTTACGAGCTCGAGCAGAAAGTTATCCGAGTGGCACAGGGAAAAACCAGAATTTTACTGAATTCAGATAAATACCCCATTATTTCGATATGGCGTTTAAAGAAGCACTCTATTTTTGTTATAATTGCTGTAAATTAACATCCATAATTATTGCATTGTATTTTGTATATTGTATTATTATTATACATTGCAATTATTGAACATAACCTGTAAAAATGTCAACTTTGAAAGAGTGCATAGAGGCAGGGACAGATCTAGGGTACACTGGAGACAAATTAGAAGAATGGGCAGAGCAAAAGTACAAAGAGCATACTGCTGCAGAGAGTGAAGAAAGAGCACAAGAACGCTTATATAAGAAAGAATTAGCGGAAATTGAGGCCAAAAACAAGCAGATAGAACTAGCTGAAGCTAATAAACTCAAAGAACTGGAGTTAGCTGAGGTTACCAAACTTAAAGATCTAGAGTTAGCCGAATCTACCAAAATTAAAGAACTAGAATTGGCGCAAAGATAAGAAGAAACCAGGTTGAAAGAAAAGCAGTTAGAGATTGAGTCACAGACCCAGTTGAAAATGAAAGAACTAGAAGTCGAATCACAGGTGCATATTGCAACTACAAAGTTGAAAAGTAAGGAAGAAGAAAACAAATTCAATAAGTATAAAGGCATAGTTAAACCATTCTGCCAAAGCGACTCCATTTCAGCATGGTCAGAGAGCTTCGAGTTTCAAATGAAATACCAGGAAGTTCCGAAAGAACATTGGGCCATGATCTGTATGAGAAATTTATCAGCAGATCTTTTAAAAGTCATAGAACCCATTCCACAGGAACTGAGGAAAGATTATGACTACATACACCAACGTATCAATCAGCACTTTTTGTTAGATGCACCAGGGTATCAAGTACAGTTCTCTAAAGTAAAACCAAAAGCTAACCAGACGTTCATTGATTACGTTTCCCACGTGCAAGATATTTATAATAAGTGGATGAACGATGCAAAGGTAAATAAAAGCTATGAAAAGCTAAGAGACTTAATAATCATGGACAAAATCATTTCATCAATTCCAACCGCATTTTCTTAATTTTTATAAGTCTGATGTTGAATCTTTAGAACAATTAGAAAGAAAAGGTTCCGCTTATTTCTCGTCCAATAGGGAGATTTTTTTTTAGCACAAACAACAACGAGAACAACATAGTAGCAGCAGTAAACACCAAACCACAAAAACCATTTAGATACAGAGAGAAACAGAAATCCAATGCACCACAATGTCCATATTGCAAATTTTCTCATTTTAAATTTGAAATGTGTGACATGAACCCTGGGTATCCAGCTCATCTAGATATGATGGTGAAGAAACAACAAAGTAAAAGGGAAAATTTCAGACGTGCAGTAAAATGTTATTTTTTTTTTTTGCAAATCGTTCGGACACTATAGCTCTGTGTCAAGATCGCCAGAGATTGAGGAGTGTCAATGCAGTACTCATTGATTTATCTTCTGAAAGCGAGAGTGATTGTGCAGGAATGCAAGGAATTGAAGATAATGCTCTTGCAGCAATCGGTATTCTAAATTATAATAAATGTCAACCATGTCATGGGTTTCATGAGGATGGTGTATTAAAATGCGGCATACAGTTCCGTTTTAAGGAGAAAACGCCAACGCAGTAATTTCCTCCAAAGGAAAATTAGTATTTCATTATGGTATAGTTAATAACACACCTTGTCAAGTTTTGATCGATTCCGGTAGTACTGTAATTGGATTAAGAAAGGAGTTGGTAAAATCAGCAGATTATACAGGAGAGTTTGTAAGTTGTCGAACATTTTCGGGCAATGTGGAGCAACACCCACTAGCTACAGCTCGCATTTGTATACCTTTCTTAACAGGCACGTTTACGTGCGTGATCTTAGACGATCCAAGTACAGACTTAATTATTGGTTGCCTACCAAATGTAAGATACTGTACACACAAAGAAATTAAGGCTTGGGAAAGATGGCATCAGATAAAAAGTATAGTAAAGAAATTAACTACGACAAGTAATAATGTCAGTCATCAAGAACAGCAACCAGAGTCAGAAAGTCTAAGGGACACAACTACTCAGAGAATGACAGAACAGTGTGAGATACTACATAACATAGTCACTCTTCAAGGAAATGATTGTGACAGTGTAAACAAAATTGTTAAACACCAGACTGGTAAACCCACAAAAAGTTGCACTGGCAGTAAAGCGACGTCACAAGACAACACTGACACTTACAGACAAGATACACAACAAACAACACATACCCCGTACTTAGAACGAAAAGCAGATACCCAACAGTCTTGTTCTAGCAGACAACACTGTCTAAAAACACGGACAGTAACATACCACACAATGACATGTGTTTCAAGGGAAATAACAAAAGGGACGAAAAGCAGAACGTAAACCTGCTAATATGGCACACAATCAGTTCCATTGCAGTTGTATTATTAATGTTTCTAAAGGTTTTATTGATAACACTCTGCGCGTACCAACCGCAGCCAACATCAACCATATTTCTACTAACTAACTTAACAATGTTGCTTACAACGTCAGAAATAAGGAATATTTTCCCACCATTTTTCTATGAGATCGTATGTGAAACCAAAATTGCCATCTCATTTCATTGGAATGTAAAACCTATAAATTTAATTTATGTGCAAATTGTCAAATATATTGTTTGCATAATAAAATTGTTTGGACTCACTGTTAAACCAACAAAAATGGAGTTGGCAATGGAAGAAATCGAATTTCTAGGCCATAAAATATCTAAAGGCCACTTGAGTACTGATGATAAAATCGTGACCAAGATCCTAAACCTCACGATGCCTACGACTAAGAAGCAAGTGAGAAGCCTGTTAGGGCTGGTGAACTATTACAACAAGTTCATAACAAACTTAGCACAAATCACCAGCGTATTCAAGTACATGCGTTTAATAATAGAGAAGTGCAGAGAATTTAATGTAAACATATTCTCATGTTTTGTGGATTAGTCAAAGGCATTTGATTGTGTACAACATCAAAAACTTTGAGAAATCACGAGGAACATGGGCTTTCGGTCACATGTAATACAACTCATAAAAATACTCTAGACCAATAAACAGCGGTTAGAATAGATGGCGAGACTGGTTTGACATCAAGCAAGGATTCCATCAGGGCTGTGTGCTGTCACCCTATTTGTTTAACCTGCACTATGAAACTATGATGAAAAATATCAGAGATGATATAACCAGGGAGCAATATGATGCCCTAAATTTCTGTGGTCTTGAAATATCAGACATTCGATATGCTGATGATACAGTACTACTATCCACATCACAGAATGGTATAGAAAACCTAACAACCTCAACCCAAAGAAATAGTGAAAATAACTTATACATATAGCAAAAACAAAGAAAAACCATACAGATAAAACTATTATGGAGAAAGAAATATTCATTAATGAGAAAAAATTGGAGGTGGTGGAAAATTTCGAATATCTTGGGTCATTGATTACCAACAATTGTGACACAAAGAAAGAAATTAAGTGACTATCAATTGCTCTTCAAAGACTAAACCAACCGTATAAATTATGGAGTGCGACAGACAGAAGTACAAAATTAAGATTTTTAAGAGCATGCATCTTTCCCATTGCAACATACGCCTGTGAGACTTGGACACTTACTAAACAAGCTGAACAGGGCATAAATACCTTTGAATATATATGCTATAGACAGGTTCTAAGAATATCCTGGGTAAGGAAAAGAACAAATGCATCTATACTTCAAGAGCTGAATATTGAAGAAGGTTGGCTAATAAAGACGATAAAACAAAGAAAACTGATATATTTTGGTCACTTGAAATGTCATGAAAGTTTGGAGAGAACAATAATGGACAGGTATGTTCCTGGGAAGACAAAGAGAGACCCTGCGTAGAACCATCATCAGAGAAGGCTCATTCAATGGCAAAATGAACATCCAGGATCTACAACAGGTAGCAGTGAACCGCCGGACATGGAGAGCCATGACTTCTGCCCTATGCGCCACCTTAGGCTCAAGAGGAAAGACTAACTAACTAATATGCCTGGGAAGAGAGAAAAAGGAAGGCCAAAGAGAAGATGGGTGCAAGATGTAGCGGATGATCTCCAGATAGGTGTATCGGACTCGGGACATCTTGCTTGTGATCGTGAAGTTTTCTAGAAGGTTGTTATAGGAGCAAGGTTCTGCAAAGGACATGCTACTGAATGAATGAAAAGCATCATATTTGTAAGATTTCTCTCATGAATCTTATCTCAAATAAAATAAAGTCTCTATGAGATAAATATGCACCACAATTGTCACATTTGAAAAGTTTCTCCGTTGTATGTGATCCTAACATTTTTTTTTTTATTGCATATCCTTACAGTACGTTGCAGTCAACACCAGCATTTTTCAGCTGATGTTGATGTACTAGGCAAGATTACGCTCAGTAGTTAGCCAGTCCTTTCTGAGTGACCGGCTCACATACCCCTGTAAGTAACCAATGTGGCGCGATCCGCTAACGAATCTCGCGCAGCTGCGTTACTCATGAGAATATATGGGATTACGGAGAAAGTCGCGAACCCCTTCACCAGGGAGAAAGGCATGATCCCTACTGGTGCTCAAATGGTAAGATTCAGTAATATTTAGTTAAAGATACACACGGCCATTACATGTCTATGTTTGAACACCTGTATGTATTCTCTTGTTATGATTGTAATTGTCAGCATCAGTAAAGGAATTAAAACAGAAATTACATCTGAAAGATTTGTCTCCAATAAATGTTCTTTTATGGAATGTCAAATTGTTTGTTAGAGTAATAGATGGAAAATGAACATCATATTAGTAATCTGCCTCTCCTGTTTGCATTGTCTTTGGTATATCAACTGCCCGGCTTGATCAACAACAACAAAAATGATGCCACAGACATCACACTTGTATGATTTGTTTTCTCGGCCTAACGGCGCAAGAACGCAGCTCTGCTGTAAACAGGCACAACACAATCACGTCCGACAAAAAACTCCGGATGAACGCAGAAGAAGAAGAAGAAGAAGAAGAAGAAGAAGAAGATTTGTTTTCTCAAGTGATAATTAGGATGTTATTTTAGAGTAACTGATGCACAAGTCATCACACACTAACAGATTCTTTCCTGCATGTCTTCTCGTGAGACACAATACCTACTTGAGTTAAGGATCCATAAGAAATATCACACTTATGAGTTTTCTCTCTTGAATGTTTTCTTTTCTAGCAATTCAGATATCTCAAATGAGTAAGAGTTGCACTACAAATGCAAATGTATAAGATTTCTCTCTTGTGTGCATTCACTAGTAGTAAATAAGCTTCCAAACAATTCAACAAAATATGTGTAACTTACATATGATGTTTAATGGTTTTTGGAACCGACAATTAAGATTGTCTGATCAAGAGAAGGATGCTCCATAATCACCACATATAAATTGTTTCTCTCCTATATGAGTTTTCTTGTGCACGTCAATGTGTTCTCTTATGGCACTTCAGACTTTTAGCATGTCTAAAAGATTCACCACAATCATCACACTTGTAAGGTTTCTCTCCTGTATGTCTCCTCATGTCGCACTTCAGATTGCCAGCTGTAGTAGTTGATGCACCACACTCATCACACTTGAAAGGTTTCTCTCCTGTATGTCTCCTCATGTGGCACTTCAGATTGCTAGCAGTAGTTGTTGATGCACCACACTTATCACACTTATAAGGTTTCTCTCCTGTATGTCTTCTTTTATGAATACTCAGACTGCCAGCTTTAGCAAAAGATGCACCACACTCATCACACTTGTAAGGTTTCTCTCCTGTATGTCTTCTCATGTGGAGCTTCAGACCTTCAACTTTAGCAAAAGATGCACCACAATCATCACACTTGTAAGGTTTCTTTCCTGTATGTCTCCTTATGTGGCACTTCAGATTTTCAGCTGTAGCAAAAGATACACCACACTCATCACACATGTAAGGTTTCTCTCCTGTATGTCTTCTCTTGTGGTACTTCAGATGGCTAGATTTAGCAAAAGATGTACCGCAGTCATCACACTTGTAAGGTTTCATTCCTGTATGTTTTGTCTTGTGGTACTTCAGAGTATTAGCATGACTAAAAGATGCACCACAGTCATCACACTTATATGGTTTCTCTCCTGTATGTGTTCTCTTGTGCTGCTTCAGATTATGAGAGTAAGCAAAGGATGCACCACAATCATCACACTTGTAAGGTTTCTCTCCTGTATGTGTTCTCTTATGGCCCTTCAGACTGTTAGCATAACTAAACGATACACCACAATCATCACACTTGTAATGTCTATCTCCTGTATGTGTTCTTTTATGGTTACTCAGACTGCCAGCTTGACTAAAAGATGCACCACAACCATCACACTTGTAAGGTTTCTCTCCTGTGTGTCTATTCTTGTGTTCCTTCAGATTGCTAAATCGAGTGAAAACTGCACCACAGTCATCACACTTGTGGGGTTTCAGTGCTATATATGTTCTCTTGTGTCTATTTACAATGACACCTGAATCACAAACATTAGATATGTATGGTATAGAAGACACATTCACTGACAGACAACAATTATTGTGGTTTAGTGTTGCTTTATAACTATTCTCAGTCAATTTTAATTCCATTTTACTGCCTTCTGCCATTCCTTGAATGATGTCACAACCTGTCATGTCTACCAAGTGACTGACTCTCTGATGTTTATCCTCACAAGGTACATCTGATAGTTCCTGTTTCACAAGTTCCATGTTACCATACATTTCCATTTGTGAATGCTCTTGTATGGAGATTGAAAGATAACTTTCTGAAGATGGATGCATTTCTGAAACACACCATAGTAAATACTTAGTTAATTGCAAAATATACTTGTAGCAGACTACAATTAGATGTGATAGTATATAATAATTGATGAACTGTTTTTGAAACTATTGTGTTACAGATGAGGAACTATTGTATGTAACTGTGCTAACAGATAAACGTAGATGAAATGTAATAGATCAACAGCTGATACAAGGTGAATCTAACAAATAAATAGTTATTGAATATTGGTGTAAAATAACATACACAATTTTAAAATGATTGCTGAATAGTTTGCCAATTTAGTGGTATAAGCAATTTATAAGAATAAACAAAATTGACATGTTATTAAAGGGAACATGGCCTTCTTGTCTGAAACAAATATTTGTGGTACAAAGTGACAACCATTTGTGGTACAATGTAAAGTGATAAACATTTGTAGTCAAATTTAAAGTGACAAACCTGTGGTACAACTTAATGTGACATGAACATGGAAACATCTTGCTAACAGTTCCACTGCTTTGTGGGTTAATCGAGCCTATTAAAAGTAGTACCAGAGATGTGTTTCAATGCTCTATATAAATGGAAGAATGCAGGAAGGAAACTGATAGACCGGTTCAGATCTGTTATGAGAGTTTATGCTCTACATCCACTGAGAGATGCATTCACTGTATATGGCAATTCTGACTGCTTGATTAGCAGGTAATGAATGAAAAGTTGCATTCTGCTGGCAGTGTTCGATGTGTCAGCGCTCTTCTTCAGTAATTCATAGTTGGAGGAAAAACATGGAGGAAATTCCTGAAAATCTTTGGGTAACACTGAACTTAGATCTGATTTCACATGGCACAAGATTAGTCTAGTGGTGTGTATGTTCTCCAGGAGTGACCTTCAACCTGTGAAGAATATAATCTCGTAAATGATTATGTGCGTTAGGTTGAGATTCTCAGTTCTCGGAGAAATGTTCCAGACTCTGCTCAATTGATTGTGAATCCTCTAGAACACTGTATTATAAGTGCCCAGCATTGCGTTCAGATCACCTGCGACCTGAAAAGGTCTTGCCACTTTCAGAGTGAGGCTGGTATAGACTTTTCTCCTGATCCCAAACCAAAGTTCCATGACTAAGAGGACTTTGTTATGGAGATGTCTTTGACCTTTCTAAACTCAGAATTGAGCTGGGTGTGCAAGACTGGTACTGGAACTTTACATCTATAGAGAGGCATAGTAATAATTGAAGAGCTGGCCAGACTGACTAGGAATTGACATGACCCCAATCATTGTGGGTCAAGCATGAGGGACTGACAGAGTGTAGTTTAAAGAAACTGCATGGATAATGGGGAGAATTATGAAACATGCATGACTCAGAATGAAAGTGAGACAGTGAGTTTAGCCAGCCTGAGTCAGGTCACTAATCTGAACACATTGCAATGATCTATTAGCTGTCCATTATCTTAGATATGTTGATGATACATTCTTGCTAGCAGAAACTAAACTACATGTGAGCAACAACATGGATTGGGTATTCATATACTGAAATGCCTATGTTAGTGCAATCACCAGGGGGTTATGCTGATAATGCCATGAGTGCAGTCGCCTGCGTGCGCCAAGAGAGTGAAAGGCTGGCCAACTATTCCTCCATGCATTCAGATCTACAAAATGTGATGGTCTTAGCACATCACAGAGCATGCTCCAGCTTTGGGACTTGTTATTTGTTATAATAAATATACTGAAGACAACATATTTTGGGCACATAATAGAATCAGCTAATAGATCAATAGAAGAGACGTAATCATCATCATTGTCATGTTATACATCACTTAATCTTACCTTGACCTGGATAGTCTACATATACTTCAGGTTGTTCTATCTTGACACTTGCTGGTATTTCTTCTTCTTCTTCTTCGTTTATCCGGAGTTTTTTTTCGGATGTGATTGCGTTGTGCCTGTTTACAGCAGAGCTGCGTTCTTGCGCCGTTAAGCCGACACATCCGACTTCTGCGGGCATTTGTTGACCGGGTTAACCTTCCCGGGCTGGTATTTGACTCTCCATATCCTCCAAGACCTGCACTTCAGTGAGAATCTCTATGGCAGAACTGTGAAAAGTCAGTCTGAAAAGAATAGGTAAGTTATAAATGTGATCAAACAAATAAAATATAAAACTGCAGGTCCGCATGGCCCAATAGATAAGAATGTGTTTTTAAACATCCTGTGTGCTGATGCCAAGGTAAGAGGTTCAACCCCTACACCGGATAGCTGGACTAAAATGTTGACCTGTCGTCCTTGACTAAGGGATGTTAATTACAAGTACCTCTGAAGTAGGAGTGGGTTCGCATGATGGTGAGGAACAGTGTAAACAGGGGAAGCTAACCCATACACAAAATTCAGTCTATCACTACTATTAATAGTGTGTATGGACTATGAGTTCAAAGCCAGCGAGCACAAATATATATATATACATATATATAAAATTAATTTGATACAATTGTTTATTATCACACAAACAACATGATTTATAAAAATTTATAAAGCAACACGTATTTTTTGTTTTAAATACAACTGGACAGCCAAGCAAACTGTAAGGATTTTGATCAGTTGAGTTGAGTTTGAGTTAAGAACCGAGATCACTGCACTAGGACATTCCCATACGTACTCTGTCCCCTCGTTCAACAGCCAGCGAAGAGTCATACTACTAATCGTTCCTACCACTGTCTGATTACAAGTTCTCCTGGTCTTCCCTCTCAGTTTTGAGATTCTTCCAGAACCCCTGCTGATCCCATCCAATCTCATTTTTTCCACATATGGGTTCTCAATCTGTTCCTCTGTCTTCTCCACCAGGTCCCACAAGCACACGACCACCTTCCCCTTGTCCATAGGCAATCTACCACCAAGAGGTGCATTCCCTGCCAGCCTATCAGCCTGTTCATTCCCCCGCACCCCTGCATGGCCAGGACAAAATATCCATACAATTCTCACAATCTGTGACCTCTGAAGTGATGAGAGCCATTCCACACAAAACATTCCTTTCTCCACCTTACTAAGCATACTCTTTGAATCCGTAATGAACACAATGTGTGTTGCAGTAGTCTCCTCTAGCCAACGGAATGCCACTGTTACTGCCTCCACCTCCATTCTCATGCTGGAGGTCACAGTCTCATATGCCACACTCTCCTCTTTCAAGACATCAGCCTTTGCAATAAAGCCCCAACCACGTCTGTTTTCACCACTGACCCATCAGTGTATATGACTATGTCACCTTGATGTGTTACTCTGGATCAGCTGTTTTTTGCGGCCCGCTGCCCATTCTCTGCACTCACAACCCAGTGTTATTATTACATTGTGCCAGTCCATCATGTCTTCCAGAACTTCAACCCACTCTCTTTCACGATTGATGGTCTCTAGATCACACACCTGACATATAAAGAGTTCTGCCTGTGCCATCCAGGACCTGTCTCGTCTTAGTCTATGACCCTTGACTATATCCATGGCTGCATGCAGCGGGTGATCCCTATCTGCAGCAACTCTCAGGTACCATTTGGCCTGAAGGACCCTATGCCTATCTGTCATTTTTGGTAGCACCAGGATATCCATCCATCATGTGCCATGCCGGTAAGCGTGGGCGGTCATGTTTTGCCATCTCACTCGATCACCAGAGTCGTGGATCAGCTCTGTGTTTCTGACTCAACCATGCCATGTGGCCAAGCCATCCAGGTATTTGCTTCTAGGTCTTCCCCTTAGTCTGTTCCCTTCGATCTTACCAGTTGTCACCAAGTTCTCCAATCCATTTCTTCTCATAACATGCCCAAAAAACTTTGACTGACTACGTCTAATGTCTCTAATCAGTTTACGATCTTCATTTGTTTCTTGAAGGACTTGTTCATTGGTCATTCTGGCTGTCCATGGTATTCTTTGCATTTTCCTCAGAAACCACATTTCTGCAGCCATCAGATGTTTTTCAGCTATCCAGCTCATTGTCCAAGCTTCACATCCATACAAAAGTACAGGTTCTATGTAGCACATCAGCACTCTTTAAAAAAAAATACAGAACAGTGTAATTATAAAGCAGAAGTAGAAATCAATTATTAGCGAAAGTGACTGCTTAATTTATGCAGCAGTTACAAACATATTTACATACATTAATGCATGATATTTAATCAACAAAAGAAAGCTTTTGCAATGCAGTTGGTACATTAAGACAATGTGAGTACATTTTCATAAATTGTTCTTTCACTAACAACAAACACTTAACATGACATTTGATATTTAATTAATATAAATAGGCAGCTATTTTTAACTGTTAATGAGGTCACAGCACAACCTATAGAAAATTATTAAACGTCAAGTGCATTTTTCTCTGAGACATGGAGACTCTTATGCTTTGTATGATGCTTTCGGCAGGCTTCCCTGTGGAAAGAGACCGAGCCATATGGGGTAAAACCAGGTGCAATGAAGGTGATTCTCTCGACATCCTGTCAAAAGAGGAATGTGACCTTTACTTTCCTTTTACCAATCTTGCCAGGTTTGTTAGCAATGCAACTGACTTTTAATGAATAATAAACAATTTGCGGTTATTTTTAATTATTAATCAGGTCACGGCACATCCTATAGAAAAATAGATATATTGTCACGTTAGGCCTCGCCACCCCGGACGCAATGATATATGGTACTCATTTAAGCAAGCCACAGTAATAGAAGGCAAAATGTCTCAGCTGCCAATGTTATCGGGATCAGGACTGCCTCATTTACACAGATTTCTTTGCACTTCCTGTTTGTATATCATGATACAAAAATATGAATAACTCCTCTTAGAATGAACCTGTCTTCATTGAGATACCCTTGAATTCATCTTGTCAAGCTGTATCCAACTGTGATTGTTTCATAAGTAAAAACCAAATTTTAAAATACTGTCTATATATGCTAATAATAGTATAGTAAAATTGTTGGAGAAATTAGGCATAGGCAGTCATTTTAAGAATTTTGGGGGAGTTTTATGAGAATTAAACTGGAAATTAAAACTTAGTAACAACCGGCAAGATTGAAATTGATGAGAAAAGAACAATCGGAAGACAGAGAGACAAATAAGTGGGTGGCTTGGCCACATGGCATATCATAATCGAGACAAGAGCACACACCTATTGATTGTGTCAGATATCATTCATCAATTATAATATAATTCATCATTAATTATTCCGAATATAATTTTAATTATTCAATATTCTATACTGATGACGGTCATGCTGACCGCCGCACACCCTTCCCTTAGCTACCACTTTTATCGGCGTGGTACTTGATGAATGAATTATGCGACGTGTTTTGGGGAAATATTATAATTATTAAACGCTGACTGATGATAATCATTACCCGCAAGTCGTCAAAGCTTGTTATTATCCGCTGTTTACATCAACAAGCCGCCATGTTTTCAACGCCGGAAGTTTCTAGAATACAATGAAAGTCATCATCATCATCAAGTGTCCTGCCAGCTGGCGTAGGCGTTCATGACTCTCCACATATCTCGGTCTTTGGTGCCTGCCACACAGCAGGTGCCCAGATCACGTCATACATAGGATGGAAAGAAATCTCAAAGTAAACAGTGCACGAAAACTATGGGATACGAATATACGTCACACCAACGCTAACGTGACAACGAAAGGATACGTTGTGCGACGATCAAGGTGAACGGGCGTGTATTGGATTTGGAGAACAACTTGGTGTGGCTATTGGACAGTTTGAAGGCTAGCAGTGGACTCACTCCAAGCTAAGAACAGCTAGAAGCATATATTGAGAACGCCATGGATTGGAGAACGACGGACAAACTCTAGACAGAATTGAATCGGAGGAAGATGACAGCAATGACACGACCTGAATGAACGGAGGAAAGAGAAGGATGACTGAGTGACGATAAGGGAAAACGCAGAACAGTTTGATTTACATAAAGGTTAGTGCACGCTTATATTAGATGCTATCCCGGCAACAACGGGAAATCTAATGGTTCACAACAAACTATGTTATAACTCTGTCAACTCCGTAATAAAGCGGTGTTAGATTTTCCTGAGATCCGATGTTTACTTCATATTTCAAGGTTCTTCAGTGAATTCATAAACTGTTATCGTTACACAGTTTTTAATGAGCCAGTTCCTTTCGTAAGTTCAAACATATTTACATGGCGAACCACAGCGAAGAAGGACTTACGATATGGCACAAATGGGTGCTTACGTCTCGGGCCTACTAGGAAATTAACAACTGCCTACGTCACCAGCCACAAAATGTACATCAATATTATTATACCGGGAAGATTAATTGCACACCGATAGCCATTTTCATGCACCGTTCCACACATACTTGAAACGGCGGCGCTGTGCTGCACAACAAACGTTGCAGTGGGGAAAAGCGAAACATCTTATCTGTTCGAAGTTTTGACGCAAGAAATAAGTAATGTCGACCACAAACAACGCCAAAGTAAGGTAGAAGAACAGTGACACGTATTTACCATATTTACCATCGGTGTATGAGTCATTAGACACCAAAGACGACATAGTTGAGTGCAACACGTCACTGAAGAGTCTTTATCTTCTACAAGAACATTTCCTCGTTGCCGAACACACGGAAATCGTACATTGTGAACACACTCAGCTAACTGCTAGTTGTGGACAGTATGCACACTTGTGTTATGTCGGATGAACTTATACTAATATGTGGAGACCTGTCCTTCACCATGAGCTTCGTCTACCAGCATCGACACACAGCAGGAAAGCATTGATAGTACGATTACATTACGAGGAGGTTGAACTCCAATGTACGTGAGAAGGAATCTACTCTCCGAGTGATACGATCTACCAAACGTCAACACACTCGATCGTTACCTCATACTCGATTGGACATTGGCTATACGTATCTGACAACAAGCAACAAGATGAATCATTATGCATGTCACCAACATACGGGCTGAGGCAGCTCAAGGTTCAGCGATAGATCTACGCTTTAAAATAGTGACATCGCCGTTGATAGTGTGAACCCTCAGATTCAACGGGCTCGTTGCCACGGGTGTCACAATTGTTTACTGATTACATATAGTCAGTTCACCACTGCCACAGCAACACCAAGACATACAAGAACAGCGTTACTCGATTCAAGTGATACTAGATACCACCAATCACCAATCCACCATCGGTATCTAGCAGGCAGATACCACACACATACTTCAACGCTGTAAATTATCTACGGATCACGCCAACAGTAGAACATAAGGCCAATATAAGTTTTAATTTGTTGATCGTTACGTTCATTGTTGATTAGGTGCATTCGTATGATACTAAGTAGTTAGCGATGACCAATTTCGCGTTAAATTAACAGCGGGCGGTTGGAGGGTTCTTCTTGGGGATAGTAAGATCACTTCCTAACTTAAGAAGACGTGTACTTGCAATCGTCAGGTCGTCACGAAGTTAATTTGTGGCGGTCTCACGTGTTGTTGGTACTAATAGGGTGTTATGGTGGTGTTGCAGTAGTGTTGCATGTTGTTTACCTAGATTTCGATAGTCAGTATTATTGTCTTTTATGAGTACGAATATGTGTTTACATTACACGTCACTTGTTTTCTCTCGTAACTGTTAACTGTCTAGTGATATTATATTCTTTATACTACATATATTTTTGCATACTATTTTCTGTTGTTTACATAGAGTAACGGTTAGGACATTTTTATTGCATTAAGATTGCTGAATTTCTTTTATTATTCAATTCTACATTATTGTTGAGATTGAAGTTGACATTTCGTTCAACATTTGTTCTTTGATATATTGTCTACTCTATTTTCAACGTACTTGCATATCGTCGATTCCTTTGCACTTTGCTATCTTATTTCAGCTAGTTAAGTTATAGCTAAGTTAGGACAACATGTCGACACTTCAAGACTTCATGAACATGGGTGAGATGTCTGGCTTAACCGGACTCGAACTGAGGACATGGGCGAAGCAGGAGTTCAAGGAATTCCAGATGCAGCAAAAGGAGGAGAAACAACTTCAGGCTGCGCTTGAACGAGAAGAAAGAGCTGAGAAGTTAGCAGCAGGGAAAGAAGCGAAATAACTTCAAGCATCCCGTGAAAGGGAAGAAAGACAAGAGAGATTAACACTTGAGAAAGAATTGAAAGAAAAGTAAATGGTGATTAAGCAAGATGAATTAGCTCTAGAACGAGAGAAAATGGCGGCAAAAGAAAATGAATGAACTTTAGAACGGGAGAGAATAGCTGCTGAAAAAGAGATGAAAGAAAAGCAACTGGCATTTTAGAAAGAGAAACTTGCGGCCGAAGCACTTCTTAAGGACAAGGAACTTGAAGGGAATTTGAAAGTTAAGACATTGGAAATGGATCGTGAAGCGGAAATATAACGAGAAAGAATACAAGCAAAACATAATTTTATATTAATGCATACATATAAAACTATTATGGAGAAAGAATATATATTCATGAAAAAAGATTGGAGGTGGTGGAAAATTTCGAATATCTTGGGTCATTGATTACCAACAATTGTGACACAATGAAACAAATTAAACGAAGACTATCAATTGCTCTTCAAAGACTAAAACAACTATATAAATTATGGAGTGCAACAGATAGAAGTACAAAAATTAGATTTTTAAGAGCATGACCCTTTCCCATTGCAACATACGCCTGTGGGACTTGGACACGTACTAATCAAGCTGAACAGGGCATAAATAACTTTGAATATAAATGTTATAGACGGGTTCTAAGAATATCTTGGGTAAAGAAAAGAACAAATGCATCCATACTTCAATAGCTGAATATTGAAGAGGTTTGGCTATTAAAGACGATAAAACAAAGAAAAATTATATATTTTGGTCACTTGAAACGTCACGAAAGTTTGGAGAGAACAATAATGGAGGGGTATATGCCTGGGAAGAGAGGAAGATGAAGGCCAAAAATAAGATGGGTGCAGGATGTGGTGGATGATCTCCAGGTGGATGTATCGGACTCGGGACATCTTGCTTGTGATCGAGAAGTTTTCAGGAAGGTTGTTATGGAAGCGAGGTTCTGAAAATGACATGTTGCAGAATGAATGAGTATTATTTTTATTTCTTGTGATCCAATTTAAGCTATCGCCATTTCTACTTCATCCTAAAAGTGTTGTATTTCTTCATCACTACTACTTGTTGTTGGTGCATATACTTATACAATATTTATATCTAATGGTTTACCTTTATTTTGGACCATAATAATTCTATCTGAAATGCAAAAGTATCCATTGATTGATTTGGCTGGTTTGTTCCCATCAAATATTATTCCTACACCTTTTTTACGTGTATCCCCTCCAGAATAAATTATTGTGTGTTTGTCGGTTATGATTTTGCCCGACCCCTTCCATCTCATCTCACTTATGTCTAGTATATACATTTCCATGCCTTCTGTTTCTCTTAGAACATTGCTCAACTATGTTTTGCCATGAACTCTTGGGAATTTAATGTTGTTGCTTCCCCTTGCCTTCCACAACTACATGGTGGTCTTTTACCTCTGCCTTTGACAACCATTTCTGATTGTCAGAACAAGTGAGTACCCTGCTCTGCTCAGCTGCAGAGTTGTCCACTTATTACTCAATTAGGCCTAATATTAAAAGCCCATTAATCCACTCGCTGGGATGCATCAACCCAGCGGGAATCAATACTGTTGTAGATGTTACTGTATAACTCTACTGACTTCCCTCTATATATTCATATCTAACTATTTGCACATCTTTGGCTCCGCATTTTCTTAATTGGCAACTTTCATAACTGAACTTATCTTATGCGCTACCTTCCCAACAACGAAGGATTTGTATTTTAATATCACTACATTTTCTAATTTCACGTGTTTCGTTAGGTATGTTGTGCGTCTTTCGGTGTGTCATATGTACACATTTTTATTTTTTTTGCTTTAAATTTTATACCCCCCTCCCCACCAATCTGTTATTTCTATTCACCACTGTGGGGTTCGTTGTAAAGTATGTACACCGTGTCCCTGTTTAGTATATCCTACTTTCTGGCAGGGATTACACATACCTAACTGATTTTATTTCCTATTGGTTTATCAGGGCTCAACAATATAAAATGCAATTTCTGTTCATTCATTCATTCATTCATTCATTCATTCATTCATTCATTCATTCATTCATTCAGTAGCATCCCCTTTGCAGTACCTCGCTCCCATAACAACCCTCCGGAAAACTTCTTGGTTATAATCAAGATATTCAGCATCATATACACCCATCTGGAGATCGTCCACAACATCCTGCGCCTATCTTCTCATTGGCTTTCTGTTCATTAGAAAAACTAAATGCATTTTCTCGCTCAACTGTTCTCTTCTTATTCCTAAAAAATTAATCCGTGCTATATTTGTAGCTGAAGCTAGAAACAAATACATCGTCTTCTCTAAGTCACTGTAGAAGCCATAACTTCTGCTTCAGCTCAATATTATGTGGCAACGTCTGGCAGCGCAGATCGCCGTCAATTATACAGGCCTGAAGGATATTCTCCACACGGTTTTGAATTATCATTCCAAATGGCATTTATCTTTCGTAGAGACGTCGAGATAATAAATATATATTGTCAAATAGTCAATAATGATCAGTCCTTAAACAAAAGATTTTATTTGATTTTAAATTTTCCGTAAGAAGTCGGCTAATGGCAGATGGAACTATTATATAGCAACAGATAAGTGCGTGGGCAATCACGGCACGTACAGCGGGCTGAACCATTCAAGAAGCCAATGGAGCCCACTCTGTGACCACGCGCAGCATGACGATGGAGTTGATGTCAGTGACACGGGCTTTCATGTGGATGGAATCACAGAACTATACCGGCGGTAGTGTATTAAGTGATTCAGTGAGCATGATTCGAAAGGTCGAGGCTGTTTCTGTACGTAGACAGTGGTCATGATCACTGCAAATGTCTGTTGTCAATAGAAAGTCACTTTCATCTTCGTTTCGGAACATGCGGGAGTTGAGGGAAATGAACGAGCTGTTAAACTTGCTGGCTTTGCATCCCCTGTAGATGACCAGCCAATGGATTTACCGATGTTATTAACTTACTAACACCCTTAGAGAGATGTCGTGAACAGAGCACTTTGTCGCCAGTGAATCCACATCGTTGTCCAGAATGAGAGACTCGGGAATACGAATTGGCTTGGCCAACACTAGCGGCACATCGAGAGGACGAGGGGCCTCGGCAACCAACATATAATTGGCACTCTTAGCCACCGGACGGTGATGCATATGTTGGAGAGGGAAGGATCTGAGCACCCATGACGTTGTCCGGAGTGCAAGGATGATACCATACAGATACCACCATCCCTCACCGCTAATGCAGCTGATGGGGCGAAATCATGATAATAGATTACACTGTCCTAAAACCATTTCCCATAAATGTCCTTGCGTCTTGATTATTAGCAAAATTTCATTATACTAATTGTACCATGTTGACCTCATTCCAAGGCTCCTGATTTCTTTGGGAAAACTTTCTCTAACATCCCTTAGGCAATGGCAAACTACTGAACGTAAACTTGCCTGACAAATGACAAACGGTAAAAAAAATGCCGGATTTGATTACCACGTTCTGTAACGGACAACTTGTTATATACTTTAAGCAGGTAAGATGAGAAAATACATCCCCTTCTGACTCCCTGTTCTATATCATCGACACCAGAACAGGCGGTACACGCTAGACGTGACCAAATTATCACACTAGAATATCACGTCACACATTGTAGGCTATAGCTAAAAATGTGCCCGATCGCCGCGACTGACATCCATCAATCGATGTGGCCCCAAATGATCAGGTGTTCTCGACTGGCAAGGCACACCAGGCCGCCTAAGGTCCAGCGAGCAATAATCAAATTGATTTATTTGGTTGTTTCAGGATTTGAGATTTAAAAATTGAGCACAACCCACTACTGGCAACGCCAGATAATACTCCGGTACGAACATAAGGCCTTGTCAACGTCAATTTGGAAGCACTAGACTCGAGTTTTGCTCTCGTTTGAGCTCGTCAGTAGTACATATCCCTGACTGGACACGGAAACAAACCCGGATCACTGGCGTGTGATGCGGGCGTGTAACCACTAGACCACACGGTACACGCGAGACGTGACCACATTTTTGTGCGTGTGTTGCATATCCCTTACATGACGTTGCAGTCAACATCAGCATCTTTCATCTGCTTTTGATGTATTAGGCAAAATTACGCTCAGTAGTTTACCATTGCTTTCTGAGCCACTGACTCACATACCCGCGTTAAGTTACCAGCACGGCGCGATCCGCTACCAAATCTAGCGCAGCTGCATTACTGACGAGGATATACGGGATTACGGAGAAAGACGTTAACACCTATGCCAGGGAGATGGGTTTCACACTAGAATATTATAACATCACCCACTATAGGCTATAGCTCAAAATTTACCCGATCTCCGTGACTGACATCCACCAATTGATGTGGCCCCAAATGATCAGGTATTCTCGAATGGCAAGGCACACCAGGCCGCTTTAGGTCCAGCGAGATTTGATTAGTCTATGTAGCAAACACACAGAGAACTGTAGTCTGATGTAACCTACTGTAGTTTGATTCCTTTTGTTTTCTATACATGTTTTTATATTGTTTAATACCAGGGGCTTCAAATGAAAACCTTAAATGGGTGTGAGAGAGACAGACAGAGAGAGAGAGAGAGAGAGAGAGAGAGAGAGAGAGAGAGTGTGAGAGAGAGTGTGTGTGTGTGAGAGAGAGAGAGAGAGAGTGTGTGTGTGAGAGAGAGAGTGTGTGTGAGAGAGAGAGAGTGTGTGTGTGTGTGTGTGTGTGAGAGAGAGAGAGAGAGAGAGAGAGAGAGAGAGAGAGAGAGAGAGAGACTAGTTTTGTTTTCTAATGACAAATAGTTTTGTTTTCTAAAGTCAGCAAGTTTTGTTTTCTTAAGTCAAATAGTTTTGTTTTCTAAAGTCAACAAGTTTTGTTTCCTTAAGTCAAATAGTTTTGTTTTCTAAAGTCAACAAGTTTTGTTTTCTTAAGTCAAATAGTTTTGTTTTCTAAAGTCAGCAAGTTTTGTTTTCTTAAGTCAAATAGTTTTGTTTCCTAAAGTCAACAAGTTTTGTTTCCTTAAGTCAAATAGTTTTGTTTTCTAAAGTCAACAAGTTTTGTTTTCTTAAGTCAAATAGTTTTGTTTTCTAAAGTCAACAAGTTGTGTTTTCTTAAGTCAAATAGTTTTGTTTTCTCAAGTCAACAAGTTTTGTTTTCTTAAGTCAAATAGTTTTGTTTTCTCAAGTCAACTAGTTTTGTTTTCTTCTGTCAACTAGTTTTGTATTCTCAAGTCAAATAGTTTTGTTTTCTAAAGTCAACTAGTTCTGTTTTCTTCTAATTTCTTAAAGAGATCGACATGGCTGAGAGGTTTAACACACTTGCACTTCAACTTCATGTGCTAGAATGGCAGGGTTGTGGGTTCATGTAACGAGGCAGTCCATTGGACATGGACGCTGATTACACTGGTCTACACACATTTTGGTGCCTTATATTTTATAGCTGTTCTTGGGTCATTTTGTGTTGCTGATTCCGAAAATGTAATCAGCTTTTTTTATTTTAGCTCTAGTTTTTGAGATAACTAAGAATGACCTTCTTAGTAGGGCTATTGTTATGTACAAGCCTCGAGTTAGGTGCCCTCAGTGGCTTTTTTAAAACTATAATCTGCATTCATATTATATGCAATTCCATCCATCCATCATGTGCCATGCCGGTAAGCGTGGGCGGTCATGTTCTGCCATCTCACTCGATCACCAGAGTCATGGATCAGCTCCGTGTTTCTGTCTCGACCATGCCACAAGGCCAAGCCATCCAGGTACTTGCTTCTAGGTCTTCCCCTTGGTCTGTTCCCCCAGATCTTACCAGTTGTCACCAAATTCTCCAATCCATTTCTTCTCATAACATGCCCAAAGAATTTTGATTGTCTACGTCTAATTTCTCTAATCAATTTACGATCTTCATTTGTTTCTTGAAGGACTTGTTCATTGGTCTTTCTGGCTGTCCATGGTATTCTTTGCATTTTCCTCAGAAACCACATCTCTACAGCCATCAGATGTTTTTCAGCCTGACTGCTCATTGTCCACGCTTCACATCCATATAAAAGTACAGGTTCTATGTAGCATCTCAACACTCTTTTTCTCGTTTCAATTGACATCTTTTTATTGGTCAATATGTTTTCCATCTTGCTAAAGGCTACTTTTGCCATGGCGATTCTTGTTCTAATCTCTTCAAGGCATCTCCCATCAGATGTTATTACTGTTCCGAGATAATTGTACCTACTCACTTGTTGAAGAATATTCCCATTTACTTGTATATTACATTGTGGTATTACGTCCTTCCAAGTGACGACCATAATCTTTGTCTTTTTACAATTTAATTCTAACCCTAGTTGTTCACTGTGTGTAACAATCGCATCTACTAAATTTTGCAGGTCCTGTTCATTGTCTGCAATCAAGACTGTATCATCTGCATATCTAATGTTATTGATGCATCGTTCCCCAATGTTGATTCCTTCCATATCTTCAATATTTCTGAAAATACTTTCACTGTACAGGGAAAACAGATCTGGAGACATTACACATCCCTGTCTCACACCAATTACTGTGCATTCATATAAAACACCAAATATGTATTAAAACTTTATCACTAGCATTTTCTTAAAATCTGTAGTCAACACACAAAAACCTTCTCTTCGAGGACTTCCTGGAATGTGATATGCCCGGACAGTCATGCTTAAGGATCCAACAACAATCTGCCATCATGTGGGCATCCAAAAGTCCCTGGTAGGCCTATATCTCTTCTATTGTTTTTATATCTTGGTGAAATCTTTTACCTTGCTCCTAACTAAAATCGTCAAGTTTCAAGAAATGTCAATGGTTATTGAGGTTGTGCAATTTTATGCTCATGTTGCATCCAAGCTTACAAAAACTCAACAGCGCGTTTTCAACTAATTCAGGATAACTGTCTACTTTAAAGTTACCCAGAAAGTTTTGCACAACTAAAATAAATGATGACCAGGCTGTGGATTCTTTTATGTTCGTCGAATCAATGGAATTTGGATCATTTATTAACTTTCTAATTACCCATGAAGTCGGAGTGGGTTCGCCTGGGATTTAGCCACACGTAAAATTCAGTCCAGCACTACTAGAAATAGTGTGTATGGACTATGCTCGAGTTGAAAAGCGAGCGAGCACAAAAAAAAAAAAAACTTTCTAATTTGAGGTTCACCAACAATTCCATGTTTAAAGCTTAAAAGCTTTATAGGTACCATCTTTGTTCAGTGACTTAACAAATTGCTTCATCAAGCCAAGCTTCACATGTAATGGTGCAGTGGAAATCTTTTTCGATCAATGAGAGATTTGTTGACAATATGTTCTTCTCCAACTTTAAATTCATCCCCCAACGGCCACTATTTCTTTGCCCAGTGTGTATCTTTTGCCCTGCTTTCCCACAAACATATAAAGCATGGATATTTGGTGAATCCCTTTGCTGTGCAAGCAAGAAGTTCATAATTTTAAGATCTGCACAACCCATCCAGTTATGTTCTTGTCACAATCCCCTGCAACATACTAAGATTGGCCGTTGTCTAAGGTCCCGATAATTTCCAAAAATCACTGAGTTGTGCAGTATGGATTAGCCACAGGTATAACAACACAGATCATTACTTTAATCAACAGCTATGAGTCACTGGATAACATTGATGTTGCGCACATAAATTCGTTTAATCATAGATGAACACGGTGACATGCAGAACATTATTTCGGCACTTTCATCGTACATAATACATCACCATTATAATATAACACTGCCTTATTAACATAGTGCACATAGACAGTTAGCCAGGCTCTCCAATAGCCGGACCTGAATTCAATCCTCCACTGTCTGCTCAAGACCCCGACTGTTTGTCATGTCCCCTGACTTAAACTCAACACCACTAAGCCAGACCTCAACGATCTGGCTCAAAACTTAACTCATGGGCTGAAGCTTCCCCCACTTGGCCTCAAAACTGACTGCCCCTTATTTTCCCAGCCTCTCCTTGTATTTGCTTTTTCCCCGGGACGTACCACGCAGCATCATTTAACTTCCGTAACCCTACTTTACATTCCTCCAACCTACCCTTTCTAAGTTTCCCTTGTCTCTTGGTTTCCAGTCACGTTTTACTTTCCCACTGGTGATTTAAATCTAGACAAGTACGTGTTCTAACAATCTAAAATTACTGAGCTGTTATGTTTTTCATGACTTCGACTGACATCTCTGTGATATATCCTAACCACCTGCTTAGGGGCTTCTCCCATTCGTGGACAATTTATATGATGCGTACGTGCCTTAACTGACACTTTGTTTGGGCCTACCCCAGTTTGTTGCAGATTGTGATTAGCCCTGCTGACCTCGCATTTGCATATTCTTTTCTGACGCAGTTAACCTTACTAGTATATAACATTCTTCCCTCAACCGTTCACCCCCAAATTTGCATAAACAAATGCACGTTACAGTTCTAAATACTTCATCCCCCCTTCCCCCTCCCCCCTAGAACTGTGCTTATTGCAGCACACGCCTCCTTAAATGTAGTAGAATGGGCAATAGGAATTCAACCATATTTCATACCATTGTGTAAGAGAACACCTTTCAAACTTCTGTTAGAGCTGTCAATGAAAAGTCGCCACTCATCAGGTGTATAACTTACACCCATTTCATTTACAAGACCACCTACATTAGCACAAAACAAAAGGTTGTTGTCTTTACAAACGAAATGCAGAAAACATTGCTCTCTGCTGCAATAAAATGTAACCTTTGTTTCAGCAGTCAATAATTTTTTTCTTCGAATCTTGAAGCCAAAAGTTCTAAAGATTTCTTGGAGAGATATATATCTTAGATTAGATCATTCAGTTCCCGCTGGTTTAAGCGTTGCGCAGCTGGAAAATCATCTTCAAAGTCACTATCACAATCACATGTCTTTGAACATGCCACTGCTGTTTAATTTTCTAGCAGTGAATCCGAAATCTGACTGAAAATTGGAATTGGTATGTCATCTCCGTGTGGAACAAGTTGTCTAGCAGAATCTAAATCTGGATATCCTCAGTTTGTGTGATTTTTCCATTGTTTCCCTTAATATTGATACACAGAAATAGTAGTTATCATAGTGGTTTTTGGGCTCTTTCCAATATAGTGGAATTCCAAATTGTGTACGGACTAGATAGCAATAGTCTCTTCTTCCCCCCCCCCCCCCAGAGCCTTATATAGAAAACAACTAATAATATTAATTAAATGCACAAATGCATGTATTTAAAAAAAAAAAAAAAAACTAGAGCTGCTACAGACAAATACATATGATTTTTGGATTTCACAGGTCTCATTTATGCAAAATCAGGTGTAAAATGTTTGGAACCCAAAAAATGTGTTTTTGGTAGGGTTGTGTTATCCAACCAGAAATCAATGGCAAAACACTTAACATAAAATTGACTAGAAAATCGCTACCAGCAAATATTTTTTTTTGGTTTATAAAGACTCAGTTCTCTAGGGGCCATTGTCACCCTATGGCGTCCCAGGTCCCTATGTGCCATTCCGATGACCGCCTCTGCATGTGGTCCTGGCAAGATCAAGAACAGATACTAAACTTTGATCTTAGCAAAAAGGCAGAGAAGTGATCAAAGGACAGGCAATTTTGTTTTTCTTTCTAAATAAAGAGCTCCCATGATTCTTGTTATTAATATTTTACTGTGTGACTTATCAAGGCAAATGTGTCACTGGTACATAATATCATGCTGCCCTTCTTTGTGTATTGGGATATGTATTATTTTCATTCATTCCATTGGGCATATTCCTCTGTCTCATATCTTTTTCTCATAAAGTGTAATATAGTTCACACTCGTATTCTCTGTCAGCTGTAATAAATTCTGCTGTGGTTTATCCACATCCTGGCGATTTCCTTTGTTCTTTTTTGCCAACTCAGTCCTCATCTACTATTGGTTTTGGTTCTTTCTCTGTTCGCTTTTCGTTTTTATATGTGTATTTACCGTCATTATTTTAATCATTAAGCAAGGTTGTGTATTAGCTCCCACCCTCTTTGGAATATACTTTTCACTTCTACTGAAATGTGCCTTTCGTGATCAGGATGGTGGTATATGCATTCACTCACGCTCAGATGGCGGCCTCTACAATGCTCAGAGATTGAAGGCCAAGACCAAAATTAGGAGGGTACTGATCAGAGAGTTGCTTTTTGCAGATGATGCTGCAGTTACGACCCACTCTGAGGAAGAATTACAATGTCTACTATCTGCATTCTCCAATGCTTGTTCTGAATTTTGTTTAACAATTAGCAAAAAGAAGACACAGATTATGTCACAAGGTGCACATGGGGTACCATCAATCTGATTGACAACGCCGAACTAGAGATGGTAGACCATTTTACATATCTAGGATCAGTGGTAAATAGCAAATTATCCCTAGATCAGGAAATCAACATCCGGATTGGTAAGGCAGCAACAACAATGAGCAGGTTAAGAAAAAGAGTCTGGGAGAACAGGAAGCTTACTTCCAGAACAAAAGTCCTTGTCTATCAAGCCTGTGTTCTTAGTAGTCTTCTTTATGGCAGTGAAACCTGGACAACTTACCCACACCATGAGAAACGTTTAAACAGCTTTCATATGCGGTGTCTGCAAAGAATTCTTGGTATTAAGTGGCAAGACAAAATCACAAATACTGAAGTATTGGAAAGATCAGATTGTGTGACAGTTTATTCCATGCTCAGTCTTCGTAGACTTAGATGGATAGGACATGTTAGGAGGATGGATGATGGTAGAATACCAAAGGACATCTGTTTTGGTGAATTACAGATGGGTAAGAGATCTCAGGGTCGGCCTCTACTAGTACTACGATACAAAGATGTGTTTAAGCGGGACATGATTGATACAGGCATTGATAATGCACATTGGGAGCAAGTCGCGGCTGAACGTGTTGCATGGAGGGCAAACATCAGAAATGGAATAAAGACAAAGGAGAAAATTATTGCAGATAAGTCACACACTGAGCGTGTGAGACGTAAGATGGTGCACGATGGTGGAAATGACTACGTGTTCACATGCACTCACTGTGAACGGACATTTACAGCGCGAATTGGCCTTATCAGTCACATTCGCTTCCGCCATAGGTAAAAGTTATTATACCTTTTGAAGCACAAACTATCGTCTGTCAAGACGGCAAGGTGCCTATGCATATTTTAATTGACTTCCCTGCAGTATTTTTTCCAACGATTAAGAATTTAACATTCTGTTTTGTGTTGAAAGAAAGCAGAATGCTGCTAACTGCATACAGTCCCACCAGGTGGCGATAGTGCCAGGGGTGTCAGGTGCCTGGTTTGGTGAGCGCCGGCCAACAGTCAGCTCTAACAGAAGCAGGTAGTACTGTCTACTGCAATGGTTCTCAACCTTTTTTGGCCCGTGCCCCCCTTCACCATATTTTTAGGACGTCATCCCCTCCCCCCTCACCATATTTTTAGAACATCATTCCCCCCCCCCCCCATATCGTATTTCCTTCCTAAAAATTTCCCCCTGCCCCTACACAGTATACGTAATAATTGAACCTAAATTAGGATGTTATGTTAGAGTAACAGATGCACAAGTCATCACACTTGTAAGATATGTTTTCTCAAGTGATAATTAGGATGTTATGTTAGAGTAACAGATGCACAAGTCATCACACTTGTAAGATATGTTTTCTCAAGTGATAATTAGGATGTTATGTTAGAGTAACAGATGCACAAGTCATCACACTTGTAAGATATGTTTTCTCAAGTGATAATTAGGATGTTATGTTAGAGTAACAGATGCACAAGTCATCACACTTGTAAGATATGTTTTCTCAAGTGATAATTAGGATGTTATGTTAGAGTAACAGATGCACAAGTCATCACACTTGTAAGATATGTTTTCTCAAGTGATAATTAGGATGTTATGTTAGAGTAACAGATGCACAAGTCATCACACTTGTCAGATATGTTTTCTCAAGTGATAAATAAGATGTTGTGCTAGAGCAGGGGTCAACAAACTACGGCCTGTAGGCCGGATCCGGCCCACCACGTCATTTCATCTGGCCCGCCGACGGTACTAGGACTTGCTTGATATAACGTCTGGAACACGAGACGGTGTGATACAATTGAAATGTAAATATTATGTTTAGAATAATAGGAGATGACACTAGGGGAGACCTCCTGGCTGCCATGTGTCTTAAATTTACTCTTTTCAATTATAAATTATTGTATCTAGATTTTCTTGTTTATTGTAATGTTTGCTTATTTCGCGCCATCCCAAATCCTTCCCCGGCTCGTGGTAGCGCTGCCTACACTTTGATGTTACCATAGCTTCCATGGCAACACACACACACGCATCTTTCCCTCTCTCAGATGCACCCGGCTGTCAACATAGGTCCGATGCTCCAGAAATATTTAATTCTTTTTTACTAGTCATACATTTTAACAAGGATTTCTGTTTCACAGTGATAGGTAAGTGAACTACAAGTGTGAATAGTGGCAATAAAGTAGCAAACATGGCACAAAAATGCCATAGAAGCCTCGAGTTATTACGAAAATAATAACCTCAGTTCAGAAGAATTCCCCGGTCAAGGTGTTAATCAAGCTGGTCTCTAGGTCAGTGTTTTTCAACCTTTCTGCTGGAGCAGATCTTTACGCAAATGTTTACGTTGCACAAGGAACTCTGTGCAATGATCCAAGTGTCTGTCCTACATTATGTAATAAATCAGAAGGGCAGAAATGTTGCATTTATGCAATTTTGGTTTGTTTCGATTGAAACCCTGGCTGCCACTCATGGTACCCCAGGTGAAAAACACTGTTCTAGGCTGATTTAGGCCGGCTCTATTTATATATTTTGCAAACCTTATTATGAGATATATTCTATTACCAAGGGTACCTATAAACTTTATATGTTCCTTTGGTGAGCCGTAGCTTCACTAGTGACCCATAGTCCTCTGTTTTTCTTGTGTTTCAATAATATTTTAATGTTGTTTCTAATTCAATGTCTTTTTCATTTTCAAATCCCATGCATTTCATCCTTCATTATAGTTACTAATAAAAGAAAAGTGGATGCTGAGTGTCGAGTTTTCAGTGAAGAATGGGGAGTAAAATACTTCTTTGTGGAAACAAAGGACCAGAAAACCAGTTGCGTAATATGCAGGAAAAGTGTTGCCGTTTTGAAAGAGCACAATCTTCAGCATCACTATGAAGCAAAACATCTATCAGCATATTCAAAGTGTTTTGGAAAGTTATGCTCTGAAAAATATACGTCCATGAAACATGGTTTAGAAACACACAAAAATCTCTTCACGAGAAAGTTTACTGAAAATGAATCTGTCACTTGTACAAGTTAGAAAATAGTGCATAAGATGGCAGAACAAAGAAAACTATTTACTGATGGCAACTTCATCGAAGAGTGTGTGGTGGAAGCAGCACATGACTTGTGTCCTGAGAAAGCCGATTTGTTTGGAACTATCAGCCTTTCAGCAAGTTCAACTGTGTGAAGAACAGAAGAACTTGGAGAGAACATAGTGCTACAGATACGTGAGAAAACTAGGAATTTGTTATGGTATTCTCTGGTGCTGAATGAGTCTACTGATCTCTCGAGTATGTCACAACTTCTTCTGTTCATTCCTGGTGTCAATTTGGACTTTCAGATAATGGAATAGTTGGCATCCGTTTGCAGCATGTATCGAACAACAACTGGAAAAGACATTTTTAAGGAAGTGGAAAACACTTTGCAAGACTGTAACCTTCAGTGAAATCAGCATCGAGGTGTTACAGTTGATGGAGGAATAAACATGGCTGGAGTAAGGAAGGGTCTGATGGGGCAGATCAGGAACTCTGTTGGAAGATTTGCAAATTCCGGGCACTCTGTTCATGCACTGCATCATACATCAGCAAGTACTCTGTTGGAAAGACTTAGATATTTCTTGTGTACTGAAACCAGTCGTTTCTGCTGTGAACTTCATTCGGGGACATGCACTCAATCACCATCAGTTCCAGGCTTCTTGTGAATAAATTGATTCTGAATTCTGTGTCTTGCCATATCACACATCAGTGAGGTAGCTCAGCTATGGTAAAGCCCTGTTTCATTTTCATAGCTCCGAAATTGATGAAAAAGATAGAGCTGATCCACAGCTGTCAAATCCTACCTGGCTGTCAAAGTTGTTATTTTTGGTCAACATCACATCCCATATGAATGAACTGAATTTGAAACTTAAGGGAAAGGATAACCTCGTCTGTGATCTCTACCGAATCATCGAAGGATTTCGGAGAAAGCTGTCCTTGTTTGAACCACAACTGGAAGGAAAAAACGTTTCTCATTTTCACTGTTTCAAAGAGTTTTGCGCTACAATAACCAAAGATGTCAACCTCGATTTTCCAAAAAAAAAGTTATTCATGACTTGGAGAAGCATTTTTGGAGATTTTCAGATCTTGACAGAAGTGAGAGTGACATTCTTCTATTCCAGAATCTGTTTGATTGTAACCTTGATGATGCGCCAGTTGAACTACGGTTGGAGCTCATTGATTTACAAGCAAATGCCTTGTTGAAAGAGAAGCACAGAGAAAGAACACTTGTTGAATTCTACCGCTGCTTACCTAATGTTGAGTTTCCGAAAATGAAGAATTTTGCTGCAGGTATGGCATCAGTGTTTGAAACAACTTATGTCTGTGAGCAAACACTTTCAAAAATGAAGTATGTGAAGTCAACACATCGAACGAGATTGACTGATGAACATTTGAAAGCAATTCTCTTGATTGGATGCAGAAATTCCAAACCAAACATTGATGATATCTTGAAACCCAAATACAAGTTTCACAAATCTCACTAACCTTTTTTGCTGCTTAGTTGTGAGATTCGGATATGTGCACACTAAGTCTGATGTAACTATCTTTTTGCTAACGTCACTTTCTTTTAAGTAAATAAATATGTTGGTTGTCTTTGTTTTTGTGCACTGCAAACCACTCACCCATGATTAACTTAATGTTTCGTTTTTTTTCCCAGAGCTTTAGTTCTGGAATGTGTTCTCTTATGGCACTTCAGACTGCCAACCTTAATAAAAGGTGCACCACAATCATCACACTTCTAAGGTTTCTCTCCTGTATGCCTTCTCTTGTGGTGCTTCAGATTGTCAGAATGACTAAAAGATGCACCACAATCATCACACTTGTAAGGTTTCTCTCCTGTATGTGTTTTCTTGTGGAATTTAAAACTGCTAGCATGACTGAAAGAAGCACCACAATCATCACACTTGTAAGGTTTCTCTCCTATATGTATTCTCATGTGGCATTTCAGATTGCTAAGCTGAGCAAAAGATGCACCACAATCATCACACTTGTAAAATTTCTCTCCTGTATGTCTTCTTTTGTGGCAATTTAGATAGAAAGCTGTAGCAAACAACGTACCACAATCATTGCACTTGTAAGGTTTCTCTCCTGTATGTGTTCTCTTATGATGACTCAGAAGGCCAACTTGACAAAAAGATGCACCACAATCATCGAACCTGTAAGGTTTCTCTCTTGTATGTGTTCTCTTGTGACACTTCAGACTGCCAGCTGTAGTAATATATGCACTACAATCATTACACTTGTAAGATTTTTCTATATGTGTGCTCATATGACCCTTCAGACTGTTAGCTTGACTAAAAGATGCACCACAATCATCACACTTGTAAGGTTTCTGTCCTGTATGTATTCTCATGTGGTGCTTCAGATTGTTAGCATGACTAAAAGATGCGCCACAATCATCACATTTGTATGGTTTCTATCCTGTATGTATTCTCATGTGGCATTTCAGATTGCCAAGCTGAACAAAAAATGCACCACAATCATCACACTTGTAAGGTTTCTCTCCTGTATGTGTTCTCTTATGGCGCTTCAGACTGTTAGCAAGACTAAAAGATACACCACAATCATCACACATGTAAGGTTTCTCTCCTGTATGTGTTCCCTTATGGCGCTTCAGATTGTTAGCAAGACTAAAAGATGCACCACAATCATCACACTTGTAAGGTTTCTCTCCTGTATGTGTTCTCTTATGGCACATCAGATGGTAAGCTCTAGCAAAAGATAACCCACAATCATCACACTTGTAAGATTTCTCTCCTGCATGTCTTCTCAAATGGCAATTCAGACTGCCTACTTGACTAAAAGATGCACCACAATCATCACACTTGTAAGGTTTCTCTCCTGTATGTGTTCTCAAATGGCAATTCAGACTGCCTACTTGACTAAAAGATGCACCACAGTCATCACATTTGTAAGGTTTCTTTCCTGCATGTGCTCTCTTGTGGAATTTCAGACTTATAGCATAACTAAAAGATGCATCACAATCATCACACTTGTAAGGTTTCTCTCCTGTATGTGTTCTCTTATGGCGCTTCAGATTGTTAGCAAGATTAAAAGATGCACCACAATCATAACACATGTAAGGTTTCTCTCCTGTATGTGTTCGCTTATGGCGCTTCAGATTGTTAGCATGACTAAAAGATGCACCACAATCATCACACTTGTAAGGTTTCTCTCCTGTATGTATTCTCATGTGGCATTTCAGATTGCCAAGCTGAACAAAAGATGCACCACAATCATCACACTTGCAAAGTTTCTCTCCTGTATGTCTTCTTTTGTGGCAATTTAGATAGAAAACTGTACCAAACAATGAACCACAATCATTGCACTTGTAAGGTTTCTCTCCTGTATGTGTTCTCTTATGACGACTCAGATGGTCAACTAGACAAAAAGATGCACCACAATCATCACACTTGTAAGGTTTCTCTCCTGTATGTCTTCTCTTGTGGCGCTTCAGATAGCCAGCTGTAGATAACAATGCACCACAATCATCACACTTGTAAGGTTTCTCTCCTGTATGTAATCTCTTGTGTTTCTTCAGATTACTAAAGCTAGTGAAAGAAGCACCACAATCATCACACTTGTAAGGTTTCTCTCCTGTATGTGTTCTCATGTGGCGCTTCAGATTGCTAAAGCAAGTGAAAGGTACACCGCATTCATCACATTTGTGAGATTTCAGTGCTATATATGTTCTCTTGTGTCTGTTCGCATTGACACCTGAATCACAAACATTAGATATGTATGGTGTAGAAGACACATTCACTGACAGACAACAATTGTTGTGGTGTAGTGTTGCTTTATAACTATTCTCAGTCAATTTTAATTCCATTTTACTGCCTTCTGCCATTCCTTGAATGATGTCACAACCTGTCATGTCTACCAAGTGACTGGCTCTCTGATGTTTATCCTCGCAAGGTACATCTGATAGTTCCTGTTTCACAAGTTCCATGTTACCATACATTTCCATTTGTGAATGCTCTTGTATGGAGATTGAAAGATAACTTTCTGAAGATGGATGTATTTCTGAAATATGCCAAAGTAAATATTTAGTTAATAGCAAAATATACTTGTAGCAGACTACAATTAGATGTGATAGTATATTATAATTGATGAACTGTTGTTGAAACTATTGTGTTACAGATGAGGAACTATTGTATGTAACTGTGTTAACAGATAAATGTAAATGAAATGTAACAAATATCTAGCTGATGCAAGCTGAATCTAATAAATAAACAGTTACTGGATATTGGTAGAAAGCAAGCAGAGGCCAAACCCAGGCAAGAGCACCACACAAAATACCAGCATGCAAAAGCCAAATTTTAAAGGGCCAAGCTGCAGGCTAGACGGAAAAGCTGGCAGGAGAAAACAAGAGTCACTGAACTTTGAAAGAGACACAAGGAAGTTGTGGAAGCTAGTAAAACAACTTAATGATGAGGGCACAAGGAGAAACTCAAAGATTGCATTACATAAATATGGAAACATCTTATTAGGAAAGCAAGTAGCTGACTATTTTGCAGACTCATTTGCACAAATTAACCAAATGGAAATTAGTCCAGAGAAACAACAAGATATTCAAGAGAAGTGGCAACATACAGGCCAGAATGAAATAGTATATGAGGCGCTGGAGGAACCTATTACAATCAGCGAACTGCAGCTAGCAATATCAAAACTGAAAATGAGAAAGTCACCAGGAGCTGATGGTATCTCCAATGAAATGATCAGGAACCTAGGAACAGAGGCCAAAACAAAGCTGCTGCACATCTTCAGTAAGTGCCAGATCTTATGCAGTGTTCCACAAGCCTGG
The DNA here is from genome assembly GCA_963921405.1 of Cepaea hortensis. Taxonomy (NCBI): domain Eukaryota; kingdom Metazoa; phylum Mollusca; class Gastropoda; order Stylommatophora; family Helicidae; genus Cepaea; species Cepaea hortensis. The sequence goes on along the minus strand of OY992876.1, from coordinate 483,020,451 downwards.
AGAGAAGCAAGCATGATCCATCCATCCATCATGTGCCATGCCGGTAAGCGTGGGCGGTCATGTTCTGCCATCTCACTCGATCACCAGAGTCGTGGATCAGCTCCGTAATCATGATACCTTTCCTAAAATCAGGGAAAGACAATTCCAGTGCCTTTAACTACAGACCAATTAGCCCCACCAGCTGTCTCTGCAAAACAATTGAGCACATCATCAATTACAGACTGAAATAGTACATTGAAAGTAAAAATATTCTATGCCACAGAAGGCTGGCTTTAGGCAGTGTTACTTTTAGATCAGACAACCTACCTCTCTCAAGAAATTGAGGTTGCATTCTAAGAGAAGAAGCTGGTGCTTGCGACATGGATAGATCTGAAGAAAGCCTTTGACAAAGTCTGAAAAGAAAGTCTGCTGAAGAAACTGAGAAACTGCAAAGTCAATGGAAGAATGTAACAAATGGGTGAAAGCATACTTGCACAACAGAAGAGCCCAAGTACAGATAGACGGATTCAAAAAAAGTAGTACTGCGTCACGGTGTTCCCCAGGGTGGAGTCCTGTCCCCCACACTTTTTCTTACCTTCATCAATGATCATGTTGCTAAACTACCACATGGAATTAAAGTGGCAATGTACGAAGTTGACCTGGAGCACAAATTAACATGCCTCAGTTTCCACCATATCACTACAAAGAGCAGTAGATGCATTAGTTGCATGGTAAAATAGATGGTGTGTCAGCATAAACACTAGCAAGTGCAGCACCACTCTATTTACCCTCTATCCAAAACAAAAGGTAGGCACCATCCAGATAAATGGAACACCGCTAAGAGAAGAAGAACCAACATACCTTGGAGTAACATTTGATGACAGGCTGACATGGAGAAAGCACATCAACAAAGCAGTAGCAAAAGCCAGAAGGAAAATAGCCATCCTGAGAAAACTAAGTGGAACCACATGGAGAGCCAGTGGGAAAATACTTAGCAAAGTTTATCAACAGAGCATACGACCACACCTGGAATATGGGTCAACTGCGTGGTATTCAGCATAAAAAATCTACACTACAATAGCTGGACAAGGTGCAAAATCAAGCACTTAGAGTCGCTACAGGAGAGATGAGATCAACCCCTGTAGGGGAGATGGAGAATTTGGGGAGGACACAAGCGCTGAGAGAGCGCAGAGATATGAAACACTAATACAAGTAGAACAGTTCCTCAGCTTGCCAGGCCACGCTATGGACACATTTGAAAACCTAGCTATCTGGCGGTCGAAAAGAAGCAGTTTTATCCATCAGGCCAAACGACTCTGCAGAGAAACCACTGATCTGTGCACGGTTGGCATCCCCCTGAAAACTATTCCAGAATGAACTCCATGGATAGAGGAACATAGATTATCATGACAAATTCAAACAAAAGTCAGAGGAGTATTTGACAAGGAAGAACAGAACAGTGTGCAGCGCAGAACAGCCACTCTCAGCGTCCTTGATGAAGAATACCAACAGGACCTCTGGATCCGAGTCTACACCAATGGGTCAGAACAAAATGCTGTTCAAAATGGAGGAGTGGGAATTTACATAGAATACTAAAATAATACTAAGGACACGGTCAGAGTACCAACAGGAAAGTACTGCCATAACAATGATGCAGAAATACAGGCAATCAAGATAGCAACAGAGAAATTACTAAATACCAACCATGGTACACAGCCTGGTTTGGCCTTGCAAGTAGGTTACCAACTAACAGTATACCACAACAAGCAATGATGTACAGACAAGAGGGAAGCAGAAGAAGAGGCCGACTATGTAAACGATGGACGAAGGGAATAACAGAGTCCATGGAAATATTGATACATGAAGCCCATAAGCGGGCACTCTCCTGTTGTTTGGGGGGCTGCATGGTCTCGAGGTATGGTGTCCGCCTCGAGTGCTGGAGGTCCCGGGTTCAAGCCCCGGTGAGGACCGGGATTTTTTTTTTACGTGGACTTCTAGTAACAATTCCCCCTGGTCTCTGGGTAGTGAGATCGGACGCCCGTGTGTATTGTTGCGCAAGTAAACAAATTCCTTGACAATTGGAAATCGAAAAAGAGTAGCCTAACAGCGCTGCCCGGGCAAAATTTCGAGTTAAAAATCTACCCAAAGTATTTCAGGATTCTCGCCGGTGCTACGGAGTTCGTGCACCTAGCTGAGTTTCTCCAGACTCAGGTTTGAGTTAGGAGGAGAACGGAGCACTTATGGGTTGCACCCGTGTGTCATGATGTTGATCCGTCGACTAAACTAATCTCCTGCTGTTTATACTTCACCTCGACACGGCAAGGTACAAGAGGAACATGATGAGATGAGATAATGAGATGAGATGAGTACACAGCCTGTGGTGCTATTGACAGTTGCAAGATCAGTACATGAGGTGCTCCTGTCTGAAAAATTGCCAGAACTATGGACACTACTTTCTTAACTTGGCAGCCAGCGTAAAGTCACCACGCAGTGGATACAATTTCACTGTGGAGTACCCGGAATCATGAGAGGTGATCGATTGGCTAAGGTAAGAGCAATAGAAAAACAACCTGATGTACTCGTTACATACCACCAAAAGAAAAGAATGATCAAATCAGTCACAAAGCCATTAACACCTGCACATGACGACTACCACCTCATTGACAGAAGAGAACAAATCATTACCAGTATCAACCCCGGCAAGGAATGGGTGCCGGTGCCTCCAGCTTTTAAGTGCACTTTCTCCTGCATTAAGGAAGAATGTAACAAATGGGTGAAAGCATACTTGCATATTTCTCCTGCATTACACTCGACAGACGGTGCAGAGAGCAGAACCCTGCTGCTGTCAATGCTGAGGTTAACGCGCTCATCTATGAACACTCAGATAGTCCCGAAGTGCTCATCTATACAGATGGATCTGTTGTAAAGCAGCAGAGAAGTGCGTGGGCATTTACAGCCCGTTCAGCGGGCCGAACAGTTCAAGAATCCAGTGGTGCCCACTATATGACCACGAGCAGCATGACGATGGAGGTGATGGCAGTTACACAGGCTTTCATATGGCTGGAATCACAGCATTATACCAACGTGTGTGTACTAAGTGATTCAATGAGCATGATTCAGAAGGTCGAAGCTGGATCTGTACATAGACAGTGGACTGAGTCGCTGCGGAAGTCTGTTGTCCTTAAAGTCACCTTCATCTTCGTCCCGGGACATGCGGGAGTCAAGGGAAATGAACGAGCTGATAAACTGGCTGGCTCTGCACCCCCTGTAGATGGCCAGCCCATGGATTGTGCCGATGTTATTAACGTCCTCAAAGATATGCCGAGAACAGAGGACTTTGACGTCAGTGAATCCACATCGCTGTCCAGGATGAAAGACTTGGGAGTAAGAATCGGCACGGCCAGACGCGAGAGGTACATCGGGAAAACAAGGTGCCTCGTCAACCAACACAGAACTGGCACTATTAGCCACCGGACGCTGATGCATATGCTGGGGGGAGGGTCTGAGCATCTATGGACATGTTCGGAGTGCAATGAAGATACCCCAACAGATAACTGAACTGAACTAACTGAATTACTGAACTGAACAAATCATTATTCTGCACCTCAGAAAAGGACACAATACATTACACAACCACATGTATACAAAATTCAAGATTGGCGAATCAGCCATGTGCACATGGGGATTGACGCCATAGACAGCAGACCATTTACTCCAAGACTGACAAAAATATGACATATATAGGCAAACCTTCTGGCCTGGAGATACAACAGTGAGATATAAACTATATGGACCACTGAGTGAACTAAAAAAGACAGTGAAGTTCATTCAAGAGTCAACATTGCAATTATAGACAAATTTCAAGTGAATGAAAGAAAAAGAACTGAATGATATAAAATAACATACAAACTGGTAGTCTATGTTGAAATTATTGCTGACTAGTTTGCTATTTTAGTTGTAAGTAATTTAAGAGATGGGGGGTGGCTGAGTGGTCTCGAGGTATGGTGTCCGCCTCGAGTGCTGCAGGTCATGGGTTCAAGCCCCGGTGAGGGCCAGGATTGTTTTCACGCGGACTTCTAGCAATAAAAATGTCCCCTGGTCTCTGGGTAGTGAGATCGGATGCCCGTGTGTATTGTTGCGCACATAACAAATCCCTTGGCAGTTGAAAATCTAAAAAGAGTAGCCTAACGGCGCTGCCCGGGCAAAATTTGGAGTTAAAAATCTACCCAAAGTATTTAAGGATCCTCGCCGGTGCTACGGAGTTCATGCACTGAGCTGAGTTTCTCCGTACTCAGATTTGAGTTAGGAGAAGAACAGAGCACTTATGGGTTACACCCGTGTGCCGTGATGTTGATCCGTCAACTAAACTAAACTAATTTATGAGATTAAACAAAACTGGCATGTTATTAAAGGGAACACTGCCTTCTTGCCTGAAATGAATATTTGTGCTACGACTTAATGTGACATGAACATGGAAAAATCTTGCTAACAGGCAAATTGGTCTGTGGGTTAATCAAGCCTATTAAAAGAAGTACCAGAGATGTGTTTCAATGGTCCATAATAAATGGAAGACCACAGGGAAGAAAACGATAGATTGGGTCAGATCTGTTTTGTAAGTTTATGCTTTTCTTTCACTGAGAGATGCATTCACTGCATACAGCAGTTTTGACTGCTTGGTTAGCAGGTGGATGAATGAACAGTTTTATTCTGCTGCCAGCGTTAGATGTGTCAGCTCTCATGCACTCATCCTCAGTATTTCATAATCAGAGGATAAACATGGAGGATATTCCTCAAAATAATTGTTTAACACTTTTAAACTACATCTTATTTCACATGGCACAAGATTAGTCTAGCGGTGTGTATGTTCTCCAGGAGTGACCTCCAACCTGTGAAGAATATAATCTTGGTTAATGATTACACGTGTTAGGTGGAGATTCTGAGTTCTCAGAGAAATGTTACAGACTGCACTGTTGATTGCAAATCCTCTAGGAAACTGTATTTTAGTGCCCAGCATCAAAGTTCAGATCACCTGAGACCTGAAAAGGTCTTGCAACTATCAGAGTGAGGCTGGTATACAGACTTTTCTCCTGATCACAGACTAAAGTACCATGACTATGTGAAATGTAATACACAGTTCTCTTTGATCTCTCTTATCTCAGAATTGAGATGGATGGGCAAGACTGGTACTGGGACTTTACATCTACAGAGCGGCAGTGGGAACAATTTATAGAGAGGATGGTGTGCGCATGACAACAGACAAATAGAAAGGGGAGGCATTTCTCCAGAGATTTTTAGAGCAGACCAATAATAATGATGCGGACAACAGGGATGCAGTTAGAGAGGAGTTATCTGGCACCATAAAGAATATGCATTATGAAGACATCATACGGGTTGAAGATGTTAAACATATTTTTAAAAAAGCAAAAGACACGGCACCAGGGCCAGATGGGGTTAGGTATGGCCACATGAAGGTTTTCAGTGATGCAGACCTGAAGGAGATGACCGACTGCTTTAACCAGAACATTAGGACAGCATCAGTACCGCAGGATTGGTTACGTAGCTATCTCATCCCTCTCCCAAAACCATTCATGGATCATTCAAAGCTTAGCGGCTTTAGGATCATCACCCTTCAAAATACATTTGGGAAGGTTTTAGAGAAGATAGTCGCTGTCAAGCTGTAAGAGGTTTTGGAAAGGGGGAAGCTTCTTCCAAGAGGCCTGGGGAGTTACAGGCCAGGAAAAGACCTGGTCAAATGCAGCCACTTTTGCGTTTGATGTTTATGAGGGGTTCCAGAATACTCAGGAAATTATGGCGGTGGCGCTTGATCTCGAGGATGCATACAATAGTTTGCTATGATATTTTGATGACAACACTAATGGAGAAGGGGGTCAATCCCTGGTTGGTGAACTGGATAGCAGCCATCCTACATTCTCGTCGGGTTGCTCTCTGTCTGGGTGCATGGACCTCAGAGCCACATATTTTAACCCCGGGACTGCCACAGGGATCTGCAATCTCACCGGTGCTCTTTAACGTGTATACGAGCAAGATTAGAAACACCTTAGGGGTTGGAAGGATACTAACATTTGCAGATGATGTTCTTGCATATAGGCAGGGGAGAGATAGGGAGCAAACAGCCCAGGAGCTACAGGTGACAGTAGACAAAGTGACTGATTGATGCACTGAAATGAGTGCCGTCATCCAACTGGGAAAAAGCGGCTGTTTTGTGGTGCTCTCTGGACAACAGAATTGTGAGAGATGATGTCTCAAGCCTCACGATAGATGGTAGAAGTGTCAACAGAGAGAACAAACTGAAGTATCTGGGAATCACATTTGACAGGAGTCTGTCCTTCAAGGACCATGTGGAGACGGTTGTGACAAGATCTCAAAAGGGACTCAATGCATTTAAAACTATGGCTGCAATAGACACAGAGCAGAGAATGCTCTTCACACTATACCAGCACTTGATCCTCTCAGTGATTGATTATGGACTAGGACTGCTCACCGTCTCAAAGATTCAACTGGTGAAATTAGAGCGCATTCAGAACGAAGCTATGCGGGTCATTCTGGGATGCACCAGAGATACCCAAGCAGTGTGTATGTGTTATACCCTTGGTCTGCCAACTGTTGCTGGTAGGCACAAGGTGATGCAGGCGAAGGCATACCTCAGAGTAGCTGCAGACACAGATCACCCGTTGCATGAGGCGCTGGATGCAGTTAAGGGTCAGAGACTGATAAGAGGGAAATCATGGATGGCTCAGGCAGAGGATACGATCAGACAGGTATGCATCTTTGAGAACATTAGGTGAGGAGAGGAGTGGGTCAGAGTGCCAGTGGAGCTGTCAGACTTGTGCAGAGTTATAATCAAATTGAGCCGGGAGTGCAGGTAGTGGCCAGCAGGGGCCACGGAAGTGGAAATCCAGCAACTAATTCAGCACAATGTGATGTGATTATCTACACAGATGGTTCGGTGTTGAGAGGTAGGAGAAATGCCTGAGGATTCTTTGACGTTTGGTGCTGGAGAGCTTGGCGTATGATACCACAACATCTAGCTTAAGAATGGAGGTGGAGGCGCTCAGTGCAGCTTTCCGCTAGATAAAGAACACGATACATACACACATAATGATTGTAACTAACTCAGAAAGTATGCTGAGGAGGGTGAAGACAGGCAGGCTTCGTGCAGAGTTGTCTTTCTTCGCTTCGGAGGTCACGGGTGGCAAGCATCACCTGGATCTTTTCTCCAGGGCATGCCGGTGTGCTGGAGAATGAACAGGTGGATAGATTGGCTGGCTCTGCAAAACTTGGTGGAGTATTGATGCATGATAAGGCAGACATGGTTGCGGCCTTGTGGGAGCACGTGTACACCTCGGAGGAGCAATTGGATCACCATAGTCTTGCAAGAATGAGGCAGCGAGGAGTGACAAGGGGATCTGGTTGACGCTTGACGCTCAGAGGAAAGGCGAGAAGGACAAATAATCAGATTGCTACTGGAACTATTGGTATTGGAACTCTCTGCTGGCTGCTGAGGATGGGGATGGGGCGCTTATGGGAATGTCCCGAATGCTGTGATGTTGGTTCCTAAATCAATCAATCTACGGAGCGGCATGGTAATAATTGAAGAGCTGGCCAGACCGACTGAGAATTGACATGGCCACAATCATTGTGGGAGGGACTGGTGGAGTGTAGTTTAATCCTTTACCGGGCGTAACAGCCGAACATGTCTTTACCCGTGAATGAGCAAAATGGCAGAAAACACCCGTGAATACTAAGCATTTTAAAATTGCGATCTCACAGCTTTCCAAGACTTCTGATTGTCTACTTTTGGTTTCGCCAATAGCCTGACAATGTGGCCACCATTTGCAAGCGCGTATTTTGAATTTTAACATATGTTTTGAACAGTTTTTGGGGGTTTTATGTGTTGTATTTCAAAATGGATTTTGATGATTCTTCAAGTGATAGCAGAGATTTCGCTGGGTTCAATTTAAGTGACACTGAAGTGCACGAAGATTACAATGAATTGCATTTGGATACCAGTGATACTAGCGTGGGCAGTGTGTATACACTTCGGATCTTTCGGACTTTGAAGAAAATGATTCTGATTCTGAGTGTTGGTAAATAGTGTAAAAGACTGACAATCACAAATAATATGTTGTTTTTTGTAAATATTTGTGTTCGTGTGTGAATTACTGGCAACATTCACATGAGTAAAATAATTTGCATGCTTTTTCCTTAATTCTGTTTTTTATTTTACTAAAATCTGTTGACTAACACCTTATATGTGATGTTTTTACTAACCTAACCAGAAATTTTACCGAACCTGAAAAATCTTGCCAGTTCAGAGCTAAAAAACGGACAAATGACTGCCATGTAAAGGGTTCACATCACTGCATGGATAATGGGGAAAGTTGTGAACCATGCATGGCTGAGAATAAAAGTGAGACACTGAGTTTAGCCAGCCTGAGTCAGGTCACAAATCTGAAAATATTGTAATGATCTATTAGCTCTGACCATGACCATCCCATATTGTTCATTCTTATTCCTGAAGAATGTGGCATAGACAAAATAACTCTGTTGCGCAATGACATTGTTAACACATGCACTCTCCCAATGGACGTGAAAAATTAAGTATTTAAATTTCTAACAAAGCACGTAGAAGCAACACAATGCTCAGATTTCAGATTCACAAATCAAGCATTGAATATACTGTTCAGACATTTTTTTAAATAAAGAAATTGAAAAGATGTTTACTTATGCTTTATAGACTATCAGAAGAGCTTTGACAAAGTTGAACATGAAAATTATAAGATGTCTTACTGAAAAAGATACTGCTGAAAAAGACAGTTACTTATACTGAGAACAACCCTGACATTAAGACCAGGCAAAATTAATTCAACAAAGTAGATATAACAAGTGGAGACATATTGAGGTAGTTTGTCCTCTTGTTTAATTAAGACATGTACAGATAAATCTCTGACCAATGTAAGGGACAACACGGATGACATATTGTTGAAGATCGATGAATAAACTTAGATATGTTGAAGATTGATGAATAAACTATGATATGTTGAAGATTGGTGAATAAACTTAGATATGTTGAAGATTGATGAATAAACTTAGATATGTTGAAGATTGATGAATAAACTTAGATATGTTGAAGATTGGTGAATAAACTTAGATATGTTGAAGATTGATGAATAAACTTAGATATGTTGAAGATTGATGAATAAACTTAGATATGTTGAAGATTGGTGAATAAACTTAGATATGTTGAAGATTGATGAATAAACTTAGATATGTTGAAGATTGATGAATAAACTTAGATATGTTGAAGATTGATGAATAAACTTAGATATGTTGAAGATTGATGAATAAACTTAGATATGTTGAAGATTGATGAATAAACTTAGATATGTTGAAGATTGACTCTTTTAAGCAGAAACGAAATAAGCAACAACATGGATAGGGTATTAATATACTGAAGCGAATGTGTTAGTGTAATCACTAGGGGGTTATGCTGATAATGCCATGAGTGTAGTCACCTGCGTGTGCCAAGAGAGAGAGAAAGGCTGGTCAGCTATTCCTCTATGCATTCAGGACTACAAAATGTGATGGTCTTAGCACATCACAGAGCATGCTCCAGCTTTGAGACTTGTTATTTATTATAATAAATACAATGAAGACTACATATTTTGGGCACATAAAGAGACGTAATCACCAGGGAAGGTTAACCCGGTCAACCAAGCCCGCAGAAGTAGGATGTGTCGGCCTAAAGGTGCAAGTATCGCAGCTCTGCTGTAAACAGGCACAACACAATCACATCCGAAAAAACTCTCCGGATGAACGCAGAAGAAGAAGAAGAAAAGACATAATCATCATCATTGTCATGTTATGCATCACTTAATCTTACCTTGACCTGGGTAGTCTACATATATTTCAGGTTGTTCTATCTTTACACTTGCTGGTATTTCCCTCTCCATCTCCCCAAAGAATTGCACCTCAGTGAGAATCTACGGGAGAATCATGAATACAGTCAGTCTGAAAGATTAAGTGAGTTATAAATGAGATCAAACAAATTAAACATAAACAATTTGATACAACTTTTTTATGATCATGGAAAAGCATGATTTATATAGCAATATGTTTTTAAAAAAACAAACAATTCAACATGTCAGCCAATTAAACTGTAGGGATTCAGGTCAACACAGCAAATATCCCATTACAATTAAGCATTTTTTTAAAGGTTGGAACAGCTAAATACATTTTCATCGGCCCTCAAGGAAAAGTAAAGGGAAACCATGGGCATTCCCTGCCATCCAGGGAGGCTTCCATAAGTGCAAAGACATGATGCTGTGTTACTGGGCTCACCCAAAATATTGTCACATCCTGCACACGGCTGCCTAGCCTCACTTCCATAAAATGAGCCTCCCATACACAAAAGGCTACACCTACAGGAGCTATTTCATAACTAAGGAGGGACGCTGTTTTTGGAAAGTTCAAGGTCGTTTGATGCCGGAAGGTTTACTACGCGCCTGCAAGATCTGTATACGAAAACAACATTGCCGTCTATCTATTTGGATTAATTCGAAACTACGGGACGAAAATCGCAAATGAAAACTTTAACAAGGGGCCACATGGTTAATCCTTGATTCTGCATTGTCAGAACAGGTTGAGTGTTCCGACACGAAGCACAATTCTAATTTTCTCCAAAAGGTAAGAGAGTTTATATTAATAGTTTGTCTATTATCGATATTACATGCATTTAGAGTGCATTTTTGAATTCCGAGTCCATTGTTACATAGAAGTGTCAACTTTCAACAAGATTCACATGGCTGGCCGTGGGGAGAAATTTTTTTTTTTAATGTGTGTGTGTTCGTGCTGGGTACTTTTTGATAAGAAAATGCACAATGGCGGAAATCACAGCATATTTGACCTGTGTGTTTTTTTAATTAATAGAACACAGGCGATTTTGAATGATAAAATTAAACAGAATAACAGTTTACTTTTACATGCTTTTAATAACTAATTTGGTTGCTTTAATTATTGTTCATCATGCAGTATGGTTTAACATTTTTTGAAATTCAAACCCATCCAGGGTCCATGACTGACATTTTTTGACTGACTTTGACTGGCTTTCAGTTGCATTGGTCTATTAATTATCCATTTAACAATACTTTAGCATGCATTTATGGATTCTTTGTCCAATTTTACACATAACTATGGAGTTTCAACACATTTTGTAATACTGATATGTTGAAATAAAATTTTTTGTGAGACCAAGGTGGTTACATACTTAAGATTGTCAAAAATTCACAATGGCGGCAGCTCAGATAGTAGGACCAGTGTCTGTTTCTATGTAAACACTGGAGATTTATATTTAGAATCAAAACATACAGTTAAACAGAGTAGCAATATAATAATTTCTCTACAGTTAATTTGATATGTTTTGCTGTAATTTTTCTTAAAATTTGTTTATCATTATTTCATTTCAAACCCGTTCATGATCTGTGACTAACCAACTAAACAGTAAACTTTGTCGTAATCTGAATCTGCATATTCTGCTGTTACATATCATATATTGTAAGTTAATTTCAAGGTATATTATTATAATCTACTTTTATTCTTGCCTTTCTGATTATAATGCATTTTTATTTTTAAGTTTTACCTGCTGCCAGAATGTAAAATGGAAGATGATTTTTGAACCATCTCGTCAGCTCACTTTGTCCTTTTTAAATAATTGCTATTAAACATGCACTTTTTACTATTTACATTCTGTAAATTTGCAACCCTGTTTCATTAAATTTTAGCTGTTATTTCATATTTCATTATTTTAATTTCTCCTTAGATTTATCATGGCAAAATCAAAAAGAAATCTTGGTCATCAGAGAGCACATCTGTCAGTGTTCGAAGCTGAATATCCCATAGACAAGGGCTAAATTGCTCGGCTGTTGATGGTGGATGGTCGTACTGTAGCGGATGTGTGTAAAGAAGTGAGAGCCATTGTGCAGACAAATGATCCTGGTGAAGTGTTAAAACTTTTTTGTATAGATTTAAGAAATTAATTTTACACAAAAAAAATTTAGTTTCAGAATGGCCACCACTTATTAGACTTTTCAATGAATGACTTTGTATCCCATTCAAGAGTCTCACAGTTGCACCTGCTTCTTCACAACCTGAACATGCATCACCCCCAAAACACCCTGTACCCACATCTACACCACTACCACCACACTGCTCATGGAACCAGACATTCCACAAACATCAAAAACACAATCTTCTGCAACATTAATGTTGCCTTCTTCTTCAGTGTGCGGTTAATAATTTATAACTTCTTCGTTATCTATCTTTATAATTTTAAGATCAATTTATTATAATGTAAAACATTTTAAAAATAAATATACAGCATCTTTAATTTCTTTTTCTTTTCTCTTCATATTTAAAGTTCACAATTAATAATGTATAAATTCTTCATGTTATATTACAGCATTTTGTTCCCCAAATTTAGTAATCTGTTTTTCCCTCTTTTCAGGTTCTGGTCAGAATCATCTGATCGCAAACGATGATAAGCTGATGCTCTCTTGCTCAAGTATCTGATGTGATCATTGATTCCGTGTCTATGTAGGTAATGTAGCTGCCGTGAAGACAGAAGACATATTGAATGCCAAGACAGGTCAGTCGCCAACAGAGGTAGTATGTCTCTAATTATGGACATATTTCTACAGTGAGTTGAGTTTATCTTTATAGTTTTAATATCTATTTATTATACTGTAAATCAAAGGTTTTTTAATACATAGTTTGTTGTGTATCCCTTATGGGACGTTGCAGTGAACACCAAAAGTTTTCAGCTGCTGTTGATGTACTAGGCAAGTGTTACGTTCAGTAGTGTGCCATTGCTTTCTGAACGGCCGGCTCCCATACCAGCACGTTATAACACAATGCAACACGGTCTTAATACATATACAGTATCTTTAATTTCTTGTTCATTTCTCCTCAGATTTAAAGTTCACAGTTAGTTAGTTAGTCGACAAATCATCCTCATTGCACATCGAACAATTCAGTGCATAAGTGCTCGGTTTATTAATCTTCTTTGGCTTTCTGCATACTGTTCTTGTTTATCAAACCTCTTTTAATTTGCTGTTCATGCATTCTGACCGTGGTTGTAAATTCAGTCATTACTTGTCTGTCTGTGTCTCGAACCACGTTATTGCTTTACTTAATGGCGTGACTTCCATATTCAGGCTACTTGTGATCAAAGCAAAAGCGACAGAACCTTTCTTTGCAATGACAGCGTCACCCTCTGTCTGTAGTTCCTGTCTTTTTTTTTTTTGCATATCCTTTACAGGACATCGCTGTCAACACCAGCATCTTTCAGCTGTCTGTTGATTTCTTGGCAAGATTACACTCAGTAGTTTGCCATTGCTTTCTGAGCGGCCGGCTCACATACCCTGTAAGTTACTGATGCGATTCGAACCACTGCTGATTCTCACCGTCATCACGTTACCTACGAGAGTATATGAGATTACGGAGAAAAGCCATAACCTCTAAGCCACGAAGCTGGCAGTTCCTGTCTAGTTAGATGCAAATCTGAAATAAACAATTAATAATTTATAACTTCTTCGTGTTATTTTACAGCATTTTATTTCCTCTTTCTTTTCAGGCTCTTGTCAGAATCAACTGATGTCAAGTTGCATATATATTGTAATCATAAAAGTATAAATCAGTTATATAATATTAATAAAGATTATTAACGGCAAACTATACGAGTACATATTCATCTGTTGACACTTGTGTGCAAATTTACTAATTTTATTTTAAACTAACCTCATAACAACCATTTGTCCCAATAATATACCCGTGATAACCAATAATAATCAGTGCTCACTGAGTTGATTTTGGTGAGGTCGAGTCAAAGTGAGAGCTAAAATATCAAAATTTAGCATTATTTGATTGTATCAATTTTGTTTCTAAACGAACATCTTAGCAACCATACATCGCTGCGACCGGGGTTTCGAGGCCTAACTGCTCATGTCATCTATTTTTTTATATGATGTGTAAACATTTTTAATTGCTAATTAGGCCACAACACATACTATAAAAACAGCAAAATGACCATTAGATCCGTAACACCATTCTGCATAAAACCATTTACATCTCAAAATATTTTAAAGCTAAAATTTAGAAGACGCAGCCTAATTTATGAAGTAGTAATTAATTAGTGGCCATTTTAAATTGCTAATTAGGCCACAACACATACTATAAAAACAGCAAAGTGACCATTAGATCCGTAAAACCATTCCACATAAAACCATATACATCTCAAAATATTTTAAAGCTAAAATTTAGAAGACGCAGCCTAATTTATGAAGTAGTAATTAATTAGCGGCCATTTTAAATTGCTAATTAGGCCACAACACATATTATTAAAACACCAAAGTGACCATTAGATCCGTAACATCATTCCGCATAAAACCATATACATCTCAAAAATTTTAAAGCTAACATTAAGAAAACGCAGGCCTATTTATGAAGTAGTAATTAATTAGTGGCCATTTTAAATTGCTAATTAGGCCACAACACATACTATTAAATCACCAACGTGACCATTAGGTCCATAACATCATTCCGCATAACAACATACACATTTTGTAATTTTTTTAAAGCTAAACTTAAGAAGACGCTGGCTAATTAATTAATTAGTAAATAATTAGTGGCCATTTTTACTTCCTAATTAGGTCACCAGACATCATATAAAAAAATAAATAACATGACCAGTTAGGCCTTGCAGCCCCGATCGCAGTAATGTATGGTTGCTAAGATGTTCGTTTAAAAACAAAACCGATAGTCTCAAAAAACCAAAATTTTGATACTCTGGGCTCTCACTTTGACCAGGACTTGACAAAATCCATTCAGTGAGCACTCTTTTGTGAAAATTTTAGTCCAAAGGTCACGACACTCAAATTTAAATAACTCCGCTTAGAATCGAGATACACACATCATTGAGGTACCGTTAGATTCGGTTTTTCAAGGTCTATCTATGTGTTGTGATCCCATTGGTAAATACACAAGTTGAAAATCATGATCAGAATACCTACATTAGTCATTACAACTGAGAGCATGTTCATACATATTCATACATGTAGAAAGTGTTAGGAGACATGTATGTTGTTCTGCATTTTGTCGGGAGTCTCTGTGTTGAAGTGATCAAGTCATCTGTCTTGTGTTCTGAAGGTTGTGGGTTTGTTTTCTGACTGTGTCATTCAGGCTATTAGTGAATTTCTTCTGGAAACCCCTAGAGTATTCGCTGAGGCTATGGAATTACAAGATCTGAATATTATACTAGACACTTCATAGGACATCTGTTACTAGACACTTAAACTAGACACTTCACATCACCAATCTGTTCAACATATATAATAAACCAAAGAAGACTATTATAGTGTAATCTGGGACGCAGAGGTGTTTTCAATTTCAAGGCACCAGATTACTGTTTTACAGTTTTACAGGACCTTGCGCTGGAATTCAGTCACAGCCAGTGAACACAAGCAAGTAAGCATAGTGTAATCTGAGAATTCCATATGAATGTTTCTGATAGTCAGATAGGAAACAGTGCCATTACACAAAATCTATTAAAATTACAAATCTGGAAATACAAATGTAGTTATACTCCCTACCTACAAGTCGTCAAAGAATATTGTAATCAGCTGTTCACATGAACAAGGCCGCCATGTTTTCACCGCCGGAAGTGTGTTCACCATCATCATCAAGTGCCCTGCCAGCTCGCGTAGGCGTTCATGTCTCTCCCAGATCTCGGTCTTTGGTGTTCTGGATGTCATTTCTGTTCATTAGAAAAACTAAATGACATTTTCTCACTGAACTGTTCTCGTCTTGTTCTTAGAATTCACCCGTGCTATATTTGCATATATATACTCTTGTGTGATTCCAGTGTTAACGTATGGATGTGAAAGTTGGAAATCAACGGTAGCTTTAGATAAAAAATTAGACAATTTTGAGAACAAATGTCTTAGAAGACTTCTAAACATCCACTGGATAGACTTCAGAACCAATTCGCAAATAAGACAAGAGACTAAGCAAGATACAGTATCCAATTTCATAAGAAGACGCCGTTGGAACTACATCGGCCATGTACTCAGAATGGACAAGACAAGACTCCCCTACCAAGCCCTCATATGGTCACCGGTAGGGAAAAGAAAACGGGGAAGACCAAGAGAGACCCTGCGTAGAACCATCATTAGAGAAGGCTCATTCAATGGCCAAGTAAACATCCAAGATCTACAACAGATAGCAGCGAACCGCCAGGCATGGAGAGACAGGACTTCTGCCCTATGCGCCGCCTTAGGCTCAAGAGGAAAGACTAACTAACTAATATTTGCAGCTGCGGCCAGAAATAAGTACATCGTCTTTTCTAAGTCAATGTAGAAGCCATAACTTCTGCTTCAGTTCAGCACTCTATAGTCATAGTCATGTCTAGAAGCGCAGATCGCTGTCAATTATGCAGACCTGAAGGATATTTTCCGCACAAATTCCGAATATGAATTCTCATTCCAAATTACATTCATCTATTATCTATCGCAGAGGCGCTGAGATAATAAATATATATGGACAAATAGTCAACAGTGATCAGTCCTTAGACAAAATATGTTTTTTTTTTTTTTTTTTTTGCGTATGGAGTTGATTAGTTGTAGATGAGCAGATGGGTCTGTTATATAGCAACAGAGAAGTGCGTGAGCAATCACGGCACGTACAGCGGGCTGAACCATTCAGGAAGCTAGTGGTGCCTCACTCTATGACCACGTGCAGCATGACGATGGAGTTGATGGCAGTAGGACGAGCTTTCACATGGCTGGAATCACAGAACTATACCGACGTTTGTGCACTAAGTGATTCAATGATCATGATCCGAAAGGTCGAGACGGGTTCTGTACGTAGACAGTGGTCTGGAAACAAGACGAAAAGTGGAGAGACTAGGTTTAAACCATGTAAAAGTGGGATACCGGAATTGTCGTAGTGCCAGGCAGCGAGGTCCTGTATTGGAGAGGCTAATATATGGTTTTGATGTCCTCATGCTCCAAGAGCAGAATACAGACAAATATCTATTGCCCTGGATACGCCAGTTATATAAACCCTACTGAGCAGATGAGACATGGGCAAGGTCTGCTGGTGAAGGAAGGAGTGAAGCATGTAGTACTTGACTTGAGCCAGTGGAATCACAATGCAAGAGAGGTCCAGGGTATACAAATGGAGATTGATGGCTTAAGTTGGAACATCATAAATGTATTTGTCACAGTGGACTGTTTTGTCAGAAAGGAACGCTGGGACTGGCTTAAGGAATTGGAGGAATTACCAGGTGATAGGCTACTCATATGTGGAAACTTCAATGCGAGGAACAGAGATTGGGACAATAGTGGAGAAAACCGACATTGAATTGCCCTTGCGGATCCCATGGTGGACTCCGATGTGGTCTGCATAAATGATGGTAGGCCGACTAGAATGGCAATGAGGCCTGGCGATGCAGACACAGCTATTGACTTAGCACTTGTCTCCAAGTCATCAGTCCTTGATGTAAAGTGGACTGTTTTGAATGACCATGGGAGTGATCACATGCCATGCTCAGTTCTGATCTCTAAATCCCGGAAAGTTAAGGCTGGGAGAGCACGCAAGACCTTCCTGTATGAGTGGACCGATAGCCTTCTTGGACGCCTCAGACAGGGGGGCTTGAAACAGGATTGTTAAGACTCCTTTTTTGCATCCCCCATGCTTGGAAAGCAAAGAGAGCTGCAGTGAAGCAGCTAAGGAAAGTGCGACAGACATCCCGAAGCTCACGAGAGGAAGTGGACACAGCGGAAAATGTAAAGAAAGACGGAGGTGGAGGTTTTCAAGCTCTGTGCTGCAAAGGCCAAAAACGCAAAATGGGAATGTTTCATGGAGGTGATAAAACACTGCGAAAATTCCGGAAACTGCACAGACAAATGCGAAGAAAAGATCGGTCTATGACAGTGGGAACAGTGTATAGAGATGATGATGTGCGCGTGACAACAGACAAAGAGAAAGGGGAGGCGTTTCTCCAGAGATTTTTTTAGAGCAGACCAATCATAATGATGCGGGCACCAGGGATGCAGTTAGAGAGGACTTATCTGGCACCATAAAGAATATACATTATGAAGACATCATACGGGTTGAAGATGTTAAACATATTTTGAAAAAGGCAAAAGACACGGCACCAGAGCCTGATGGGGTTAGGTATTGCCACATGAAGGCTTTGAGCGATGTAGACTTGAAGGAGATGACCGTCTGCTTTAACCAGAGCATTAGGACAGCGTCAGTACCGCAGGATTGGGTGCACAGCTATCTCATCCCTCTCCCAAAACCATTCAAGGGTCATTCAAAGCTTAGCGGCTTTAGGATTATCACCCTTCAAAATACATTTGGGAAGGTTCTAAAGAAGATAGTCGTTGTCAAGCTGCAAGAGTTTTTGGAAACTTTTCTTCCAAGAGGCCTGAGGAGCTATAGGCCAGGAAAAGATACCTGGTCAAATGCAGCCACTTTTGCCTTTGACGTTTACGAGGGGTTCCAGTGCAGAAAGAAAACGATGGCGGCGGCGCTTGCTCCCGAGGATGCATACAATAGAGTTTGCTATGATATTTTGATGATAGCACTGATGGAGAAAGGGGTAAATCCCTGGTTGGTGAACTGGATAGCAGCCGTCCTGCATTCTCGTCGGGTTGCTCTCCATCTGGGTGCATGGACCTCAGAGCCACATATTTTAACCCAGGGACTGCCACAGGGATCTACAATCTCACCGGTGCTCTTTAACGTGTATACGAGCAAAATTGCAAACATAGAAGCACCAGGGGTTGGACGGATATTAACATTTGCAGATGATATTCTTGCATATAGGCAGGGGAGAGATAGGGAGCAAACAGCCCAGGAGCTATAGGCGACAGTAAACAAAGTGATTGACAGCTGCACTGAAATGAGTGCTGTCATCCACCCAGAAAAGGCAACTGTTTTGTGATGCTCTCTGGACAACAGGATTGTGAGAACCGATGTCCCAAGCCTCACGATAGATGGCAGAAGGGTTAACAGAGAGAACAAACTGAAGTATCTGGGAATCACATTTGACAGGAGCCTGTCCTTCAAGGACCATGTGGAGTCGGTTGTGACAAGATCTCAAAAGGGACTCAATGCACTTAAAACTATGGCAGAGAATGCTTTTCACACTATACCAGCGCTTGATTCTCTCAGTGATTGATTATGGGACTAGGACTTCTCACTGTCTTAAAGTGTCAATTGGTGAAATTAGAGCGCATACAGAACGAAGCTATGCGGGTCATTCTGGGATGCACCAGAGACACCCAGTAGTGTGTATGCGTTACATCCTTGGTATGCCAACTGTTGCTGGTAGGCTCAAGGTGATGCAGGCGAAGGCATACCTCAGAGTAGTTGCTGACACAGCATGAGGCGCTGGACACAGTTAAGGGCCAGCGACTGATAAGAGGGAAATCATGGATGGCTCAGGCGGAGGATACGATCAGACAGGTGTGCATCTTGGAGACTATTAGGCGAGGAGAGGAGTGGGTCAGAGTGCCAGCGGAGCAGTCAGGCTTGTGAAAAGTTATAATCACATTGAGCAGGGAGTGGCTAGCAGGGGCGACGGAAGTGGGAATCCAGCAACTAATTCAGGATAATGCTCGCTCTGGTAATGTGATTATCTACACAGATGGTTCGGTGTTGAGAGGTAGGAGAAGTGCCTGGAGGTTCTTAGCAAAAGCTAATGGTCGTCGTTTGGTGCAGGAGAGCCTGGCATATGATACCACAACATCTAGATTAAGAATGGAGGTGGAGTCTGTCAGTGCAGCTTTCCGCTGGATGGAGAATACGACACACACACACACACACACACACACACACACACACACACACACACACACACACGTCGTGATTGTAATTGGCTCAGAAAGCATGCTGAGGAAGGTTAGGACAGGCAAGCTTCGGGCAGTGTGGCTTGCTTCGCTTCGGAGGTCACGGGTGGCAAGCATCGCCTGGAACTTTTCTCCAGGGCATGCTGGTGTGCTGAGGAATGAACAGGTGGACAGATTAGCTGGCTCTGCAAAACTTGGTGGAGTATTGATGCATGACAAGGCAGACGTGGTTGCGGCCTTGTTGAGCACGTGTACACCTCGGAGGAGCAAATGGATTACCGTGGTCTGGCAAGAATGAGACAGCGAGGAGTGACGAGGGATTTGGCCGACGCTCGACGTTCAGAGTAAAGGCAAGGCGGACATATAATTAGATTGCTAATGGTACTATTGGTGTTGGAACTCTTCGCTGGCTGCTGAGGATGGGGACGGAGCGCTTATGGGAATGCCCCGAATGCTGTGATTTCGGTTCCTAAATCAATAAATCAATCAATCTGGATCGCTGCAGAGGCGTATTTTCCACAGAGAGTCACCTTCATATTCGTCCCGGAACATGCGGGAGTTGATTATCTGATCAGAAAGCAATGACGAACCACTGAACAGCAAATTGCCTAGTAAATTACAAACGACCAATAGGAGCTAGGGATCTGCAAAGGACACACAATTGTGAATTTTTTGTTGTTGTTAAATACAGAGCTCAGGTAATTCTTATTAATATTTTATATTGCACCTTGTCGTCTTGAAAGACGATAGTTTGTTACATTATTCTTCAATAAGGCATAATAACTATTACCCATGGTGATAGCGAATGTCACTTATCAGACCAATTCGCGCTGTAAATGTTCATCGACAAAAGATGCATGTGAACTCATGGTCATTTCCACCATCACGCACCATCTTACGTCCCACACGCTGAGTGTCTGACCTATCTGCAATCATTTTATCCTTTGTCATTATTCTATTTCTGATCTTTACCCTCCATGCAGCAGGTTCAGTGTCGACTTGCTCCCAATGTGCAATATCAATGCTTGTATAACTCATGTCCCGCTTACACACATCTTTATGTCGAAGTAGAGGCCGGCCCTTAGATCTCTTACGCATCTGTAATTCACCCAAAAAAAATGTCCATTGATATGCTACCATCACCCACCTTCCTAATGTGCCCTATCTGTCTAAGTCTATGAAGACTGAATATGGAACAAACAATCACACAACCTGATCTTTCCAATACTCCTTTATTAGTTATGTTGTCTTGCCACTTAATATCAGGTATTATTCTCAGTGACCGCATATGAAAGCGTTTAAACGTTTCTCTTGGAGTGAGTAAACTGTCCAGGCTTCACTACCATAAAGAAGAGTACTAAGCGCACAGACTTGATAGACAAGGACTTTTGTTTTGGCAGAAAACTGTCTAGTTTCCCATACTCTTTTTTTGGTTAAACTATTCATTGTTATTGTTGCCTTACCAATACTGATGTTTATATCCTTATCTAGGGATAATTTGCTATTTACCTCTGTTCCTAGATATGTAAAATGGTATACCAACCCCATTTCGGCGTCATCAATAAAGAATGATAGTCTCCCATGTACATCTTGTGACATAATCTGTGTCCTCTTGTTGCTAATTATTCACACACACACACACACACACAAATTCAGAACAAGCATAGGAGAACGTTGCAATTGTAAATCAGAGTGGGTCGTAATTGCAGCATCATCTGAGCGTAAGTGAATGTATACACCCCCATCCAGATTAACATAACCCTACTTGGGGTTGTGACTAGCTATTAGTAGTAATGTTGTTCGTCAACACGACCCAGTTTATTGGGCTGGGCTACTGCTATATCACACCGTGTTCATTTTGGCCTGAGTACTTTGGTCCGATGTCTTCATCTTGGCAAGTTATCCTGTTATGATGTTATCAATCTGGACCCAGGCAGTTGCATTTGGACATGACCCCCTCAAGTACGAGTCAATAAGTAAGTCACACAGTTCTGTGGGATGGCAGGTAAATGTAGTTGGTGTTTTCTACAGGTGTCGTTAGGTGACAGCAACATCGAACTTTATATTCCCGTCGTTCAGGTGGCGCTAGGTGCTTCATGTGCATGCACATAAACAAAAAGGCAACTGTAATTACGGACTGTACAACCATAGAGCAACGTGCTGTTGTGCGTTTTTAAAAATTATTTTTGTGTGTGGGAGAAAAGACTGCATGAAAAGGACATTCATAAGGAAATGCTTCATGTTTATACTGGCAAATGTTTGACTCGTAAAGCGGTGCATAGCTGGGTAGAAACATTTTCTCAAGGACGCTCTAAAATTGTTGATGAAATCCGATCTGTTCGTCGTGTTGAGATTGCAACAGAAGCATCCGTGCAGCGGGTGGAGGAGATGGTTAGAGATGACAGGCGAGTAACGATAGACTCTGTAGCATCTGCAATAGGGTGCTCACATGGTTTAACATACAAATGTATGATCGATTGAAATTTAAGAAAGTGTGCTCAAGGTGGGTACCCAGAGAATTGAAGAAGGAACATGTAATGAACCGATTTGGCCTGGCCTTGCATCATCTCGGTCGATACGAAGATGCGGGAGAAGACATGCTGAACAGGATTGATACTGGGGACGAATCATGGGTGCATCACTACCAGCCCGAATCAAAGCGTGTTTCATTGCAATGGAAACATCCTTCTTTGCCTTGTGTCCAAAAAATTCAAGGTTACGTCATCAGCAGGGAAGGTTATGCTGACAGTGTTCTGGGATTGTCAATGAGTGCTTTTAACTAATTTTAAGAAGAAAGGACATATTGTGAATTCTGAATCGTACTGTGAAGTTCTATCGATGCTTCATGATGCAATTCGAAGAAAACGTACAGGACTGCTGACTAGAGGAGTGTTGCTTCTCCATGACAATGCCAGACCACATACGGCTCGACACCCCCCCCCCCGATGTGTCCCTACCTTGTCGAAGGTTGGGGGGGGGGGGGCTTGCGTGTCCTATTGCCCCCCAGGAGCTCTGCCGAGATAAACACAATTATATGTCGGGCAGGTCTTGGGTTAGGGACCAGACCAAAAGGGACACAACCTGCTGTCCTGCAGGTAGACTGAGGATAGCAGTTTAAATCAGGCGAACGATGCCAATAATCTTAGTCCGGACACAACCTCTAAGGCTCTCAGCCGAGGGATATGGCCGAACGCCTCTAAACCATTAACCCTCAGATGTGAGAGCCTGGTCGATACTCACCTACCTCAAAATGGAGGTGAGGTGCTGAGCACGCTACATGCTTAGTGCAGATATTCGTTCGAAGGCTCCTAGCTGGGGGATATGAGGGATCCCCGATGAGAGGGCCTGGCCGTTTCTCACCCACGGATGCACGGAGGTAAGGTGCTGAGTCGGCAGCACATGTAGCCTACCTCGTGAGCGAGTACTAAAAATAGAAAAAGTGCCCTAGTCGCACGAACTGGTTACGAAGAATATCTGTATCTATATTCATAGAGAGTGTAGACAAAGGTGGAAAAACGTCTCGTAAACATGAAATGGAACCTCGGCTAGCGAATCCATTGCGTGGAAGTCCGAACCGAAAGCTTACCTAGTGGATGGCGTCCGCAGACTGACTGTTCCTGGTTTGTGCTTGAGCGACTAGTGGCAAGCGGAATGCCCAATACACGGAAGTGAGGAATTAAAGCAGCCATGAGCAGGACGTGGCAACTCATCGGCTGAGCCCAGTCCCAGAGCAATATGTGCCGGCTCTGCAATTATGGAAGCCTACT
Source organism: Cepaea hortensis (assembly GCA_963921405.1). Classification (NCBI taxonomy): domain Eukaryota; kingdom Metazoa; phylum Mollusca; class Gastropoda; order Stylommatophora; family Helicidae; genus Cepaea; species Cepaea hortensis. The sequence continues at coordinate 482,996,771 of OY992876.1, read as the reverse complement.
TGGATAGCGGGGAATGCCCATGGTCTGCGCCTGCCCTCCCTTGAGGGCTGACCGTGATGTCTCTGACCGTTCTGCCTTGACTAGCTGAGATGTGGGTGACATCCACAACAGTAAGAATCTAACGTGCCTCAAAACCCGAGGAAGGTTAACCTCATGAAAAAATGCCCGCCGAAGTCGAATGTGCCGGCCTATAGGTAGCAAACTAAAAATTGGCACCACGCAATTACGGAACAGCTCTGACTAATTAGTCTTCCGAATGCTCTTCATGTTCGGAACAGCTCTGATTAGTTAGTTTTCTTAATTCAAAACAATGTTTTCCCGTGATGAATTTGAATAACGAAGACACAAACAATAGATTGCACGATTTATTGCCTGGCATATTTCGCTGCATCTCGTTAGGTACATACTGCAGAAATCACACAACTTACGTGAATTAACTAGATAAATCCTTCAAACTGAAATATACACATGTTCGCACAGTAATGTCGATTGTCTACCACGGTAATTTTAAACTGACTAACATGTCTTTCTGCTTGCACCAGGTGCTGAGCACGCTACATGCTTAGTGCAGATATTCGTTCGAAGGCTCCTAGCTGGGGGGTTATGAGGGATCCCCGATGAGAGGGCCTGGCCGTTTCTCACCCACGGATGCACGGAGGTAAGGTGCTGAGCCGGCAGCACATGTAGCCTACCTCGTGAGCGAGTACTAAAAATAGAAAAAGTGCCCTAGTCGCACGAACTGGTTATGAAGAATAGTTTTTACTATTAGCTACGGAGTTCGTGCTTTGTGCGGCGCTTTCGGTGGGTCGCCCTGCGGAAAGAGACCGAGCGATATGGGATAAAACACGGGTCAAGGTAGTCTTTCTGGTGACTGCCGTTTCCATCGACGATGAACTGTATTTTTCGTGGAGGACTTTTGTGTTGGCATTCTGGCGGCGGCATTATGCACAGTGTACCTTTGCGGGCTGTTGGCTTGCCTATACTCCTGTCTATTCCATTGTTCACATAGGGCAGTGAGGAGCATTTTGTGGGGTATTCACTGGCACAGGAGCAGAGCAATATTGGGACGACCCGTTGCCGTGAAGTTGGAACCGCGACTAAACTAAACTAAATGTTCGTGGAAATATGTTGAGAAATAAAGGGACAATGCATGTATAAAAATAAACTTGTTTCAGGTTATTATCATATTTAGTTACTTTTCTGCAGCCATTTGTGACTTACTTATTGACTTCTCGTAATTTATTATACCAGGACTGTACTGTGCAGTCATTGAGTATATTGAATTGCTACTATTATATTCAAACGTTCACTTCCTTCACTGTCATACTAAGCGTCACAGAAGAAGACTTCAATTCGATTAACGCAATCAGGACGATGTACGATTTCATGTCATCTATATATGGACCAGAGAGGAGAGAGACTGGAAGACTGGCAGGATGAGAATAGATTCATCCTGATTAACAAGACATCTGACCCACATACCTTCTGCTCGAGATCATGGCACACTACAACTACACCCGACCTGACTTTTCATTCACCAGACATGAAGTGGAACATTAAACAAATTGTTTGGAAACAGCTAAGTGGCAGTGACCATCGGCCAGTCTTACTAACTGTAGAAAATGAACTTGTAAGTGAAAGCAGCACTCTCTCAAGATGGAGCTACAAAAAAGCAGACTGGGCAATGTACAAGCATCACACCAGCATACTGGTTATAAACTAAACCTGAACACTCAGAAAGACATAAATAAAGTAGCTAAAGAGTTTGGGAAATGCATACTACAGGCAGCACAAGAAACAGTACCAAGTGGGACCCGTAAACATTATAAACCCTACTGGAGTAGTTGCATAATGATGTGGAAGTGTGTAGAAAGCAAGCAGAGGCCACACCCAGGCAAGAGTACCACAATAAATTTCAGCACGCAAAAGCCAAATTTCAAAGGGCCAAGCTGCAGGCTAGACGGAAAAGCTGGCAGGAGAAAACGGAGTCTCGGAACTTTGAAAGCGACATTGAGCTACTCACATTGATGCAGCAGAGAGTGGAGTCAATACCACTAACCAGTCAGCACCTTTCAGCTTACCATCCAGGTGGCCAAGGATCAACAGATAAGTGGCTGACAACCCTGTTTGCCACTTTACAGCATTCACCAACCAGTTTGTCCAATACAGGCCGGCTCACATTGTCAGTGATCACGACATCCTCTAGCTGCTTGATAAACTCTTGTAGAAATTTAGACTAACCAGGGATCTGCGTATCTCTTATGTGTCCGTAAGTTCTCCGTGGGTCTCACGTAGTGTTCTTAGAAATAAACAGCGGTTATATTTGTAATTATAACAAACTGCGTCTGTCATTATAGAATTATATTAATAACATCATCAGATTGTGTGACGAGTGAAAGAACTGTATCTATACTTATAAATCTGTCTTATCTCCTGTTGTGTGAGAATGAATTAGATGGTGGGGGATCATTATTCATCCAGGCACGTTAGCAGGAATCAATTGACATACTGTCTTCGTTTGTAAGTACAGTTCGTAGTCATAACTTTCTGCCGGGCACTGATTAGAAGTAGTGATCCATTCTGGGACTTTGAAAAGTATCCGTCTAGAATTGCGAGCCATTTGATCGCTTTTTAAGCAGTGATTAGATTCTCTATTCGTAGAAGTCTATTGTGTATCTACTTTGATCTATTTTCCATCCTAGTAGTATACGCTACGCTACGCTGGTGGCTCGCTCCGGGCATGACAATCTATAGATTGTTGGGTTCAGTCGAGTATCCAACTTCATAGATATTTCAAACTTTCAGTCACTAACAAGTGATAGCTACTAATCATACTAGTTAACTGCTAATATATATATATATATATATATATATATATATATATATATATATATATATATATATATACACACACACACACACACACACATATATATACACATACATAAAATAAACCTAGGATTATAATATACTAACTAGGATTATAATAATATAACACATGCATAAGATTAGCATAAGAATATATATAGGATAACATAACACAGTACTGAAGTTAGGGCAAAGATGAATTGCTGGCTAACGGGTAAGTCTTATGTGTTATTGTGTCAATGTGTAACATTTGTTGTACTTGTCACTGAAGATAATACTTGCGCATCTTTAGGACAAACACATTGTTCATAAAGTGAGTGAGTTTATTCAGGGGTATCAACAGATATAACTTATTACATAACTAACATGTCTTTTGAAAAGCCACCTACTAAGCAGGGACTGCGAGAACAAGGAACATTGTTAGGTTATGAGGGTGTAGAGTTCATTTCATTAGGAGAATCATTTCCTCAGTTTGCCTTAAAGTTACACACTTATTTTAACAAGTGGGTAGGATTTAGTGAATTTGATGCTACTTATGATGGGCTGGAAGAACTAATATTTGTTGATCAATTTAAAGATGCTCTTCCAAAACAGCTTCAAACATTTATTGCAGAGAATGGTGGTGCTCAGCTAGAGGAGGTTATCTCACTAGCCGAACGATTATTTAACTGCCTATGGCGAAGTAGCTACCACTAAATCTAGTAATGCTTCTACTGCCCAAAATACTCATGCAACACAGAATAAGGGTTTTCAGCAGAACAACTCTTACAGTAAAGACAACAGAGGGCATACTGGGGGCCGCACCAAAATCCTGGTTTTCAAAAAAACAAATAGCACAAAAACCACCAGCAAACAATAGTGGAGGGGTAAACCTCATTGCAAAAATAATGATAATAATCCCCCTACCCAAGGTCTGCAAGGTGTGGAATGCACCTGGCCCTGCAGCCAGCAGGGTTAGGATTGGCTAGCCTCTCCCAGGAGGGGTGAAGAGCGAAAATTAGTAGCCTGTCGATGACCTGCAGACTAAAAAAGTCAACCTCCACCTCCACGTGGTGCAGACCGGGCAACCATGGCTCGCCATAGGGGATGAACTCCCTGTGGTCAGATGTGTGTCCTAAACCTGCGACTGGCCTAGCAAGCCGGCAGGGAATTTTCATACTGCTCATAGAAAAACTAAGAAGTATAAACGGACTGACCCAAACGGATATCGAAAGAGACTGGGAAGAGTATGGAGAAACCCTAAATAAAAACTACAAGGAGGCAACTAGAAACTTCTACAAAAAGATAGGTGAAATGCGAACCAGAGGAGAACTCTTTGATCCAACTGAAATAATTAACAGCGAAAATGGAGAACCAATAAGTGAACAAAAACAAGTCCTAATAAGATGGAAGCAGTATTTCGATCAACTTCTCAACATCCCATCAGATGTCACAGGAATTCAAGAGATCTATACAGATGTCACCGAAGAACTAGAACCAGACATACTGTGACGAAACGCGTTTATCTGTCTTGGGTCGTCAGGATCCCGCACTTTTTTGGCGCGTCATCGGGGGACTTTCCCAGCTAAAAATAGACTGAGGGAAGCCGATGGAGGAATTGCTATCTAGAATCTTCTCGAAACACCGAAATTCGAGTCACCCGTGATGCTAGGTATCGCTCTAAATTCTCGTGCAGAGAGATCTAGAAACTCTAGGCGGGGAATGACGGTTTCCCGTGAAAGTGTCTTTTCTCAAGAAGCACTCGTTTCTAGTGTGCATTGAGTTGGCACGAAGCGGGAAATTGGCTAAACCAGTCATTCACTTACTTTTGCTCGAAGAGAACAGACGCAGGCCTGATGTGAGCCATTTTTGTGTTGCGTCTCACCTCAACCATGATTCGGCTGACTGTTATGGAAAGGAAGCTGAGAAGCCCTTGAACAGTTCTGAAGCTGACTGGAAATCTGGTTTCTCACCATTCAGGTAGATATTTGATTAAATCATTTAACTTTGTACGTGTGTTCCACACGCCATTGTTCTAACCTCATTACCTATGCGGATGTCCTTGCATACTAATTAGCAAACCGATCGATAACGCAGGTGACCGTTAAGTGTGGGTTTGTTTACTGTGTGCTCGCGAATCAGCTGTTAGGAACGCCTTAATGTGATGTGGGCGATTTGGGTTCCAAATATATGTACCATATATCGCCAATCGTTGCATCTATTAGGTTGCTGTGTTAGAATAAAACATAGTTACTTGGGCCGGATGGAAACTTAGATTATGTCAGTCAGTTGCTGAAGCCAGAAGAACGGTTAGAAAACCAGGTAAGTTGGTAGGTGGAGATTCAGACAACATTTGTGCTTAGTTACTAAGTAAAGGAAGAACTTAGTTCTGTGCCACCAGGAATGATGTAACTATTGTGTAATAACTTAATAGTGAATTCATTGTGTGGAACATCGGATTTCTGTGGTAAGGTAAGTTTGCTTTGGTGCTATATATGTATATATATATATATATATATATATATATATATATATATATGATGTGACATTGTGTATATATATTAGGTCATCGCATGTGATACTTCCTGGGGTAATTCCGAACGCCGAATAGCTCGACGCGTGATAACACTGCGTGCCGTCGCGATATAAATATGCGTTCTGAAATCTTGTCTAAGCTATCTGTTTCTTTCATACTGGCGCTAGTGCGAGTGAATGCTAAGGTGCTGGAAGTATGGAAGGATGCAAGGAGGCTGTATGAGACTGGGGAAATATAGGATCTGGGGGAAGTGAAAGCAAGTTATGAAAGTATGGGTTGGTAGGCCAAACCAACGATGAAGTTCGGTCCAGGCCAAGGCTAAACCACTTGGGAGGACAGAACTGGAACATTACCCTTGGAACATGTGGGGAACATGTATTCTCAAGAAGGCTTCTTGACTCTAAGACAGAGTCTGATAAGAAGAGTTTGCTATGGCGTGGGCAGGTGGTCCCACCAGCAAACAGGCTTGTGTACATAGTGGATGTGATCATGTCCTATTCCTATATCCCGAGGGATGGTATATTGATCAAGATTGTGTATTAATGAACATTGATGATGTTAGGAACGAGTCCAGGGACTCTTTACCTAGTTGTTTAGTTCGATTAAATCAGAACTATAATAACAGCCTTGTATCACTACTGACGTTAGCGACGACTGGTAGATGATTAGGGATAGGTGAGACCTACGATCAAACTCGTCATTCTGATTTCTTGCTCTGTTTGACGGGCTGTTCTGTGAGGCCAGCTGACATTTGGGAACCCATGCTTTACTACTCTTGTAACAGTAGTGGAGTATTAGGGATCTAGTGGAAAACAGCTACAGCACGATTGAGCATCGGGAGTGAAAGCGAGAGATGCTCAAGTCGTGACGTAGTGGGTTGTCAGGGGGCTTTTAGTCATCCAGACTTGGAAGGAAGAAGACATCTTGTCCTCGCCAGATTTCTAATGTTGTTATCAGAATGAATTAAACCTTATTTATATTAAACCAACACATCTTGCGAGTTCCTGCTCTGTTATAGGACTCGAAATGGAGCCACTGATCAGGATTCGGCTCATGGGTTGTCGCGGAATGTAAGTTGCCTCCACAACAGAAACATGGATGTTGCTTTATTTTCGTCGATACCACGGCATAATGGAAGTGGAAAATTTCGGTAGTGGAGAAATTCAACAAGGCGGCGTCTCTGGTCAAGTCTTTGCTACGGCGTCTCTGATCAGGTCTTTGCTACGGGGTCTCTGATCAAGTCTTGGCTGCACGGTCTCTGATCAAGTCTTGCTACACAGTGAGTCTCTGACCAAATATTGCGTTGACCTGGTTGGATTTTTATGAGTCCGCCATACAAGTGGGAATTATAAGCTCTGTATAACAATAATAAATGCCATCATGTTTCAGAATAACAGTTGTTTCAAACCTCAATATGTTTTACGAGAGACGTTACCCTTGGACCAGCCTATGACCTTGAAAGCTTGAAAGAAGATCATTGTTGAATTTGACTTCGCTTGACGGAATCAAAACGAAAAATCGTTTGGATCAGAAGCTTAAATAACCAGAAAACCTCAAACGAAAAATTATTTCACTGGATTTTGGGTGTCGTGAACTCTGGTAATTTCGAAAATGATAGTCAATCACGGTGAAGAAATGGTTCTACTACAGTCGCTTTAATGGCCAGTTTCGGGGCGTCCAGAGGTGTCAAAAAAAGAAGTTTTGTTGTGCCCTATCGAGGATCTGTGAAGTTTGCCGTGCCCTATCGAGGCCCTGTGAAATTTGTTGTGCCCTATCGAGGCCCTGTGAAATTTGTTGTGCCCTATCGAGGCTCTGTGAAGTTTGCCGTGCCCTATCGAGGCCCTGTGAAATTTGTTGTGCCCTATCGAGGCCCTGTGAAATTTGTTGTGCCCTATCGAGGCTCTGTGAGGTTTGCCGTGCCCTATCGAGGCCCTGTGAAATTTGTTGTGCCCTATCGAGGCCCTGTGAAATTTGTTGTGCCCTATCGAGGCCCTGTGAGGTTTGTTGTGCCCTATCGAGGCCCTGTGAAATTTGTTGTGCCCTATCGAGGCCCTGTGAAGTTTGTTGTGCCCTATCGAGGCCCTGTGAGGTTTTGTCGTGCCCTATCGAGGCCCTGTGAGGTTTTGCCGTGCCCTATCGAGGCCCTGGGAAGTTTTGTCGTGCCCTATCGAGGCCCTGTGAGGTTTTGCTGTGCCCTATCGAGGCCCTGTGAGGTTTTGTCGTGCCTTATCGAGGCCTGTGGAATACAATCGAGCATTTTTGGTCCTTACAGAAGCCGCTTTGTCGATTTTATTTCAAGAACTCGAGTACCGGCTTTCTCAAACTCAGACATAGACCCCAAGGACTTCATGTTCGATTGGAAAGATAACCTCAATATCAAAGGGTAACATATTTAAAGTTAGATAGAAAATAATTGAATTTCAGTAGGACAATAACATCCTTTAGTAAATTAATGTAATTATTAATAAGAATTGATTGTTTGTTAGCTTGTATAAGTATAAAAATTGTAACATGACAGAACAGGATTCAGTAGCACAAGTTTTATCGGGAATGGGAACAGCGGTAGATAGACTTCATACGGTCATAAAACAACAGAGAATATTTTCAACTAGATGAAGTTAAGCAATTTATAGAAAATAAAACAGATTATAGTTCTTGTATAAAAGAAGTAGAAATATGAGTTATTTATATGCAGAAGTACAACGTGTTAGTACATGGTTGGGGGAATTAAAGGTGTCAATTACAGAAGTAGAGAATTTTCTAGAAACGTTGAAGAACAGAACGACTAGACAGGACCCTTATAGAGTTATGGTAGACTGTAATGGAGTAGGAAAGAATAACAGGAGACAGCTATTGCATAATAAAGACAAAAGACAATATGGTTATGACAAACCAAGGCCCAATGCTTATAGGGTAAGAGACGGTGAGAAGAACAGACGTAATAGTGAAAGGTCAGACTGGTATAGTAGTGGGCGTGAGAGAAACCTTTCAAAGAAATCATGGGACTGGCCCTCTCACAGTGCAACCGCTAGAAAAAGACGTAACGACTGGTTCGAAAAGAGACAAAGACAGTATTTGAAGTCAGGATCGAAGGACAAAGTAGAACACAAAGATAAAAATTCAACGACTCCTAAAGTACTTGCCAATATTAGGATTGAACAGGAAAAGAAGACGACGTTATTAGTAAAGAAAAGAAACCGAGAGACACAGACGCAGGCAGGAAATACGATAGAAAATAGTACACAGACTCAAGTAGATACACTAGAGAAAAAGGTCCAAGTACAATCAGCCAGCAAGATAACAAAGGGAAGTCAAACTGATTTAATAGAAACTCAGTCAAAACCAACTCATTTGACTAAGGGAGACAAGGTTGAAGTTAAGAAAGATAAACAGACAAGTGCCAAGGATGTTAAAAGACGACTGAAGAAAAGTATTAAGGAAATGAATAGTATGATTGTTAATAGAGGTACTACCATGTCAAGTTCCTCAGCTATAGACAGGAAACTAATTCCCAAATGGTGTAGGAATATTAGCTGTCAGAGTTCAAGTTACGGAGAAGATATTCCTACCGCCGCATATTATAGTGAGGCTGAAACAGATATTAATACTGATGATTCAGAGAGTGAGAGAGCTGCACTACGTACAGATCCTAAATCGAAGCGTGATGTTCCCTCATACGGTGTAGTTACTGGTAGACAGACGGACAGAGTTTTGGTTAATGACTCTTTAGAAATAGATACCAGCTTAGATGACAAGAAAGTAGGGAAGGCTAAGGGACGAATACCGAGAAAGAGAAAGAAAGTCAGACGTTCTAAAGATGACTATGGAAATAGGGTCGAGGTGTCGGCAGTAAACTATTGTGAAACTGATGAAGGAACTATTATTAGTGTGTCATCTGAAGACGAGATGGGAAGGTACAAACGTTACGTAAGGTATACAGAAAACAGTGAGCAGACTGACACAAATAAAGGAAATAGAAGGAAATCATTTAAGAAGAAGAATAGTGATAGACAGATAGCAGGAATTTACTCCTCGACAACAGAAGATAACATAAGAAAACTCAGAGAATTAAGACCTGAGTACTTTAACAGGTTGACAACAGATAGTGAAGAGGACATAATAAGAGAAAGACGGGTTAATATATTGAGAGACAACGAAATATTTAACTTGGACACACTCTATAACGGTTAAAATTCCTTGGGTGAGGAAGGAAAATGGAATAGTTTTGGTTTATGAGAAGAGTTGCGGTTTGAGCATATAGATATATGAGCTGTCTAAAATAGGCAGATGAATTTTGTTTGATATAGTGAGCACATGGTACAGAGTAGACGATGGTGTTGTTGGGGATGGAGAGTTACGAAAAATGATATTTTACGTGGATACGTAATACAGGATATCTGGTTTTTAATTCCAGTGTAGGGAGAGTAACCTAGATAAAGTGAGTTTGTCCGGAATGGAAAGAATGGAGAATTAATCAGGTTGACTAATGTATAAATGGTGTGATTAAAGTAGAGTAGATTCAGAACAGAATTAGTAGAGGGTGAGAGAAAAACTAGGTATGAATGTTCGTACTAGAAATGCTTCGACTCAGAGATATGACGTGATGTCTGAGATAGTTTCGCTTGCTGGTTTGAGAAGAAAGAATAATAGTGAACCAAGAACGTCTGGTGAGGAGAAATAGATTGAGGAGGAATTAAGTATCCTGTGAGTAAAATAGGCAGTTGAACGCGAAGAATATTAAGAGTAAAAGACTGTAGAAGTTGATGCTTGAAGAATACGAGTTACGTCGTACTTGTGGAGAAAGAAGAAGTGATTAAGTCTGAGAAAGTTGTTGTGTGGAGAAATATAGAATGCGGAATGAAGTTTGTTTTGAAGAGATAGTAGATAGTGCTGTGAAAGCGATATAAGTTGCGAGAGGTAATGTATAGGGTCTGACCTTTGTATGGGAGTGAATGATTGAGTAAAGTAGAAATAAGGAAGGAGTGAATTGTGAAAGTCTGGTTATGCGTTGTTCATACGTGAGTATAACTGTAGTCAAACAGGTGTTCGTCGTGATGAGTGAAGTAGGATAGAGGTAGGATGACGTCGCCTAAGTGTAATGTTTTGCGTATCCTTTTACAGGACTTAGCTGTCAACAGCAGCATCTTTCAGCTGTCTGTTGATCTCTTGGCAAGATTACGCTCAGTAGTTTGCCATTGCTTTCTGAGCGGCCGGCTCAGTATCCGCAAGTCACGAGCGGGGGTCGAACCACCTCAGTTCTCGCTCCGCTGCGAGACTCTGCGTGATAAACGGGATTACAGAGAGAAAGTGTTGTAACCCCACAGCCAGAGAGACCGGCCCTAAGTGTAATACATAGATAAAATGTAATAGTTGCGCTGATATATCTTGTGTCAATGTGTGTGGAAGAGATCAATACGCTCAGATTGTGGTGAGTGATTGCTGGAATGTTGAATTGGCGTCTAAATTGTTTTTTGTATTAATAGTATGGACACGTTAGGTTGTTACGATGCGAGAGTAGTCGTGAAATGACAGCGAGGTTGTGTAGCACTGTCCGTGTGAATATCTGAAGAGTGGTTGTTACGTGACGTTGATAAAACGTGGAACATAGAGTATACGAAAATTGAGAGATAGAAAGAACGTGATTGGAGGATTGTGATGTCTTTTCGTTAGAATATCTGACGTTGGAAGGAAATTATGGAAGTTGAATAAAGGAAACAGAGTTAACATTCTGAATGATGTTTCATAAAACTTGTTTAGTATTCTTGACAGGGAAGTGTCGAAGCAAGAGTGCCTAATACTGAGAAACGAGAAAAGTGAGGTCTGCTGTCAGTTATAAGTGGCGTGGGTTGCAGTTCTGAAAGAGTCCCGAGAAATAACAGCAAGAGTGAAAGATACGGAGGTAAACAAGGGTAGTTAAATGAATGTTGGAGAACGTGTTCCGAGGAGGGTGACCGGTTTAATGCAAGAATGTTAGGAAAGACTTGAGGATAGCTTAGAGTAGTCGTGGTGAGATTTTAGAAAGTACTGATACGTTAAGTAATTGAGTCGGGTAGACGAGAAAATTAGAAGTAGAGTTAGTTGCTTTGGTGAGAGGTCTATAGTAAATAGACAAGTTCTTTTGATGGGAGTAGCAAGGTGGAGATACTGTAGGTAACAGTAATGATTAAGAAGTGGTAGTGATGTTTGGTATAAAGCCAAAGGAAACAATTAGTGTGCCGAGCCACAGGTTAATTAATAAGTAGATGATGGCTGGTACATTGAGTTGACATTGGAATAGTCGCCACATTAGGAATAGATAAAAGGAGTCAACCTGTAGTTTACAGTGCTTGTTTAAGATGATATTCCAGATGTTATGATGTGTTAGGACTTAGTTTTGTAAAAGATAGAAAATTGTGAGGGGAGAGAATCAATGATAGTACGGTCATTGTTGATTACTGGTTTTTTTGTGGGGAGAACAAATATTGTTCTAAATTAAAGAAGTTAGTCTGTAGTTAACAGATATACATACGTAGCAGGGAAGTGTTTGGTTTTCTCGGTCAAAAAAAATAAATAATAATTCTCGAATGATTTGTATAAATAGATATGTGTTACGTTAAGTCATATGAAAGGCCAAGGTTGATGGACCACTGTACGTAGTAAATTGAAGGGAGGAGTTGTATTTTTTTTTAAAAAAACCTTCTCTTTAGCGAGAAGACAATTGTTTTATTACCTCATGTATAAAGTTTTTTTTTTGCTTGATTTGGTCCTGTAAAATGATGGTTATTATTTTAGAATAGAATTATTGTGTTCGTAGACTTTTGAATACAAACTACTGGTCCGTAAAAGAGACCAGTAGTATTAGTTAACAATAGATTAGGATGTATGTTGTATCATCATCACCATCGTCATCACCATCTTCATCACCATCAGCATCATACCCTTAATTGACATGAGGGGAAACATAAATGATGTTATAAAAAAATGTGGGGGGGGGGGGGGGGGGGGTATGATGTTCTGTTGTGATTCTATTTCGCTGTTTTGTATGTTAAATAGTAGTTAATTAAGTTATGTTTAAATTACAGGGTTTTGTCTAGAATAAAGACAATACATGGGGCTTTAATTAGAACCCTTCGTTCAGAAAAGAGTTAATAAAACTACTGAGAGCTAATAAAGAGACACATTCTCTTTGTGAAGAATAAGTTCATGGGTATTTTGTTGCTGTGATAATCAGCGTAGAGAGGTTAATATGGCTATGAAGTGTTGGAAACATAAGATGAGGTTACTACACAAGTAAAATGGTTATGGGAAAGTTTAGAGATACACTAAAGTCAGCATTAGTTAGAAAAATATGGGATTAGAAGCCACATGGGAGAAGAAAAGATTAATGAATATATTCAGTGGGGTAAAGCTGAGAAAAGTTTTGAACATAGTTTCCGTGGGGTCAGAAGAGTCATGATATACACGAGATTGCTGGGTTATAGAAGAATAAGAAAATTACCCCAGACGAAGAGTAAACATGAATTGGATCCATGTTTGATTAGACACTGTGGATAACAGTACAATAATAAAGGGGTGTAAGTGTGTTAATGAGAAATGAACATAGTGGAGACATAATGACATGGGGTGTTTGAGAGTCCGATAAAGGCAGGGATAGGATATTGTTGCTGTCGGCATGAATGGAGGTTTTGGTAGATATGCCCATAAGAAATGGACAGTAAGGGGTCGCTGAAATTTTCGGCGAGATTCTGAGTGAGGGATAGGAGAAGATTAGTTATGTGAGGTGATGTGTATAATGTTGGGAGATACCTTAAGGGATAATAGACCTTTTTAATTGTGTCCTCGGGATATGTTTTGTGGTTGACATTACAATGAGAGGTTGAAGTAAGGTTCAGAGACATAAAAGTAGTAGTGTCTGTAATATATAGACAATTGGAAGTGAATAATGTTTTTGATGCTGTAGATAGCAGCGTAAACGTTTACCATAATGAGTGGTAAAGGTGTGTGATTTAGGTAAGTGTGGTTTTAGACTTTATTACATAAAGTCTCAAATGACATAGGAGGGTAAAGGAGTATGGTTTGGTAAAGGGGGTGTGTGATGTAGCTGAGTGTGGTCTTTGTGTGGAAGAGTTCTACTGCTTCTTTTAAATACCGGTGGCCACCGATTCTTTGTCTTCCTATCGTGTGAAAGGGATTTCAGGTTAGTTGAAAGTGGAGAATTAGTGGGGTTGGTGATGATAATAAGGAGTTGGTGTTAGCGTTTGAAACTTTAAGCAGATTGCTTATGAGGAGAAGAAGGAGTATTTAAGAAGACGTGTTATGATGTATTGTATAAAGTTGAAATTTAAATGTTATGTAAATATGTTATGTTTGTTTGAAGGGCCAGAAACGAAGAAGAAGTGGGTTGAAATATAGCAGGGGAAAGACTTAAAGAAATATATTATTTACTCAAAATTGAGTTGAAGATTAGAGGAAATGTGAGAGGTAAGGAAAAGGAGGGAATAGAGTAAGGGGATTAGGAGTAAAGATTTTTTCCTTTATAGGAAAAAGTCTTTAATAAACATAGGGAGGTGTAACAGTAGTGGAGTATTAGGGATCTAGTGGGAAACAGCTACAGCACGATTGAGCATCGGGAGTGAAAGCGAGAGATGCTCAAGTCGTGACGTAGTGGGTTGTCAGGGGGCTTTTAGTCATCCAGACTTGGAAGGAAGAAGACATCTTGTCCTCGCCAGATTTCTAATGTTGTTATCAGAATGAATTAAACCTTATTTATATTAAACCAACACATCTTGCGAGTTCCTGCTCTGTTATACTCTCCATATAGAGATAATGCTTTGGTTATATGCATAACTAAATAGCATGACTGAGAGTTGAGTAGTTATTGGTAGGATGCATGTGGACTAATGTTTGGGCCAGTATACTCTCACCGGTCGCTCTTCCTTTTCAGGAGTTTGCCTGTTGAGGAACCAGTCAACTATAATTGTTGTTGGCAGGAAACCACTTCGTGTGACACAGCGAAGGGTTCAGTTCTTTACTTATCACGCCAGACTCAACCACACCATGTACCCAATGTGATTCACCATGCGTGAAGTTTGCATCAAGAAATACAACTGCCCTGAAGGTGCACGTGTGGGAAGTGATGGTTTGTGATGTTTTTCGATAATAGAAGATACTCTGTTTCTGCCAGGAACATTAGGGCATTTTGAGTAATCATGCTCAACGAAAGGAAACACCGGACCGTATATTATGACGGTGGTTCTGCCTAAACGCAGAAGTAACTGATCTTCAGACACTTGAATGGTTCTTTGGACAGCTCTAGTGGCAGGTCTTGAGAAGAACTACACCAGCTATTGACTTGTGGCAAGTGTTACCCGGTGGAAGGGACTATGGATTATAGTCCAACCTGAATTGTTTCCGTGAAATAGATGTCTGATTCTATTAATGTACTGTCTCAGTATGAAGATTATAAACTGTGTTCGAGTAGGACTCAGTAACATTTCAGTAGCCATATCTGATTCTACAAGCAGAATGACTGTAAGAGACCATTGAATTGGACATTGACATTTTTCCATCCATGTTCCTGTGATGTGATGAAGGGACCATTGAAGTGGTCCTTGACATATCCGTTCTGCAGTTGGACTGTGCTATGAGTGACAGACCATTCGATTGGTCAGTGACTATTTAAGTTCATCGAAGTAACGAATACTTGGAGTCAAGTCCAGGAGGATTGTCTCCCAACCGGTATTGTTCGAGAACTGTATTAACAGTGACTCCGGGGGAGTGATACAGATGCCGTTGGTCCAGTGAAGTGTGGTCCAGCAGTGACTCTATTGGTGTGGATCCACGCTCTGGAGACGGAGTGGTCTCCAAGGTTCTAGTCATCTCACTGGAAGGAAGCCGGGTGAGTGGCGGACCGACTGGACGGGACATCTGCATCCAATCTACTTTTCAACTCGATGAAGACACCTACATCTCTGATTCTGTCTCTACTCTATCTTCTATTTGTGTAAATAGATTATTCTATCAGGATGTTCATTTCAGTTCTATATTCTCAAGGGTAGAATAAACTTTATGTAAGTTGACTTGCTCTTTGTATAATGATTGAGTGTGGTCTCGGACGATGCCTAGTGTTCATTGTTCCACAGGTGTAGGTAGTTAGTGGGGGTCTAGAATCTGGAGGGGCTTGTAGACGTAATTAACTAATATGAGATCAACCACAGAGTAAAAATGTGTATCTGCTTGTCCAACCCCTGGGGCTAGAATACACGGGAGTGCCAGGGACACCTCGGGCGTGGTTCACTCTCACTACCCAAGGTGAACTCGTTACACTCCATACAGAGTGGGGGGCTCGTCCGGGATTATTCCAAGATCTTTGTGTGTTGTAGACCTCTCACATAGGGATAGGGACTTAGTCTTTATCCTCTACTTCAGTCTACATAAGATTCTACTACTTCTACCTATCTTTTAACTGTCTGACGGACATTTGTGTTGTGGTGATTAGTTAGTACTATTGATTATTGATTCATTGTATTGCTTGACCCACACATACTTGAGTACCCACCTCTCATAGTCAACATGTCTACCCAAGAGATAGACTTAGACAAAGTTCAGGAAACTGGGCGTAAGTCAGGTCTAGAGGGAGATGCTTTGAAATCCTATGTGCAAGAGGTGGAAAGAAGTTTTCGCCAAGAGGAAAGAGAGAGGAGGAGAGCAGAAAGAGAACTGGAAGCCAGTAAAGTGGCTCTTGAGGAAAAGAGGATAGCGGCTGATACTGAAATGAAACGGCTTGAGTTGGAAGCCGAGAAAGAAAAACGTGACCATGAGTATCGAATGAAGCTACTTGAGGCACAAGTGCCTGCTACCGGTGTAACTGATGGAGCTATGGGAGGAGGTGTACCTCCTGGCTCAGAGTCAACCAGTAGACGTGACTACCAGGCTATGAAATGGCCTTTACAGCCGTTCGAACCCGAGAAGGAGCGGATAGACCAATACTTAGAGAAGTATGAAGCCATGTCTATGGCAATGGGATTAGACAAACAGAAATGGTGTTTGAAACTCTCCCAGGGACTCCGTGCCGAAGGTAATGAAGTGTATGCACGCTTGCCACCGGGTCTACAGAATGATTACCCGGCACTGAAAGCGGCTCTCTTGAAGAGATTCAAGATCACAGCGCACTCATACCGAAGGAAGTTTCGGACTGTGAAGCGGGAACCTGGTGAACTGTTTTCAGCATACAGTGTGAGATTGAACTCATACCTTCTTAAATGGATGGCCTTGGCCGGATTTAATGAGGAGTATGAAAGTTTGCGTGAGTTGATGGTTGTAGATCAGATGCGAATGCAAATGTCTAAACCCTTGCGAAACTTCTTAGGTGAGAATGGGGCTGAGAGATTGGATATAGTCAACAAGTTAGCCGAAAGATACGTTGAAGTCTATGGCGAGACTGGGGATACCAGTCCAACAGATCCGAGATCGAAAGATAAGGATCAAGGTAAGTCCAAGAAGGCCAAGAAGAACAAAGGTTCTGATGAACTAAGTAAACAGGTAAACTCTTTAGAGAAGATCTCTAACGTCAACCAAGGTAAGAATACCCCACCTAGTTCTCCAAAGAGGAAGTGGAGTGAACGATGGTGCAAATTCTGCAAGTCCAGCACTCACAATACGAGTGAGTGTAAGAGTAAACCCAAGGACTTTCACTTTGCTTGTCTTGCAGAGGTGAGGGATAGACCATGCAGGAAAGTGAAGTCGGTTGATGGGAATGGAGAACCTAGACGACCTCCAGTGGATGAGAGAGTAGAAGTGAATGGGCAACAGGTGTTGTGCCTCTACGACACAGGATTGCAATTTTCAGCTGTAATTGCATCCCACCTGACAGGCCCAGAGCAACTCACCGGGGAGATGACGGAGATACAGCCAGCCAGTAGGAGTGCTGTGGCGTTACGTTGCCCGATTGCCAATGTGGAGATTCGGAGCAAGTACGTTACTGGACGCATTCAGGCGGCAGTAGTACCGGATCCTCTCTATCCCCTAATTCTTGGCCGGAAGTACGTGTTTCTGGGCGAACCAGAACACCCTAGCATCCATAAGTCTAGGCAGGTCAGAGATACAGAGGAAGAGGGTCTCGAAAAGGTAAGTCTCCGAAATACTCACCCGGATGGAATGAGTAATGCTCGGAGCAAGGATGCGACGGAGTGTCCTTGTTCAGAACGGTTGCCCAACAATGAAAACCCGTTAACTCAGGGTAAGTTCGAATCTGACAACCGGTCACCGTTAATTCAGACCGGATCAGAGAGAAGGCAGAGGGAACGTAAATTGGTTCCTGAGAGCTTCAGAGCTAATCTGCTGCGAACGGTACATGTCAGGTCCCCAACCGGACATCTGACTGTAGGGACAACCAGTAAAGGTCTATCCCGGTACTATTGGTGGCCGGGAATGACAGGCGACGTGCGCAGGTATATTAGGTCTTGTCCGGAGTGCCGTAAATGCACACCTGAGAAACGGACGAAGACGAAGATATCCTTAGAGGTTGGAGACCGAGTTCTAGTACTCCTCCCAATCGAGGGGAACGAATTCGAAATCGGGTGGCAGGGCCCATTCCTAGTGGATAAAGTGGGGCTCCACAAGCACTATGGAGTGGTGATCCTGGGAAAGTCTACTACTTTCCATTCCAGTCTCCTCATGTGCTATGAGGGGAAGCCCGATAAGTCTACCAGCCCAAGGGCGCAGAGATTCGCTGAAAGAACGGTTCGGGGTTCAGGTCAGGTAGCGGAAAGCCTGTCACACCATAGGCAGACCTATATGTATGTGCAGGTACCTTCTTCGGTTCAGCCCGGTGCTCGGGGGAACAGGACCGGCCAAAGGAACACCCGCAGTGCTAGCTACACTGAGAACCGTGGTCGGAAGAGGTGGGTTGTGTCAGAACGGACACAGACCCCTGGTCCCTCAATCCGACCAACTGCAATCCAGCTGGGTCCTCGAAAGGGGAAGCTGGAGTTGCAGAAGTCCAGTAAACTCTGGCAGGAACGATCGTTAAATCAGGTCGAAACGGGAGCTCTGGTCCGCAAGATACTGCGAGATGCCCAATCGCAGTAGCGGAGTAGGCGTTGATTACCCGTGATACTGAGTAGCTTGTCTCCCCACCTAATGTGGTAAAAGTATTCTATACAATATTGACGGGTTAGACTTCCTCACCCGCCATCCGGTCTCTAAGAAAGAAGAATGAACGACATATACAGCTTCTGCATAGAAGTGGAACGACGGGGTCGATCCTCTTAAAGTGGGGGCCTATGTGACGAAACGCGTTTATCTGTCTTGGGTCGTCAGGATCCCGCACTTTTTTGGCGCGTCATCGGGGGACTTTCCCAGCTAAAAATAGACTGAGGGAAGCCGATGGAGGAATTGCTATCTAGAATCTTCTCGAAACACCGAAATTCGAGTCACCCGTGATGCTAGGTATCGCTCTAAATTCTCGTGCAGAGAGATCTAGAAACTCTAGGCGGGGAATGACGGTTTCCCGTGAAAGTGTCTTTTCTCAAGAAGCACTCGCTTCTAGTGCGCATTGAGTTGGCACAAAGCGGGAAATTGGCTAAACCAGTCATTCACTTACTTTTGCTCGAAGAGAACAGACGCAGGCCTGATGTGAGCCATTTTTGTGTTGCGTCTCACCTCAACCATGATTCGGCTGACTGTTATGGAAAGGAAGCTGAGAAGCCCTTGAACAGTTCTGAAGCTGACTGGAAATCTGGTTTTTCACCATTCAGGTAGATATTTGTTTAAATCATTTAACTTTGTACGTGTGTTCCACACGCCATTGTTCTAACCTCATTACCTATGCGGATGTCCTTGCATACTAATTAGCAAACCGATCGATAACGCAGGTGACCGTTAAGTGTGGGTTTGTTTACTGTGTGCTCGCGAATCAGCTGTTAGGAACGCCTTAATGTGATGTGGGCGATTTGGGTTCCAAATATATGTACCATATATCGCCAATCGTTGCATCTATTAGGTTGCTGTGTTAGAATAAAACATAGTTACTTGGGCCGGATGGAAACTTAGATTATGTCAGTCAGTTGCTGAAGCCAGAAGAACGGTTAGAAAACCAGGTAAGTTGGTAGGTGGAGATTCAGACAACATTTGTGCTTAGTTACTAAGTAAAGGAAGAACTTAGTTCTGTGCCACCAGGAATGATGTAACTATTGTGTAATAACTTAATAGTGAATTCATTGTGTGGAACATCGGATTTCTGTGGTAAGGTAAGTTTGCTTTGGTGCTATATATGTATATATATATATATGATGTGACATTGTGTATATATATTAGGTCATCGCATGTGATACTTCCTGGGGTAATTCCGAACGCCGAATAGCTCGACGCGTGATAACACTGCGTGCCATCGCGATATAAATATGCATTCTGAAATCTTGTCTAAGCTATCTGTTTCTTTCATACTGGCGCTAGTGCGAGTGAATGCTAAGGTGCTGGAAGTATGGAAGGATGCAAGGAGGCTGTATGAGACTGGGGAAATATAGGATCTGGGGGAAGTGAAAGCAAGTTATGAAAGTATGGGTTGGTAGGCCAAACCAACGATGAAGTTCGGTCCAGGCCAAGGCTAAACCACTTGGGAGGACAGAACTGGAACATTACCCTTGGAACATGTGGGGAACATGTATTCTCAAGAAGGCTTCTTGACTCTAAGACAGAGTCTGATAAGAAGAGTTTGCTATGGCGTGGGCAGGTGGTCCCACCAGCAAACAGGCTTGTGTACATAGTGGATGTGATCATGTCCTATTCCTATATCCCGAGGGATGGTATATTGATCAAGATTGTGTATTAATGAACATTGATGATGTTAGGAACGAGTCCAGGGACTCTTTACCTAGTTGTTTAGTTCGATTAAATTAGAACTATAATAACAGCCTTGTATCACTACTGACGTTAGCGACGACTGGTAGATGATTAGAGATAGGTGAGACCTACGATCAGACTCGTCATTCTGATTTCTTGCTCTGTTTGACGGGCTGTTCTGTGAGGCCAGCTGACATTTGGGAACCCATGCTTTACTACTCTCCATATAGAGATAATGCTTTGGTTATATGCATAACTAAATAGCATGACTGAGGGTTGAGTAGTTATTGGTAGGATGCATGTGGACTAATGCTTGGGCCAGTATACTCTCACCGGTCGCTCTTCCTTTTCAGGAGTTTGCCTGTTGAGGAACCAGTCAACTATAATTGTTGTTGGCAGGAAACCACTTCGTGTGACACAGCGAAGGGTTCAGTTCTTTACTTATCACGCCAGACTCAACCACACCATGTACCCAATGTGATTCACCATGCGTGAAGTTTGCATCAAGAAATACAACTGCCCTGAAGGTGCACGTGTGGGAAGTGATGGTTTGTGATGTTTTTCGATAATAGAAGATACTCTGTTTCTGCCAGGAACATTTCAGCATTTTGAGTAATCATGCTCAACGAAAGGAAACACCGGACCGTATATTATGACGGTGGTTCTGCCTAAACGCAGAAGTAACTGATCTTCAGACACTTGAATGGTTCTTTGGACAGCTCTAGTGGCAGGTCTTGAGAAGAACTACACCAGCTATTGACTTGTGGCAAGTGTTACCCGGTGGAAGGGACTATGGATTATAGTCCAACCTGAATTGTTTCCGTGAAATAGATGTCTGATTCTATTAATGTACTATCTCAGTATGAAGATTATAAACTGTGTTCGAGTAGGACTCAGTAACATTTCAGTAGCCATATCTGATTCTACAAGCAGAATGACTGTAAGAGACCATTGAATTGGACATTGACATTTTTCCATCCATGTTCCTGTGATGTGATGAAGGGACCATTGAAGTGGTCCTTGACATATCCGTTCTGCAGTGGGACTGTGCTATGAGTGACAGACCATTCGATTGGTCAGTGACTATTTAAGTTCATCGAAGTAACGAATACTTGGAGTCAAGTCCAGGAGGATTGTCTCCCAACCGGTATTGTTCGAGAACTGTATTAACAGTGACTCCGGGGGAGTGATACAGATGCCGTTGGTCCAGTGAGATACAGATGCCGTTGGTCCAGTGAAGTGTGGTCCAGCAGTGACTCTATTGGTGTGGATCCACGCTCTGGAGACGGAGTGGTCTCCAAGGTTCTAGTCATCTCACTGGAAGGAAGCCGGGTGAGTGGCGGACCGACTGGACGGGACATCTGCATCCAATCTACTTCTCAACTCGATGAAGACACCTACATCTCTGATTCTGTCTCTACTCTATCTTCTATTTGTGTAAATAGATTATTCTATCAGGATGTTCATTTCAGTTCTATATTCTCAAGGGTAGAATAAACTTTATGTAAGTTGACTTGCTCTTTGTATAATGATTGAGTGTGGTCTCGGACGATGCCTAGTGTTCATTGTTCCACAGGTGTAGGTAGTTAGTGGGGGTCTAGAATCTGGAGGGGCTTGTAGACGTAATTAACTAATATGAGATCAACCACAGAGTAAAAATGTGTATCTGCTTGTCCAACCCCTGGGGCTAGAATACACGGGAGTGCCAGGGACACCTCGGGTGTGGTTCACTCTCACTACCCAAGGTGAACTCGTTACACATACTAAAAGAAGAAATTGTAGAAGCCATCAGATTAGCCCCATTGAACAAATCACCAGGACAGGATGAAATACCAAATGAACTAATTAAAGCAGCAAAAGAAGTAGGAACAGCTTCGGTACATAGACTATTCAACCATGTTTGGGTAGAACAACAGACGCCACGAGACTGGGGAAACACCATAATTATCCCAATTTGGAAAAACAAAGACAGCAAAAGAGACTGCACACAATACAGAGGCATTTCACTGTTGAGTCATACTGGGAAAATATTTTGCAAAATTCTTGAAAAAAGATTACGAACTACTTTAGAACCCCAGCTAAGTGAAACACAACTTGGATTTAGGAAAAACAAAGGATGCACAGATGCCATTTCTGCTCTTAGACAACTTATAGAAAAATCAATCGAATTCAATGAAACTCTACTTAGCCTTTGTCGACCA
Organism: Cepaea hortensis; assembly: GCA_963921405.1. Taxonomy (NCBI): domain Eukaryota; kingdom Metazoa; phylum Mollusca; class Gastropoda; order Stylommatophora; family Helicidae; genus Cepaea; species Cepaea hortensis. Next base: position 482,974,367 of record OY992876.1, on the reverse strand, counting down.
AGAAAAGGCATTCGAGAGAGTAGATAGAAACAAGCTGTGGGAAATCCTTAAACAATATGGAGTACACATCTAACAAACCTATGTAGAAGTTTATACAACAACAGTGAATGCATAGTGAGAGCACCTGGAGGACACTCAGAACTCTTCACCATAAGATCTGGAGTACGACAAGGTTGTGTCCTGTCCCCTCTCTTGTTCATAGCATATATAGATAACATATGTAAAGAAACTAGCCAAGCAGAGACAGCAAGAATACCACATGACGAGAACACAGAAGAACCATCTGCAAATCTAACCATTAGAGAACTCCTGTTTGCGGACGGCCAAGCACTAATAGCAAAATCAGAAGCTGAATTACAAGACCACATGAATAGTCTAAACGAAATGTGTAGGGAACATAACATGAAAATTAGCAAAAGCAAAACAGAGGTAATGACTATAACTAAAGATGAACAAACAATAATTCACCTAAACGAACATCCCTTGAAACAAGTGAAGAGTTTCAAGTACCTAGGAAGTATAATATCATCATATATGCCATATCATCAAATGGCAGATCAGAAGACAAGATCGACAATAGGTGCAATAAGGCAAATCAACTCATTGGACAAATGGCACCAATACTAAAGAACAAACATGTATCAATAACTACTAAGAAAGCACTTTACAACACAATCTTCCTGCCAACTCTATGCTACCAATGCCAAACCTGGACAGTGACAGAAAAAGAGAAAAGAAAAATCACAACATAAATGAGGTTCCTGAGAAGAATACTCAACGTATCAAGAAGAGATAAGATCAGAAATGAAGACATCAGGACAAAAGATGGGGTTAAAGCAGCACTAGATTTATAAGAAAGCAGCAAATCAAATGGTTTGGCCATGCAAGTAGGTTACCAGTCAACAGCATCCCACAACAAGCAATGATGTACAGACCAGATGGAAAAGGAGGAAGAGGCCGACCACATAAACGTTGGACGGAGGGAATAGCAGAGTCCATGGGAATATTGATATATGAAGCCCATAATCAAGCACTCTTGCGAAGTTTGTACTTCACCTCGACACCGCAAGGTACAAGAGGAACATGATGAGATGAGATGAGAATCCCCCTACCAAGTATGTTGCATGTATGATTATGAAGGAGAGTACCAAACAGAACACATGTATAAGTAATGTAACTAGGCCACCCCTAGTCAAGACTATTTTAGTTAACGGTAGTCCAGTACTATGTCTCTATGACAGTGGTCTCCAGTTTGATGCAATAATAACTAAGCAGTTAGTGAAACCATCACTGTTAACACAGCAAACAGTTGAAGTTAAAGAAGCTATCAGGAGCTCTCAAACTATAATGGCTAAGATAACCAAAGTACATGTGACATCGAAGTATGTCACTGGAATCATTTCAGCTGCAGTGATTGATGATCATATATATATACATATATACAGAACCGGTCTACCATTGATATGATATTCTCATTGCGACAAATGCAAGAATAATGCCGTGAACAGAATCAACCACTGTTTATTGCCTTCATCGACCTCACAAAGGCATTTGATTTGGTCAGTCGTGAGGGTCTATTCAAGGCACTAAAGAAGATTGGCTGCCCACCAACTCTTCTGTCCATTGTGGAATCGTTCCACACAGGCATGAAGGGTATAATCAAGTTTGATGGTGCAACTTCTGAAGAATTTGAAATCAAGAGTGGAGTTAAGCAAGGTTGTGTACTAGCTCCCACCCTCTTTGGAATATACTTTTCACTTCTACTGAAATATGCCTTTCGTGATCAGGATGGTGGTATATACATTCACTCATGCTCAGATGGCGGCCTCTACAGTGCTCAGAGATTGAAGGCCAAGACCAAAATTAGGAGGGTACTGATCAGAGAGTTGCTTTTGGCAGATGATGCTGCAGTTACGACCCACTATGAGGAAGAATTGCAATGTCTACTAACTGCATTCTCCAATGCTTATTCTGAATTTGGTTTAACAATTAGCAAAAAGAAGACACAGATTATGTCACAAGGTGCACATGGGGTACCATTAATCTTTATTGACGACGCCGAACTAGAGATGGTAGACCATTTTACATATCTAGGATCAGTGGTAAATAGCAAATTATCCCTAGATCAGGAAATCAACATCCGGATTGGTAAGGCAGCAACAACAATGAACAGATTAACAAAAAAAAGTCTGGGAGAACAGGAAGCTTACTGCAAAAACAAAAGTCCTTGTCAATCAAGCCTGTGTCCTTAGTACTCTTCTTTATGGCAGTGAAACCTGGACAACTTACTCACACCAAGAGAAACATTTAAACAGCTTTCATATGCGGTGTCTGCGAAGAATTCTTGGTATTAAGTGGCAAGACAAAATCACAAATACTGAAGTATTGGAAAGATCAGGTTGTGTGACAGTTTATTCCATGCTCAGTCTTCGTAGACTTAGATGGATAGGACATCTTAGGAGGATGGATGATGGTAGAATACCAAAGGACATCTTTTTTGGTGAATTACAGCTGGGCAAGAGATCTCAGGGTCGGCCTCTACTACGATACAAAGATGTGTGTAAGCGGGACATGATTGATACAGGCATTGATAATGCACATTGGGAGCATGTCGCCGCTGAACGTGTTGCATGGAGGGCAAACATCAGAAATGGAATAAAGACAAAGGAGAAAATTATTGCAGATAAGTCACACACTGAGTGTTTGAGACGTAAGATGGTGCATGATGGTAGAAATGACCACGTGTTCACATGCACCCACTGTGAACGTACATTTACAGCGCAAATTGGCCTTATCAGTCACATGCGCTACCGCCATAGGTAAAAGTTATTATGTCTTTTTAAAGCACAAACTATCGTCTGTCAAGACGGCAAGGTGCCAATGAATTATATATATATATAAAAACACAATGTATGTATTTCCATCCGTTCTTTATGCGTTCGCAAACGGTCCATCCGATTGAGATGAAATTTTCTACACATTTTTCTTTCATTCCTGTGCAACTTTCTGTCATAGTTTTTTAGTTTTTTTTTCGGCTACTTACTTACTAAAATGTAATATTTCATTTTTCATTATATATTTCTATATAGCAAGGGAACTTAACTCTAGAAAATTTATTTCAAGGGGCATAACTTTTAATAACATTTCTATATACTTTATAGTCATATTGTTGCATCGCTTTCAAAGATTTATAAACTCTTTGTCCATAGTTATTTTTGGGCATATGAGTTATAATAAATAATGATATAATCTTTAAGGCATTTTCAAAGTTTTCATAAACATAATGCATAATGCATAACATTGTAACTCGTCATTTTATGCTTAAAGAAGTTATCTACAGTCATGTAGGTGATTTAAAAACAGTTTTCATTAAAAATAATGGATGGTGTGTGGAAGGACATTCTTTTAAGTTACTGTGTGAATTTAATGAGACGCTCCCCGCCTGGAGCTGGGCGAAGCCACGCCGGGTCAGATGGATAGACAGACAGACAGATAGTCAGGAATGGGAGCTTATATGACTACGTATATGAATTAAATGAGATGCTCCCCATCAGGGACTGGGTGAAGCCGGGCCGGGTCAGACCGACAGATAGTCGGGAACGGGAGCTTATATGACTACGTATATGAATTAAATGAGATGCTCCCCACCAGGGACTGGGTGAAGCCAGGCCGGGTCAGACAGACAGTCGGGAACGGGAGCTTATATGACTACTTATATGAATTAAATGAGATGCTCCCCACCAGGGACTGGGTGAAGCCGGGGCGGGTCAGCCAGACAGACAGACAAACAAGCAGACAGACAGACTGATAGATAGATAGATCCCCTCCAGGGACTGGGCGAAGCCGGGCCGGGTCAGCTAGTATATATATATATATATATATATATATATATATATATATATATATATATATATATATGACAATGTATGTATGTATGTAGGGATGTATTTGATGCGTTCGATAACGGTCCATCCGATTGGATGAAATTTTCTACATGTTTTCTTTTCATTCCCAGGCAGCAAACTGTCATAGTTTGTTAGTGTACAATCAGCTATTTACTTACTAAAATTTAATATTTTAATTTACATTATCATTTATATATAGCGTGGGGGATTTAACTTAAGAAAAGTTATTTCAAGGGGCATAACTTTTAATAGCATTGCTATATATTTTATATATAGATTGTTGCATTGTTTTCAAAGATTTATAAACTCTTTGTCTACACTTATTTACAGGCATACGAGTTATAATAAATAATATAATATAATGAGTTATAATAAAAAATAAATAATAAAAATAACCTCTTTAAGGCATTTTCAAAGTTTTCATAAAAATAATGCATCTATTTAAATAGTGAAAATTTTCTAACTCATCTTTTTATTTTTCTTCAACAGCACATTAAATTTTTGTTTACATTCTCATATGTATGGCGCGTTACACCCACGTTGGGTTTTTATGATGCACATGTTAAACATTGCCTCAACGAGTTACTTTTCATGCGTTTTAATGCTTATTGTTCTTTTGTTGTCAAAGAATTGCTTCATAAGAGATGTTGAATGAAAGAATGTATGAGTGAAAATAGAGAAGAAGGGCAGAATGTAGGACGGACCTGCATGCCCAATTCTTAACCCTTTGAAAATAAAGATTTTAGTTCGTTAAAAAAAGTAATTTTTTGTGAGAGAAAGTTAGTTGCATATCCTTTGCAGTACTCTGCAGTCAACCCACAATTTATTGGCTGTTCGTGATATCTTGGTAAGTTTACTTTAGATAGATCTCTTCCAATCAAATTTTCTACTATCAATCTATCTATTCTTCTATTCTATCTATATTTTTAACGGGAACGGGCCGAACATAGATATATATATATATGTATATATATATATATATATATATATATATATATATAGAGAGAGAGAGAGAGAGAGAGAGAGGGGGGGGGTAGGTAGGCAGACAGACAGACAGACAGATAAATAGATCCCTGCCAGGGACTGGGTGAAGCCAGGCCAGGTCAGACAGACAGTCGGGAACGGGAACTTATATGAATTAAATGAGATGCTCCCTGCCAGGGGCTGGGTCAGACAGACAGATAGTCGGGAACGGGAACGGGAGCTTATATGACTACTTATATGAATTAAATTAGATGCTTCCCACCAGGGACTGGGCGACGCCAGGCCGGGTCAGACAGACAGACAGATCCCCACCAGGGACTGGGCGAACCCGGGCCGGGTCAGCTAGTATATATATATATATATATACTATATTTAGGAGAACCATCCTCACCCATGATAATGGCAGCAGTGGAGACCCGGAGTCAGGCTGCACAATCACATGTACACCAGGATTCAGACCCATAGAGTAGTGTACTAACAACACAAGCTTTATATACTTGAGCTTTTGTACGCTCTGTTAGCCTATTGTTCTCCCAAACTCTTTTAGTTAGCCTGGAAAATGTTGTGGCTGCCTTTCCAATGCATCTGTCAATTTCTGTCTCTAATGAAAGATTATCTGATATTGTCGACCCCAAATACACAAACTCGTGGACGACCTTCAATTCGTAATTATAAATTCTGATTGATGGAGGCGCACCAGCATCTTGTTCCATCACCTGTGTTTTATTTAGGCTGATGGGGAGCCCAAAGTCTTTGCAGGCGGCTGCAAAATGATCTATGAGACGTTGGAGAACTTCTGCTGTATGAGCAGTCAGTGCTGCATCATCTGCAAACAGTAGTTCTCTTACACATCTTGATCTTATTTTGGTCTTTGCCTTGAGTCTTGATGGGTTAAAAAGTTTGCCATCAGATCTTGTATGATGGAGGAATATGGCTTCAATGGCCGTCCCAAATGCCTGCCTTAAGAGAACGGCGAAGAAGATACGAAATAGTGTAGGAGCAAGCACTCAGCCCTGCTTTACTCCACTGCTGATGCTGAATGACTGGGATGTCGAGCCGTCAAATAAAATGGTCCCCTGCATGTTTTCTTGAAATGATTTCACAAGTCTAAGAAGGGTGGGTGGACATCCTATCTTTTCAAGGATCTTAAAAAGGCCGTTTCTGCTCATGAGATCAAATGCCTTTGTGAGGTCGATGAAGGCAATATATAATGGCTTCTTCTGTTCTCTGCACTTATCTTGGAGCTGCGAGAGTGAGAAAATCATATCGATGGTAGACCTGTTGGGTCTAAATCCGCACTGTGATTCGGGGTAGATTCTTTCAGCAAGAATGTGTAACCTTTTAAGGATTACTCGAGCAAAAATCTTGTATGTAATGCTGAGTATGGAAATGCTGCGATAGTTATTGCAGTCACCTCTGATGCCTTTGTTTTTATAAATGGTAACAATGTTTGCATCTTTCATATCTTGTGGTACTGATTTTTCTTTCCATCAGAGCTGAAGTATTGCATACAGTTCTGGGATGATTATTTCTTTGCTATATTTTAAAATTTCAGGTGGAATACTATCTTTTCCTGGTGCCTTGCTGGACACTGCTTCCCATGTTGTGTCACCGCTTTACGCAGTGCTGAAGTGATCTCTTCAGGGCACAAGCCTGGGCAATGGAAATCGGAGAACCAGCTGTTGCCCAGTAGCAAGTTCCCCCTCTCCATGTCGCCGATGTTGACCAAGGGAAAGGCAGTAGCCAATGCAACTTGGCATCGGTGCCGTCGCAGGAGTTGCCAGAACTATGTTGTTTACAACATGGAACTGCCTTAGGGACTCCATCTCCGGATTTGTCCTCAGTGTTTACTCCCGAAGCCTTTCCCACATGGGTATACCCGCAAGGCAGCGGAGGTTTGAGATTTAGAGTTCCCTCTCTTAGAAGAGATACCAACCAAGGATGACGAGCCTCCTCTGCCCGGGAATCAATGAGGAGGGAAGTCTACCATTCTTCCTTCCTGGCAGTGACCATACTGGTCGGATGACCATAGCCATTGTCTCTAATGAGGGATCCTCTGCCGTCACTGGCTTGAAACCATAACCAACAACTATCTGTCGGCTGCTCACAAATCCAATCCACCACCTGCTCTCATGGCTTCACGTTACCCTGTGGGGTGGGGGGGGGGGGGAGGGCTAAACAGGTATTCCATCTTGCCCAAGGGTGTCCCATAGGCTAGTGGAGGGAGGGAGGCACCTTACTTCTCTTTTGATAGGGGGCACCCCTACCCCGCTACACCACAATGTAAAGTACAAGTAAATGGGAATATTCTTCACCAAGTGAATAGGTACAATTATCTCGGAACAGTAATAACATCTGATGGGAGATGCCTTGAAGAGATTACAACAAGAAATCACCATGGCAAAAGTAGCCATTAGCAAGATGAAAAACATACTGACCAATAAAAATAAGTCAATTTAAACGAGAAAAAGAGTGTTGAAGTGCTACATAGAACCTGTACTTTTTTATGGATGTGAAGCTTGGACAATGAGCAGTCAAGCTGAAAAACATCTGATGGCTGTAGAAATATGGTTTCTGAGGAAAATGCAAAGAATACCATGGACAGACAGAAAAAGCAATGAACAAGTCCTTCAAGAAACAAATGAAGATTGTAAACTGATTAAGACATTAGACGTAGACAGTCAATATTTTTTGGGCATGTTATGAGAAATGAATTGGAGAACTCTGTGACAACTGATAAGATTGAAGGAAACAGATCAAGGGGAAGACCTAGAAGTAAATACCTGGATGGCTTTGCCACGTGGCATGGTCAAGAAGGAAAACTGAGCTGATCCATGACTCTGGTGATCAAGTGAGATGGCAAAACATGACCGCCCATGCTTATTGGTATGGCACATGATGGATGGATGGGAACTGTTTATCCCGTATCTGTGTCCGTGAGTATCCTGTGGGCCTTACGTAGTTGTGTAGCAATAAACAATATATGTTATAAATTTACAGCAACACAAACCCAGTTTGTTATTGACACCTTTTATAGATTAGAATCATCAGATTGTGTGAATATTGAAAGGATTGTGACTATATATATATATATATATATATATATATATATATATATATATATATATATATATATATATATATATATATAGCTGGCACTGTTTAGAAGTAGTGATCCATTCTGGGACTTTTGAAATCATCCGTCTAGAATTGCGAGCCTTTTGATCACTTCTTCAGCAGTGGTTAGACTCTCTATTCTCAGAAGTCTATTTTGTAGCTACTGTGATCCATTTTCCATCTTAGTAGTATACACTACGCTACACCACCAATGACAGTGATTTATTACATCATACATTGTTCATTTTTTAAAAAAATGCATTTTCATTATACAATTTTTATACAGTAGCAAGATGATATCTATTACCTGTAGCACAATTTGGTACCTAAAGGGTAAGATGATTCCATTGTAGCCTACCACGTGTGTCACTAAAACGACCGGTTCAGAAGCATGCTTTACAAGGGATAAATATTATGATGGTTTCCCCTCGCCTGATAGTTTGACTTTAATTGCCTTTGTCTAAAAACACAGGCCCTGCAATGCAGCAGATGGAAGCAGTTATGAATGGCACCTATTATCTGTCGATGGCCACACCACATACTTTTTAGGGGTATTAAATAGAGATGACCCGCCAACTAACTTGTCCCCTGCCCTCTCCATGATCACTACCTGTATTGGTCCAGGGCTCCGTATTCAAGATATCTGCAACTAAGCTGTACATCTAGAGATGACTCGACCAACCCCATATATAACTGACAATCTTCTTAGCAATGTAGAAAAACAAGAATAGAAGATCTATCATCTCCTCAAGTTCCTAGCAGGTTATGTTAGTTAGTTAGTTAGTCGACAGATCATCCTCATTGCACATCGAACCATTCAGTCCATAAGTGCTCGGATCCCCTTCTCAGCAAATCCCGCAGCGTGTAGCGGCTAACGATGCCAGTTCTGTGTTGGTTTATCAATCTTCTTTGGCTTCCTGCGTAGTGTTCTTGTTTGGCCACCCCTCTTTTAATTTCCTAACAGGTTATCATTTGCAATATCATTCAAATAATTGGAATGCAATCATTCATTACAAAATAAATATAATTTTTTTTTAAAAACAGGGTTTAAAAGGTAAGAGGATAACTTCATTGCAGCAGGTTTTATCCCATATGGTCTGTGATGTGATAGAGCCATCACAATTTATAGGCCTGAAGGTAACCAATTGTTCGCCAACTTTAACGGGTCATGAGCCCTGGCATCAAATCCATGTCCTTCATGACTCATGGCATTATTAACTCAGTTCACTATCAACATTGCACTGGCTAAAACTAATAAATGACAAGCTATAATCATCACATTTATAACATTTCTTCCTTATCCATATGTGTATAGTACATCATCCTCTAAACCTGAATATAAGAGAACCACACATACATCACATTTGCAGGATTTCTGTCATGAATCGTAACTCAAATACAATAAAACATATCTCGGAGATAAATATGCACCACAATTATCATATTTGAATGGTTTCCTTTCTGTATATGATCCCTAGGTGTGCTCAAATGGTAAGATTCAGTAATATATAGTTAAAGATACACAGAACCATTGCATGTGTATGTTTGCATATCTGTATGTATTCATTTATGGTGATTGTGATGCCACCTGCAGTAATAATAAATAATAAATGTTTTGCATATCCTTTACAGGGCATCACTGTCAACATCAGCGTCTTTCAGCTGACTGTTGATTTCTTGGCAAGATTACGCTCAGTAGTTTCCACCTGCAGTAAAGGAATAAAATCAATCATTACAATTGAAAGCTTTTTCTCCAGAACATATTCTCTCATGGAAGGTCAAATTGTTTGTGAGAGTAATATATGGAAAATGAACATCAGATTTGTAACCTGTCTCTCCTGTTTGTATTTTCACTTGGTACATCATCTTATGAGCTTGACCAACAATAACACAATGACCACAGACATCACACTTGTAAGATTTGTTTTCTCAAGTGATATTTAGGATGTTATGCTAGAGTAACAGATGCAGAAGTCGTCGCACATTAACAGATTCTTTCCTGAATGTCTTCTCTTGAGACAAAATACCTACTTGGTTTAAGGATATATTAGAATTATCACCTGATGATATGAAGGATTCATTCTATGAGGAGTTAGACTCTGATCACGGCAGTTCAAAAATCCAACTACATTTATATGCTCAGTGATTTCAATGCTCGTGTGTTCAAGGACTCGAGTTCATGGCCAGTGAGCCTTGGAAAATACAACATCGGTCGCATGAATGAAAATGGTCAAAGGCTGCTGGAGCATTGCACCAGAAATGACATATGTATTATAAACTCCTTTTTTTAAAATAAAAGAGCTGCATAAGGTCACATGGAAACATCCAAGATCCATCCATTGGCATCAGCTGGACTTCATCATCCCAAAGAGGCAACATCTGAACCAAACAATAACTCAAAGTTACCACAATGCTGACTGATATGGATCATTCTTTGCTTGTTGCAAGGGTTAGACTGAGACCAAAGTAAATCTACACAGCTAAACACAAATCTAGCCCTGGGATTAATATTATTACCACTCACGATCCTGATAAGTGCTTTGAGTTTCAACAGCAACTTGAAGACACTTTCACTGATACATCAGAAAATTGTACAGCAAGTGAAAAGTGGGGTAAACTAAAGGAGGTAGGGTAAACTAAAGTTTCCATATTGCTGGGAGGCTAGGTGATTCATAATAAATAATGTCAATAATAATATAAATCTTCTCACTGACTACAATTCAATAATGTTCGGATTACCAATTGGTTCCATGGCCTGTCATCCCACGGCACTTAGGAATACTGCCTAGCTAAAGAACACTCACTTAGTATCTTCTCGTGGCTGGCGAGCAGTGACCTTGAGTTGACATTCGATGCCAAACTGCAAACACTTTTCATGCAGTTCGGGTGACTGGTTTGACATAACTGTCCCTTGCAGGTTCTTGTTGTTATATGGATGGCCATCATTGTATAGAACTCCGTGCTCTTACAAATCATTATCTCAATTCCCCGTTGTAACAATTACACAAGTCTTTCACAACTTTTAATAAGAAACACTTCCTCACAGTAGAATAACTTTCAAACACTTCCTCTCTCTGTCAACCCGCAGACCTGACTAGCTCTATGTTGTTTCTTTTCTCGTGAACTAGGCTGTTCCGGTCACGTTATACACAACTTTCTAAGTAGTTTCCCTTAGTGCTATTCATCATCATCATGTGCTCCGATCTGCCTTTACACACTTTATCAGAGCGTGTCAGTTAATTGTTATTGCGTGAATTGTTCTCACTTTTCCCTTTGTTGGTCTTTTACAGTAGATCTTCTGTTAACCTGTAAGCCTAATGCTATAAGCCCCACATTGCTTCATGGCAAATTCAGACTGCCTACTTGACTAAAAGATGCACCACAATCATCACATTTGTAAGGTTTCTCTCCTGTATGTGTTCTCTTATGGTCCTTCAGACTGTTAGCTTGACTAAAAGATGCACCACACTCATAACACTTGTAAGGTTTCTATCCTGTATGTGTTTTCTTATGGCGCTTCAGACTGTTAGCAAGACTAAAAGATGCACCACAATCATCACACTTGTAAGGTTTCTCTCCTGTATGTGTTCTCTTATGGCACATCAGATGGTAAGCTCTAGCAAAAGATACACCACAATCATCACACTTGTAAGATTTCTCTCCTGTATGTGTTCTCTTATGGTCCTTCAGACTGTTAGCTTGACTAAAAGATGCACCACAATCATCACACATGTAAGGTTTCTCTCCTGTATGTGTTCTCTTATGGCGCTTCAGATTGTTAGCAAGACTAAAAGATGCACCACAATCATCACACTTGTAAGGTTTCTCTCCTGTATGTGTTCTCTTATGGCACATCAGACGGTAAGCTCTAGCAAAAGATAACCCACAATCATCACACTTGTAAGATTTCTCTCCTGCATGTCTTCTCAAATGGCAATTCAGACTGCCTACTTGACTAAAAGATGCACCACAATCATCACACTTGTAAGGTTTCTCTCCTGTATGTGTTCTCAAATGGCAATTCAGACTGCCTACTTGACTAAAAGATGCACCACAGTCATCACATTTGTAAGGTTTCTTTCCTGCATGTGCTCTCTTGTGGAATTTCAGACTTATAGCATAACTAAAAGATGCATCACAATCATCACACTTGTAAGGTTTCTCTCCTGTATGTCTTCTCTTATGGCTACTAAGATGGCCAGCATAACTAAAAGATGCACAACACTCATCACACATGAAAGGCTTCTCTCCTGTATGTGTTCTCTTATGGCTACTCAGATTGCCAGCTTGAGTAAAAGATGCATTACAATGATCACACTTGTAAGGTTTCTCTCTGGTATGTGTTCTCTTATGGTTCTTCAGACTTCTAGCTTCACTAAAAGATGCACCACAATCATCACACTTGTAAGGTTTCTCTCCTGAATGTCTTCTCTTGTGGATCTTCAGATGGCCAGTTGTAGCAAACGATGTAACACAATCATCACACTTGTAAGGTTTCTCTCCTGTAAGTGTTATCTTATGGCGCTTCAGACTGTAAGTGAGACTATAAGATGCACCACAATCATCACACTTGTAAGGTTTCTCTCCTGTATGTCTTCTCAAATGGCAATTCAGGCTGCCTACTTGACTAAAAGATGCACCACAATCATCACATTTGTAAGGTTTCTCTCCTGTATGTGTTCTCTTGTGGATCTTCAGATAATCAGCTGTAGCAAATGATGTACTACAATCATCACACTTGTAAGGTTTCTCCCCTGTGTGTGTTCTCATATGCTTACTCAGATGGCCAGGATGGCTAAAAGATGCACCACAATCATCACATTTGTGACGTTTCAGTGTTATATATGTTCTCTTATGTCTATTTACATTAACACTTGAATCACAAACATTAGATATGTATGGTGTAGAAGACACATTCACTGACAGACAACAATTGTTGTGGTTTAGTGTTGCCTTATAACTATTCTCAGTAAATCTTAATTCTGTTTTACTGCCTCCTGCCATTCCTTGAATGATGTCACAACCTGTCATGTCTACCACATGACTGACTCTCTGATGTTTATCATCACAAGGTACATCTGATAGTTCTTGTTTCACAAGTTCCATGTTGCCATACATTTCCATTTTTGAATGCTCTTGTATGGAGGTGGAAGGATAACATTCTGAAGATGGATGTATTTCTGAAATACACAATAGTAAATACTTAGTTAATAGCAAGATATACAGGTAAAAGACTACAATTAGATGTGATAGTATTGTATAATTGATGAAATGTTATTGAAACTATTGTGTTACAGATGAGGAACTATTAAATTTAACTGTGTTAATAGATAAATGTAGATGAACTGTAACAGATAAACAGTTGCAAGCTTAATCTAACAAATAAACAGTTACTGAATATTAGTGTAAAATAACATACAAACTGGTAGTCTGTGCTAAAATTATTGCTGACTAGTTTGCTATTTTAGTTGTGTAAGCAATTTTTGAGAATAAACAAAATAGGCATGTTATTAAAGGGAACACTGTCTTCTTGTCTGAAGCAAATATTTGTGGTAGAAAGTTTCAATCAATTGTGGTACAACTTAAAGTGACATGAACATGGAAAGATCTTGCTAAGCGTCCCATAGTTCTGTGGGTTAATTGAGCTTATTAAAAGTAGTACCAGAGATGTGTTTCAATGCTCTATATAAATGGAAGACTGCAGGGAAGGAAACTGATAGACTGGGTCAGATCTGTTATGTGAGTTTATGATTTTCTTCCACTGAGAGATGCATTCACTGCATGTTGTTTGTTCATCAAGCATGATGATGACCATTAATTTTATCCAGTGGTGTTGAAAATATGGACCCGTGAGTTCTAAGATGGTTGATAACACTTGTTTTGGCTCGAAATGTTCTTTGGCTATGTGGACAAAGAATGCTTGACGCACCAGATGCAGGATCTCCTGCAGTGGTTTTCAGTCCAGTATTTTTTTCACAGCTCTTGCAGTCTTGTTTGCTTGACATGTGACTGCACCCTTGCGTAATGATGTACGCAGCAGTCTCCCAAGTGTTGTGATGAATTCCAAAAGCTTTTAGTGAGATTATCAGTCTTTTTTTTCTAAACTAAACTAAACTATCAGTGTCTTTACAGATTCACTGCATATGGCAGTTCTGACTGCTTGGTTAGCAGGTGGATGCTTGCTTGCTTGCGTTCGTTGGCTTGAGCTCCAACGTGAAGTCCTGTATGTCGGATGAAGGCATCCTGTTGTCCAACATCAGTCTGATGTCATACAGGACCTGAGTTTTGCGTGAGTATCCATTGTCCCATGTCTGGCTTATTGGTGTGCAGACTGGTGGTTCCTCGCCGTACAGGCAGACACTCTCCGACTTCGGAGGAATCGGTGATCCTACTGACTTTAGCCAGGACCCCAAAGGGACCTGTTGCCCAGGACGCTCGATGAGGACGCGTCAATAGGTCTTGGCCAGTATATAACCCGGCCCTGGTGCCTTGGAAACACCTCTGCGTCCCAGCAGGTGGATGAATGAACAGTCTCATGCTGTTGCCAGCGTCAGATGTCAGCTCTCATTCTCATTATTTCATAGTTGAAGGATAAACACGGATGATATTCTTGAAAATTATTGGTTACCACTGAACTTAGATCTTATTTCACATGGCACAAGATTAGTCTAGTGGTGTGTATGTTCTCCAGGAGTGACACCCAAACTGTGAAGAACATAATCTTGTTTAATGATGTATGTTTAGTGAAGATTTTCAGTTCTCAGAGAAATAATACAGACTCTGCTCTGTTGATTGTGAATCCTCTAGAACACTGTATTTTAAGTGCCCAGCATCGATGTTCAGATCACCTGAGACCTAAAAGGTTTGCCACTATCAGAGTGAGGCTGGTATACAGACTTTTCTCCTGATCCCAAACCAAAGTTCCATGACTATGGAGACTGTGTTACAAGAGTTCTCTTTGACCTCTCTAAGCTCAGAATTGAGCTGGATGTGCAAGACTGGTAGTGGGACTGTACATCTACAGAGCAGCATGGCAATAACTGAAGAGCTGGCCAGACTGACTGGAAATTGACATGACCCCAATCATTGTGGGTCAAGTATATGGGACTGATAGAATGTAGTTTAAAAAGCTGCATGGATAATGGCGAAGGTTGTGAACCATGCATGACTCAGAATGAAAGTGAGACAGTGAATTTAGCCAGCCCGAGTCAGGTCAATAATCTGAAAATATTGTAACGATCTATTAGCTCTGACCATGACCATCCCATATTGTTCATTCCTATTTCTGAAGAATATGACATAGACAAAATAACTCTGTTGTGCAATGACACTGTCAACACATGCACTCTCCCAGGGGACCTGAAAAACTGAGTATTTAAACTTCTAACAAAGCACGTAGAAGCAACACAATGCTCAGATTTCAGATTCATGAATCAAGCATTGAATATACTATTCAGACATTCTTTGTTTTAAATATAGAAATTGAAAAGATGTTTACTAATGCTTCAATGACTATCAGAAGAGCTTTGACAAAACTGATCATGAAAATTATAAGGTGTCTTACTAAAAAAGATACTGCTGAAAAAGACACCATAACTCTCAGCTACTTATACTAAGAACAATCCTGAAAGTAAGACCAGGCAAAATTAATTCAACAAAGTAGATATAACAAGTGGAGACACATAGAGAGGTGTCTTCTTGTTTGTTTAAGACATGTACAGTAAAACCTTTGACCAATGTAAGGGACAACAAGGATGACATATTGTTGAAGATTGTTTAATAAACTACGATATGTTGAAGATTGATGAATAAACTTAGATATGTTGAAGATTGATGAATAAACTTAGATATGTTGAAGATTGTTTAATAAACTACGATATGTTGAAGATTGATGAATAAACTTAGATATGTTGAAGATTGATGAATAAACTTAGATATGTTGAAGATTGATGAATAAACTTAGATATGTTGAAGATTGATGAATAAACTTAGATATGTTGAAGATTGATGAATAAATTTAGATATGTTGAAAATTGATAAATAAACTACGATATGTTGAAGATTGACTCTTGCTAGCAGAAACTAAATAAGCAACAACACTGATTGGGTATTAATATACTGAAGTGAATGTGTTTGTGTAATCACCAGGGGGTTATGCTGATAATGCCATGAGTGCAGTCACATGAGGGTTTGACGCCTGCGTGCGCCAAGAGAGGGAAAGGCTGGCCAGCTATTCCTCCATGCATTCAGGCCTACAAAATGTGATGGTCTAAGCACATCACAGAGCATGCTCCAGCTTTGGGACTTGTTATTTGTTATCATAAATATACTGAAGACAACATATTTTGAGCACATAAAGAGGCGTAATCATCATAATTGTCATGTTGTCATCATCATCGTCATCGGCGTCCGGTGGCAATAGTTAAACCTAACATGACGATCACATGACTGATAAGAACACAGCGTGGTAAGAGGGCAGGCACACGCAGAAGGCGATTAAAATATGTCAGATTGGGCATCGGACATGTTCGAGTACTATACTGGAACTGTGCATCATTTAGTCAACGCCGACCCATTCTTGAAAAACTGCTCTACAGAAACGATATTGAAGTCTTACAAGAAACGCAGCTCGGCGACGGAACAGTCAATGTCGCGGGGTTTCAGGGCTTCTTTAACAGGCGACACCCTAGGACAGGCCATTCTGGTCCACGACAACATAGTGGTGTCTGAGATCGCTATGTCCGCCTGGAACAGTGATGCCCTGCAAGTGCAGGCATTAAGAATAATGACGCCAGTGCAGCTTGTAATCCTGAATGTTTATGCGCGAAATGGGAAGGTCAATGTGCGACAATGGCAGAGTTTGTTCAATATTGATGAAAGGCATATCATCTACTGTGGGGACTTCAATGCCAGAGGCAGTCAATGGGGGAATTGCATCACCAATAGACAGGGAGAAGATCTAGAGGACACCCTGGCATGTGTTGCCCTAGTCTGTCTGAATGATGGGAAGGTCACTAGAATAGCCACTCGGCCAGGTGACTCTGACAGTGTCATTGACTTGGCTCTGGTGTCGCCCACCATCACACCAAGGTGTCGGTGGGGCACACTGGGATACCACGACAGTGACCATTAGCCTTGTATCATCCTGATTGAGAAAGACATGGCCAGGAGTCAAGGAAACAAGAAAAATGCCTTCCTGTACGACAACACTGGTCAAGGCGCCATAAGCAAGATCAGAAGAAGAAAACTAACTTCCTCCCACAGGAGACAAGAAAGATGGTTGCAGCCACCATGGTGGAATGGAGAGGTCGAGAAGGCATGGCTGGGAAAGAGGCAGGCTGTCAAAGATTGGCAAAAATGGCAGAAAGGCTAACATGCTACAAGTTGAGTTGGCGAACATGAAGACCGAGGTCCACAGGACGATGACTTTATTAAAATCCTGCGCCAAACAGGCCAAGGCCGAGAAATGGGATAAGTTCTGCAGGAAGGTGTGCTCCGAGCAATCTCTTACGACATTCTGGCGCCTCCACAAGAGCATGAACGGTGCTGCACAACGTAGGGGTATTCCAGACTTTCAAGGCACAGACCTCACATGGAAAAAGTCGGATGCGGATAAAGGTAAGGCCCTTCTTGCACGCTACATAGAGCAGACTGACCAGAAAGACGAGCCCGCCAGACAGAGGACCACAACAACACTCTCTCAGTTGTGCGAGGGGGTCGGGACAGACGAAGAATGCATAATCACAGCTGAGACAATACGTGCGATGCTCAAGAAATCACCTAACACCACCCCAGGCCCAGACTGGTGATGTCAGATGATGACATGGAAGAACTACCCAGAGAATTCAACACAAGTATCCAGAGGGGTCAGATCAAAGAGGAATGGCTACACAGCTACTTTTTGCCGCTGCCAAAACCGAACAAAGACCATTCCAAGATAAGCAGCTACAGAATCATTACGATGCAGAACACTGCCAATCTTGTTCCCGCCAATGGAACACAGGATCAAGATCTGGAGAGCTCATGCATACTTAAAAATAAGTGCAGATGAGCAGCACCCTCTGCATGATGCTATATTCAGAGAAAAGGATGACAGGCTAAAGAGGGGCAAATCATGGATGGGTCGGCGGAAGATGTCGTCAGACAGGTCTGCAGTCTTATCAGTATCAACCCCGGCAAGGAATGAGTACCGGTGCCTCCAGCTTTTAAGTGCACTTTCTCCTGCATTATCACACCCGAGAGACGATGCAGAGAGCAGAACCTTGCTGCTGTCAATGCAGAGGTCAACCCGCTCATCTATGAACACTTAGATAGCCCCGAAGTGCTCATCTATACAGATGGATTTGTTGTAAAGCAGCAGAGAAGTGCGTGGGCATTTACATCCCGTTTAGTGGGCCGAACCGTTCAAGAATCCAGTGGTGCCCACTTTATGACCACGAGCAGCATGACGATGGAGGTGATGGCAGTTACACAGGCTTTCATATGGCTGGAATCACAGCATTATACCAACATGTGTGTACTAAGTGACTCAATAAGCATGATTCAGAAGGTCGAAGCTGGAGCTGTACGCAGACAGTGGACTGAGTCGCTGCGGAAGTCTTTTGTCTGTAAAGTCACCTTCATCCCGGGACATGTGGAAGTCGAGGGAAATGAACAAGCTGATAAACGGGCTGGCTCTGCATCTCCTGTAAATGGCCAGTCCATGGATCGTGCCGATGTTATTAACGTCCTTAAAGATATGGCGAGAACTGAGGACTTTGACATCAGTGAATCCACATCGCTGTCCAGGATGAAAGACTTGGGAGTAAGAATCGGCACGGCCAGACGCGAGAGGTACATTGGGAAAACAAGGCGCCTTGTCAACCAACACAGAACTGGCACTATTAGCCACCGGATGCTGATGCATATGCTGGTGGGAGGATCTGAGCACCTATGAATGTCCAGAGTGCAATGAAGATACCCCAGCTGATAACTGATTGTCATATTATACATCACTTAATCTTACCTTTACCTGGGTATTCTACATATACTTCAGGTTGTTCTATCTTGACACTTGCTGGTATTTTACTGTCCATCTCCTCAAAGACTTGAACCTCAGTGAGAATTTCTACAGCAGAACTGTGAACACAGTCAGTCTGAAAGAATAAGTAAGTTATAAATGTGATCAAACAAATAAAATATAAAAATTAATTTGATACAACTTTTTATGATCATGGAGAAACATAATTTATAAAGCAAGATGTTTTTTGTTTAAAAAATACAAGTGGGCAGCCAAGCAAACTGTAAGGAGTTTGGTCAAAACAGCAAATATGTCATTACAATAAAGGAAGTTTTTTTAAAGGTGGGAACAGCTATATTTATTTTGGTCGGCCCTCAAGGGAAGGCACAGCAAACCATGGGCATTCCCTACCATCCAGGGATGCTTCCATAAGTGCAGAGACATGATGCTCTGCTACTGGGCTTACCCAAGATATTGTCACATCCTGCACATGGCTGCTTAGCCTCACTTCCGTAAACCAGAGGCTACACCCACAGACATCAGATTGATGCAGTCTGCAGATTTTGGACTTTGATGACAACCACAAGCTCATTGGTCAAATCAAAACTTCTACCAAATGAATTTGCTAGCCAAGCAATTTTCTAATTGGTAGCCGCTGAGACAGACTGGAAAGAATAACAACAACTGAGAACATCTTCATACATATAATACATGTGGAAAGTGTTATGAGACATGTATGTGGTACTTGCCCAGGAATTTGCCCAGGAATCACAAACAGCAAAAATGCTGGGGTTGACTGCCACCTCCTGTGAAGGACATGCAACTAAAATGTAGTACTGCATTTTGTCGGGAGTCTCTGTGGTGAAGTGTTCAAGTCTTCTGCCTCATGTTCTGAAGGTTGTTTTTTTGTTTTCTGACTGCGTCATTCATACTACTAGTGCAATTTTTGTGAAAAACCCTAGAGAATTTGCCGAGGCTATGGAATTTCTAGACACTTCACATAACTTCTGTTACTATACTAGACACTTCACATGACTTATATTACTATACTAGAGACTTCACATCCATCCATCTATCATGCGCCATGCCGGTAAGCATGGGCGGTCATGATTCATCATTTCACTCAATCACCAGAGTCATAGATCAGTTCAGTGTTCTTATCTTGACCATGCCACATGGTCAAGCTGTCCAGGTATTTACTTCTCTGTCTTCCCCTTGTTCTCTTCCCCTCGATATTGCCAGTTGTCACCAAGTTCTCTAATTCATTTCTTCTCATAACATGTCCAAAAAATGTTGACTGTCTACATCTAATTTTTCTAATCAATTTACGATTTTCATTTGTTTCTTGTAGTACTTGGTCATTGGTTTCTCTGTCTGTCTATGGTATTCTTTGCATTCTCCTCAGAAAACACATCTCCACAGCCATCAGATGTTTTTCAACCTGACTGCTCATTGTCCATGCTTCACATCCATATAAAAGTACAGGCTCTGTCGCACCTCAAAACTCTTTTTCTCGTTTCAATTGAAATCTTTTTATTGGCCAGTGTCAGTGTCGACAAGGTCAAACGGTGACAAGTTTCACAAATCACAAATGTTTTACACGCTTACAGGATCAAACAATATGTACTGTACATTTATCAATGGTTTTACACATATTTAAACAATGTAGTAATGGATCACACTGAGACTTTTACGATCACATTTACATCACTATAACCTTGACAAATTTTACACGTACAAGAATTATAGTTTTAAATAACAAAGACGAGCAATACACGTCTACATATATTAGGTTCTTAAACAAGGACGAGCAACCCACGTCCACACATGTCAGGATCTTATAATTGGCTCGTTAGCTAACACGTGTGAGACAGTACAAGTATAACGTGATTCGACGTAAGACACAGCAACACAAGTTCTATGGATTTATTGCCACATTAAATACAGAACGATAATTACAACAATCTACAATATATAACTCACGACGCTCACAACCACAAAAAAGCTCATAGGTCTGACGCTCAAGATATCAGTCGTTCGGCTTTCAACCACGGAGATTCACACAAACACCTTGCTCTCATCACACATGTCCTTCCAGTCTCCGGTCCCAGCTCGGTCTGAGGTTAGCACGCAAACTGCCCACTGCCTCTAGTGGTGTCACGTGGCCTGCGTGCGTCTGTCGTCAGCCTGACCGCTGGTCGCGCGTCAGGTAACAATCTTGCCAGCCGACAATTCTTGTCCGCCGGGTGTCGTAACGATGTTGCTGCATAGCTATACCATGTTAGGCTCTGACAGCCAGTATGTTTTTTATCTTGCTAAGGGCTATTTTCGCCATGGCGATTCTTGTTCTAATCTCTTCAAGGCATCTCCCATCAGATGTTACTACTGTTCTGAGATAATTTTACCTGTTCACTTGTTGAAGAATAAAACAAGTCGCTTAAAAGTCGACAAGGTCGACTTCATAGCACAGGGTTTGTATCCCATATGGCTCTGTCTCTTTCCGCTGTGCGGAAAACATCGCACAAAGCACAAACTCCATAGCTCCAGCGACGACCCTCAGAAGTCTCCAAATAAAATGTGCCTGTGGACTGAAGGATGCGGCCCAGAATCGAACCCACAACCTTCGGAGCCCAAGGCAGACAGTTTGACCACTTCACCACGGAGACTCCTGCTTGTTGAAGAACATTCCCATTTACTTGTGTATTACATTGTGGTATTTCGTTCTTCCTGGTGAAGACCATAATCTGTGTCTTCTTACAATTTAATTCTAACCCCAGTTGTTCACTGTGTGCAACAACCTCATCTACTAATTGTTGCAGATCCTGCTCATTGTCAGCAATCAATACTGTATCATCTGCATATCTAATGTTATTGATGTTTCATCCTCAGATGATGAGTCCATTTATATCTTCTACATTTCTGAAAATATTTTCACTGTACAGACTTCACATCACCAAATTGTTCAACATATATAATAAACCCGAAAAAGACCTGGTCTCTCCTGTCCTATTACAGTGTAATCTGAAAATTTCATATGCACATGTATGATTGTTCCATTACACAAAAACTATTAACATTACTAATCTGGAAATACAAATGTAGTAATACTTCCTAGTTCAGACTGAACTCTTGAACAGGTCAGTAATAACAATAAAATAAAAAGTTACTCACTTCAGAGACTGGCTCGACTTTTATATTGTTACTTGACCTCTCTTCAGAAACAGGTTCCAGTTTAATATTGTTACTTGATCTCACTTCAGAAACAGGTTCCAGTTTTATATTGTTACTTGATCTCTCTTCAGAAACTGGTTTCAGTTTTGTATTGTTATGTGATAACATGTGCAATGCCATGTTTCCTGAAATCATAGATTAAAGTTATTAACTGTCATGACATAAAGACAATTTGAACATAGAAGTAAAGTACAGGCTTGATATTGCCACGTACCTATTGTAGTATTTCAATTGTGATAATGGCTCGTACTGGTACTGCAGCACGACCTTGTTTACTTAGGAACAAAGGACACCAGACGTGTCAGGTTGATGATGACTTTATTAAATGAGTGCACCCTGCCGTTCCCGCAACCCGCTGGCAGAGATTTTGTTTTACTCAATGTGCCACTCACTCAGTTCCTACACGGCGTTTGTTGGTCGGGGATGCCCCTGTCTCATCAACGATGGCATGTGTTCGTCTGTCCATGTTCTACTAAACCTTGTCGTAACGCATACATCAATCGGCATGTTCATAGATATACAACAAAAATGTCACTTAGTTATTTAGGGAATGTCCTTCAATGACACACTGTCCCACCTTCAAATATGGCCATGAAATATGCTCACACGCTCAGCGAACATACTGGTGAACCACCCATACTAACAGCTTCTTATAGACGCCAACCAGAAGATAACTAGTTATCCAGTTTCTTCATCATTAACACTTAGCGTAGCCAAATCTTGTTGTTATTACTCCTCCATTCAAATGAAAAACAAATCACTAATATTACAAACTTTCTTAACTGATGTTGACAGCCTGCAACCTGAGTCCTGAGTGAAGTCACCACTCTTCTGCGCCTCTCAGCAATCCGTGGTCCCACTTTTCCCCTGTGTGTTTTCACCCAGCCCGAGTTACACACGCTGGTCCCTCGAGCTTATTAGCGTTCAGTTGCACCAAGTGCCTCAAGGCTAGACAACTCGATTATATTCTGTTAACTTTTATTATTCCCCTTTTCTATAAGTGCCTCAGGGGCAGACAACTAATTACTCCCCTTGTTCTACACGCCACATGATGGATGGATGGAGCTGGCTGCAGAAACAACTATCCCTAAACTGAGTAGGTCGTAAGAAATGGATGACTGAAGAAATGTTACGACTAATGGAAACAAGAAGACACAATGAAAATAATACTGACAAATATGAAGAGATTCACAGAAAAGTCAGAACATTATGTAGAGGGTCTAAAGAAGCATGGCGTGAGAAAAAATGCTTAAAAATTGAAAAACAACACAACAGTCAAAATACCAAATTAATGCATAAAAGAATTCAGGAGCTTACTAATAAAAGAACTATATCAACTGGCTGCATGAAAACAAAAGATGGAAAAATAATAAAAGAAAAAAATCAGATTTTACAAGCATGGTCAGATTATGTGAATCCCTCTGAAGTGTCTCCACCTTGTCATGGTAGAGGGGCTTAAATGTCTCAATGACCCCAAGAACTATGCCGCCGGAAGCACAACTACATGTCAGACAGGTCTTGGGGTAGAGACCAGACCAAGAGAGACACAACCTGCTGCTCTGCAGGCAGACTGAGGATAGCAGTTAAAGTCTAAATCAGGCGCACAATGCCACTAATTTTGGTCCAGACACATACTCTAAGGCTGTCAGCTGAGGGATATGTCTGAGCACTTCTAAGCTGTTAACTCTCAGATGTGAGAGCCGGGCCAATACTCACCTACCTCAAAATGAAGGTAAGATGCTGAGAACGCTACATGCTTAGCCCAGACACTTGTTCGAAGGCTCTCAGCTGGGGGATATAAGGGATCCCGGATGAGAGGGTCTGGTCATTACTCGCTCTTTGCTGCATGGAGATAGGTGCTGAGCCGGCAGCACATGTAGCCTACCTCGTGAGCGTTACTAAAGGTGGAAAAGCGACCCAGCTGCACGAAATGACTACGATGAAAGTCTGTATCTATACTCATAGAGTGAGCCTTGTAAAGGTTGCAAAACGTCTCATTGGCACGAAATGGAACACCTGGCTATCAAATCCATCACATGCAGGTCCGAAGCAAAAGCTTGCTATGTGGATGTCGTGTGCAATCCAAGGTGAAAAAACATCTCAATAACATGAAATTGAATGCTTGGCTAGCGAATCCATTACATGGAAGTCCGAAGCGAAAGCTTACTGAGTGGATGTCATCTGCAGACTATCTGTTCCTGGTTTGCGTGGAGAGTGGCCAGTAGCGAATCGAGATAACCAATACATGGAAGTGAGGAATTAAAGCAGCCATGAACAGGACGTAGTGATCCCTTGGGTGAGCCCAGTCTCAGAGCCAGCTCTTCATCTATGGAAGCCTCTTTGGATAGCGGGGAATGCCCATGGTCTGCCCCTGCCTTCCATTGAGGGATGACCGTGATGTCTTTGACCGTTCTACCTTAACCAGCTGAGATGTGGGCGACACTACAACAGTAAGAGTCTAAAGTCCCTCGAAACCCCGGGAAGGCAAACCCATACCCGCAGAAATCGGATGTGCCGGCTGTAAGGTAGTAAATAAAGTGGCACAACACGAAAACATCAGAGTGAAGTTTTCTTGGTGCCCGGAACAGCTCTGACAATCTTGTTCTCTGGCCGTAACAGCTTTGACAATCTTGTTTTCCAGGTACACGTCCGATCCGTAATAAACTAGCTGGGTGGAAGTCATCTGCAGACTGACTGTTCCTGGTTTGTGCGGGGAGCGGCCTGTGGCGAACGTAATGTCCAATACACGGAAGTGAGGAATTAAAGCAGCCATGTACAGGACATGACGATTCCTGGGGTGAGCCCAGCATCACAGCGCCATGTGTTGGCTCTGCAATTATGGAAGCCGCCCCAGATGGCAGACAATGCAATGGACTGCCCCTGCCTTCCATTGAGAGTTCACTGTGAAGTCTTTGACCATTCTAACTTGACCAGCTAGTATGTGGATGGCACAACTACAGTGAGAGTTCCCCAGGAATGCTAACCTGGTAAAAACAACGCACGCTAAAGCCGGATGTGTTGGCCTACGGGTTTCGGCCCAAGGGCGCCTAACTTAGACACACCGCAATTACATCTGAAAAAACACTCCGGAAGAACGCAGAAGAAGAAGATTATGTGAAATACCTTTATGATGATACAAGAGAAGAACAGTATGATATTCGGAATAATATGAAGGATCATGTGTTTTCAGGCTGGAAGTTCAGAATGCTCTTAACGATATAAAAAATGGCAAGACCCCGGGTCCAGACATCATAACAGAAATTATCAATGCTTTAGAAGATTATGAAATAGACCAATTCTTCCCACTGCTGAACACAATATATGATACTGGAGATATACCACCTGAATTATGTAATTCTATATTTATTGCAATCCCAAAGAAATCAGGAGCCTTGGAATGTGATCAACATCAAACAATTAGTATAATGAGCCACATCATGAAGATTTTGCTAAGAATTATAATGCAAAGAGGAAGGCAATACAACCCAAAATAGGAGAAGAACAATGTGGGTTTGTCAAAAGCAAGGGTAAAGTAAATGCTGTGTATATGATGAGAACATTAATTGAACGTTCTATAGAAGTAAACAAGGATCTACATCTTTGCTTTATTGACTACACAAAGGCTTTCAATAAAGTAAACTTGTCAACATGATGACGATGCTCACAGATCTACAAATTGGTAGGAAAGACCTTATAAATATATACTGGAAACAACAAGCTGCCATGAAGATTGATAATGAAGTAGGTCAATATCAGCCTATTAAGAGAGGTGTGAGTCAGGGATGTGTAATGTTTCCAGATTTGTTTTCCCAGCACAGTAAAGCTATTTTCAGAATTGTAGCAGATAAGAAAGGAATCTAAATTTGGGGACATAACATTTGATATGCAGATGATACAGTTTTGATAGCAGACAATTAGCAGGATCTGCAACATTTAGTAAATCTGGTTGTTGCACACAATGAACAACTAGGGTTAGAATTAAATTATAAGACACAGATTATGGTCATCACTAGGAAGGAGGAAATACCACAATGTAATATACAAGTAAATGGGAATATACTTAAACAAGTGAATCTGTACAATTATCTCAGAACAGTCATAACATCTGATGGGAGATGCCTTGAAGAGATTAAAACAAGAATCACCATGGCGAAGGTAGCCTTCTGCAAGATGGAAATTATACTGACCAATAACAAGATTCATTTGCAATGAAGAAAAGAGTTTAGGTGCTACACTGAACCTATACTTGTGTATGGATCTGAAGCATAGACAATGAGCAGACAAGCTGAAAAAAATCTCTGATGGCTGTGGAAATGTGGTTTCTGAGGAAAATGAGTCTGCACAGAACATAGCAGGCTGAAATACTACGCATTCAATAAACTAAAGATAGGAGATACTAATGAATGTAACTGTGGAACTGGTAAAATAGAACTGGAGATGTCAAGAAGTCAAGTTGACTGCAGCTTACTTTAACAACATCCAGGTTGACATCTAAAGGTGTATGAAGTTCTTCGCCTGCCATACTTCATGCCACAGGTATGTCGGTAGTAAAAGCATCCTAGCGGCAAGAAATGGAATATTGCTTTCTAGCAAATCCATTACGTGGAATGTCTGAATTTAAAGCTCATTGTGTGGGCATCATCAAAGGTGGAAAAAAGTATCCCAGTGGCACGAAATGGAATATTGCTTGAATAGCCAATCTATTATGTGGAAAGTTCAAATTGAAAGCTCGCTGAGGGGATGTCATCTGCAGGCTGACCTCTCCTGGTTTGCGTAGTGAGCGGCCTGTGGTGAACGAAATTCTCAATATACGGAAGTGAGGCCAAGCAGCCATGTGCAGGATGTGACGATTCCTTGGGTGAGCCAGTACCAGAGTGCTATGTTTTAGCTCTGCAGTTGTGGAAGCCTCCTTGGATGGCGGGGAATGCCCAGTCTGCTCCTGCCTTCCCTTGAGGGCTGACCGGGATGTCTTCGGCTGTTCTAACTTGACTAGCTGCTGACACAACAGCAGTGAGAGTTGAATGTCCTTCAAAACATGCAGGAAGTTTAACTCGGTCAACAAATGCCCGCAGAAGTCAGATGTGTCAGCCGAAAGGCGCAAGTATGCAGTTCTGCTGTAAACAGGCACAACGCAATTATGTCAAAGTGAGAGATGAATGCCCTTCAAAACACCCGGGAAGGTAACCCCGGTCAACAAATACCCGCAGACGTCGGGTGTGTCAGCCAAAAGGTAAAATATCGCAGCTCTGCTGTAAACAGGCACAACTCAATTACGTCTAAAACCACATTCCCGACAAACGCAGAAGAAATGTTGTTTCTGAGGAAAATGCAAAGAATACCAAGGACAGACAGAAAAACCAATAACCAAGTCCTTTTATTTTTTTCATATCCTATATACTGGACATTGCAGTCAATACCAGCATTTTCCAGCTGCTGTTGATGTCTTGGCAAGTTTTAAGTTCAGTAGTTTGCCATTGCTTTCTGAATGACCGGCTCACATACCTTCCATAAGAAACCAACGCAACATGATCTGCTGCCAAATCTCACGCAGCCGTGTTTCGTATGTGAGTAAAAGGGATTATGAACAGAGACCTTAAACCCTTCGCCAGGGAGACCAGCGACCAAGTCCTATAAGAAACAAAGAAAACCTGTAAACTGATTAGAGAAATTAGATAGAATTAATATTATAGACAGTCACAAACTTTTGGCCACGTTATGAGAAGAAATAAACTGGAGAACTTGGTGACAACTGGCAAGATTCAGGGGAAGAAAACAAGAGGAAGGCAGAGAAGAAAATACCTGGATGGCTTTGCCACGTGGTGTGGTCGAGACAAGAACACTGAGCTGATCCATGACTCTGGTGATTGTGTGAGATGGTGAAACATGACCGCCTACATTTATCTTATCGGCATGCAATTAAAATTAATGTACCTAGTACTAAGAAAGCAAAATGACATCTACAGGGGACTCAGCACCAGAAATATCATCTAGAATCGCACTGGCATCTGGTGCCTTCAATAAACTGTCAAACATCTGGAAGTCAAAGACACTTAGCAAACACACAAAACTTAAAATCTTCAACTCTTGTGTGATTCCAGTGTTAATGGATGAGAGTTGGAAATCAACCGTAGCTTCAGATACAAAATTAGATAATTTTGAGAACAAATGTCTTAGAAGACTTCTAAACATCCACTGGACAGACTTCAGAACCAATACGCAAATAAGACAAGAGATTTAGCAAGATACAGTATCCAATTTTATTAGAAGACGCCGTTGGAACTACATCGGCCATGTACTCAGTGAGAATGGACAAGACAAGACTCCCCTACCAAGCCCTCAAATGGTCACTGGTAAGGAAATGGAGAAGATGGGGAGGACACAAGCACTGAGAGAGCGCAGAGATACGAAAACTAAAACGCTAATACTATTACTAATATAATAGTAATACTAATACAAGCAGAAAAGTTCTTCAGCTACGCTACAATTACATGATGATTGAATGAATTAATAATTCATGTTGTTTGAGGTATTCTTTGCAAATATAACTTTCATACATGAAGCCCATAATAAACGTGCACTCTCCCCCTGTTTATACTTCACCTCGACACCGCAAGGTACACGAGGAAGAAGATGTGAGGATGAGAGATACCTACAAGTACAAGCCGTTAATAAAGAATGTTGTAATCCGCTGTTCACATCAACAAGGCCGCCATGTTATCACCGCCGGAAGTTTGTTCTCCATCATCATCAAGTGCCCTGGCGTAGGCGTTCATGTCTCTCCCAGATCTCGGTCTTTGGTGTTCTGGGCCAACCCTGCTGCTGATATTCCTCCATGGCACCGTCTCAAAACGTCACTTAACTGAGTATCCAGCAACGTCTGGGTCGTAGGGCTCAACAAAATAAAATGTCATTTCTGTTCATTTTTTTTATTTTTTTGGTTCGCATATACTTTACAGGACATCGCTAGCAACATCAGCATTTTTCAGCTGATTTCTTGGCAAGATTACGCTCAGTAGTTTGCCATTGCTTTCTGAGCGGCCTGCTAACATACTCCGTAAGTTACCGACGCGGCTAGAACCGCTACCGATTCTCGCGAACGACATGTTACTCACGAGGGTATACGGGATTACGGAGAAAGACGTTAAACGCCTAGGCCAGGGAGCCGGCCTTCTGTTTATTAGAAAAACTAAATGACATTTTCTCACGCAATTGTTATCTTCTTATTCTTTTATTCAACCGTGCTATATTTGCAGCTGCTGCCAGAAACAAGTACATCGTCTTCTCAAAGTCACTGTAGAAGCAATAACTTCTGCTTCAGTTCAGCACTCTGTGGCCACGTCTGCAGATCGCAGTCAATTATGCAGACCTGAAGGATATTTTTCGCACGAATATGAATTCTCATTCCAAATGACATTCATCTATCGCAGAGACGTTGAGATAATAAATATATATGGACAAATAGTCAGCAGTGATCAGTCCTTAGACAAAATATTTTTTCTTTTTTGTTTTGTGTGTATGGAGTTGATTTAAAAAATCAGGAGCCTTGGAATGTGATCTTCTTCTTCTTCTTCGTTCATCCGGAGTTTTTTTTCGGATGTGACTGCGTTGTGCCTGTTTACAGCAGAGCTGCGTTCCTGCGCCGTTAGGCCGACACATCCGACTTCTGCGGGCATTTGTTGACCTGGTTAACCTTCCCGGGGGTTTCTTAGGACGTTTGACTCTCACTGTTGTGGTGTTATCCCCCATCTCAGCTGGTCCATATAGAACAGCCAAAGATCCTGGTCAGCCCTCAAGGGAAGGCAGGGGCAGACCATGGGCATTCCCCGCCATCCAAGGAGGCTTCCATACTTGCAGAGCCGATACATAGCGCTCTGGTACTGGGCTCAGCCAAGGAGTCGTCACGTCCTGCACATGGCTGCTTAGCCTCACTTCCGTATATTGGGCCTTCCGTTCACCATAGGCTGTTCTTCCGGAAACCAGAAGTATGCAGTCTGCAGATGACATCCACACAGTGAGCTTTCGATTCGGACTTTCCATGTAATGGATTTGCTATCCAAGCAATATTCCATTTCGTGCCACTAGGACACTTTTCCACCTTTTATGAAGTCCACACAGTGGGCTTTAGATTCGGACTTTCCACGTAATGGATTTGCTATCCAAGCAATATTCCATTTCATGCCACTAGGACACTTTTCCACCTTTTATGAGGCCCACACAATGGGCTTTTGATTCGGACTTTCCACGTAATGGATTTGCTATCCAAGCAATATTCCATTTCGTGCCACTAGGACACTTTTCCACCTTTTATGAAGCCCACACAGCGAGCTTTCGATTTGGACTTTCCACATAATGGATTTGCTGTCCAAGCAATATTCCATTTCATGCCTCTGGGTCTTCATGCACCTTTAAATGTCAACCTGTATGTAGTTAAAGTAAGCTGCGGTCAACTTGAGCTTGTTGATATCTCCATAGAGCTTGTCCTCAAATGAAGCAGGTGTGGGCCAAAATATCTTTCTCTGTTCTGCATACGTTGGGCAATCTTGCAGCAAATGTTTTGCTGTCATTTTTCCAGTTCTACAATTACATTCATCGGTATCTCCTATCTTTAGTTTATTGAACAAGTGGTATTTCAGCCTGTTATGTCCTGTGCGGAGTCTGAAGATTGCTACTTGTTCTCTTCGGTCGAGTTTGTAATATGCATCATCCTTCTGATGGCCTGGATGCTCAGATTCCCATTTGGTTCTATAAGTGCTTTTTATCAACCTCTTTGCCTCATTATAGGTTATGTCTATGTCAGGCTGTGGTAGTCGTCCGCCCTCTTTTGCCAGTCTGTCAGCCTCTTCGTTTCCAGGTATACTGCAATGTGATGGGATCCACTGTATTACAACTTTTTTGGATTTCTGGCATAGACCATGGAGTGCTGCTCTTAGGTCAGTTAGTTCTGTGCTGTTATTGCTCTTGAGTATTGAGACAGCTGACTTTGCATCTGTGAAGATAGCTATTTGCTTCTCTTTATTTTCCTCCATCAGGAGCATTTCTGCTGCAGTTTTCAAAGCCTCTACCTCCGCTTTGAAGTTACTTGAAAATTTTCCAGTTGCCATTGAATGTGTTTTTTTCACTCCATTTTTTAAATTTAGGAGAATTCCTCCTCCTCCATTCTCTATTGAATTTTTGGCTGATCCATCTGTATATGCATGGGTCCAATTCCTGCTTGGGTAATGTTCTTTTATGTAGTTTAGGGTTATTTCTCTTCTTTCGGTTTCATGCTGAGTGTTCTTTTTCTCAATACCAGGAATGTTTTCTATCATCTCAGGCAGTTGCTGCTGTCTCCAAGCTGGGAACTTGTGTGCATTGTGTATGGGCTTGACTGTTGATATGTTAAGTATAGGATCTGCCCTAATCCTTCGTTTTGCAGTTTCTACAAAGTTGCTACGCTTCAGTCTTCCCTTTCCAAAACCATTAAATCTGTTGTACATAGGGTGGTCTGTCAATCTTCTAAATTTTTCTGCTTGTTGCTGGGCTCTGCTATCTCTTCTATCCTGCATTGGTTGTAAACAAGTGATCTTTTCTAGTTCATTAATAGGCGTTGTCTTCAGGCTTCCAGTTATGATTCGCATTCCTTGGTTTTGGACTCTACTTATTTTGTTAAAGTTTGACTTAGCTGCTGTTGCCCAAGCTGCAATGCCATATTCCAGTACTGGCCTCACCCGTCCAGTATATAACTTCTTGAGAACTTTCTCATCTGCTCCCCACGTTGTACCAGCAAGCTTTTTCATGATTGCCATTCTCTGCCTTGCTCTTGTTCGATTTTTCTCAACCTGTGTCTTCCATGTCAGGCGACGATCAAAGGTGACTCCTAGATAGTTTGGATTTTCTTCATGGCGCAATATTTTTCCATTCAATACCAGCTTAGGTTGCTGAGTTTTATTTGAGAGGGAGAACACTGTGCATGTTGTTTTCTCCTCACTTATCTTCACTAGCCATGATTTTGACCAGTCCTCTAGCGCTAATAAGGCTTGCTGTATTCTGCTGTTAGCTGTACTAATATATTCTTCAGATGTCCATATGGCTAGGTCATCTGCAAAGGAGGATGTGTGTACTCTGGCTGGAAAATTTTCTGTGATGTCATTTATATATGCTAGGAATAATGTTGGTGAAAGAACTCCTCCTTGGGGGACACCTTGCTCCAGCAGCATCATTTTGCTTGTTTGTCCTTGTACTTTTGTCCTGGCAGTTCTGTTCTCAAGGTAGTGGCTGATCCATTTATACATTTTTCCACAAACATGCATGTTTTGCAGTTTTACTTTCAGTCCTTCCTTCCATACTTTATCAAATGCTTTTTCTAAATCTATCCAGACTGCTAGTGTGTGCTTTTTCTCTTGGAAGGCATCCTCTATTTCCTGAGCTATATAGGTTATTTGATCTTCAGTGGATCTGTATTTTCTGAATCCTGCTTGGTGTGGTGTTAAGAGTTTGTTTTCTTCCAGATGCCATGTTAGCCTGCCATTGATAATGCGTTCCATTAATTTTCCTACACAGCTAAGTAGACTGATAGGTCGATAGCCATTTGGTTCTTCCAGGTCTTTTCCTTTCTTTGGGACTGGTATTAGTATAGCTTCCTTCCATGCCTGTGGGACTATTCCTCTCTTCCAGCTGTTATTTAGGACTGCTAGTAGTTTCTTCTTTGCCTTGGTGCCTAGTCCTATTAGCATTTCATTTGTGATTCCATCCTTTCCTGGTGATTTCTTCTTTTTTAGGGTATTCATTGCCTGTTCCATTTCTTCCATTGTTAGATTTGCCATCATATATTCTGCTGCTGTCTCTGTATTTCTATGATGTATCTGTTTGTCTTTGATTGCTTTCTTCTGTTCGGTTGTAATATCAATGTGGTTTGCATTTGCATAGTGTTCCATTAGTGCATTTGCAGCCTTTTTTCCTGTAAGCAAGGCATTTCCTTGTTTAATTGTTATTTGTTTGTTTCTAGGTCCTTCATTGTTCATGGCTTTCACTAGTTTCCATAGTTTGTTTCCATCCCTGTCAAAATTCAGGTTTTCTGTTTTTTCCCTCCAACAATCTCTTGTTGTTTGATTTACTGTTCTTTTATATTTTGCTGAGATGGCTTTGAGAGAGATGTTTGCTTCAATTGTTTGTTCTCTCTCTGCTGTCTTCCTGGCATCTTCAACTTTGTCCTCCAAACTTTGTAGTTCTTCAGTCCAGTATGGTTTGTAATTTTTCCTCGCTCCTCTTGGAATGGACTCAGTGGCTGCCTGTATTATCGCTCTGTTTAGACTTTCCACCATTTGCTTTATGTTGCCATATCGTGTATTTATGTTGTCACAATATTTGTCTGTTAGTATGGCAAATCTGTCCCAATCTGCTCGTTTGTAATTCCAGCGGGGCAAGGGCTTTTGCTCCTGTGGAACATACTCCATATTCATTTCAAGCTTGATTGGTCTGTGGTCACTACCTGCTAATTGGTCCAGCACATGGCGATCGATTTTGTGAAGGATGTCTCCTGTGCAGAAAGCTAAGTCTGGAGTAGAAGTGGTAAGCCATCTTCTGGAGTAGAAGCTCGGTGTGTCATCCGCTTTGTTGAGTAGATGGAGATTTGAGTCTATTTCCCAGTCCTCCAATTCAGCTCCTCTTTTGTCAGTATCTGGGTATCCCCATCTTTCTGAACGGCTATTAAAGTCTCCGACAATAATGCAGTTTGTATCAGTTATTTTCATGTTTGAGAGTGTAAGGTCCTTATCTGCTGGGCTATACAGATTGTAGATTCTTATTTTCACGTCCTTTATCATTATATCAACACCTATAATTTCCGTTTGGTTGTCAGAGATCACAGATACTTCGCTGCAAGGTATTGTATTTCGTGTAAGTATTAGAACTCCTCCTTTGTGTCCTTCGCGGTCGAAACGTGTGGCCTGATATCCTCTGACTGAGAATTTGTGATTGGCGTTGAGGTGTGTCTCTTGAATGCATGCCACATCTATTCTATCTTTATGAAGACGCTGTGTTAGGGAGTCTTTCTTCTTGTAAACTCCTTCGGCATTCCACTGTAGTATGTTGAGTGTCCGGGGTATTTGGTCAATAGCTCTTAACCTACTCCTCTGTGCCTTGACTCCACAGCACAGGGGAAGGTGACCACCAGTAGTCATGGGTGGACCCCCTCGAGGCAGGGGGCCCGGCACTATCACCGCCTGATGGGACTTCACGGGATTAGCACCATATCGATTAATTTTGATTTGTGACATCATGAATTAAGTTACGTTGCACTGCTTTGTCAAGCCTGTGGCTCAGTACATCCGATTTCGACAAGCATTTATTCGGGATGCTTTCCCTAGCCTTTGACTGTCCCCAGTCTACCTACAAGGCAGCAGGTTTCACGTTGCACTGCTTTGTCAAGCCTGTGGCTCAGTACATCCGATTTCGACAAGCATTTATTCGGGATGCTTTCCCTAGCCTTTGACTGTCCCCAGTCTACCTACAAGGCAGCAGGTTTGTGTGTCTCTTCGTCTGGTCCCTCTCCCTTGACCTGTCCGACATGGGTGGCCCTACCAGTAGCTGTGCTACCGTCGGCATAGCTCTTGGGGTCATTGGGACGCACAAGCCCCTCTACCTCGTCACGGTGGACACACAGCAGAGGGGGGGAATGTGATCAACATTGAACAATTAGTTTAATGAGTCACATCACAAAGATTTTGCTACAAATTATCATGCAAAGAGTGAGAAAGAAAATACAACCTGAAATAGGAGAAGAACAATGTGGGTTTGTAGAAGGAAAGGGTACAGTAAATGCTGTGTATATGCTGCGATCAATTACTGAACGTTCTATAGAAGGAGACCGGCCCTCTGATCCTAGATATGTAAAATCAATAAAGATTGATGGCCCCCCATGTGCACATTGTGACATAATCTGTGTCTTCTTTTTGCTAATTATTAAACCAAATTCAGAACAAGCATAGGATAACACAGATAGTAGACGTTGCAATTCTTCCTCAGAGTGGGTCGTAATTGCAGCATCATCTGCAAAAAGCACCTCTCTGATCCTCTCCTAATTTTGGTCTTGGCTTTTAATCTCCGAGCATTTTAGAGGTTGCCATATGAGCATGAGTGAATGTATGCACTGTCATGTGACAAAATATAGGATAAGAGAGTTAACATAAGAAACGACAGAATGTCAGAGACCCAATAATAGATAGACAGCACTGACAGGACACCATACAGGGAAGACAACAGGTTGCAGGGTGTCAAAGACTGGAACGTAACCCCTCCACCGGGAAGAGCAGTCAACCTCGAGGAGACCAAGAGGTGATACGGTGCCCCGAGGTAAGGGCAGGGGAGATGGTGGAATGGGAGATGGTTAACTGGTTCTCTCATGAGACACGGAGGCGTGGACCAGATGGTTAACACTCTGGTCACGACAGCATCCCGCCTACATGATAGCCACGAACGCCACTCAGCAAGAGAAAGCTAATGGAAGCGTGGCAAGTGCCACGACACGCAAAAGGCAAAGGACGCTTCAAGGTGCATCCGCGTGGTGTGTAACCACGCGAGGAGAAAAGAGTCAGACTGGGGACGGGACTTGTAGTGTTCACATCGTAGAATAGTTGATAGGTTAGTTAGTTAGTCGTGGTTCCAACTTCACGGCAACGGGTCGTCCCCATATTGCTCCGTTCCTGTGCCAGTGAATATCACATAAAATGCTCCTCACTGCCCAATGTGAACAATGGAGTAGACAGGAGTATCGGCAAGCCAACAGCCCGCACAGGTACACTGTGCATAATGCCGCCGCCAGAATGCCAACACAAAAGTCCTCCATGAAAAATACAGTTCATCGTCGATGGAAACGGCAGTCACCAGAAAGACTTCATTGACCTGGGTTTTATCCCACATGGCTTGGTCTCTTTCCGCAGGACAACCCACCGAAAGCGCTGCACAAAGCACGAACTCCGTAGCTCCAGCGGTGACTCCCAGGAGTCTCCTGAAAAATGCACCCGTGAGCCGAAAAGGCAAACCAGTCAATCCAGCAACAGCCGGCCGCCATCGTTCCAAACATGCAGTTCACACTACAAACAACCACTGACAGATGTAAAAGCATTCCACGCGAAACTCTCAGCTCACAGTGTCGCACCACGCACTCACTCAGTAGCAGGGCGACGGAACCATAGCCTCCTTAGTCGCCTCTTACGACATGCATGGTAGGCAACAGTGTTACTATTCTTTGCTTCCCCGTATGGGCCCCAGCAACACACGGGCTCAAAGTTGATAGGAGTTTTGTGTAACCAAATAGATAGAGAATTAGCATAGGCTTTAGGAAACTAGTGATAGGCAATTCTGTGGCTTTGTGTGTGGGTTTAATAGCGACTGTCATATACTTGTAACGAGCCAACGGCAATAAAATGTACCATTTATTTTCCTCGCACACGACTTGCAAGTTTCTTGTATGGTGTGGGAGAAGAATCCGATGATGCCTGGCACATGAGTTGTTGACAGGCAAGGATTAATGTGGTGTCAGAAGTGAAGCTTGGACGAAAGTTCAAGCTAAGTCACTCATCCACGGCTCTAGACTAAGGTTTAATTTGTGTCAGTGACGGTAATTTGTGTCAACCACGCATAGAAAGAACAAATGGTTCAATCAAAAATGTGAAGAAGCAGTCACTAGGAAGAAGAATGCCAGACATGTATGGTTAAATGACATCAATAACATCCAAAAGGAAGAGCATTATAGAAATGAATGTAAAGAGGCTACAAAAATAGTCAGACAGCAGAAGCGAGAATATATGAGTAATATAATCAAAGATATGGAAACTAATCACCAGAAAAATGAATCCAGAAAATTTTTTAAAGTACTGAAGTCAATGAAACGAGGGCACCAACAAAACACATATGGTTTAAAAGACAAAAATGGGAATATGATAAATACCAATGAGGAAATGTGCAACACATGGAAAGAATATTTTATTGAATTACTAAATTGTGAAGCTCCAAGTAACATTTTCCCACAGGAAGAGGTTCTAACATGCGAACCACAAATTGAAGAACCTACATTTGAAGAAATCCTATATGTAATCACACGACTTAAAAACAATAAGGCAACTGGGACTGATGGAATTGCTGCTGAATTTATAAAGGCAGGTGGCCATGCATTACATCTAAAGCTATACGAACTAATAATAAAAATCTGGAGGACAGAAGAATTACCCCATGACTGGAAAGAGTCGTTATTGATACCTATCTTTAAGAAAGGAGACAAGTTCCAATGTGGAAATTATAGAGGAATATCACTACTGTCCACAAGCTATAAGATACTATCCGCAGTATTACTAAATAGACTAAAACCATATTCAGAAGACATATTAGGTGACTACCAGGCGGGTTTTAGACAAAACAGATCAACAATAGATCAGATATTTATCTTACGACAAATAGCCGAGAAACATTGGGAATATAAAAGAGATCTCCATAACATTTTTGTGGATTTTAAAAAGGCTTATGATAGTGTCCATAGGAATAGTCTATGGAATGTTATGCAGGAATTTGGAATACCAAGGAAGTTAATTAACATGACCAAACTATGCATGGAAGATACTTATAATATAGTAACATATAAAGGCAGGAAATCAGACCCCTTCCAAATAACATCTGGCTTGAAACAGGGTGATGCACTATCGCCGCTACTCTTCAATCTGGCTCTAGAGAAAGTTGTAAGGAAGGTAAAGGAGGAATGTGATATTGGAGGAACATCCAAGCTGCTTGGTTATGCAGATGATATAGATATTATAGGGCAAAGTGAACAAAAGACATTAGAAATATTGACTCACTTAAAGGAAAAAGCCCAACAGATGGGGCTGGTTATCAACCAAGATAAGACAGAATATATGGTAATTTCAAGAGACGGAATGGCTAAAAACTCTGGCCACATACAAATAGATAATATGACCATTAAAAGAACGGAAACATACAAATACCTGGGTACAATCTTCAACTGCTCCAACATCATAAGGGAAGAAATACAAACTAGAATCAACTCTGGAAATAAGATATACTATGCACTACAACATCTACTAAAATCAAAGGCGCTATCTCGTAACACCAAAATCACAATATACAAAACACTGATCAGACCAGTTGTGCTGTATGGCTCTGAAACCTGGAGTACAACGAAAGGAGACGAAGCCTTGTTACAAACCTTTGAGAACAAAATTTTAAGACGCATCTTTGGACCCATTAGGGATACACAAAGTGGAGAGTGGAAAAGAAGAAGTAACAAAGACATTTATGATTTGTTTAAGTCCCCGCTAATCACTGGTATCATGAAGGCTAATAGACTACAATGGCTGGGGCATATAGAAAGAATGGAAGATAATAGGGAAACAAAACTCGCTTACACTCAGGAAATAAATGACCGTAGACCCCGAGGTAGACCAAGAAGGCGGTGGAGAGATAATATACATACAGACCTACAAGCACTTGGAATCAACGACTGGCAAGAGAAGGTCCACCAGAGAGACGAATGGAGACAGATTGTATTTGCAGCAAAGAACCTCAATGGCTCGGAATGCTGAAGAAGAGGAAGACGGTAATTTGTGCAGACAAGAACAAGTTGCGAGCTAGAATTGTGCCTATCGGGACGAAATATATTGCTTATTTGTGTTTATTAAATTATTGTGTACTTAAATCATGTGTTCTTCAAAGTTGTAAGTATTGATATTCTTATTTTCTTCCATTTATTTATGTACTTACCTATTTATTTATGAATAAGTACCAAAGATGATTCATGGCGGAGCGATACACAGCCAGCCAACATTATCGATTTTTGCAAGCTAAAAATAGCGCTGCGCGTCTGACGTAGGATAATTGACAAGCAGTTTTCCTAAGCCATTTGCATTCAGCAATCGAGTGTTTACAAAATCGTCAAGCTGCTGCCCGCCTGAATCTGTACGTTATATTATATATTATTTGTTTATTTAAGTTACTAATTGAATATATTTATTTATTTAAACATTATTATGATATTTTTATTTATTTAAAAGCAGTTATGGATATTTTTGGTCGTACTTTTTCTTTGCTTACCGTCACGAAGGTACTATTTTCTGGCCATGCAAATTAGACTTGAGCTGCACCACACTTACATAGAGTAAACTAGGTTAGTGACGAAAGGCATATACGGTTAGAACGAAGACAGGACAGTGACATTAAATATTAATTATCCTAAATTCTGTTCGTTCGTGGGCTTGTCATTGTCATTGTCCCAATTTGTCTAGAAGATCATTTCGTTTACAAGTTGTTAATTATTGCTGCTCTGCAAATCAGGGTGAACAACAGCTGAGTAGATAACGCGTGTGTATGTCGGTGTGCCAAACAAGGTGTCCTGATTACAAAACGTGTGTCGATGCCAAAGTGCCAAGCAAGGTGACCTGTGTTGCCGGATTGCTGTTCCCTGATTCTCGGGAACATTAAGTTGAGTATACCCAATATTTTTGGCATGCAATGTGATTAATAGTGCATCTCTTTTTCAGCTTGTGACACACTAGCATATTTTTGTGCTCTGATTTTTCAGGGAAAAAAATTGTCAGCAAATAAACTGAGAGTACAATTGGTAGTGCTCAGCGATTGACAAACATAACATATCAAAGATATATAAGTGAATAAACAGTTCAGTGTAGGTCAACGCAAGCATTACTCAACATCATGGCTACGTTAGCTGATTTCGTAAAAGCAGGCAGAGAAATGCAATACACAGGTAAAGAGCTAGAAGAATATGCTGATAGGAAATTTAAAGAAGCAAAAGATGCTGAGAGAGACGAACGCGCACGAGAAAGACAACACCAAAAGGAGATTGCAGAACTAGCTGAAATAACAAGACAAAAAC
Source organism: Cepaea hortensis (assembly GCA_963921405.1). Taxonomy (NCBI): domain Eukaryota; kingdom Metazoa; phylum Mollusca; class Gastropoda; order Stylommatophora; family Helicidae; genus Cepaea; species Cepaea hortensis. Next base: position 482,934,256 of record OY992876.1, on the reverse strand, counting down.
AACTAGAAGATGACAAACAAATTAAGCAACAACAGTTACAACAGGAGAAGGAGATTGCAGAACTAGCTGAGATAACAAAACAAAAACAGCTAGAAGATGACAAACAGATTAAGCAAAAAGAATTAGAGGTTAAACAACAACAGTTAGAACATGATAGGGAGATTAAGCAACAACAGTTACAACAGGAGAAGGAATTAAAGCAAAAGCAGTTAGAGCAAGACAAAGAAATTAAACAAAGGGAATTAGATCTAAAGCAAAAAGAGATAGATGAGATGGCTAGAGTTAAGGAAAAGCAAATACAAGTTGAATCAGAGACACAGTTGAAGATGAAAGGTATGGACGTAGACTCACACGCAGAGATCTCTGCCACTAAATTAAAAAGTCAACAAGAGGAAAATAAGTTCAATAAATACAAAAATATTATCAAACCATATTGCAAAGAAGATTCCATATCAGCCTGGACAGAGAATGTAGAGTATCAATTTAAATATCACCAAGTTCCATTAGAGATGTGGGCTACGATTTATATGAAGAATCTGAGTGGTGAGCCCCTTAAAGTGATAGAATCTATACCAATTGAGCTTAGATCTAACTATCAATACATCCATGACAGGATTATGCAGCACTTTTTACTTGATGCCCCTGGGTATCAGGTTCAGTTCTCAAATTTAAAACCTAAACCTAGTGAGACTTTTATTGATTACGTCTCAAATGTGCAGAGTGTACTAAATAGGTGGCTTAAAGCAGCTAACATAGGAAAAGACTTTGATAGATTAAAAAATTTAATAGCCATGGATAAAGTGATATCCACTATACCATCTCCTTTTGCTAAATTTTTGCAGCAGTCAGACATTGAGAACATCGAGCAGTTTGAAAAGAAAGGCTCAGCATATTTTTCTTCTAACAGAGATATTTTTAAGACTTCAAATGACTCTGAAATAGTTTCCTTTGTGAAAGACCAACCAAAAAACTATCAGAGTAACAGAAAACCTTTTCAGAAACACGACAAGAAAGATAGAAAAGTGTCAAAATGTATTTACTGTCAACTTTTGCATGACACTTATTCTATGTGTGACAAATCGCCGAATTACCTGGCACATCTTGAAAATGTTATTAAGAAGCAACAAAGTAAAAGATCTGCATACAGGCGTGCAATCAAATGCTTCTTTTGTTCCAGCTATGGCCATTATTCAAATAAGTGTCTTGGCCGCCAACGTATGAAAGCCAACAATGCTATTTTGATTGATACATCTTCTGATAGTGGTAGTGAGAATGAGTGTGAAGTTGAAAATGACTTACCTTTTAACCAAGCTGAAGATGTGTGTTGTGTAAACGATATGTTAAGCTTTGACAGTTGTGAACGATGTCACCAATTTCATGCAGACGGAAAACTAGAATGTGGACATACAGTACCATTCTCATCCGAGAGTGTGAATGCAGCATTAGCCTCCAGAGGCAATTTGGTGTTCCACAATGCAATGGTCAATGATAGACCATGCCAATGTTTGCTGGACAGCGGCAGCACCCTTATTGGTCTTCGAAAGGAACTGGTGAGTCCGGGAGATTATACAGGTGACACTGTCAAATGCCGAACCTTTTCGGGTAACATTGAGATTTACCCTTTGGCCAAAGCCCGTATTAATACTCCTTTTCTTTCGGGTACCTTTACTTGTGCAATACTTGACAACCCTTGTACTGATTTAATTTTGGGGTGCTTACCCCAACTAAAACAATGTACTAGTGATGAAATAGTTGCATGGGAGAAATTAAATGCAGCTAATGCAACAACCAGAGCAGACACTTTGAAACATCAAGACACACTACAAGATGAGAGACTACTGTTGCTTTCTCCAACGAGCACAGATGATACCAACAGACAGAAATTTATAGAACAGCAGAAAGCTGATCCTAGTGTGTCTCCATATTTAAAATTAATAAAAGAAAGAGCCAAAGTGACCAAAAATGCATCATGGTTCTTTAGACTTAATAATGGCATTTTAACTAGATATTATACTACTGGTAACCATGAGATTCAGCAAACGGTGTTACCTCAACAACACCGTCTAACTGTGCTAAAGATTGCACATGAGTCACCGTTTGCTGGTCATCTTGCATACGACAAAACCAGGGCCAGAATTCAGGCTCATTTCTATTGGCCAGGTTTTTGCAATGATATAAAATTATTTTGTCGGTCTTGTAATGTCTGTCAACAATTAGTACGTAAGGGTAAACATCCTACAGCTGAAGTACAACCTTCTACACTGGCTTCTAGGCCATTTGAGAGTGTGGCGGTAGATATTGTTGGACCCCTGAATCAGGTGTCCAGCAAAGGAAATCGCTTCATATTAACAATGGTCGACCTATGTTCAAGGTGGGTTGAGGCAGTAGCTTTGAAATACATCACCTCCAAAGACGTTGCCAATGTATTTCTACACCTGTTCTCACGATTCGGATTCCCACGGACCATTTTATCCGATCGTGGAACTCAATTCATATCGGCTGCAACGCAAGCCCTTACAAAAATGTTAGGGATTAAACAACACTTCACTACAGCATACCATCCAGCCAGCAATGGAATAGTAGAAAAAATTAACGGTGATCTGAAGCATATGCTGGCTAAGGTGACAGCAGAAAACCCAGCTGATTGGGATACACTGTTACCAACAGTGCTGTTCGCCTATCGGGAGATTCCCCATTCAAGCACGGGTTTCTCACCGTTTGAATTAGTATACGGGGCTAACCCACGTGGACCCCTAACCATTTACCATCAGGTAATAACTAATTCTATACAAATTCCCACCTCAAAAACACCTTATGAAATGGTGACAGAAACACGAGACAAAATCATGAAATCGTGTATTATAGCTAAGGCAGCTTTGGAGAGGAAGGGTCAAATCTACCGCCAATATGCAAACAAAGGGGCAAGAACAATTGATCTTGAACCAGATCAAGACATACTTTTGTTACTTCCAGACAAACGAAATTTATTATTGACCTCATGGCAAGGGCCATTCAAGGTGGTACGTAGAGTTTCAGATGTTGACTATGAAATATCGATAAACGAACACTTAAAGATATTCCATGTCAACATGTTGAAACCTTACTTTTCACGACAAGAGACAGAAGTAGAGACAGACGAACACAGTGCACCCACACCTAGTGATCAGACGACAGACATACACAACGCAACTACACTAGTTAGCGAGACTGGCAGATCCGACAATATCCATACACCTAGCGAGTTAACAGAATACGCACTTAGCACCACCACCGTACTGAATCAGGTAGACGACGACGGAATGGAACTACCTGTTCCCATTGTAGACAAGACTGCGACAATGGAGAGTATACATATAGATCAGGGACTAACAGACAGTCAACGACGACAATTAGTGGAATTAGTGACTGAGTACAAAGACATATTTTCTGACATCCCAGGTAGGACGGACAGAATCGAACACTCCATTCTTCTTTCAGACTCTAGGCCTATCAAATGCAGGCCGTACTCTATCCCACTCAGCTATAGGGAAAGTCTGAATAAGGAAATTCTGAATTTGGAAGCTAGTGGGATCATCCAAAAATCTACATCTGAGTACTCTTTTCCAATCGTCTTAGTTAAGAAGAAAGATTCCACAATTCGTCTTTGTGTGGACTATCGAATGCTCAACAACATCACAAAGATCGACGCAGAACCAATTCCTTCCTGCGAAGATCTTATCCTTGACATGTCTACTTCCAAAATCTTTTCAAAATTAGATCTTACTAAGGGATATTGGCAGGTCCCTATGCAGACTCAATCCATTCATCTTACTGCTTTTTCAACACCGTTAGGACTGTACGAGTGGCGTTTTCTTCCTTTCGGACTTCGAAATGCTCCTGCCACTTTCGTACGCTTAACTAGAGATCTACTGCATGGAGTGACGAATACTGTGACCTATATAGATGATATATGTGTCCATACTGATGACTGGACAACACACTTACTGAAACTGAGACATGTCTTTGATAGGTTGCGACTCTTCGGTCTCACTGTCAAACCGAGCAAAGTCGAATTAGGCCTAAAAGAAATTGATTTTTTGGGTCATGTCATTTCTCAAGGTCAACTCAAGACTGACAATAGAATTATTACCAAAATTATGAATCTGACCATGCCTACTACGAAGAAGCAGGTCAGAAGCCTTTTGGGATTAGTAAATTACTATAGTAAATTTATACCAAATTTAGCGGAAATTACAAGTGTATTTTCCAATGTTTTAAAAGCATCTGTAAAATTAGATGTCAAAGATGCATTATTAATTTCTGCATTGTCAAAATTAAAAATCCTTTTTAGTAATGTACCAATCCTCCGCTTGCCTAATCCTAGGCTCGTTTATTATCTTAGGACGGATGCCAGCAGGATCTCCATCGCTGCAGTACTAGGCCAATTTTATGAGGGCATCTTCCATCCGATTTGCTACGTGGGCCGTAAGATCACACCTGCCGAGTCCAGATATTCCATATCAGAGTTGGAAGCCCTAAGCGTCATCTATGCGGTGAGAAAGCTCCATCGATTTCTGGCGGGTGTGCTCTTCATCGTCCAGACCGACAACTCCCCAATCACGGTCATACAGAGTGGTGTGCATCGCAATGACCGGATATACAGGTGGTCGCTGATCCTCCAAAACTATACGTTTAGTATAGAACATATCAAGGGTAAGGACAACATTCTGGCTGATACCCTTAGTCGACCATCTGAGGTAGAAATACCTGAAATTCCACATAGAAGTGTAGAGTAGTAGTTATGAAATAAGTACATAATAATATTCTATGTGAAATATGTTACATATACAGCGACATTATGTGCTTAATCATGTACCAAGAACAGTGAACTATCATGTGTCCGTAGACATCAAAAGAAGAACTGTGCTCCGAAGACAAATTAACACCGTGTGAACTGGGACAGCTCATTACCTACTAAGCTCCATTCCGGTGTATCGAGTGTGTTAAGCACAGAGAAACAGTGTCAGAACAGTACATAAATACAGACACGAAAATAGTGATCTACGACACCAGCTAACTCTACAGGTGCACTACCCATATGACTCAAGTATGACTGTGCAATGTATTTCAGATACCCAGGCCAATTGTGTGTATATAATATGCCTATAAATCCAATGTACAAACATTCAGGCAACAACTAACCTGGGGTAACTGAATACCATGTATATAAATTTATTGTGATATGTAAGATAACATTTTAAGATAGTGATAAATTAGAGGTAGTTTAGCAAATATAATAGTTTTCATTTTTTAATAATTTAGATATATCATTAGATAGATCATTAATTTACCTACTTACTTAGCTTAAAATTAAATTAGAATAGTAATTTAGACGTAATTACAAACTAGATTAAAGTTTTGATAGGAATAGTACCATTTAGATGGTTACATTTCACTTAGCTTCATTTCAGTTCAGTTCATCCCATCCTAATGAACCATACCATCTAGCAAACATTACCATTTACTATTATCATCATTTTACATCGTAATAGGATAAAAAGATTAGATAATTGAACATACATCATTTACACCATTTAGATTAAGAACATCATATAATTTGTTTGTGCATGTAAAAACATTAGTTAGAATGTACATAAAAGTACAAAAAGTACATAATTTGTTTTCACATTATCCATTTCATTAAGGTACATAACTCAGATCACATCAATTCCATTTAAATAGTTAGATTACATCCCTTAGAATAGATAAATATTAGGATTAATGGAAGCATATCGTAGAATTAACATTACAAAATATAATAAAGTAGTTAACACATTAAATACATATTTATAGAATTAGTATTAGTATGTCAGGATTTAGTTTTATTTTTAGGAGAACATAGTGGTTGATAAGACCAAGGGGACAAACCATCAACCCTTTCTCTTGCATGTACATAGATTGTAAATACATGACTCGTGCAGCGATTTTCGCACATTCATTGAGCTCAACTTTCTCAAACTGAGCCAAACTTGTACAGTGTCACTCCAAGGTTTTTAAATAATTGATAGGATAAAAGATGTGTGACAGAATTAAGGGTGAATGAGGTGTGACAGAAGTGTGAAAGTGAGAGCGAATGTAAAATATACAGGAGAGAGTGAGATTGGTCAGCGAGTTTTTTCTGCTGCTCAACGCGACTTTTAATTTGTGTCTGCGTTAAATGTTGGTTTTCGTTGGTGAAAATGTACTATTGTGAATGTGTTGTGTGTAGTTTAGCTTAGATAAAGTATTTTAAGTTTCATAACAAGGGAATGTAGTCACGAATTAGTGTTATACACTTGTTGGTGGCCACATTTAACCGAATTATGGCACTTAAAAACTAACATACATACACATGATAGTTAGATGCACAGGTTAGAAGTTAGATTAGAATATTAATTAAATCCAAACACGCAAACAACCAGAAAAACAAACACATAAATTACATACATATTTTGTAGATCAAAGAGAGATAACTTCGGGTCAGGGGACATAATAGACAACGAAACACTAACTTAACAGTGGAATAGAACTTTAGACGCGGAAGCGAAATAGGTAAAACCTGTCGCACACACCTTGTGTAATGGTTGTTACATATTATATGGGGGACATGAAGCAATTCATGTGTTGACCCTAAGAAAGTCAACTTTGTATGGGTAGTAAGTTAATTTACTATGTGAGGGCAGGTCTTATAAGACAACGGTCCGGTTCAGACATACCTCTGATAAATATAATATTGCATGTGAGAAGAGGGCTCACGCCAACCAGACAAGTTTGTGGCAATTGCCAGTAGCCAAGTAAAGTATTACTACATTGTGACAATAGTCAGTAGAAGTCTATTGGAGTGCCCAAAGCCAGGTTATCTACAGTCTTTGACAAAAAATTAGAGACACTAAATTTTTAAAAACCCCTTGCGTCACAACCAATGAGTGAAAGTTGATGACGCAACACAGGAGGGGAGGGTGTGTGTCAAAGACTGGAACGTAACCCCTCCACCGGGAAGAGCAGTCAACCTCGAGGAGACCAAGAGGTGATACGGTGCCCCGAGGTAAGGGCAGGGGAGATGGTGGAATGGGAGATGGTTAACTGGTTCTCTCATGAGACACGGAGGCGTGGACCAGATGGTTAACACTCTGGTCACGACAGCATCCCGCCTACATGATAGCCACGAACGCCACTCAGCAAGAGAAAGCTAATGGAAGCGTGGCAAGTGCCACGACACGCAAAAGGCAAAGGACGCTTCAAGGTGCATCCGCGTGGTGTGTAACCACGCGAGGAGAAAAGACTCAGACTGGGGACGGGACTTGTAGTGTTCACATCGTAGAATAGTTGATAGGAGTTTTGTGTAACCAAATAGATAGAGAATTAGCATAGGCTTTAGGAAACTAGTGATAGGCAATTCTGTGGCTTTGTGTGTGGGTTTAATAGCGACTGTCATATACTTGTAACGAGCCAACGGCAATAAAATGTACCATTTATTTTCCTCGCACACGACTTGCAAGTTTCTTGTATGGTGTGGGAGAAGAATCCGATGATGCCTGGCACATGAGTTGTTGACAGGGAGAAGTACTGAGACAGGTCAGAGTTGCTGACAGACAACATAGAGTTAAGAACAGGTGAGCCTAGTTAGTTAGTTAGTCGACAGATCATCCTCGTTGCACATCGGACCATTCAGTCCATAAGTGCTCGGATCCCCTCCTCAGCAAATCCCGCAGCGTGTAGCGGCTAACGACGCCAGTTCTGTGTTGGTTTATCAATCTTCTTTGGCTTCCTGCGTAGTGTTCTTGTTTGGCCACCCCTCTTTTAATTTGCTGCTCTCGCAGTCTGGCCATTGTTGTAGATTCACAGTCATCACTTGGTTCTTGCAAAAGTCTCACTTCTCGTAGAGCATTCAGAATGTCAGCCTGGTCCATGGCGCGTCCGCCCTCCACAGTAGCCTCACCTGCGAGCTTGTCAGCCCGCTCATTTCCTTGTACTCCCGCATGACCTGGCACGAAGATGAAACTAATCTTTGCCAGCCGAGACCGCTCCAGAGGCAGCAACCATTCTCTTCGGATCGACCCCTCCTCTATCCTCTTGATCATGTTCATTGAGTCGCTAAGGAAACAAGCCCTAGTGAATGTCTGTGTCTCGAGCCATGTTATTGCTTTACTTACTGCCATGACTTCCATGGTCAGGCTACTTGTGGTTTCAGGAGTCCTCCTTCACAATTCTCCCTCCGGTCCGAGCTGTAAAGGCCCATGAGCTTCTCACATGTCGGACGACCGACCCATCTGTGTAGATGACCGCGTCACTGTCTAGCGAATTCTCGAAAATCAACGCTTGTACTTCAGCCTCCACAGCAGCCGGATTTTCTTGTCTGCATTTTCTATCTAGTTGGATGCAAACTGAAAAGGATGTGCAGAAGTCTGTTGACACTTGCACCCACTCCTCGCCAGGTTCTAAGTCCTCAAGTGAACACACCTGTTGAAGAATGTCTTCGGCTTGACCCATCCACGACCGTCCTCTTTGCAGGTGAGCCTGTAACTCAAGACCAACGGACCAAGAAATATGGCAACCCTAAAGAATATATAGAATTATGAATTAATAGTGGACTTTCAGGCGATAAATTGATAGAATGGAGTGAAAATAAACTGAGAGAACAGACGGAAAGAGATGAACGACCAAATTGAACGGGAAATGAAAAAAGCAGGGATCCAAATGTTGCTGTTGTTTAGCGGGGGCGGGGGGGGGGGGGGGGGGGGGGGGGGTTTGGGGTGAGCGCCCAACCTTGCGTAAATACTCCAATGGCTCGGAGTATTCAGCACCTATGCAGAAAAAGTCCAACTTCTGGCCTTCACGAGGCGGAGCTGTTTAAACTAACAGGAGAAGGGCGGCTGCGAGTCACTGGCGCCGAGAAATAATCAGAAAGCTCTAGATGTGTATGCATGTACATGCATTATGCGCAGACACGTGTGTGCGTGCCCACACACCTAAACTCGAGTAAGACCACAGTCTGCTCTAGCAAAGGTTAGTTAGTTAGTTAGTTAGTTAGTTAGTTAGTTAGTTAGTTAGTTGACAGATCATCCTCATTGCACATCGAACCATTCAGCCCATAAGTGCTCGGATCCCCTCAGCAAATCATACAGCGTGTAGCGACTAACGGCACCAGTTCTGTGTTGGTTTATCAATCTTTATTGGCTTCCTGTGTAGTGCTCTTGTTTGGCCACCCCTCTTTTAGGGCCCCGTTGTCTTACGCTGGCGCAGTTCCAATAAAGAATACGGATATTCCTGAGGCGCAGACGGTCACACTTGAGTCTAAAACGTCTTAAACCACCACGCTTACCTTGCCGTTTGCGGCCTGCTCGGCGCCCTCGTGGCCTTGTTAGGTTGACTGCCCGCCGTTCGTAGAACACATGTTGTTCCGCCATGTTAAAAAATTGAACACCACAGAACCATACACTTCTTCTTCTTCTTCTTCTTCAGCGTTCCGAGCCATACACGCTGAGAAAAATTAACTCAAGGATTGCTTCGCTCGATGCACGAAACTCCGTAGCATCGGCGCAAATATGAGTAGAAACTCCTGGTTTTACATCCTGGCACACAAATTACACGCAAGAGATGAATAAATCCATCTCTGACGTTAACGGTAAAAAAACAACACGACCGTCCGTCGCCATATTGAATCGACTCTAGCAAAGGAGAGGTGCTGAAGACGGAGACAACTAGCCAGGAGGCGCACCACAGAAATCAGGATGCCACGCAATTACACGTAAATGAAATATGTCGACTACAGATAAATTTTATGGTGCTCGCCCTGCTTTGGACCCCCAGGCAGGTGCAGTGCCGGACCCTATGTCTCGAAAGGGTCCAACCACAACTACTGGAGGTCCTTCTAAGATATCATGTGGAGCCAGAGGACTTGAGAATAGAGCGTCTGGCCATACCAAACAAAGATTAAAAATAATTCACTGGAATGTGGAGGGAGTCAGCAAAAAAAAAAAAAATTGGAACTAGAAAACATCTTGGACCAAGAAAAAGTAAGTGTATGTTGCTTGCAAGAAACTCACCTCAACGAAAATATAGCCTTCAAAATTAGAGGCTACCAGTGCTACCGATCTGACCGAAAAGACAGGCGAAAGGGAAGGATAATGACCCTTGTAAAAAATGACACCACTGCTTCCCAAATTGAAGTTTACATGGAAGGTTGAGTATCAGAATCTTAAACTTAAGGCAGGAAATACAGACCTACATCTGATCAACTACTACTGCTCAAGTGACCGACCACAGACACTGGACACACTACCATTAAAAGAGAAAAATGATTCTGTGTGGTGATTTCAACAGCCTTTCACAGAGCTGAGGCTATGATCACATGGGCCAGAGATGAGAGAGACTGGAAGATTGGTAGGATGAGAATAGACTCATCTTGATTAAAAATCTATCTATCTATCTATCTATCTATCTATCTATCTATCTATCTATCTATCTATCTATCTATCTATCTATCTATCTATCTATCTATCTATCTATCTATCTATCTATCTATCTATGTTCGGCCCGTTCCCGTTAAAAATATAGATAGAATAGAAGAATAGATAGATTGATAGTAGAAAATATGATTGGAAGAGATCTATCTTAAGTAAACTTACCAAGATATCACAAACAGCCAATAAATGGTGGGCGGTGGGTTGACTGCAGAGTACTGCAAAGGATATGCAACTAACTTTCTCTCACAAAAAAATTACTTTTTTTTTGTAACAAACAAAAATCTTTATTTTCAAAGGGTTAAGAATTGGGCACGCAGGCCTGTCCTACATTCTGCCCTTCTTCTCTATTTTGTCTCATACATTCTTTCATTCAACATCTCTTATGAAGCAATTCTTTGACAACAAAAGAACAATAAGCATTAAAACGCATGAAATGTAACTCATTGAGGCAATGTTTAAAATGGGCATCATAAATACCCAACGTGGGTTTAACGCGAAATACATATGAGAATGTTTAAAAAAACAATTACATATGCTGTTGAAGAGAAATAAAAAGATGAGTTAGAAAATTTTCACTATTTAAATAGATGCATTATTTTTTATGAAAACCTTGAATACACCTTACAGATTTTATCTTTATATATTATAACACATATGCCTGTAAATAACTGTAGACAAACATTTTATAAAGCTTTGATAACAATGCAACAATCTATATATAAAATTTATAGCAATGATATTAAAAGTTATGCCCCTTGAAATAACTTTTCTTAAGTTAAGTCCCCTCGCTATATATAAATGATAATGAAAAATGAAACATTAAATTTTAATAAGTAAATAGCTGATTGTACACTAACAAACTATGACAGTTGGCTGCACGGAAATGAAAAGAAGATGTGTAGAAAGATTAATCTCAAACGGATGGAACGTTCGCGAACGCATAAAGGACAGACATACATACATCGCCTTTTATAGATATAGATTTATTTTTGTGTGTGGAAAACTTACGGCCACTGGCAGTCCAGCTGTGAAGAGACAAAGCTATTAAAAAGAGCAAATGCTGCAATCTTAGATAGTTTCTTCTTCTTCTTCTTCTTCTTCTTCTTCTTCTTCTTCTTCTTCTTCTTCTTCTTCTTCTTCTTCAGAAGAAGAAGAAGAAGAAGAAGAAGAAGAAGAAGAAGAAACTGTGAACGCAATAGAGAGCATAGATACTTTTAATTTAGATAAAAGTAAAACATGTAATCAATTCCACAATGACAGTATTGTAACTTGTGGACACAGCGTGCCAATTACCAATGAACAGGCAAATGCGTTCATTGACACAAAAGGCAAATTGAAAACCCACCAAGGCTTTGTAAATAACGAATTATGTAATATTTTGAGGGTTAGCGGTTCTACATTGGTATGTCTGAGAAAAGAATTCCCGTTATTCGGAAGAATTCCTGTTACACAGGAACCTGTAGGTTACACAGGAAAATTAATTATTTGTAGAACCTTCTTTGGTAACATTGAGAAGTACCCCCTTGTCTGGGCAAATATTCAGTCATCATTTTTGTTAGGCTGTGTAAAGTGCGCAGTACTTAACAACCCATGCTGTGACCTTTTTATCGGAAACCTTCCCGATGTAACAGATGCTTCAGAGCAAGAAAGTAATGCCTGGAACAATAAATTTATACATGCCAACGCTGTCACAAGAGCGACAGCAAATCTAGAGCAAGAGAGAAACCAAACCGAAACTCTACAACAGATAAGCTCTACAATAGCTTCTCCTAATTTCATGAGAGAACATTTCATTATTTTACAGAAATTTGATACATCTCTTGATAAATATTTTAAACTCATTAATCAGAAACCAAAGCAAACAGAAAAAGCCAATTGGCATTTCAAGCTCAAAAATTGTATCTAAACAAGATACTATACCAGAAATTCCACTATAGTAGTGCAGACAATGTTGCCTACGCAACACCGAAAAAGGCCATTGAGTTAGCACACGACTCACCCTTTGCAGGGAATATGGGCTACGCCAAAACACGCCAAGACTACTGACCCAGTTTTACTGACACAGATACTGCAATGACATCAGACAATATTGCAGGTCATACCAAGTGTGTCAGAAGTCGGCTTCGGAATGGTTGGTGGCATGAAATGTGGAGGTCGAGCTGCACACATGCATCATAACTCCACTCCGAGTCCTGTTCGGTGAAGCATTCACTGTTTGCGAATATCCTAGCTGCGGCTCGGCTCAGCCCCTCATCGATATCCCCCTCATGCAGTACTTCATGGCTCCTAGTTCCATGGTATATTGTCTCTGTTACTCTTTCACCTTCTGGGGTGGTGCAGTCGTATATTAGATGAAGACACAATTGCATTTTAACACTGCTGTACTTCTTTAGCGCTTCCTTTAACAACCTCATTGTAGCTGGACTCATAGCTTGGAGAAATATCTCTGGGTTGTCGCACTCGGAGCCCTCGGGGACGGCTGCTTCATAGTCTCTCAACCACCCAACAACCTCCCGTTTGAGTATGCATTCTGGAGCATTGCGGTAGACTGTCTCCTCCTTCTTCGCTACGAGCTCTAGTATGCGGCGCTGGATCTCGGTGAAGGTCTCGGCTTCGTGCGCGGCATGGCGTTCGGCGCGGTGCTGGCATTCGGCACGGTGCTCGGCGCGGCGCTGTCGTTCGGCTTGGGTGTCAGCACGGCCATTTACAAGTCTCAGGGCTGCGGTAATCTCTGCTTCGAGTTGCTCTCCATGTAGTCCGGGGTTTCGCTCGAGCAGGCAGACACTAACCCATCCACGCGCTCTGGTTATTTCTCCCTCAAGGATGGCTTTTCTTCTCCCACTATGACATCCCATTCTCGCGTGCTAGCAGTTGTAGCTGCTTTAGCGTAGTCATTGCTAACTATATATTTCACCGGCTTCTAATAGGCTGATGTATACGTACGATGTAGTGTTCCATGATTTCACCGGCTTCTAATAGGCTGATGTATACGTACGGTGTAGTGTTCCATGTCTCCAATTGAAATTGAGATTGGTGTGTTCATGGCCAATCGTGGAAACTCTATGTACCAAGTTCACCGGTTTGTGGCATTATAATCGCAGTCCTTACATAGTGTCAAATATTTGGTGACCCCCTCCCACAACCCTGGCAGGGTTGAGTACATGTTCCCATTCGCACCAATACTGTATGGACTTTAAAATACTCCCTCATACAGCTACGCTCACAGACCTCTGTGGAATATAGCCGTAGCCACTTACACTTGTTCTTTGCGGTGCGCAACATGGTATACACAAAGATTATAACACTCTTGGTATACCCAAAGGTTAGTTAGTTAGTTAGTCGAGGTTCCAACTTCACGGCAACGGGTCGTCCCCATTATGCTCCATTCCTGTGCCAGTGAATATCACACAAAATGCTCCCCACTGTCCAATGTGAAAAGTGGAATAGACAGGAGTCTCGGCAATCCAACAGCCCGCACAGGTACACTGTGCATAATGCCGCCGCCAGAATGCCAACACAAAATTAATCCACGAAAACCACAGTTCATCGTCGATGGACTCGGCAGTCACCAGAAAGACCTCATTGACCCGGATTTTCTCACATGGCTCTGTCTCTATCCACAGGGCAACCCGCCGAAAGCGTCGCATTAAGCACGAACTCCGTAGCTTCAGCGCCGACTACCAGGAGTCTCCAGAAAAACGCACTCGTGAACCGAAAAGGCAAATCAGTCAGCAACCCAAAGGTTATAACACTCTAATTCTTCGGCGCTTACCAGCTTGAGTCGCACGACCGATGCCTCTCGCAAGTGGCCTACACTGTATATTGGCGGTGGGGCAGGGGGGGGGGGAGAGACCACCAGTGCCCTTGGGGTAACCTGAGCGCCTGGTGGTGTTGTTTTGGCTTCCCACATTATCAGACAGCCACTGAGACAAATTACAAAACATAATGGACTGAAGAACTACACATTTTGGAGGACAAAGGTGAAGATACCAGGACGACAGCAGAAAGAGAATATATATATATATATATATATATATATATATATATATATATATATATATATATATATATATATATATATAAACTTAAGAGGCGAAAATCTCATTCAAAGCCTTCTCGGTAGAATACCATCCATCCATCATGTGCCACGCTGATAAGCGTGGGCGGTAATGTTTTGCCATCTCACTCAATCACCAGAATCGTGGTTCAGCTCCGTGTTCATGTCTCAACCATACCACATGGCCAAGCCATCCAGGTATTTACTTCTCGGTCTTCCCCTTGGTCTCTTCTCTTCGATCTTGCCAGTTGTCACCAAGTTCTCCAAGTCATTTCTTCTCATAACATGCCCAAATCATTTTGACTGTCAACGTATAATGACTCTAATCAGTCTACGATCTTCATTTGTTCCTTGAAAGACTTGTTCATTGGTTTTTCTGTCTTTCCATGGTATTCTTTGCATTTTCTTCAGAAACCACATTTCCACAGCCATCATATGTTTTTCAGCTCGTCTGCTCATTGTCCACGCTTCACATCCATACAAAAGTACAGGTTCTATGTAGTACTTCAACACTCTTTTTTCCTCGTTTCAGTTGATATCTTTTTATTGGTCTGTATGTTTTTCGTCTTGCAAAAGGCGACCTTCACAATGGCAATTCTTGTTCTAATCTATTCAAGGCGTCTCCCATCAGATGTTATGACTGTTCCGAGATAACTGTACCGATTCACTTGCTTAAGAATATGCCCATTTACTCGTATATCACACTGTGGTATTTCCTTCTTCCCAGTGACGACCTTAATCTGTCTCTTCTTACTATTCAATTCTAACCTTAGTTGTTCACTGTGTGAACACAGTACTAAATGTTGCAGGTCCTGTTCATTGTCTGCAATCAAGACCGTATCATCTGCATATCTAATGCTATTGATGTATCGTCCCCCAATGTTGATTCCTTCCATATCTTCTATATTTCTGAAAATATTTTCACTGTACAGGTAAAACAGATCTGGAGACATTACAAATCCCCGTCTCACACCTCTTTTAATTGGCTGATATTGACCTACATCATTATCAATTCTGATGGCAGCTTATTGTTTCCAGTAAATGATTTTACAAGTCTAAGGTCTTTTCCATCAATTTGTAGATCTTCAAGCATCCTTATCATGTCGACATGTCTCACTATATCGAAAGCTTTTGTGTAGTCAATAAAGAAAAGATATAGATCTTTGTTTACTTCTATAGAATGTTCAATTATTGTTCTCAGTATATACACAGCATTTACTGTACCATTGTCTTCTACAAACCCACCTTGTTCTTTTATTTCGGGTTGTATTTTCTTCCTAACTCTTTGCATGATAATTCTTAACAAAATTTTCGTGATGTGGCTCATTATACTAATTGCACTATACAAAAGAACATTAAAATCAAGCAACAAGAGATTGAAGACAGGAGTCTCGACAAACAACAGCCTGCACAGATACACTGTGCATAATGCCGCCGCCAGAATGACAACACAATAGTCCTCAATGAAACATCCAGTTCATCTCTGATGGAATCGGCAGTCATTTTCCCATCTGGATGTTTCCTAGATGTTCACCCACAGTCCACGAAAATACATTCCATCCTCGATGGTAGTGGCAGTCAACCAGAAGCCTAGCAGCCACGCATTTCTGCATAAGGCAAAAACCGGTCAACTCTGGGACATAGCCAGCTGCCATAACTCCGAACATGCAGTCACGTTCCAAAAAACCTCGGGCAAATTCAAAAGCATTTAACACGAAAATCACAGCTCACAGTGTCGCGCCACGCACTCACTCAGTAGCAGGGCGACGGAACCATCAAGCCTCCTTAGTCGTCTCTTACTACATGCGTGGTAGGCTACAGTGTTGCTATTCTTTGCTTCCCTTATGGGCCCCGGCAACACACGGGAGATTGATAAATAGAAATAACAGAAATCCTGAAGTTCAACAGGCATGGCTGCAAACTACTGAACCCATGAATAATGAAGGAATCAGTATTAAATAAACAGCAATTAAACAAGTAAATGTCAATGTTTCATGGGAAAAAGCTGCAGACACACTGATGGAACACTATGCTAGTGCCAGCTACATTGATATTACAATAGAACAGAAGAAAGCAATCACAGTTGAAGAGCCACGTCATAATAATACAAAGAAGAGGTCAGCATGGCAGAATGGATAAGAAAACCCATTCTTAAACATTCAGTGTGTTGATGCTGAGGTAAATGGTTCAACCCTTACACCGCTCAGTTGAACTAAAATGTTGACTTCTTGTTCTTGTCATTGGGACATAAATTACAAGTACCAAACATTTGATAAGGTATAGAAAGAGAGATGAAGTAAAACTGCAACAAATTCCACAATCTTGACAACATGCCAGGACAAAATTACAAGGTCAACCAACAAAAATATGCTGTAGGAGCAAGGTGTCCCCCAAAGGGGAGTTCTGACACCAGCATTGTTTCTAACATATATAAATGATATTAAAGAAAAGTTTACAGCCAGAGTACACACCTCCTCCTTTGCAGACAACCTAGCCATATGGTTATATGAAGAAAATAGTAGTAGTAGTAGTAGTAGTAGGCCTCTTTCAGTCCTGAAGGACTATAGAGTTGTGCCGCTTGGGAGGTGCCTGGCAGCACCGCTGGTGACTGTATAGTCCAATTCGAGAATGACAATCCCTGTCACAGTTTCCGCATCTGTAAGACGAGGCAAGTCCCGCAGTAAGTGACTGCTCTTTGAGCCTGTGCCGTCTCTCCTCAGTTTTTTGGATCTGATTGCGCTCAAAGAGCACCAGTCCGTTTCGTACATCTCTTCTCCAGGAGCATCTGTCTGTTGCAACTCTCTCCCACGTGTCTGGATCTATTCCAATGGTTTTCATATCTTGTTTACACACGTCCCTATATCGCATTTGGGGTCTTCCAGTTGGCCTCTTTCCTGTGGCTAGTTCTCCGTAAAGGAGATCTTTGGGAATACGTTCGTCCTCCATTCGAGATACGTGGCCCAACCACCGGAGGCGTCTCTGCTTGAGGAGGGTGTGCACTGTGGTGATATCTGCTCTTTCAAGCACCTGTTTGTTTGTTATGTGGTCTTTCCATGTTATGCCCAGGATACGTCTCAGACATCTTATGTGGAAGGAATTCAACTTCCTTTCCTGTCTTGAGTACAGGGTCCAGGATTCAGACCCGTAGAGTAGTGTGCTAACAACACAAGCTTTATATACTTGAGCTTTTGTACGCTCTGTTAGTCTATTATTCTCCCAAACTCTTTTAGCTAGCCTGGAAAATGTTGTGGCTGCTTTTCCAATGCGTCTGTCGATTTCTGTCTCTAATGAAAGATTATCTGATATTGTCGATCCCAGATACACAAAATCGTGGACGACTTTCAATTCATAATTAGAGATTTTGATTGACGGAGGCGCATCAGCATCTTGTTCCATCACCTGTGTTTTATTTAGGCTAATGGTGAGCCCAAAGTCTTTGCAGGCGGCTGCAAAACGATCTATGAGCCTTTGGAGATCTTCTGCTGTATGAGTAGTCAGTGCTGCATCATCTGCAAAAAGTAGTTCTCTTACGCATCTTGGTCTTATGTTGGTCTTTGCCTTGAGTCTTGATGGGTTAAAAAGTTTGCCATCAGATCTTGTGTGGAGGTATATGCCTTCAGTGGCAGTCCCAAATGCTTGCCTTAAGAGAACAGCAAAGAAGATACCAAAGAGTGTAGGAGCAAGCACGCATCCCTGCTTTACTCCGCTGCTGATGCTGAATGACTGGGATGTTGAGCCGTCAAATAAAATGGTCCCCTGCATGTTTTCGTGGAATGATTTCACGAGACTAAGAAGGGTGGGTGGACATCCAACCTTTTCAAGGACCTTAAAAAGGCCGCTTCTGCTCACGAGGTCAAATGCCTTTGTGAAGTCGATGAAGGCTATATATAATGGCTTCCTCTGTTCTCTGCACTTCTCTTGGAGCTGCCGGAGTGAGAAAATCATATCGATGGTGGATCTGTTGGGTCTAAATCCGCACTGCGATTCGGGGTAGATTCTTTCAGCAAGAATGTGTAATCTTTTGAGGATTACTCTGGCAAAAATCTTGCCTGTAATGTTGAGAAGGGAAATGCCGTGATAGTTGTTGCAGTCGCTTCTGTCGCCTTTGTTTTTATAAAGGTTAACGATGTTTGCGTCTTTCATATCTTGTGGTATTGATTTTTCTCTCCAGCAGAGCTGTAATATTGCATACAGTTCTGGGATGATTGTTTCTTTGCTACATTTTAAAATTTCAGGTGGAATACTATCTTTTCCAGGTGCCTTGCCGGATTTGAGAGAGTCTAGTGCTTCGCTGATTTCTGTGAGGCAAGGTTCGTTATCCAAGGCATGCATGGCGGACTGTTGATCGATGGCTTCCAGAGCTTCTTCGCTGACAGTGTTATCCACTGAGTATAGCTCTGAGTAGTGTTCTACCCACCGATCCATTTGTTTCGCTCGATCTTTTATGATTACCCCCTCAGTTGATCGTAAAGGGGCCATCTTATTTTTTGATGGACCGACAGCTTGCTTGATGCCCTCATACATTCCTCTTATATCTCCAGTGTCTGCACAAGTTTGAATTTGAGCAGAGAGCTGTAGCCAGTACCTGTTCGCACATCTTCTTGCCATCTGTTGTACTCTATTTCTGGCCGTTCGCAATGCCTGCAGTGTTTTCTCTGAAGGTGATGTTTTATACATCGAGAATGCATGTCTCTTTATCTCCAGGACTGGAAGCATCTCTTCAGAGTGTGCTTCAAACCAGTCGGTTGACTTAGTTTGCTTCTTGCCAAATGTTGATAGTGCTGTATTGTAGATGGTGTCGCGAAAATGACTCCATCTCTCGGTGGAATCTCCGTATGTGGGGCCGGGCAGAGTATCCGCTAGAGCCTGCATGAATTTGTTGACCTTCTCTTTATTTTGGGTGCCACTGGTGTCAATGCGTGGTCTTCCTTCTGTTCGGCTTCTGTAGATTCTCTTGGGCTTTATCTTCACCTTGCTGGAGACGAGTGAATGGTCGGTGTCGCAGTCAGCACCATGATAGCTGCAAGTCATCCGTACATTGCGGAGGTTGCTGCGTTTAGTGAGCACCAGGTCGAGTTGGTGCCAGTTCTTTGATCTGGGGTGCCTCCATGACACCTTGTGTTGAGGTTTCGTGTCAAAGAAGGTGTTGGTCACGCACAGATTATGGTGGCTGCAGAATTCCAAGAGACGTTGTCCATTGTCATTGATCTTCCCAACGCCAAACTGTCCTAGACATGAAGGCCAAGATTCGTGGTCGGAGCCAACCCTGGCATTGAAATCCCCCAGGATAAAAAGATGTTGTTTCTCTGGTGTTTCACTGACTTCTTTGCTAAGGTCGTCATAGAACTTGTCTTTAGATTCTGATGCTGCAGTTAGTGTTGGGGCGTAAACGCTTATAATACTAACTGGGCCTGCCTCTGTCTGGAGTTGGAGCTTCAATATTCTTTCAGTGCCATCACTTGGTGGTATGATGGAATTGAGCAGCTTGTTTCTGATAGCGAAGCCAACTCCATGCTCCCTGGTCTCTCCGCACGGCTTGCCATGCCAGTAGAAAGTGAAGTCCCTCTCCTTGATGCTTCCAGATTCTTGGAGTCTGGTCTCTTGCAGGGCGACAATGTCTATCCCCAGTCTTAGCGGTTCGTTGTTTATCACTGCAGTTTTGCGGGCATCCACAATCTCATTTAGATCGTCTGAGATACCAGGGGTCATGGTTCTTACGTTCCATGTTCCCAGCCTTAGGGCCGGTTGTTTTGTTTTTTTCTTGCTGTTAGGTGTATAGATTGCGGTCCATGTGTCAGGATTTCCCCCTAAGCTCCACACACCCTCAGGAGCAGATGAACCGTGGCGAGACAACACCTTATTGACTGGGGGCTGCCCAGCTTAGGCGGGCGGTAGCTGTCTAGTGAGATACGATGATCTCTCCCACCGTCGGAAGTAGCCCCTGGCGCCTTGCTCTACGCCAATCGAGCATTAAGACTTATAACCGGCAAATGCTACTTCCCGTGTTGTGTCACCGCTTTACGCGGTGCTGAAGTGACCTCTTCAGGGCACAAGCCTGGGCAATGGAAATCGGAGAACCAGCTGTTGCCCAGTAGCAGGTTCCCCCTCTCCACGTCGCCGATGTTGACCAAGGGAAAGGCAGTAGCCAATGCAACTTGGCATCGGTGCCGTCGCAGGATTTGCCAGAACTATGTTGTTTACAACATGGAACTGCCTTAGGGACTCCATCTCCGGATTTGTCCTCAGGGTTTACTCCCGAATCCTTTCCCATATGGGTATACCCGCAAGGCAGCGGAGGTTTGAGATTTAGAGTTCCCTCTCTTAGAAGAGATACCAACCAAGGCTGACGAGCCTCCTCTGCCCGGGAATCAATGAGGAGGGAAGTCTACCATTCTTCCTTCCTGGCAGTGACCATACTGATCGGATGACCGTAGCCATTGTCTCTACTGAGAGATCCTCTGCCCACCGTCACTGACTTGAAACCATAACCAACAACTATCTGTCAGCTGCTCCCAAGTCCAATCCACCACCTGCTCACATGGCTTCACGTTACCCTGTTGGGGGGGGGGGGGCTAAACGGGTACTCCACCTTGCCCAAGGATGTCCCGTAGGCTAGCGGAGGGAAGGAGGCACCTTACTTCTCCTTTGATAGGGTATACCCCTACCCCGCTACCCGAAAATAGTACAGCTAACAGTAGAATGCAGTAAGACATTAGAGTTAGAGGAATTGTCAAAATCATCGCTAATGAAGCCAAGTGAGGAGAAAATAACATGCACAGTATTCTCCCTCTCAAATAAAACACAGCACTCTAAGATAGTGTTGAATGGAAAAATATTGCGTAACGAAGAAAATCCAAACTATCGTCACCTGACTTGGAAGACAAACACTGAGAAAAACTGAGCAAGAGCGAGAAAAAGAATGACAATCATGAAAAAGTTTGCTGGTACAACATGGGGAGCAGATGAGAAAATTCTCATGGAGCTATATACTGGAAGGGTGAGGCCACCACCGGAATATGGTATCACAGTTTGAATATGTTCCTTATGCTAAGTGAATCTTTACAAAACCACAGTTCAAAAGACAGTGCCTATTTCCAAACTAAAAATAAGCTTGCATGTCAACAACCAATGCAGTATTGCAGAGATAGTAAAGCCCAACAACAAGCAAACACATTTAGAAGATTAACACACAACATGTATCAGAGGTTTAATAGTCGTGGAAAGGAAAGATATAGTTCAGGTGATTAAAAACCATGCAGCTGTTATCATAAGGCCTGTTGGGGTGCACCATCAGTAGATAGAACAGTTAAGATGACATCACTGCCTAGAGGCAGTAGCATGTTCTATAAAACTACCTGGAGAGGGAAACCAAGTTAACAAATATTAAGACAGACAGATGTGCTGGCAGAAAGGTGCAAATGTTGCAGCTCTGCTCTTAGTTAGTTAGTTAGTCTGTCCTCTTGAGTCCTCGTCTACCAAGCCTGTGTCCTTAGTACTCTTCTCTATGGTAGTGAAACCTGGACAACTTACTCAGGCCAAGAGAAACGTTTAAACGGCTTTCATATGCGGTGTCTGCGAAGAATACTTGGTATTAAGTGGCAAGACAAAATCACAAATACTGAAGTATTGGAAAGATCAGGTTGTGTGACGGTGTATTCCATGCTCAGTCTTCGTAGACTTAGATGGATAGGACACGTTAGGAGGATGGATGATGGTAGAATACCAAAGGACATCTTTTTTGGTGAATTACAGACGGGTAGGAGATCTCAGGGTCGGCCTCTACTACGATGCAAAGATGTGTGTAAGCGGGACATGATTGATACAGGCATTGATAATGCACAATGGGAGCACGTCGCCGCTGAACGTGTTGCATGGAGGGCAACTATCAGAAATGGAATAAAGACAAAGGAGAAAATGATTGCAGATAAAGCACACACAGAGCGTGAGAGACGTAAGATGGTGCAAAATGGTGGAAATGACCATGTTTTCACATGCACCTAATGTGGGCAAACATTTGCAGCAAGAATTGGCCTTACCAGCCACGGATCGTAGTTATTGACATATGACAGTTATTAAGCCTTTTTGAAGCACAATGTACCAAACTATCGTCTGTCAAGACGGAAAGGTGCCAATGAACCTCTTGAGCCTAAGGCGGCGCATAGGGCAGAAGTCCTGACTCTCCATGCTTGGCGGTTCGCTGCTACCTGTTGTAGATCTTGGATATTTACTTGGCCATTGAATGAGCCTTCTCTAATGATGGTTCTACGCAGGGTCTCTCTTGGTCTTCCCCGTTTTCTTTTCCCTACCGGTGACCATATGAGGGCTTGGTAGGGGAGTCTTGTCTTGTCCATTCTGAGTACATGGCCGATGTAGTTCCAACGGCGTCTCCTTATGAAATTGGATACTGTATCTTGCTTAGTCTCTTGTCTTATTTGCGTATTGGTTCTGAAGTCTGTCCAGTGGATGTTTAGAAGTCTTCTAAGACCTTTGTTCTCAAAATTATCTAATGTTTTATCTAAAGCTACCGTTGATTTCCAACTTTCACATCCATACGTTAACACTGGAATCACACAAGAGTTGAAGATTTTAAGTTTTGTGTGTTTGCGGAGTGTCTTTGACTTCCAGATGTTTGACAGTTTATTGAAGGCACCAGATGCCAGTGCGATTCTAGATGCTATTTCTGGTGTTGAGTCCCCTGTAGATGTCATTTTGCTTCCTAGGTATGTGAAGCTGTTGACTTTTTCAAGAATGTAGCTGTTCAATTTGGTGTCATCTGAACTGTTGGTAAGATAATAATAATAATAATAATAATAATAATAATAATAATAATAATAAGTCTTTATTTTCAAAGGGTTAAGAATTGGGCACGCAGGCCCGTCTGACATTCTGCCCTTCTTCTCTATTTCCTCTCATACATTCTTTCATTCAACATCACTTATGAAGCAACTTTTGACAACAAAAGAACATTAAAACGCATGAAAAATAATCAATAACAAATGACTCACTGAGGCAGTGTTTAACATGGGCATTGTAAATACCTAAGGAGGGTGTAACGTGCCATACATAAGGGAATGTTTTTTGGCTAGTTGTCGTTTGAGATAAGTTACCATTATTGTCTTTTTTGTGTTGTTTGTTATGGGGGCATTTAGTCTGTATTAAGGTAGTGTTCAAACAGGTTGCGAATGTATGTATCATGATTGGTGGTGTCTTTGATTTCTTGTGGAGATTGTTCCACAACTGAGCGGCAGAGTATGCTAAGCTTGTTTTATATAAGTCTATCCTAGGTTTAGGGACATGAAGTATATTTAGTCGTTCGCTATGTCTAGCGTTATATTTAAACAATGGCCAAAGGTAGCTTGGAGCATTTTGAAATAGGATTTTGTGAATTAGTTTGGTCTTATTAAAAAGCAGGCGCTTGTGGAGTGGCAGTAACCGGAGACGTTTATATAGGTTAGAATTGTCGGTAAGCTTTTCACCATTAATTAAACGCACTGCCCTTTTCTGGAGTGAATATAGGCGTTTTGTTATTGATTTGGAGCATCCATCCCAGACTGTGGAGCAGTAATCAATATGTGTTTGTATATGAGAAGTATAGAATATCTTTCTTGTGTTTTCGTCAAGGAAATTTTTTATTTTGGCAAGTTGGTATACTTTTTTGGCTATTTGTTTAACTAGAGCATGAACATGTGAGTTAAAAGTTAGATTTTGATCTATGATAACACCCAGTGTCTTGTGCTCGGTGACACTTTCTACAGGCGTGCTGCCAATGTGCAGCTGAAGAGTTCTCTGCGAGTTTAGAGTGTGAAGTCTTTGCCTGGTTCCTATTAACATAGACTTTGTTTTAGTAATGTTAATTTGCATGCGGTTTGCATGACTCCAGTTAACTACACTATTTATTTCCTGTTGCAAGGATAATTCTAGCACATTACGATCAACAGCGTTTGTATATACTGTGCAGTCATCAGCAAATAGATCGCAAGACGACGACAGATTTAATGGAAGATCATTTATATAAATGGCACATAATAGAGGGCCAAGAATAGACCCCTGAGGTACTCCAATATTAATGGTAATGGCTTGAGATAAAACTTTATTGTGTGATACTACTTGCTTTCTGTCTAATAAGAATGATTTTATTAATGTCACTATATTAAAACTTACTTTCATTGTTTCTAGTTTTTTAATTAGAATAGTATGATCTATCATATCGAATGCTTTCCTAAAGTCTATAAACACCGCTCCACATAGAGTATTGTTGTTAATATTTTGATGCCAGTTTTCTATCATGTTTGTTAGTGCCGTATGGCAAGAATATTTTGGCCGAAATCCTGACTGACTGTCAACTATCAGTTTATGGCGAACTAAGTGATCTAGTGTTGTTTTGTGGATGTGCTTTTCTAGCGGTTTGGATAATGAGGATAATATGGAAATTGGTCTATAATTACTCATGAGACGATCGTCTAGAGGACCAGCTTTTAAATGAGGATACACTTTAGCGATTTTAAAAGCTGATGGGAAGTGACCTCTGGTTAGACATTGATTATATATAAAAGTTAGTGACTCGCAGATCGCCGGTGCAGCATGGTGAAGGATCCGACTACTAATTCCATCTAGTCCTGATGAGTTATTGTTTTTTAGATTACGGAGATGAGTAAATACTTCAGTTGTCGTCATTAGTGGTATGTTGGAGGAAATGTGTCCATAGCATTTGTTCTCACAGAATGATGATAATAAAGATATGTCATGAGGCGCATCTGGTATTGCAGCCTTCAGTTGGTTTATGTCGGACTGAAAGTATCTACTGAATTGATCACATGTAACCTGATTTGATGGTAATGATTGTGATGATTTTTGTTTGTCAAGGTATTAATTGCTTTCCATTTATCTTTAGTGTTGGTTTTATCTATTACTATGTTCTTAAAATAGTTTTTCTTTTCCTTCCGAATAACATATTGAACTTTGTTTCTCAGACTACGGTACATAGTTAGATCTCTATTTTTGTGAGCCCTGTCGCGATCTCTCATAAGTTCAACTACCTCCTGTGTGATCCACGGGGGCTTTGTGTGATGTTTAACACGAACTTCCTTAAATGGAACATATTTATCAAATATACTTAGAAAGGTCTTTAGCCAGTGGTCCAGAGCATCGTCTGGGTCAGGAAGCTGGTAAACATAATCTAGAGATGAGTTGACCAAATCTTGTAAGAAGACGTCTCGATTGAAATTTTTGTAATTTCTATATTTTATGCTTATATGTTTGTGTTTGGGAGTTTTGGTGCCCCTTTTCGACCACGTGCAACATACTGGATAGTGATCGCTCATTGCATTGATAGGTACACTACATTCTGTGATGTTATCAGCACACGTAGTATAAATATGATCTATAAGTGTTGCAGATGATTTAGTGATTCTAGTGGCTTGTTTGACTAACTGTTGGAAATTATATGACTCTATTATGTTTTCCCATGTTTTGTTTGATTTGTTAGCGTCTATGTTGAAGTCACCTAGCAATATTATTTCCCTAGCATTACTAAAGACTACATCCATCATATTGGTGAATTTTTCATACCAGATATTTCCTGCACTGGGGTTTCGATAAAGATAGCCAACTACTAGCGGTATGCAATTTTGAAGTTTAACCTCTATCCATACACACTCAATCTCACAGGTTTCAAAGTCTAGCCTGCGGTGGGCGTTAAGCGAGTTGGAAATATAAACTGCAATACCCGTCTCTTGTTTCTGATAGGGATCTCTTCTAATGGTTTTAAAACCTCTGATAGCGATGTCATCATCTGAGATGTTGCCATTTAATCGACTTTCGCTAACGCCTAAGATCAAGCTCTAGGTAGGCACAAAGCATTTTCTGTAAACCAAAGAAATAAAGATGAATGAAGAACAGAAGGAAGAATATTTTCAAGTTTTGGTGCTGGTTACTCACCCGTTCTTTTTTCTATTTTAAGACCAACAAATAAATAGATTGATTGTGTGTGTGTGCATGTGTAAAATATCATCCAGTGCCGTGCCACAATCAATTATCCTTCACCAAACCATGATCTGCAACAGCATGTATCAGTTTGTGTGTGACACCTTTCCATTCCATGACACAAGGATGTCAAGAATATTCTCTCACTTTCTTTCTGTGTTTGTTTTCCCCAGACATCCTTCCAGTTATTAAATCATGTTGCTTTCTCTTTCTCTTTTTATAAAGTGGCCAACACTGCCTCTTTCTGGTGTTTATGAACAGTTTTCTTTGTGCCTTTTTCTCTCTCTCTTTTTTAGTAATTTTCTCATTAGATTATTAATTGTAGCTGCCCAGGGAACATTCACCATTCTTATGTGAAACCACACCATCAAGAGATTACTTATTGTCCAGGATTCATAGTCATTTGTGAAAACTGGTTTTATGTAACATGCTTGAATTCTGTTGTAACATTCAATGACAGGGATTTATTACATCAGATGCCCTTCATTTCATACAATGTTTTTTTTTATTACATAACTTGTATACAGTAGCATAATGATCATCTATCACTTGTAGCACAATGTTAGTTAGTTAGTCGACAGATCATCCTCATTGCACATCGAACCATTCAGTTCATAAGTGCTCAGATCCCCTCCTCAGCAAACCCCGCTGCGTGTAGCAGCTAACGACGCCAGTTCTGTGTTGGTTTATCAATCTCTGCGTAGTGTTCTTGTTTGGCCACCCCTCTTTTAATTTGCTGTTCTCACAGTCTGGCCATGGTTGTAGATTCACAGTCATCACTTGGTTCACGCAAAAGTCTTACTTCTCGAAGAGCATTCAGAATGTCAGCCTGTTCCATGGCGCATCTGCCTTCCACAGTAGCCTCACCCGCGAGCTTGTCAGCTCGCTCATTTCCTTGTACTCCCGCATGCCCTGGCACGAAGATGAAACTAATCTTTGCCAGCCGAGACCGCTCCAGAGGCAGCAACCATTCTCTTCG
Organism: Cepaea hortensis; assembly: GCA_963921405.1. Taxonomy (NCBI): domain Eukaryota; kingdom Metazoa; phylum Mollusca; class Gastropoda; order Stylommatophora; family Helicidae; genus Cepaea; species Cepaea hortensis. The sequence goes on along the minus strand of OY992876.1, from coordinate 482,906,754 downwards.
GATCGACCCCTCCTCTATCCTCTTGATCATGTTCATTGAGTCGCTAAGGAAACAAGCCCTAGTGAATGTCTGTGTCTCGAGCCATGTTATTGCTTTACTTACTGCCATGACTTCCATAGTCAGGCTACTTGTGGTTTCAGTGAAAGCACCAGAGTCCTCCTTCACAATTCTCCCTCTGGCCCGAGCCGTAAAGGCCCATGAGCTTCTCACATGTCGGACGACCGACCCATCTGTATAGATGACCGCATCACTGTTTAGTGAATTCTCGAAAATCAACGCTTGTACTTCAGCCTCCACAGCAGCCGGATTTTCTTGTCTGCATTTTCTATCTAGTTGGATGCAAACTGAAAAGGATGTGCAAAAGATCTGTTGGCACTTGTACCCACTCCTCGCCAGGTTCTAAGTCCTCAAGTGAACACATCTATTGAAGAATGTCTTCGGCTTGACCCATCCACGACCGTCCTCTTTTTAACCTGCTGCCCTTCACCTTCATAATTTCACTATGCAGTGGATGTTGTGTGTTTGCGTTAACTCTGAGGTAGGCGCGTGCCCTGCAAACTTGTATTCTCTCTTCAATGGTTGGAAAATCAAGAAGGTAGCGCATCGCCCTGCATATTGTATCTCTTGTACATCCAAGAATAATGCGCATAGCTTCATTCTGTATCCTTTCCATCCTTTCTATCTGCTTACGGCTGAGAGTCAGGATTGCCATTGCATACTCAATAACAGACATGACCAGCCCCTCGTACAGAAGACATAGATGGCGCTGCTCACAGTTTGCTGCCGCCATCACCCGCATCGCAGCCAAACCCCGCTTGGCCTTTGTTATCACCTGGTCTATGTGCTCATTATAAGCAAGGCTTCGATCAAACCGTATCCCCAGGTAATTCATTGCCTGTGTTCTTTCCACCGTCTCTGAACACAGCTTTACAGTTGGTGTTGTGTTGTTGACAATATGATTATTCAACGAGAACCAAGTCATTGTTGCCTTTGTTGGGTTGACCATTGCCCCAGCTTCATCACACCAAGTACTTATGCAATTGAGTTCGGTTTGTAGTTCCACAGCAACCTGCTCTCTATCCTTACCCTGACGATACACTAAAACATCATCGGCATATGACAATGTCCTGCCAAGTCCAGTGATCTGCTCACTGGTGATTCTCACTGTGTAGGCGTTGAACAATACCGGAGATAATGGTGATCCCTGTGGCAGGCCAGGATATATTGTTGTTGGTTCCGAAGTCCAACTGCCACATCTAAAAGCTACTTTCCGCTGGAAGAGGGCTGCAGCGATCCAACTAAGGAGGAATGGACTTACTTTTAGTTCAAGAAGCTGAAGCATTAAAAAATCCAATGGTACTCTGTTGTATGCATCCTCAAGATCAATTGCTGCAACAAAGGTTTCAATGCTTGAGTGGAAACCTTCATAGACATCATGGGCAAAAACTGCTGCATTGGTCCAGGTTTCTCTTTTTGGACGGTACCCACCCAGGGTAGGTGGGAAAACACCTTGCCTCTCTAGCTGGCTTGATATTTTCCTGGCAATTACCTTCTCCAGCAGCTTGCCTATTGTATTCTGCATATGTATATATGCATGTATTCTTGTATAGCACAATGTGCTTCCTGACAGGCAAGATGATTCCATTGTAACTTCCCATGTGTGTCACTAAAAACACCAGTTCAGAAGCATTTTTACAAGGAATAAATAATATGATGGTTTCCCCTTGCCTGTAGTTTGACTGGTCCATCGCTCCTTATTTAAGATATCTGTAGCTAACCTCTACATCTAGACATAACTCAACTGCCCCCCCCCCCCACTCCCTTTATAACTTAAATCCTCTTAGCAATGTAGAAATACAAGAATAGAAGATGTATAATCTTGTTGAGTTCTTAACAGGTTATCATTTGCAATAACATTTAAAAATAATAGATTACAATCATCCATAACAAAATAAATATAATAAACATTTTTTTAAGGGTCTAAAAGGATTGACTTTATTGCACTGGGTTTTATCCCATATGATTTAGTCTCTTTCTACAAGGCTGCCTGCTACAAGAGTCGCACAAACCATGAACAACCGTAGCTCCAGTGATGAGCCCCAGGAGTCTCTGAGATAGTTGTAAACAAGAATGAGGGGAACTGCAGTAAAGCTTAAAAAGGCAATGAATGAATCACCAAAAAACAAGAAGTAGATTGTGAGCTTTACTAAAAACACAACTACAAGAGACAAATTGGACGTTGCGGCCAAAGCCTTCGTCAGCACAGGACAAACAAATATAAATGGACACAAACCTACATGAAACACACTATGACAATATGAAACTAAAATAGGGTACTTATCTTAATCTGTATCCTAGTTTGGAAAGACTGACACTCGTAGGGCTGTCACTGGATTAATAGACCGGATGTATGGTACGGGTCAAAGGTCAAGCGGGAGGGGGGTGGGAAAGGAGAAGTGCCCATGTGGGTGGAAAAGTGAAAATTAGGACCAGCAAAGATGTCTTGGACGCAGTTCACAATTAGACATTCTGAGATAGTTGCAACATTTTAGTAAAATTATGCTTTATTGGGAGCACAATTCCTGTCCTCACAGCAAGGAAACTATAGTATGTGTTTTCATGTTGAAGAACACAGCAGTTTTTTTAAGAACACAGTAAGGAAAGTATATTTTTTTTCGTTTTTTTTTCGCTCGCTCATTTTGAACTCAAGCATAGTCTATACACACCAATTTAGTAGTGTTGGACTGAATTTTGTGTGTAAATTAGGTTTCCCCCACCATCAGGCGAACCCATTCTGACTTCAGAGGTACTTGTAATTTATGTCCCCATGTCAAGGTTGACAGGTCAACATTTTAGTCCAACTGTCCGGTGTAGGGGTTGAACCCCTTACCTCAGCATCAGCACACTGGATGTTTAAGGACATGCATTTTTATCTATTCTGCCATGCTGACCTGCTGGAGAGTATAGTATGTGATTTCGTGTTGCAGAACACAGCAAGGAAACTATAGTATGTGTTTTCATGTTGAAGAACACAGCAGTTTTTTTAAGAACACAGTAAGGAAAGTATATTTTTTTTCGTTTTTTTTTCGCTCGCTCATTTTGAACTCAAGCATAGTCTATACACACCAATTTAGTAGTGTTGGACTGAATTTGGTGTGTAAATTAGGTTTCCCCCACCATCAGGCGAACCCATTCTGACTTCAGAGGTACTTGTAATTTATGTCCCCATGTCAAGGTTGACAGGTCAACATTTTAGTCCAACTGTCCGGTGTAGGGGTTGAACCCCTTACCTCAGCATCAGCACACTGGATGTTTAAGGACATGCATTTTTATCTATTCTGCCATGCTGACCTGCTGGAGAGTATAGTATGTGATTTCGTGTTGCAGAACACAGCAAGGAAAGTATAGTATGTGTTTTCATGTTGTAGAACACAGCAAGGAAAGTATAGTATGTGTTTTCATGTTGTAGAACACAGCAAGGAACGTATAGTATGTGATTTAGTGTGGAGCTGGCAGGTCACATGACCAGCACTAGTAAATATTGTCCTGAAGCAGTTTCCTGCTATGGGTCTGTGATGTGATAGAGACATCACAATTTATAGACCTGAAAGCACAGAGAAATAGGTCACCAAGTTTTGGCTCACTTTACCAGGTCATGAGCCCTGGCATCGAACCCATGTCCTGCGTGGCTCATGACATTATTAGCTCAGTTCGCTATCAACTTTGCAAATGAGTTGGCTAACACTAATACATGACAAAGCATAATCATCAAAGTGGTAAGTTTTCTCTTATACATGTGTGTATAGTACACCATCCTCTAAACCTGAATATAAGATAACCACAAGCATCACATTTGTAAGATTTCTCTCATGAATCTTATCTAAAATAAAATAAAAAAGTATCTCTGAGATAAATATGCACCACAATTGTCACATTTGAAAGGTTTCTCTTCTGTATATGAATCATAGTGATGCTCAAATGGTAAGATTCAGTAATATTTAGCTAAAGATACACACAATCATTATGTGTGTATGTTTACACACCTGTATGTATTCTCTTGTGGTGATTGTGATTGCCAGCTGCAGTAAAGGAATCATTACACCAGAACTATTTTTTTCCAGAATGTGATCTCTCATGGAAGGTCAATTTGTTTGTGAGAATAATACATGGAAAATTAACATCATATTTCTAATCTGTCTCCCTGCATTTTCTCTTGTTTCATGATCTGCCTAGCTTGACCAACAACAACAAAAATGATGCCACAGACATCACACTCGTAAGATTTGTTTTCTTAAGTGATAATTAGGATGTCAAAAAAAGATGCTCCAAAATCACAACATATAATAAATTGTTCCTCTCCAGTATGAGTTCTCTTGTGACAGTCCATAAATAAACACACATAGTATTGTTTGGCACTCATAGGAGAAGAAGGAAGTAGAGATTATAGGATGCACTAGACAACATCAAATTTGAAAGCTATAGTTACCGACCGGGATTCGAACTTGTCACCTCACTGCAGGGACAAGTGTACTTCGATGCATGACCAACTAGACTCTCCTAGTGGAGTCATTTGGAGATAACAGGTTTGAACTATAGCTTTCAAATTTTATGTTATCTAGTGTGTCCTCTAATCTTTACTTCCTTCTTCTCCTTCTATGAGTGCCAAACAATACTATGTGTGTTTATTTATGGACTGTCTTAGTGGCCTCAAAGGGTTCCCCAATAGATTTTCTGAGTTTTCTTGTGGAACTTAATGTGTTGTCTTATAGAACTTCAGACTGCCAACCTTAATAAAAGATGCACTACAATCTTCACACATGTAAGGATTCATTCCTGTAAGTATTCTCTTATGGTTCTTCCGATAGCCAGCTTTAGTACAATGTGCACCACAGTCACCACATGTGTAAGGTTTTTCTTAAGTATGTATTCTTTTGTGGTACTTCAGTTATTTCAAGAAAAGGTACACTTCAGTCATCACACTTGTAAGGTTTCTCTCCTGTATGTAATCTGCTATGGCTCTTCAGATAGCCAGCTTGACAAAATAATACACCACAATCATCACACTTTAAGATTTCTCCTCTCCTGTATGTGTTCTCTTATGACGACTCAGATAGTCAGCTTTAATAAAAGAAGCACCACAGTCGCCACATGTGTAAGACATATGTGTTCTCTTATGAGTACTCAGATGGCCAGCTTGACTAAACGATGCACGACAATCATCACACTTGAAAGGTTTCTCTCCTGTATGTGTTCTCTTATGGCTACTCAGATTGCCAGCTTGACTAAAAGATGCATTACAATGATCACATTTGTAAGGTTTCTCTCCTGTATGTGTTCTCTTATGGTTCTTTAGACTTTTAGCTTCACCAAAAGATGCACAACAATCATCACACTTGTAAGGTTTCTCTCCTGTATGTGTTCTCTTATGTCTACTCAGAGTGCCAGTTTGATTAAAAGATGCACCACAATCGCCACACATGTAAGGTTTCTCTCCTGTATGTGTTCGTTTATGACTACTCAGACTGCCAGTTTGACTAAAAGATGCATTACAACGATCACACTTGTAAGGTTGCTCTCCTGTATGTATTCTCTTATGGCTACTCAGATGGCCAGCATGACTAAAAGATGCACCACAATCATCACACTTGTAAGGTTTCTCTCCTGTATGTATTCTCTTATGGTTCTGCAGACTTCTAGCTTCACTAAAAGATGCACCACAATCATCACACTTGTAAGGTTTCTCTCCTGTGTGTCTTCTCTTGTGTCGCTTCAGAGTGCTAGCAAGACTAAAAGATGCAACACATTGATCACACTTGTAAGGTTTCTCTCCTGTGTGTTTTCTCATGTGGCACTTCAGATTGCCAGATCTTGTAGATGATGCACCACAATCATCACACTTGTAAAGTTTCTCTCCCATATGTATTCCTATGTGGCGATTCAGTTTCCTAAAGCAAGTAAAAGAAGCACCACAGTCATCACATTTGTGAGGTTTCAGTGCTATATTTGTTCTCTTGTGTCTATTTGCATTGACACCTGAATCACAAACATTAGATATGTATGATGCAGAAGACACATTCACTGACAGGCAACAATTGTTGTGGTTTAGTGTTGCCTTATATCTATTCTTGGTCAATCTTAATTCTGTTTTACTGCCTCCTGCCATTCCTTGAATGATGTCACAACCTGTCATGTCTACCACATGACTGACTCTCTGATGTGTATCATCAAAAGGTACATTTGATTGTTCGTGTTTCACAAGTTCCATGTTGCAATACATTTCCATTTTTTAATGCTCTTGTATGGAGATGGAAGGATAACTTTCTGAAGATGAATGTATTTCTGAAACACAAAATAGTAAATACTTAGTTAATAGCAAGATATACAGGTAACAGACTACATTAGATGTGATTGTACATTATAACTGATGAACTGTTATTGAAACTATTGTGTTACAGATGAGGAACTATTGCAAGTAACTGTGTTAACAGATAAATATAGATGAAATGTAACAAACAGCTGATGCAAGCTGGATCAAACAAATAAACAGTTACTGAATATTGGTGGAATTTTTGTGTGTGTGCATATCCTTTACAGGACATCGCTGTCAACATCAGCATCTTTCAGCTGATTGTTGATTTCTTGGCAAGATTACGCTCAGTAGTTTATCATTGCTTATTGAGTGACTGGCTCCATACTCTCATAAGTCACTGGCACGACTCAAACCGCTTCCAATTCTCGTGCGCTCACATCAAACCATGAGAGTATTCAGGATTACGGAGAAAGCTGCTAACCCCTCGGCCAGGGAGAGAATATAACATACAAACCGGTAGTTGCCACAGTGAGATTTTAGGTTGTTATTTTAAAGATTCCTCGCCGTGGTTATATTATTCTTTGGCTCCTTCATATTTGCAGGACACTGATAGTTGTGTTTAGCAATGTGCGCTCAAGTAGTTGATCATATCAACACATTTGATCAGGACTGTACTGTGGAGTTTTTGAGTAAATTGGCTTATTACTGCTGTGGCTGGCTCTGTGAGACTGTTTAAATATAACTCTTTCATTCTATACATTACATGACGATTGACACAACTCCACAGCTGATTGTTATAACCCAACACCGACACTGTTTTCATAATCTATTGTTATACGACGTGTCCATACATGTCACATAATCATATAGTCATATATTCACACTATCACATGTATAAACCACTTCTATGTAACAATTATAAAATATCCAAGACTAATGGCGGAACTATCAATGGCCATTGCCATCCTCGAAACGTGACTAGTCCAGCTCACCATAGCCACCAGTCGAATCCCAAATCACGCTTGGAGAAGACGCTTGTCCCCTGCTCACAACTGAGTCACTTTTCACACTACAGTGTGTGAATATACTTTAACTCTTGAACTATGCCATTCTGGGAAGGTTAACCCGGTCAACAAATGCCTGTAGAAGTCAGATGTGTTGGTCTAAAGGCGCAGGCACAATGCAATCACGTGTGAAAAAACTCTACAGATGAAAGAAGAAGAAGAAGAAGAAGAAGAAGAAGAAGAAGAAGAAGAAGAAGAAGAAGAAGAAGAAGAAGAAGAATGCCATGACTCCTAAACTGAGTAATGGCTGTAGTCTATGTTAAAATTATTGCAAACTAGCAATTTATGAGAATAAACAAACTTGGCATGTTATTGAAGGGAACATTGCCTTGTTGTCTGAAACAAATATTTGTGGTACAAAGTGACAAAAATATGTAGTACAACTTAAAGTGACATGAACATGGACAAATATTGCTAACAGTCCAATTAGTCTGTGGGTTAATCGAGCCTATTAAAAGTAGTACCAGAGATGTGTTTCAATGCTCTATATAAATGGAAGACTGCAGGGAAGGAAACTGATAGATTGGGTCAGATCTGTTATGTGAGTTTATGCTTTTCTTCCACTCAGAGATGCATTCACTGCATACAGCAGTTGTGACTGCTTGGTTAGCAGGTGGATGAATGCTGCCAGCGTTAGATGTGTTACCTCTCATCCTCAGTAATTCATAGTTGGAGGATACACATGGAGGATATTCCTGAAAATTATTGGTTACCACTGAACTTAGATTTTATTTCACATGGCACAAGATTAGTCTAATGGTGTACATGTTCTCCAGGAGTGACCCCCAACCTGTGGAGAATATAATTTTGATTAACGATTACTTATGTTAGGTGGAGATTCTCAGGTCTCTGAGAAATGTTACAGACTCTGCTCTGTTGATTGTGAATCCTTTAGAACACTGTAATTTAAGTGCTCAGCATTGACATTCAGATCATCTGAGACCTGAAAAGGTCTTGCCACTATCAGAGTGGTATTGAGACTTTTCTCCTGATCCCAAACCAGAGTTCCATGACTATGGGGTCTGTGTTATGGAGTTCTCTTTGACCTCTCCAAGCTCAGAATTGAGCTGGGTGTGCAAGACTGGTACTTAACATCTACAGAGAGGCATGGTAATAATTAAAGATCTGGCCAGACCGACTGGGAATTGACATGACCCAAATCATTGTGGGTCAAGTATGAGGGATTGATTGAGTGCAGTTTAAAGAAACTGCATGGATAATGGGGAAAGCTGTGAAGCATGCATGACTCAGAATAAAAGTGAGACAGTGAGTTTAGCCAGCCTCAGTCAGGTCACTAATCTTAACACATTGTAATGATCTATTAGCTGTCCATTACCATAGATATGTTGATTGATTGACTGATTGATTGATTGATTTAAGAACCGACATCACAGCATTCGGGGCATTCCCATAAGCGCCCTGTCCCCATCCTCAGCAGCCAGCGAAGAGTTCCAACACTAATAGTGCCAGTAGCAATCTGATTATATGTGCGTCTCGCCTTTTCTCTAAGCATCGAGCATCGGCCAGATCCCCTCTTTACTCCTCACTGTCGCATTCTTGCCAGACCATGGTGATCCATTTGCTCCTCCGAGGTGTACACATGCACCCAAAAGGCCGCAACCACGTCTGCCTTATCATGCATCCATACTCCACCAAGTTTTGCAGAGCCAGCCAATCTGTCTGCTTGTTCATTCCCCAGCACACCAGCATGCCCCGGAGAAAAGATCCAGATGATGCTTGCCACCCTTGACTTCCGAAGCGAAGCAAGCCACTCTGCACGAAGCTTGCCTGTCCTCACCCTACTCAGCATGCTTTCTGAGTCAGTTACAATCATGATGTGTGTGTGTATCGTATTCTCCATCCAGCGGAAAGCTGCACTGACTGCCTCCACCTCCATTCTTAAGCTAGATGTTGTGGTATCATATGCCAGGCTCTCCTGCTCCAAACGTTGACCATTAGCCTTTGCCAAGAACCCCTAGGCACTTCTACTACCTCTAAACACCGAACCATCTGTGTAGATAATCACATCACCCGGGCAAGCATTATCCTGAATTAGTTGCTGGATTTCCACTCCCATGGCCCCTGCTGGCCACTCCCTGCACTCCCGGCTCAGTGTGTTTATAACTCTGCACAAGTCTAACTGCTCCGCTGGCAATCTGACCCACTCCTCTCCTCGACTAATGTTCTCCAAGATGCACACTTGTCTGATCGTATCCTCCGCCTGAGCCATCCATGATTTCCCTCTTCAGTTATCAGTTATCAGTTGGGGTATCTTCATTGCACTCCGGACAGGTCCATAGGTGCTCAGAGCCTCCCCCAGCATATGCATCAGCGTCCGGTGGCTAATAGTGCCAGTTCTGTGTTGGCTGACGAGGCACCTCATTTTCCCAATGTACCTCTCGCGTCTGGCCGTGCCGATTCTTACTCCCAAGTCTTTCATCCTGGACAGCGATGTGGATTCACTGACGTCAAAGTCCTTTGTTCTCGCCATATTTTAAAGGACGTTAATAACACTGGCACGATCCATGGGCTGGCCATCTACAGGTAGTGCAGAGCCAGCCAGTTTATCAACTCGTTCATTTCCCTCGACTCCCGCATGCCCCAGGATGAAGATGAAGGTGACTTTACGGACAACAGACTTCCTCAGCGACTCAGTCCACGGTCTACGTACAAATCCAGCTTCGACCTTCTGAATCATGCTCATTGAGTCACTTAGTACACACACGTTGGTATAATGCTGTGATTCCAGCCATATGAAAGCCTGTGTAACTGCCATCACCTCCATCGTCATGCTGCTTGTGGTCTTAGAGTTGGCACCACTGGATTCTTGAACGGTTCGGCCCGCTGAACGGGATGTAAATGCCCATGCACTTCTCTGCTGCTTTATAACAGATCCATCTGTATAGATAAGCACTTCAGGGCTATCTGAGTGTTCATAGATGAGTGCATTGACCTCTGCATTGACAGCGGCAGGGTTCTGCTCTCTGCACCGTCTGCCGAGTGTGATAATGCAGGAGAAAGTGCACTTAAAAGCTGGAGGCACTGGCACCCATTCCTTGCCGGGGTTGATAATGGTAAGACTGCAGACCTGTCTGACAACAGCTTCCGCCTGACCCATCCATGATTTGCCCCTCATTAGCCTGTCACCCTTTTCAATGAATATAGCATCATGCAGAGGGTGCTGCTCATCTGACAGTGAGGATGGCCAGGGCATACTCGATGCATGAAAGCACCAGTCCTTGGAACAGAAGTATTAGCAGTCTTTGCTCGATATTGGCAGTCGCCATGACTCTCATTGCTGACAAACCTTTTTGAGCTTTCGTTATGAAATAATTGACATGATCTCTGAAGGACAGGCTACGATCCAGCCTCACGTCAAGATATGTCATTGACTGGGTTCTACTCAAAATGCTCCCATCCATTCTTACTGCCGGCAGGTCTGTGTTCACAATGATTGATTGATTGATTTAGGAACCGACATCACAGCATTCGGGACATTCCCATAAGCGCTCCGTCCCCATCCTCAGCAGCCAGCGAAGAGTTCCAACACTAATAGTTCCAGTAGCAATCTGATTATATGTCCGTCTCGTTTTTCCTCTGAGCGTCGAGCCTCGGCCAGATCCCCTCATCACACCTCGCTGTCTCATTCTTACCAGACTATGGTGATCCATTTGCTCCTCCGAGGTGTACACGTGCTCCCACAAGGCCGCAACCACGTCTGCCTTGTCATGCATCAATACTCCACAAAGTTTTGCCGAATAAGCCAATCTGTCCGCCTGTTCATTCCCCAGCACACCGGCATGCCCAGGAGAAAAGATCCAGGTGATGCTTGCTACCCGTGACCTCCGAAGCGAAGCAAGCCACTCTGCACGAAGCTTGCCTGTTCTCACCCTTCTCAGCATGCTTTCTGAGTCAGTTACAATCACAATGTGTGTATGTATCGTGTTTTCTATCCAGCGGAAAACTGCACTGACGCCTCCACCTCCATTCTTAAGCTAGATGTAGTGTCATCATACGCCAGGCTCTCCTGCACCAAACGCCGACCATTAGTTTTTGCCAAGAACCCCCAGGCACTTCTTCTACCTCTCAACACCGACCCATCCTTGTAGATAATCACATCACCCGGGCGAGAATTTTCCTGAATTAGTTGCTGAATTTCCACTTCCGTAGCCCCTGCTGGCCACTCCCTGCACTCCCGGCTCAATGTGATTATAACTCTGCACAAGTCTGACTGCACGGCTGGCACTCTGACCCACTCCTCTCCTCGCCTAATGTTCTCCAAGGGGCACACCTGTCTGATCATATCCTCCGCCTGAGCCATCCATGATTTCCCTCTTATCAGTCTCTGACCCTTAACTACATCCAGCGCCTCATGCAACGGGTGATCTGTGTCTGCAGCTACTCTGAGGTATGCCTTCGCTTGCATCACCTTGTGCCTACCAGCAACAGTAGGCAGACCAAGGATGTAACGCATACATACTACTGGAGTGTCTCTGGTGCATCCCAGAATGACCCACATAGCTTCGTTCTGTATGCGCTCTAACTTCATCAGCTGACTCTTTGAGACAGTGAGCAGTCCTAGTCCATAATCAATCACTGAGAGGATCAAGTGCTGGTATAGTGTGAAGAGCATTCTCTGCTCTATGTCCATTGCAGCCATAGTTTTAAGTGCATTGAGTCCCTTTTGAGATCTTGTCACAACCGTCTCCACATGGTCCTTGAAGGACAGACTCCTGTGAAATGTGATTCCCAGATACTTCAGTTTGTTCTCTCTGTTGACGCTTCTACCATCTATCGTGAGGCTTGGGGCATCATCTCTCACAATCCTGTTGTCCAGAGAGCACCACAACACCGCCGCCTTTTCCGGGTTGATGACAGCACTCATTTCAGTGCACCAGTCTGTGTTCACAATATGGTTGTTTAGGGAGAACCATGTAACCGATGCCTTTGCAGGGTTGACAAGAGCACCGGCATCAGCACACCATGAGGAAATTCAATCTAGTTCACCCTGCATATCATTGGCAACCGCCTGTCTATCTCGACCCTGTCGATATATGAGAATGTCTTCAGCCTACCCCTCCCGTCCAACTGTTGTTCAGTGATCGGCACCGTATACGCGTTGAATAGTACTGGTGACAGTGGTGAACCCTGTGGCAATCCTGGACATATCGTTATCGACTCAGAAGAACAACTCCCGCATCTTAGCACCACCTTCCTTTGGAGCAGAACTGCAGCTATCCATCGTACAAGGTGAGGGTGCACTTTCAGTATGAGGAGGGTTTGCATCAAGTGCTCGAAGGATACTCTATTGTATGTGTCCTCTAAGTCTATGGCGGCCGAAATCTTCTCTGATCTAAAATACTTCGCAAGAATCTTGAGCAAAGACCGCCGCATTCAGCCATGACTCTTTGTTACGTCTGTATCCTCCAAGTGTGGGTGGAAGCAGCCGAGTTGTTCCAAGCAAGTCTGTGTGCTACAATTTTCTCCAGTAACTTGCCAGCAGTGTTCTGCATCGTAATGATTCTGTAGCCGCTTATCTTGGAATGGTCTTTGTTCAGTTTTGGCAGCGGCAGCAAGTAGCTGTGTAGCCATTCTTCTTTGATCTGACCCCTCTGGATACTGGTGTTGAATTAACTGGCCAGTTCTTCCATGTCATCATCTGATATCACCAGTACGTCACCATATCGTATGCCGTCTGGGCCTGGGGTGGTGTTAGATTTCTTGAGCATCGCATGTATTGTCTCAGCTGTGATTGTCCATTCTTCGTCTGTCCCGACCCCCTCGCACAACTGAGAGTGTGTCGTTGTGGACCTCTGTCTGGCAGGCTTGTCTTTCTGGTCAGTCTGCTCTATGTAGCGTGCAAGAAGGGCCTTACCTTTATCCGCATCCGACTTTTTCCATGTGAGGTCTGTGCCTTGAAAGTCTGGAATACTCCTACGTTGTGCAGAACCGTTCATGCATTCTATTATGGAGGCGCCAGAATGTCGTAAGATATCGCTCGGAGCAAACCTTCCTGCAGAACTCGTCCCATTTCTCGGCCTTGGCCTGTTTAGCGCAGGAATTGAATAAAGTCATCGTCCTATGGACCTCAGTCTTCAGGTCCGCCAACTCAACCTGTGGCATGTTAGCCTTTCTGGCTTTTTGCCAGCCTTTGACAGCCTGCCTCTTTCCCAGCCATGCCTTCTTGACCTCTCCATTCCACCGTGGTGGCTGCAACCATCTTTCTTGTCTCTTGCAGGAGGAAGTTAGTTTTCTTCTTATGATCTTGCTTATGGCGTCTAGACCAGTGTTGTCGTATGGGAAGGCATTTGTCTTGTTTCCTTGACTCCTGGCCCTGTCTTTCTCGATCAGGATGATACAAGGGTAGTGGTCACTGTCATGGTATCCCAGTGTGCCCCACCGCACCTTGGTGCAATGGTGGGCGACACCAGAGCCAAGTCAATGACGCTGTCAGAGTCATCTGGTCGAGTGGCTATTCTAGTGACCTTCCCATCATTCAGACAGACTAGGGCAGCAGATGCCAGGGCGTCCTCTAGATCTTCTCCCTGTCTATTGGTGATGCAATTCCCCCATTGACTGCCTCTGGCATTGAAGTGCCCACAGTAGATGATATACCTTTCATCCATATCGAACAAACTCTGCCATTGTCGCACGTCGACCTTCCCATTTCACGCATAAACGTTCACGATTACAAGCTGCACTGGCATCATTATTCTTAATGCCTGCACTTGCAGGGCATCACTGTTCCAGGTGGACATATCAAACTCAGACACCAGTATGTTGTCGCAGACCAGAATCGCCTGTCCGAGGTGCTGCCTGTTAAAGAAGCTCTGGAACCCCGCGACATTGACTGTTCCGTCCCCGAGCTGTGTTTCTTGTAAGACTACAATATCGTTTCCGTACAGTAGTTTTTCAAGAATGGGTCGGCGTTGACTAAATGATGCACAGTTCCAGTACAGTACTCGAACGTTTCCGATACCCAATCTGTCACATTTTAATCACCTTCTGCGTGTGTCTACCCTCTTACCACGCTGTGTCCTTGCCGGTCATCTGGTCGTTATGTTAGGCTTAACTATCGCCACCGGGCGCTGATGATACGCAGAAGGGAGTCCGGGCGCTCATGCACGAACTCCGTTGCACGGTCCGAACTCCATTTCACCACGAAAAAACACATTTAACCCATAAACATTTCGGAAAAAACATGTTCCATTTTACGGGACGAAAAAATGTCCTGCCATCTTGCTCCAGGGGAACTCACTCTCCCTCTTTTCAGTCGCTGGCCTTTAACTGCATCCAGCGCCTCATGCAATAGGTGATCTGTGTCAGGAGCTACTCTGAGGTAGGCCTTCACCTGCATCACCTTGAGCCCACCAGCAACAGTCGGCAAACCAAGGATGTAACGCATACACACCACTGGGGTGTCTCTGGTAAATCCCAGAATGACCCACATAGCCTCATTCTATATGCACTCCAATCTCACCAGCTGACTCTTTGAGACAGTGAGCAGTCCTAGTTCATAATCAATCACTGAGAGGATCAAGTGCTGGTATAGTGTGAAAAGCATTCTCTGCTCTGTGTCCATTGCAGCCATAGTTTTAAGTGCATTGAGTCCCTTTTAAGATCTTGTCACAACCATCTCCACATGGTCCTTGAAGGATAGGCTTCTGTCAAATGTGATTCCCAGATACTTCAGTTTATTCACTCTGTTGACGCTTCTACCATCTATCGTGAGGCTTGGGACATCAGCTCTCATAATCCTGTTGTCCAGAGAGCACCACAAAACAGCTGCCTTTTCCGGGTGGATGACAGCACCCATTTCAGTGCACCAGTCAATCACTTTGTCTACTGTCACCTGTAGCTCCTGGGCTATTTGCTCCCTATCTCTCCCCTGCCTATATGCAAGAATATCATCTGCAAATGTTAGTATCCTTCCAACCCCTGGTGCTTCTAGGTTTGCAATTTTGCTCGTATACACGTTAAAGAGCACCGGTGAGATTGCAGATCCCTGTGGCAGTCCATATAGCCTATGGGTATATGTGGCTCTGAGGTCCATGCACCCAGATGGAGAGCAATCCGACGAGAATGCAGGACGGCCGCTATCCAGTTCACCAACCAGGGATTGACCCTGTTCTCCATCAGTGCGGTCATCAAAATATCATATCGAACTCTATTGTACGCATCCTCAAGATCAAGCGCTGCTGCCATCATTTCCTGTCTACTCTGGAACCCCTCATAAACATCAAAGGAAAAAGTGGCTGCAGTTGACCAGGTATCTTTTCCTGGCCTGTAGCTCCCCAGGCCTCTTGGAAGAAGCTTCCCCCTTTCCAAAAACTCTTGCAGCTTGACAGCGACTATCTTCTCTAAAATCTTCCCAAATGTATTTTGAAGGGTGATGATCCTAAAGCCGCTAAGCTTTGAATGATCCTTGAATGTTGATGATACACTCTTGCTAGCATAAAATAAATAAGAACTCCATGAACAAGTTATGCATGTGAGAAAGATGGACTGGGTGTTTATTGATATACTGAAACGCATGTGTTAGTGTAATCACCAGGGGGTTATGCTGTTAATGTCATGAGTGCAGGCACATGAGGGTTCGACGCCTGCGTGTTCCAAGAGAGGGAAAGGCTGGCCAACTATTCCTCCATGTATTCAGGCCTGCAAAATGTGATGGTCTTAGCACATCACAGAGCATGCTCCAGCTTTGAGACTTGTTATTTGTTATAATAGATATACTGAAGACAACATATGTTGATCACATAAAGAGATATAATCATCATCATTGTCATGTTATACATCACTTAATCTTACCTTGACTTGGGTATTCTACATATACTTCAGGTTGTTCTATCTTGACATTTGCTGGTATTTTCCTTTCCATCTCCTCAAAGACTTGCACCTCTGTGAGAATCTCTATGGCAGAACTATGAACACAGTCAGTCTGAAAGAATAAGTAAGTTATAAATGTGATCAAAATTTAAAAAAAAAACATAAAAGTGAAACAGATACAGCGTTTTATGATCTTGGAGAAACATGATTTATAAAGCAAAATGTCTTTATAAAAATACAACTGGGCAGCCAAGCAAAGTATAAGGATTTTGGTCAACATGACAAATATTCCATTACAAGAAAGAATTTTGTTTTAAAGGTAGGAACAGTTAAATACATTTTTGTCGGCCCTCAAGGGAAGGCAGAGGCAAACCATTGGCATTCCCTGCCATCCAGGGAGGCTTCCATAAGTGCAGAGACACGATGCTCTGTTACCGGGCTCACCCAAGATATTGTCTCATCCTGCACATGGCAGCTTAGCCTCACTTCCATAAAATGAGCCTCCGATACACAAGAGGTTAAGGTTAGGGTTAGGCTAACCCTAACCCTAACCCTAACATCTACAGGCACCAGACTGATGCAGTCCGCAGATTTTGACTTTGATGACAACCACAAGTTGTATGGCCAAATCAAACCTTCTACCAAATGCATTTGCTAGCCAAGCAATTTTCCAATTGGTTGCCCCTGAGACATACTGGAAAGAATAACAAGCACAGACAGTGATCATTACAAGAACTGAGAGATTGAAAGAACTGAGAGCATCTCCATATGTCACGGGATACTGTGAGTTTAGTGATTCCCCTATAACTTAAATAGTAAGATTAATTGCAAGGTATGAGGATGGTTAACAATCGAGTACTTCAGTCTGAGATGAGGATAAATTGAAGATCATTGACCGAATGGTATAAAAATAGGATACAGTGTGAGGGGTTATTGACCATCAACTTCAACGGACAAAACAACGCAGAGACATCGGGACGGGGGAACACACGAAGACGTTGATCAGAGAGTTGGAACTCTTTGATGTACGACGAGTGGTGAATGCGGGAACCAGCGGAGGAACGGACGGAGCGGGCAACTAACGAATACGTGACTTCACAGACTTTTGATGTGGAAAATTACGGCAAATTTGATTGTGGATCAAAAACAACGGAGAATTGAACACTGAGTATAAATAGTTGTAAACTTGTTTTTGTAGTTAGTGTGTGCTCCCAAACTGGGAGGAGATTATCTATGTGTCCGTTATTCGAAAAGAGATATACGTCCCTTATTGTTTAAAGGCGATGGGATATTAGCGCATCTGCGTTTGTGTATTTCAATTCATGGACTAACATAGATTATATAAGGTAATTTAGCCTTAGCGTAATAGTCTAGCATAGGGAAATAGGTGTCTGTGTGTGGCTTTTACCATTTCCTTCTTTTAGCTAATTGTTTAGACTTTAGTGTAATCCTCTGTCTTATGTCAGAGTATCTTTTCGGAAGGGTCTGAATACGGCTGGAGAAAAGACTCTCACATAAGAATTAGTCTGAAGCAGACTCATATCACCTAATTATATATATATATATATATCACCAACAGGTTCCGTGAAAACTCCGGACAGGTACAGAGAAGAGTAAAGAAATTACCTTCACTTGAGCAGATAAAGTACTTACCTAGAACCACTAAGAACATAGACATGTTCTAATCGTGAGAAGAGATAACCTAACGTCAATAAAATAACTCTGTATACACAAAAGAATATACAAGTACAGCACGTAAATGAAAAAGACGTTAACCTGTTGAAAGCAGGGAGACCTAAAACTGCATGCATTTGCACTGTGGATAAATATAAAACTTTACTAACTAGAGAGAGTGTGTAGAACGTTTACAGTAGCACTAGACAATGTTGGACAGTTGCGATGTGTTCTTCCGGGATGGATTTTACTATCTTCCAAGAAAAGGAACAATGCTAACTTCAAACTTATCATAATCGCATTATTTTACGGTGATCCAACTGTGAACATTTTCCCAATATCGGATTACATCCAGACTCAAGCAGAACGGAGCATCCAGGGTGAGAGCTGTCCATATATGTGTGCTGTCTTGTTGCATGACCGTATGAAGATGGGAGAAAATGATACGCCACATACAAATTCCAGTCCTATCTTGCACTCACAATAGAAGACACTACCAACTCATTACATATACACATTCAATACATACCACTGACATAGTTTTTCAGCAATAAATATGTTATTAATTGTTGGAGGAAACTGTTGTCAGGGTATGTTATGAAGGAATAAGAGAGAGAGAGAGATATATATATATATATATAGTGAATAGAAGACAGAACGGAGGAGTGTAGACAAAAGTCTGTCAATAATTCCCAAGTATAAGGATCTTAAAGGTGTGCTTGTTGAGTCCACGTTCCTCCAGGGACGACAAGCGACACCATACACATTAATACATGTGGAAAGTGTTAGGAGACATGGGGTACTGCATTTTGTCAGGAATCTCTGTGGTGACGTGATCAAGTCATCTGTCTCCTGTTCTGAAGGTTGTGGGTTTGTTTTCTGACTGTGTCATTCAGACTACTTGTGCAATTTTTCTGGAAAACCATGGAGTATTCGCTGAGGCTATAAAGTTACTAGACACTTACACAGAGCTTATATTATGATACTAGACACTTCACAGAACTTCTATTACAAAACTAGACACTTCACAGAACTTCTGTTACTTAACTATACAATTCACATCACTAAACTATTAAAAATAAATAATAAACTGAACAAGACTTGGTCTCTCCTGAGATATCACACTATAATCTGAGAATTTCATGTATTTCTGATAGTCAGATAGGAAACATGTCATAAAACAAAAACTATTAAAATTACTCATCTGGAAATACAAATATAGTAATACTTCCTAGTTCTGACTGAACTCTTGAACATGTCAGTACCTAAGAACATCAAAACAAAAAGTTACTCACTTCAGAAACTGGTTCCAGTTTTAAATTGTTACTTGATTTAACTTCAGAAACAGGTTCCAGATTTATATTGTTACTTGATCTCACTTCAGAAACAGGTTCCAGTTTTAAATTGTTACTTGATCTCAATTCAGAAATAAGTTCCAGTTTTAAATTGTTAATTGATCTCGCTTCAGAAACAGGTTCCAGTTTTATATCGTTACTTAATCTCACTTCAGAAACTGGTTCCAGTTTTATTGATCTCACTTCAGAAACTGGTTCCAGTTTTATATTGTTACGTGATAATATGCACAATTCCATATTTCCTGAAATCACCATTAAACAGTGACTAATTGTCATGAAATAAAGACAGTTTTAACATAGAAGTAAAGATCAGGTTTGATACAGTGTCTGATATAGAGATCTTATTTCAAGATATGGATAATCAATGCAAAAAGTTGAAGAATTCGATCAATTTGGCTGCTGAAAGTAAACCTGACCAGGAATCATGAACAAGCAAAAAATGTTGGGTTTGACTGCTACGTCCTGTAAAAGATATGCAACTAACTAACAGGCTAACAACTATCCCTAAATTTAAGAAACAGAAGACTGAAGAAATTTTACAACTAATAGAAACATGTAGAAACAACAAAAATAATTCTGACAAATATGAAGAGATTCACAGAAAAGTCAGAACATTTTGTAAGGAGGCAAAAGAAGCATGGCGCGATGAAAGAAAAAATGAATAGTATTTCTAAACAACACAACAGCAAAAATACCAAATTAATGCACAAAAGAATTCAGGACCTTACTAATAAAAGAACGCATACATTAATTTTTGTTTATTTTTTTTATTTGCATATCTTAGTTATAGAACATCGATGTCAACACCAGCATTTTTACTGCTGTTGTTGATGTCTTGGCAAGTTTATGTTCAGTGGTTTGCCATTGTTTTCTGAATGACTGGCTCCCATACCAACATGTCAAGACCCAGCACAATGCAGTCTGCTGCCAAATCGGTTACAGCTGTGCTTTGAACGCAGGTAAGCGGTCTCACAAATCGCGTTCGCAAGCCCTTAGCCACAGAGACCGGCACATACATCAATAGGCTGCCTACAAACAAAAGACGGAAAAATCATAATAGAGAAAGTTCAGATTTAAGTCTATGGTCAGATTATGTTAAAAATCTTTATGATGATACAAGAGAACAGAATATTCAGAATAATAATGAAGGACCATCAATTTTGAAGATGGGGGTTCAGAATCTCTTAACCATATGAAAACTGGCAAGACCCCAGGTAAGTCAACATCATAACAGAAATGATTAATGCTTTAGAAGAATATTGAACAGAACAAGTCATCAGACAGCCAACACAATATATGATACTGGAGATATCCTCCTAAATTATGTAATCATATATTTATTATTATATATAATCCTTTATTTATTTAAATAAAAAAAAAGGAAAGATATTATTGGAGGAAGGTGCTCTAATGAAGAGGTGGAATGAGTATATAAGAGAATTATATGATGGAGAAAGGGAAGAATTAACAGAAGAAAGTAACTTATAAGGCCCACCTATTCTAAAAGACGAAGTCGCTGGCGCTATAAAACATATGAAGAAAGGAAATACAGCTGGGCCAGCTGAAATCACAATAGAAGAATTAGAAGTATTGGGAGAATTTGGAGTAGACATCTTAACCAAAATGTTGAATGATATTTACAGCAGTGGATATTTACTGAGTGATATTCTGAAATCTGTATTTATAACTATACCAAAAAGACCAGGAGCAATTGAATGTGAAGATTTTCGTACAATTAACCTTATAAACCATATCACTAAGCTTCTACCCAGAATCATAATGAGGAGAACCAGAAAGAAAATAAACATGGAAATTAGTGAAGAACAGTATGGATTTGTGGAGGGAAAGAGCACAAACAATGCAATTTATAAATTACAAACACTAATAAAAAGGTCATTAGAGAAACAGAAGGACATATATTTGTGCTTCATAGATTATACTAAGGCATTTGATAAAGTAAAAACATGATGAAGTGATCAAAATGATAGAAGTTATCAACATTGATGGAAAAGATTTAAGAATAATAAAGAATATTTACTGGAACCAAGTAGCAGCAATTAAAATGGGAAATAAAGAGGGTAGTTACGAACAGATAAAGCTAGGAGTATGACAGCGGTGTGTCTTGTCACCAGATCTCTTCTCCCTATATAGCGAAGTAATAATGAAAAGAGATCAAAGAGATGCCAGGAATACTAGTTGGAGGTTATAATATAAATAATATACGCTGTGCAGATGATACAGTATGTGACATAGAAATAGAAGGGAAAATTCTTAGCCAAGTGGATAATTTTAGATACTTAGGGGCATTTATAACATCAGATGGAAGATGTACAACAGAGATTAAGAGCAGAATAGGGCAAGCAAAGGCCGCATTTCAGAAAATGAAGAGTACCTTATGCAATAAGTCACTATCATTGAATGTAAGAAAGAGAGTGATGAAATGCTATGTAGAACCAGTTTTGCTGTATGGCAGTGAGTCTTGGAATGTAAATGAACAAATTAAGAAGAAATTAGAAGCAACAGAGATGTGGTTCCTGAGAAGAATGTTGAGAATTCCTTGGACTGGATACACCAGAAAATTGTACAGTAAATGAAAAGTGGAGTCAACTTAAAGAAACTCTTTATAAAACTGCTGTACGGGTTTACGGCACTGTGGATCATCAGAGGCAGGACTGGTTTGCGGCAAACAGCCAGACTCTGCAGCCCTAGATTGAAAAGAAGAAGACAGCTCTCTTAAGAAACAAGGAAAGACCAATGCGTAACACTCTGAGTGAGCTAAAGGAAGCTAGGAAGGATGTGCAAAAGGCTGCCAGGCTGTGTGCAAATGATTATTGGATCAAGTTATGTGAGTTCATTCAAATCGCAAGTGATAAGGGAAACATCAGAAGCATGTATGAAGGAATAAAGAAAGCCTGTGGTCCAACGATCAAAAGAAGTGCACCATTGAAAACATTGACTGGAGAAATCATAACTGATAAGAAACAGCAGACGGACAGATGGGTAGAGCACTATTTGGAGCTTTACTCAAGTGAGACCAAACTAGCGGATGATGCCCTCAACGCCATAGAGGCTCTACCAACTCTTGACCACCTGGACACACTCCCCACCATAATAAAAGTTAAGTGTGCTATAAATGAACTTGCATCTGGCAAGGCTCCAGGTAAGGATGGAATTCCAATAGAGGTTATCAGGAGTGGGAAAGACACACTCACTCTACAGATCCACCAGCTAATAGAGCTATGCTGGCGAGAAGGACAAGTCCCACAGGATTTCAAAGATTCAAGCATCATAACACTGTACAAGAACAAGGGCGATCGGAGCGACTGCAACAACTATAGGGGTATCTCATTCTGTGTATTGTTGGAAAAGTATTTGCCAGAATTGTTTTGCGCAGACTTCAAGTCCTAGGAGATCAAGTATATCCCGAATCACAGTGTGGCTTTTGACAGAACCGGTCTACCATTGATATGATATTCTCATTGCGACAAATGCAAGAAAAATGCCGTGAACAGAATCATCCACTGTTTATTGCCTTCATCAACCTCACAAAGGTATTTGATTTGGTCAGTCGTGAGGGTCTGTTCAAGGCACTAAAGAAGATTGGCTGCCCACCAACTCTTCTGTCCTTTGTGGAATCGTTCCACACATGCATGAAGGGTATAATCAAGTTTGATGGTGCAACTTCTGAAGAGTTTGAAATCAAGAGTGGAGTTAAGCAAGGTTGTGTACTAGCTCCCACCCTCTTTGGAATATACTCTTCACTTCTACTGAAATATGCCTTTCGTGATCAGGATGGTGGTATATACATTCACTCATGCTCAGATGGCGGCCTCTACAATGCTCAGAGATTGAAGGCCAAAACCAAAATTAGGAGGGTACTGATCAGAGAGTTGCTTTTTGCAGATGATGCTGCAGTTACGACCCACTCTGAGGAAGAATTACAATGTCTACTATCTGCATTCTCCAATGCTTGTTCCAAATTTGGTTTAACAATTAGCAAAAAGAAGACAGAGATTATGTCACAAGGTGCACATGGGGTATTGTCGCAGAACTCAGTGGGTCCGCCTCGTGATGTTTCTGCTTGAAGAAATGCCCGTTGAGACATCGGGCAGTCGGGTGACGGAAATTTACTAGTGAAAGGGAAGTAACCAGTAATTTGACTCAACCCGACCAGAGTCGTTGCTCGCCCTTTAAGAATATTCAAGTAGGTGGGTGGCGGAACAGGTTTTCGGGCAAGACAGACTGCGCATGTCCGACGCAAGCGCAGTCGATTGTCCCGGAACAAAGAATCAGTTGGAGACGAAGGTTGCTGGCAGGCAGTCGACATTTTGGCCCAGTGCTTAGGGAGAGAGAGCGGGACGCCGTGTCTTGATGAGGGTTGAAGACTTCTGACATAATGTCCAGTTGCAGTGACAACGCGTCTCTTATCCACTGTCGTGCTGTTTGTGTGAAGGTATGTGTACAACCTGTTTTCTTAACTAGTGCGGTGTCGGTGATTCGAATTAGGAGATTTTGTTAACGCGTGTACTGACCGGCGCAGGAAAGGAGGTCACGTGTGAACAGTTGCAAGCTTGGGGTTTACGACTGTAAAATTAAGCCTGTGGCAAACGCGTGTGTAGCAGCATTGTACCGCTAAGATATTTCAAAGGTTAGCAGCGCGCGGCTTATTTTCAGCCCCTGTTGAGCGGGGAAATCGGGTTCAGGGAAGTGAGACCTATAATTTGAGTTCACACATGGCCAACTTTATAACCTCGAGCGTCGGCGTGGCCAGCGTGGCTGAACCGTTACCCACAGCGCTACCGGAAGTAGATTAAGGAGTCGCTTCGGATATATCGAGTGATACATCGATGAACTCGGGCGCGTGCAACGGATCAAATGCACCGGTCGACCGAAACCTCCGAGGTCGTTTTAAGGTCGTACCGGGAGTCGAGCTTCTGATCACATGGTGGTGAGACCACTGGCTTTCTTCTTGGCTTTCCTCATCTGTCTTTAAAGTAGTTCCCTCGATAGAAGGCCAGCTTAATATATAATAGATTCTTGAGAGGTTGATAGAGGGAGAAGGGACCATTGCGACAGAATTGTTCATATTGAACATGACACCGTTCTAAATGCCCCGACTTGGGACCAGGGAGGGGGGAACGGGGTGTGGATTTCTGCTACAGGGGGATCACCCTGTATATTTATTTGGAGTTATTGGATTGTGCCTACGGCATGGTACGTCATCAGCTTTGGCGGATAACAGGAAGGGGGGAGGAAGTACTGCCATCGGCCCTCCTTCAGGGCCCTTCTATCTATACGTACAACTAACTCACTAACCGTAGGTGTTGTCTAGCTATGTTTCAGCAGAGACCCATATCTCAGACACCAACCTTGGCCCAGTCCTACGTTCGTCTGAGAAAGAGGATGTAGGTGGACAGCTGTCACTTTGGTTCTAGGTCCAGTCTGTCCTCAACAATTTGAGCAGCCAGTGAAGGAGTGCGGGCCTTATGGGAAGGGTCCACATGTCTGAGTAAGGGGGACTTAAGTGTATCTGCTGTGGGTAAGTCTGATTCATGGTGCTCTCACTGAGTGTTATCCTCCACAGGTTCTATCTTGTTGAGAGCAGAGCGGCGACCTGGGGACGAGTCCAGTGATCCGGACTAGGGCGAGTGCCGGTGGGAACAGCTAGGAAGTCCACCACCTCAGCGAGCAGTACTTACAATCGAGAGTACGTCTCAGGATGGGCTCCAGCTAACTCATCGCCCACTCCCCGTCTGATAGCCCAGGTTGTTCGCCCTGACAGCACCATATCGCCTTGTTCATTACTTCAGCTGGGCAAGTATCTGGTTGTTGTTAGTGTCCCTATTGTGAGACTGACTGACTGCCTTCATGCCAACTAGTTATGATGTCTCCGCTACCAAGTGCCTGGTATCCTGTGGTGCCTGATATTGTGGAAGAACTTTTGTCTGTTTGGAACTCTATCTACAGTGTCACGTTTCAGCGAGGGAGGTATCTGTGCTGTGATATCTGCGCTATGAGTCGGGAGATCTGCACGGGTTGCATAGACAGTTGGGACTGCTACTATCATTGAGTGAGAGATCACCTCTTGCTATACCCGCAGTACCATCGATACTTCCAGACGCTTCAGAGGAGTGTTCTAGTTCCTCAGCTCCCGAGAGAGTGTCTTTATCCCTACTCTAAGGTGATCCAGACTTCAGGGACGTCATCCACCGGAGGTCCCAAGTACCAGTGAGTCGACTCGCCAGCCATCCTATCCAAGTGGAGAAACCTAAACCTGGAGGGAGGCCTGAGATACTTGGTGAGCGTGTCTGACTTAGCCAATAGTGTGACTTGAGGCCTTGACGATGATGACACTTTCTCCAGGAGGTTACTCAATCCTTGCCACGTCTTATCTCTCATAGATATTGCAAGGACTATCTCGGAATCATCAGTATCATTCTCATTCATCTTGTATAATACACCATATTATTAACATAGTTAGCTGCCAGAGTTGCGTCATGAGTTCGGGACGAGGTTTGAAAGGGGTAACGTCCCTTGGTTGAGAGTGAGGGAGATAGGGTTCCAAGGGCTGAAGGGGTTTTGTGGACTGAGGTCACCTATGTCCCAGGGCTAAAGGTATCCCGTTGTTAAAGTGTGATAGCAGGTTCCCCTCACCCCAGGGAGTGCTATGACAGGTACCATCAATCTCTATTGACGACGCCGAACTAGAGATGGTAGACCATTTTACATATCTAGGATCAGTGGAAACTACTGAGCGTAATCTTGCCAAGAAATCAACAATCAGCTGAAAGATGCTGATGTTGACAGCGATGTACTGTAAAGGATATGCAAAAAAAAAAAAAAAAACAGGATCAGTGGTAAATAGCAAATTATCCCTAGATCAGGAAATCAACATCTGGATTGGTAAGGCAGCAACAACAATGAACAGGTTAAGAAAAAGAGTCTGGGAGAACAGGAAGCTTACTGCCAAAACAAAAGTCCTTGTCTATCAAGCCTGTATCCTTAGTACTCTTCTTTATGGCAGTGAAACCTGGACAACTTACTCACACCAAGAGAAACGTTTAAACAGCTTTGATATGCAGTGTCTGCGAAGTATTCTTGGCATTAAGTGGCAAGACAAAATCACAAATACTGAAGTATTGGAAAGATCAGGTTGTGTGACGGTTTATTCCATGCTCAGTCTTCGTAGACTTAGATGGATAGGACATCTAACGAGGATGGATGATGGTAGAATATCTTTTTTGGTGAATTACAGATGGCTAAGAGATCTCAGGGTCGGCCTCTACTACGATACAAAGATGTGTGTAAGCGGGACATGATTGATACAGGCATTAATAATGCACATTGCGAGCACGTTGCCGCTGAACGTGTTGCATGAAGGGCAAACATCAGAAATGAAATAAAGACAAAGGAGAAAATTATTGCAGATAAGACACACACCGAGCATGTGAGACGTAAGATTGTACATGATGGTGGAAATAACCACGCGTTCACATGCACCCACTGTGAACGAACATTTACAGCGTGAATTGGCCTTACCAGTCACATTCGCTACCGCCATGGGTAAAAGTTATTATGCCTTTTTGAAGCACAAACTTTTGTCTGTCAAGATGGCAATGTAAGTCACTATCACTGAATGTAAGAAAGAGAGTGATGAAATGCTATGTAGAACCATTTTTGCTGTATGGCAGTGAATCTTGGAATGTAAATGAAGAAATTAGAAGAAATTAGAAGTAACAGAGATGAGGTTCCTGAGACGAATGTTGCGAATTCCTTGGACTGCCAGAGTAACTAACAATGACTGCCTGGTACAGGCTAATGAAACTAGAACATTATATACAACAATAAGGAAGAGACAAACATCCTTCTTCGGTCATGTGATGAGAAGAGAGGCATTGGAGAACATCGTGACAACTGGAAAGATCGAGGGGAAGAGAGGCAGAGACAGACCAAGAGAAATGATGCTGGATGGATTGAGACGGTGGCATGGAGGAATACCATCAGCAGAGTTGATCCAGCACACCAACGACCAAGATCTGTGGAGAGCCATGAATGCCTACGCCAGCTGGCAGGGCACTTGATGATGATGATGATATTTATTGCAATCCCAAAGAAATCAGGGGCCATGGAATGTGATCAACATCAAACAGTTAGTATAATTAGCCCCATCGTGAAGATTTTGCTAAGAATTATCATGCAAAGAGTTAGGATTAAAATACAGCCTGAAATAGGAAAAGAACAATTTGGGTTTGTAGAAGGCAAAGGTACAATTAATGCTGTGTTTATGCTGAAAACATTAATTGAACATTCTATAGAAGTAAACAAAAACCTACATCTTTGCTGTATTGACTAAACAAAGGCTATTGATAACGTAAGACATGTCAACATGATAAAGATGATTGCAGATCTACAAATTGATGGGAAAGACCTTAGAATTGTAAAAAACAACACATATTGGAAACAACAAGCTGCCATAAAAATTGATAATGAAGGTCGTCTTCTTCTTTCATTCACTTGAAATATATCTATACCTGCAATGTTGTCTCTTGTAAGAATTTAACTGTCTATTTTAGTTCACTCAGCGGTCCATGAAGTTTATCTTCCACTGTCGTCTCTCTAGGCCAGAAGGTTTGCCTAGATATGTTGTAGTTTGGGCAGTCTTGGAGTATGTGCTCTGCTGTCTGCGACGCCAATCCACATGTGCATATGGCTGATTCACCAATCTTGAATTGTGTATACATGTGGTTGAGTAATCCATTGTGTCCTGTTCTGAGGTGCAGAATAATGACTTGTTATGGTCTGCCCATAACATGGTAGTCGTCTTGAGCTAGGCACTATGTTTTAGTGTTGCCGAACTTTACCAGAGATGTATTTGCGGCGATTTTCGTTTTCTTGTAATTGTGTCCTCCATTTAAGGATATATAGAGTACTCGTGACATTAAATTCCCTGATTATTTCAAGATCGCATTAAAACAGAAACCGACTAACGAGTATTGTTGTTTGTTCCATTGTCTACGAATGTTTATATCTTGGCTTCTCAAATTTTTTTGTCTAACGGAGATAAAGAGACTGTCTTTTTAAGATGTAAGTAGACTCGTAAATTCCGTTTTATATAGACTTTGGGCATTGATTTAGTATAAATAATTAAATGAGAATGCATTTGTA
Source organism: Cepaea hortensis (assembly GCA_963921405.1). Lineage (NCBI taxonomy): Eukaryota > Metazoa > Mollusca > Gastropoda > Stylommatophora > Helicidae > Cepaea > Cepaea hortensis. The sequence continues at coordinate 482,878,357 of OY992876.1, read as the reverse complement.
CGCGTACTGTGCAATTTTTGCCTATTTAGGTCATAGGTAACACCCCAAACTCAAATTATGAAAACTACACTGCATGCTATGATGCAGTAATGGGATATTTCAATGGCTGGGAAATAGCAGTTTTCCGTGTCAATCCAGCGACGACCATTTAATATTCTTATGAGCTATTCAGAGCGATGGCAATGATAATGAATGCATGTTTGCATTAAACACCCATTGTAGTATTTGTGTATAAACTGTCATCACTCTGCAAGGATGGTAACATATACATTTGGGTAATTTTGTATCACGACTTACCTCAGAATCTAACTGCGCAAACGGCAGACATGGCATGCAGATTAATGTTATCACACACACACATGCACATGCGCGCGTACACACACACACACATTCCAGTCTCCCTGGTGAAGCGGTTATGGACGCTGTTCATAGTCCGTATATCAGCGGCGCAAGATTCGACGGCAAATCGTGTCACATTGGTTTCTTACGGAAAGGTATTAAGCCGGTCGTTCAGACATCAATGGCAAACTACTGATTGTAAAGCTTAACAAGACATCAACAGCAGCTGAAAAATGCTGATATTGACTGAAATGTCTTGTATATGATGTGCAAATATATATATATATATGTGTGCGTGTGTGTATTTTGGCCTTATCAGTCACATTCGCCACCCTCATGGGTTGTAGTTATTATATATACCACCGGCCTCCGTGGCCTAAAAGCTTGCGATTGCGATTCGTGAGCCACTTACCAAGCGTTCGAAACATGGCAGTGACCGATTTGGCAGCAGACTGTGTCGGGCTGGGATTTTAACATGTTGGTATGGGAGCCGGTCGTTCAGATATCTATGGCAAACTACTGAATGTAAAACTTGTTAAGTCATCAACAACAGCAGTAAAATGCATTTTACTGCTGTTGTTGACTGCGAAAATATATATATATATATATATATATATATATATGTTATTATTATTTTTTTTTTGCAAATCCTATTTACAGGACATTGCAGACAATACTAGAATTTTTCAGCTGCTGCTGATGTTCTGACAAGTTTAAAGTTAAGAAGTTTGACATTGCTTTCTGAACAACCGGCTCATATAACTTTCCGAAAGAAACCGACGCGATGTGATCTGCTGCCCAGTCCTGTGCAGCTGTGTTTTGTACCTGGGTATACGGGATTACGAACAGTGTCCATAACCCCTTTTGCCAGGGAAACCGGCATATATATATATATATATATATATATATATATATATATATATATATATATATATATATATATATATATACCGCCAGTCTCTGTGGCCTATAGGCTTGCAATCACGATTCAAGATCCGCGTACCGCGCGTTCGGAACACGGCAGCGACCGATTTGGCAGCTGGCTGTGTCGCACTGGGATTATAACGTGTTGATATGAGAGCCAGTTGTTCAGAAATCAATGGCAAACTACTGAACGTGAAACTTGCAAAGACATCAACAACAGCAGCAAAATCATATTAAACCCAGCAGCCAGCTTCTAAAATAAATCATAATACACTCTATTAATAAAGCCCATAGAAACCATATATTTTGATATCTATGGGACAAGGAAACAGAACAGATGGTGTCACTATTTTATTAATATCACATAATTTGAATCCGTGAAAGATTTAATCATGTTAGTTAGTTGCATATCCTTTACTGGATGTCGCAGATCACACCAGCATATTGTGCTGTTGTGATCTCTTGGCAAGTTTACGTTCAATAGTTTGTCATTGCTTTCTGAATTATCGACCCCCATACCATTTCGGAAAAAATCAATGCAAGGCAGTCTGCTGCCAAATCGCCCACAGCTGTGTTTTGAATGCGGGTATGCGGGATTACGAACTGCGTCCGTAACCACTTCAACAGGGAGCTGGCTTTAATAATGTAGTGGATTAATAACAATTACTAAATTAATATAACTCAGAATAATATTTTTTGTATGTGCAGACTACTGGGCTCCGTGGTGAAGAGGTTACGGAAGCGATTCGTAATCCTGTATACCCGAGTTCAAAAAACAGTGGTGCTGGGTTTTTTTCCAAACAAGGTATAGGTGCCGGTCGTTCAGAAAGCAATGGCAAACTACTGAACATAAGATTTGCCCAGTAATCACGAACAGCCAAAAATGCTGCAGTTGACTGCTACGTCCAGTGTAGGACATGCAATTAAAAAATATGCAGACTAAATAATTCATGGTTTGGTTATTGACTTTTTCTAAAGTGCATGATTTGGCATTTTATAAAAGTTAAAAGCCACCATAAATCTTTAGGGTTTATTACATCATTCACAAGTGTCAGTGATTAAATGACAGTCATGGTGCACTAATTTTGCATTTGGAAAAATGCGCCAAATTATTAAAATGGTTTTAGGAGGGAGGAGGAGGAGAAAGAATGAGAAAGAGTAGACGAAGGAGGGGGTTGGAGCGGAGGAAGAGGCAGGAGGAAGAGGGAGTTTAAGGTTTTCATTTGAATTTTGCATTCTAATGGTGGCCCTCAAAATAACAACATGAGTTATCCCCCTTAGCTAAGAAAAAAAAACCAAGAGAAGTTATCTGCCCTTAGCTTATGTGTTTTGGTCACACTTTTCCAAAGGGGATTTTTACCCTTTCCCTCTTTGTCTATATTACATGATAAACTGACACACAAACATTAATATTTCAGCTTAGAAATGACCAACAGACTTGAATAAGGTATCGTTGGATTTGTTTTTTTTTTTCAAGAGGTATCCAACTATGCATGCTATATAATTAAAAAGCAATTTAAAAAATGTTACTAAAGTGGCTATCTTGAGCAGATTTCAGTGGCTTTCTGACTGATTTGATCATTCTTTTCTTTTGTTGGTATATAACGGGCACCTTAGGTTGTTCTTTTGCTCCTTCCTTAGCTAATCGATCAGCACTTTCATTTCCGGGTACTCCACAGTGGGATGGTATCCACTGTATGGTAACCTTATGCTGACTGCTAAGTTCAGAAAGTATTGTCCTTTGAACTGGCAATTTCCCAGACAGGAGCACCTCAAGTACTGATTTTTCATCTGTCAACAGCACTACAGATTGTGTACCATGGCTAGTATTTATTTCTTTCTCTGTTGCTATCTTGATTGCCTCAATTTCAGCATCATAGTTATGGCAGTACTTTCCTGTTGGTATTCTGGCCGTGTCCCTAGTATTATTTGGGTATTCTATGTGCACTCCCACTCCTCCATTTCGAACAGTATTTTGTGCTGACCCATCTGTGTAGACTCGGACCCAGAGGTCCTGTGGGTATTCTTCATCAACGAAGCTGAGAGTGGCTGTTCTGCGCTGTACACTGTTCTGTTCTTCCTTGTCAAATATTCCTCTCACTTTTGTCTGGATTTGTAGTGATAGTCTATGTCCATCATTCTATGGAGTTCGCTCTGGAATAGTTGTTAGGGGGATACCAACTGTGGGCAGATTGGTGGTTTCTCTGCAGAGTCATTTAGCCTGGTGGATAAAACTGCTTCTTTTCAACAGCCTCATAGCTAAGTTTTCAAATCTGTTCTTCATAGGGTGGCCTGGCAAGCTGAGGAACATTTTTGCTTGTATTAGTGTTTTCGTATCTCTGCGCTCTCTCAGTGCTCGTGTCCTCCCCATCTTCTCCATCTCCACTATAGGGGTTGATCTCATCCCTCCTGTGGTGACTCTTAAGTGCTTGATTTTGCATCTTGTCCAGCTCTTGTAGTGTGGATTTTGATGCCAAACACCACGCAGTTGACCCATATTCCAGGTGTGGTCGTATGCTCTGTTGATAAACTTTGCTAAGTATTTTCCCACTGGCTCCCCATGTGGCTCCACTTAGCTTTCTCAGGATGGCTATTTTCCTTCTGGCTTTTGCTACTGCTTTATTGATGTGCTTTCTTCATGTCAGCCTGCCATCAGATGTTACTCCAAGGTATGTTGATTCTTTATCTTATTTCAGGGGTATTACATTTATCTGGATGACCCCTGCCTTTTGTTTTGGAGAGAGGGTAAATAAAGTGGTGCTGCACTTGTCAGTGTTTATGCTGACACACCATCTATTTGCCCATGCAAAAATGCATCTACAGCTCTTTGTAGCGATCCGGTGGCCACTGATGTATGTTCATTTGTGCTCCATAGAACCAGGTCATCAGCGTACATTGCTGCTTTAATTCCATGCGGTAGATTAGCAACAAGATCATCGATGAAGATTAAACAAAGTGTGGGGGACAAGACTTCGCTCAGGGGAACACTGTAACACAGTAGTACTTTCTTGCTCTTGAGTCTGTCTATCTGGACTCGGGGCTCTTCTGTTGTGCAAATATGCTTTCATCCATTTGTATATACTTCCATTGACTTTACAGTTTCTCAATTTCCTCATGAGACCTTTCCAGAAAAGGCTTTCTTCAGATCTATCCATGCCGCAAGCACCAGCATTTTCTCTTGGAAAGCATCCTCAATTTCTTGAGAGAGATAGGTTGTCTGATCTTTCATAGAGTAGCATATATATATATATATATATATATATATATATATATATATATATATATATATATATATATATATATATATATATATAATCAGATTGCTACTGGAACTATTAGTGTTGGAACTCTTCGCTGGCTGCTGAGGATGGGGACGGAGCGCTTATGGGAATGTCCCGAATGCTGTGATGTCGGTTCCTAAATCAATCAATCAATCAATCAATCATAGAGTAGCACTGCTTAAAGCCAGCCTGCTGTGGCACAAGGATGTTTTCACTTTCAATGTACCACTGCAGTCTGTGATTGATGATGCGCTCCGTTGTTTTGCAGAGACAGCTGGTGAGGCTAACTGGTCTATAGCTGGAAGCAATGGAACTATCTTTCCCTGATTTTAGTAGGGGTATCATGATTGCTTCTCTCCAGACTTGTGGAACACTGCCTAAGATCCAGCTGTTATTGAATATCTGCAACAGCTTTGCTTTGGCCCCTGTTCCTAGGTTCCTGATAATTTCATTGAAGATACTATCAGCTCCTGGTGACTTTCTCATTTTTAGTTTTGATATGGCTAGCTCCAGTTCACTGATTGTGATAGGTGCCTCCAGAACCTCCTGTACTATTTCATTCTGTCCTGTATGTTGCCATTACTCTCAAATTTCTTGTTGTTTCTCTGGACTAACTTCGACAATGTTATTTTGTACGAATGAGTCCGTAAGATGGTCAACTGCTTGCTTTCCTGTTAAGATGTTTGTATCTCTTTGTAGTGCAATTTTTGAGTTTCTCTATGTGCCCTCATCATTAAGTTGTTTAATTAACTTCCACAACTTCCTTGTGTCTCATTCAAAGTTCAGTGACTCTGTATTCTCCTGCCAGCTTTTCCATCTAGCCTGCAGCTTGGCCCTTTGAAATCATTATCAATTCTTATGGCAGCTTGTTGTTTCCAATGCATGGTTTTTACAAGTCTAAGATCTTTTCCATCAATTTGTAGATTTTCAAGCATCCTTATCAAGTCGACATGTCTCACTTTATCGAAAGCCTTTGTATAGTCAATAAAGCAAATGTGTAGATCTTTGTTTACTTCTATAGAACATTCAATTACTGTTCTCAGTATATACACAGCATTTACTGAATCCTCGCCTTCTACAAACCCACCTACAAACCCACCTATTTCAGGTTGTATTTTCTTCCTAACTGTTTACATGATAATTCTTAGCAAAATCTTCGTGGTGTGACTCATTATAATAACTTGTTATTATAACAAATATTCTTTATTATCTATCAATGGCACTTAATTTAGACACAAACCGACTAAAGTGTCACTATAATTGTTGATTGTTGATTGTATGAGATGTATGTAACTGCTTGTACTTTTTGACAATGTTCTTGAAACCTGTAAGGAGTACTTAACTACTTTTTTTCTTAGCAGTGCACCAGTACATAATTATTTGAAGTTAAATAAAATACTGTGAAATAAGTTATGGTGTTTTTTAATGTTCGTATTTAATTATTAATTGCTCACTTTTAGATACAGAAAAGTGTAATTATAGAGCAGAAATAGAAATAAATTATTAACGATATTTAATTATTCTTTTTAATTTTTATTATTTAATATTTTAATAATTAATTAACTGCTGCTTAATTTATGCAGCAGTTACAAACTTATTTACTTACATTAATGCATGAATTTAATCAACAAAAGAAAGCTGTCGCAATGCAGTGGGTACATTAAGACAATATGAGTACATTTTCATGAATTGTTCTTTCACTAACGACAAACATTTCACATGACATTTAATTAATATAAATGGGCAGCTATTTTTAACTATTAATTGGGTCACAGCACATCCTATCGAAAAGTCTTAAAAGTCGAGTGCACTTTAGTCAGAGACTCTGAGACTCTTGTGCTTTGTACGATGCTTTCGGCAGGCCCCCGTGTGGAAAGAGACAGAGCCATATGGAGTAAAACCTGGTGCAATGAAGTTGATCCTCTCGACATTCTATCAAAAGAGGAATTTGACCTTTACTTTCCTGTTACCAAAACGCACAATAAAATATACATCTTAATAGGTTTGTTAGATATGTGACAGATTTTTAATGAATAATAAACAATTGGCGGCCATTCACGAATAGTAAGCTAATTTGTCTTATAACTCCTGAAGTAAAAAGAAGACTTAACTTTTTATTGCATTTTTTAATCCCTCGTCCAATTTTACATAAATGTGAAGAGTTTCAACACAGCTGGTGTTTGCTGGCATTCAGGAAAGCTTATTTAGCACAACCACAGAGATCGGGATCCATGACCATTTCTTAAAACTCAAAATGGGGCTGCCCTCACAATAGCGGACGCGTAATTAATTACTTTAATTAATTAGAACTGGTAATTTAACTAATAAAATGAAACAATACAAGTTTCATTTAATTCATTTATAGCAATAATTTATCTATGTAATTGTACAATTGTTCACCATTTGATATCATTGAAAATAATTTTGAAAGCAAATTGTCCGACATGTAATGTATATAGTTTATAATTAATATTAATATATTAATATTAATAATATAATACTAAATTATATTATACACCTGTAACAGGGGACTTGGGGAGGGGGGGGGGGGGTGTCTTTTTAGCAGCACAGCTGTACACAAAATTTAATAATTTAAATAAAATGCTGTGAAACAAGTTATGTTTCATTTTTATAAATCCTCACCTATTTTAACCTTCGTTTTTGCATATTTCATGTTTAGTTTTACATTATGATAGCAGATGTTGGAAACATTTTTACCTAAATTCCCAAAATGGAATTAGAATCAATTGCACTAAGTTGTCCGTTTAAAAATAAACAAGCCACAGTAATAGAAAGCACACAATACACAATTGGCGGCCATTTTAAATTGTTAATTAGGTCATGGCACATCCTATCGAAAAATAAATAATACGTCAAGTTAGGCCTCGCCGCCCCGGACACAATGCATGATGGTTCATATACTATAGGGAGAGTTTATACATAACTGGAGTATGAATAAACGGAGTAGTTTATACATAGCTGAAGTATGAAGCTGTTTTTATATCAAGAATAATTTTCCAGATTGGTATCCCCAATAAAAATAATTGTGTCCCCAGGCGAGTTCAAGAATTGTTAACTTGCGTTTCTGTACACTTACTGTTTACAGGCTTCCATCTTTGTTTACATTACCGACCTACTATTTCCTGCTATTGATGTCCTCATAATTCCGGTCCAAGCTGACAGTAATATGCGTCGCTTCAGAGAGACATGATTAGGCAATTCAAACACCAGGCTTCCGACTTACTGGCCTGATGAATTAACAAATAAACAAGGAAATGCTACGCACATACAGTGCAGGAAAACCTGGTATATGTGAAGCAGGTTGAAAAGAGAGAGGAGGGAGATAGATAACGAAGATAGTGTGAGAGACAGAGATATGAGAAAGGTGTGTTGAAAGACATAACAAAGTGATAAAGACAAGTGTGAGAGAGGGAGGGAGGGAGGGAGGGAGGGAGGGAGGGAGGGAGGGAGGGAGGGAGGGAGGGAGGGAGAGAGAGAGAGAGAGAGAGAGAGAGAGAGAGAGAGAGAGAGAGAGAGAGAGAGAGAGAGAGAGAGAGAGAAAGAACTCATGTTCGGTTGGCTAAGCGTCTTTCCCAAGACAACAAAAGTAGAGGACAGATAAGAACAGAAAGACAAGTGTGCAGGTTCTTGTGCAGCAAGATAAAGACACATGTAACCAACATAAAACACAAAAACCCTAGGAAACACTGTTTGCTGCCAAAAGCGAGATCATCAGAACAGCACTGGTTGATACCAACTTATTTGTTCTTCATTTACCAGGTATCTGTTATGTGGCTACTTCAATTAGCGAGTAGGACAGAGTGGGACAGGTCGGGAGAGAACATACCGGGCACTGTTCTTGCTGAGGCTTCGCTTGAGACGGATGTTGTCTGTCTAAATGATGGGACACCAACTAGGCGGGCAATGAGACTGGGGGACCCTGACACCGCCATTGTATCACAAGAGGCGGCATCAGACATAAAATGGAGATTATAGAAGTGACCACCTGCCCTGCTCTGTACTGATACCTAAGCCCAGTACAGTCAGGGCTATAGACCAAGCCATGTGAGAAAACCCAGGTCAAGGAGGTCTTTCTGGTGACTGCCGAGTCCATCAACGATGAACGGTGGTATTCGTGGATGCATTTTGTGTTGACATTCTGACGGCGGCATTAGTGCACAGTGTACCTGTGCGGACTGTTGATTGCCGAGACTCCTGTCTGTTCCACTTTTCACATTGGACAGTGGGGAGCATTTTGTGTGATATTCGCTGACACGGGAACGGAGCATAATGGGGACGACGCGTTGCCGTGAAGTTGGAATCTCAACTAACTATCTACGGTAACTAACTAACAGTCAGGGCTATAAGAGCCCGCGAAGCATTCAGTTATGATTACTCTTCGCTCTTGGGGCACCGTCGATCACAGAGACGGTCTAAACCAGCAGGAAGACTCTTCACCCAACCACCATGGTGTACACCATAGGTGGACACAACAAGGAGTATCACCTTCGGCAAGTGAATGTCTTTTATCGATCATGTGGAGGCTTTGGTGGTGAAGGCAGGTGTAGTCTTAATGCTTTGAGGATGGCACAGGATGAAATATCTATAGTCAAATTTGTGATCTAGAGACCGTCAATTGTGAAAAAAAGAGTAGTTTCGCACGCACCAGCAAACAGGACGGACGGGTACAATGTAATAGTAACACTGGGGCAGAGAATGGGCAGCGTGCCCCACAGAGTTTGAGGTGCAACAACTGATCCAGAGTAATAGACGTCAAGGTGACATTGTGATCTATACTGATGCGCGAAAGGGAGTGAGTTAGTGTGGTTTAGAGAGTAAATGAGTGAGTCTGAGTGAGAGGGTGAGATTATGTGAGGCAGCGTGCAGTATGTGGGTGAATGGGTGGGTGTGTGAACGTGTGTCCATATGTGTGTATTTATATGTGTGTGTGTGTATGTGTGTGCATGTCTCAATGTGCGTATGGGTGTGTGTAAATGTGTGTATGTTTATATGTGTGCGTGTGTATATATGTGTATGCAGTGTATGCGAGGGAGTGTGTATTTGATAGCGTGAGGTAACATAGATTTCAAATAAGAGCTGTCAGATGAATTGTGGGAGGACCACAGTCAGGGATCCAGCACAATGTTGGACAAGGCAGATTGTTGTAGCATGGTTGTTAACAGTAACATAGAATCAGCAATGTCTGTAAGCAGTAACATTGAATCAGCAATTGCTGAGAGCAGCAACATAGAATCAGCAATGGCTGTGAACATTAATATAGAAGCAACAATGGCTGTGAACACTGGTGAGATACTTTTTAAGTGCAATGATTGTGGAGCTGCATTCAGACAGATTGGCATTTTGAAATATCACATGAGAACACACACAGGAGAGAAACCTTATAAGTGTGAAGACTTTAGTGCTGCTTTTTCTCAATCTAATAGTCTTATGTTAATAGTCAACCGGTCTCTGTGGCTAAAGGGCTTGCGAACGCGGTTTGTAAGCCCGTATACCCGGGTTCGAAACACGGCGGTGCTGGTTTTTTCGAAAAAGGTATAGGGGCCGGTCGTTCAGAAAGCAATGGCAAACTACTGAACATAACACTTGCCTAGTACATCAACAGCAGCTGAAAATGCTGGTGTCGACTGCAACGTCCCGTAAGGGATACGCAACAAAAAAAACAAAAAAAAATAGTCTTATTGTTCAAAATAGAATACATACAGGACAGAAACCTTATAAGTGTGATGATTGTGGTGCTGCTTTTGCTGTATGTAGCCGGGGCGCAGTGTTGGGGTGAGCGCCCAATATTGCTTAAATACCCCAATGGCTCGTGAATACATAACCTATGCAGCAAAAGTCCAACTCCAGGTCTTCACGTGGCGGAATTGTTTCTACTAACAGGAGAAGGGGCGACGGCGAGTTTCTGGCGCAGAAAAATAACCAGTGTGCTCTAGATGTGTATACACATACATGCATGTGCAGACACGTGTGTGCGTGTCTACACATCTAAACTCGAGTGAGACCACAGTCTCCTCTGGCAAAGGAAAGGTGCTGAAGACAGAGGCAACCAGCCAGGAGGAGACTGTACAGAAAGTAGCGTTTTGAGCTCACTTGACATGCTCGGTTTTCTATTTTCCGGATAGAGTTGCGAAAACTTAAACAAAAACCATACTTTAAAATTAATTTATATAATTATGTATAAGAAATAAACAAACATTTAGGTCTCCCCGTTAATTTAAACAGTGACAAAAAAAACACTATTTTAGCAATTTTAATTTTTCCTTAAAATAAGATGTACATAGATTGTGGGGTAACATTGGCACCATGCCGTTTTGACAGACGATAGTTTGTTACACTGTGATCCAAAAAGCCATAATTACAACCCATGGCGGTAGGGAATGTAGCTGATCAGGCCTATTTGCGCTCGTCCACATTGGATGCATGTGAGCACATGGTCGTTCGCAGGAAGCAGGAAGGGAAACCGCAGGAAGGAAATTATCGCCAAGGAAACGTCACGTGACCAGCCGTGGTTTCCGGGACCAGGAAAAATCACGTGATAGTTCAGCTATGAATAAACGGAGTAGTTTATACATACTCTAGGTATGAATAGACACTTCCTATACTATATGGCACTACGTTGTCCGTTGAAAAATAAACAAGCCACAGTAATAGAAGGCAGAATTTCTCAGCTTCCAATTTAATGGGACGCGATAAAATAAAAAAATCTCCCTTATCTCTTAGGTCTTAGGTCATCATTACACTTCCTGGTATTAAATTACGTCACCAAAAAATGCATAACTCCGCTTAGAATTAACGAATACTCTTCGTTGAGATACCGTTGGATTCGTCTTGTCAAGCTCTATCTAACTCGTATGAATTCATAAGTAAAAACCCAATTTTTAAATATTGACCAAAATTGCTAAACAATGGATGGACAGAAGGAATCTCGATACATGAAACCCATAAACGACCACTTTCCCGCTGTTTATACTTCACCTCGACACTGCAAGGTACAAGAAGAGGATGAGATGATGAGAGATAATCATTACCCACAAGCCGTCAAAGAATGTTGTAATCTGCTGTGGAGATCAACAAGGCCGCCATGTTTTCACCGCCGGAAGTTTGTTCACCATCATCATCATCAAGTGCTATGCAAGCTGGCGTAGGCGTTCATGTCTCAACACAGATCTCGGTCTTTCTTTGGTGTTCTGGGTCAACCCTACTGCTGATATTCCTCCATGGCACCGTCTCAAAACGTCACTTAACTGTCCAGTAACGTCTGGGTCGTAGGGCTCAACAAAATAAAATGTCATTTCTGTTCATTCATCATCATCATCAAGTGCCCTGCCAGCTGGCAGGCGTTCATGATGGCTCTCCATAGATCTCGATCTTTTGGTGTTCTGGATCAACTCTGCTGCTGATATTCCTCCATGCCACCGTCTCAATCCATCCAGCATCATTTCTCTGGGTCTGCCTTTGTCTCTCTTCCCCTCGATCTTTCCAGTTGTCACGATGTTCTCCAATGCCTCTCTTCTCATTACATGACCAAAGAAAGCTGTTTGTCTCTTTCTTATTGTTGTATTGTTCTAGTTTCATTAGCCTGTTTCAGGCAGTCGTCGTTAGTTACTCTGGCAGTCCAAGGAATTCTCAACATTCGTCTCAGGAACCACATCTCTCATCTCATCTCTCATCTCATCATGTTCCTCTTGTACCTTGCGGTGTCGAGGTGAAGTATAAACTTCGTGAGAGTGCCCGGTTATGGGCTTCGTATATCGACATTCCCATGGATTCTGTTATTCCCTCCGTCCAGCGTTTACGTGGTCGGCCTCTTCCTCTGTTTCCATCTGGTCTGTACGTCATTGCCTGTTGTGGCATGCTGTTGACTGGTAGCCTACTTGCATGGCCAAACCATTTGACTTGCTGCTTTCTAATAAAATCTAGAGCAGCTTTAACCCCCACTTTAGTCCTGATTTCTTCATTTCTGATCTTATCTCTTCTTGATACGTTGAGTATTCTTCTCAGGAACCTCATTTCTGTTGTTGTGATTTTTCTTTTCTCTTTTTCTGTCATTGTCCAGGTTTGGCATTGGTAGCACAGAGTTGGTAGGAAGATTGTGTTGTAAAGTGCTTTCTTAGTAGTTATTGATACATGTTTGTTCTTTAGTATTGGTGCCATTTGTCCAATGAGTTGATTTGCCTTATTGCACCTATTTTCGATCTCGTCTTCTGATCTGCCATTTGATGATATTATACTTCCTAGGTACTTGAAGCTCTTTACTTGTTTCAAGGGATGTTCGTTTAGGTGAATTGTTGCTGTTTGTTCTTCTTTAGTTATAGTCATTACCTCTGTTTTGCTTGTGCTAATTTTCATGTTATGTTCCCTACACATTTCGTTTAGACTATTCATGTGGTCTTGTAATTCAGCTTCTGATTTTGCTATTAGTGCTTGGTCGTCCGCAAACAGGAGTTCTCTAATGGTTAGATTTGCAGATGGTTCTTCTTCTGTGTTCTCGTCATGCGGTATTCTTGCTGTCTCTGCTTGGCTGGTTTCTTTACATATGTTGTCTATATATGTTATGAACAAGAGAGGGGACAGGACACAACCTTGTCGTACTCCAGATCTTATGGTGAAGGGTTCTGAGTGTCCTCCAGTTGCTCTCACTATGCATTCACTGTTGTCGTATAAACTTCTACATAGGTTTGTTAGATGTGTCTCTGTTGCTTCTAATTTCTTCTTAATTTGTTCATTTACATTCCAAGATTCACTGCCATACAGCACAACTGGTTCTACAAAGCATTTCAGCACTCTCTTTCTTACACTCAGTGATAGTGACCTATTGCACAAGATACTCTTCATTTTCTGAAATGCGGCCTTTGCCTGCCCTATTCTGCTCTTAATCTCTGTTGTACATCTTCCATCTGACGTTATAAATGTCCCCAGGTATATAAAATTATCCACTTGGTTAAGAATTTTTCCTTCTATTTCTATGTCACATTTTGGTGTCACTATTTCTTTGATATCACCATTGTTACTGTTTTCTTGATATTCAAGGAGAGTCATTTCCTTGCACTCTCTGTTACTACAGTGTCCACCAATTGTTGTAGGTCTGTTGATTTATCTGCCACCAATACTGTCATCTGTATAGCGTATATTATTTATATTATAACCTCCAACTAGTATTCCTGACATCTCTTTGATCTCTCTCATTATTACTTCGCTATATAGGGAGAAGAGATCTGGTGACAAGACACATCCCTGTCGTACTCCTAGCTTTATCTGTTCGTAACTACCCTCTTTATTTCCCATTTTAATTGCTGCTACTTGGTTCCAGTAAATATTCTTTATTATTCTTAAATCTTTCCCATCAATGTTGTTGATATCTTCCAACATTTTAATCAGCTCATCATGTTTTACTTTATCAAATGCCTTAGTATAATCTATGAAGCATAAATATATATCTTTCTGTTTCTCTATTGACCTTTCTATTAGTGTCCGTAATGTATATATTGCATTGTTTGTGCCCTTTCCCTCCGCAAATCCATACTGTTCTTCACTAATTTCCATTTTTATTTTCTTTTTGGTTCTTCTCATTGTGATTCTGAGCAGAAGCTTAGTGATATGGTTTATGAGGTTTAGTGCGAAAATCTTCACATTCAATTGCTCCTGGTCTTTATGGTATAGCTATAAATACAGATTTCAGCATATCACTGGGTAGATATCCACTGCTGTAAATATCATTTAACATTTTGGTTAATATATCTACTCCAAATTCTCCCAATACTCCTAATTCTTCTATTGTGATTTCATCTGGTCCAGCTGTTTTTCCCTTCTTCATATATTGCATAGCGCCAGTGACTTCTTCTTTTATAATAGGTGGACCTTCTAAGTTACTTTCTTCTGTTAATTCTTCCCTTTCCCCATCAAATAATTCTTTTATATACCCATTCCACCTCTTCATTATATCATCTTCCTCCAATAATATCTTTCCTGTTTTTGATTTCAAACACCCTGTATTTATGCTGACACGCCGAACGTTGGGCGGCGCTTACCAAACCCGACACCCCACATATGTGTGTGTGTGTGTGTGTGTGTGTGTGTGTGTGTATATATATATATGTGTGTGTGTGTGTGTGTGTGAGTGTGTGTGTGCGTGCGTCCGTGTGCCGTGATGTTGATCCACCGACTAAACTAATCTGAACTTGACATTCAGTTCATTTAACTTTTCCATAATTTCAATGGCAAAAATAAAGTCTTAACTTCCACTCTTTGTTGACAATATTAGTATTAAAGTCACATTTAATGCCCTTCATCTCTAGGAACATCACTATTTCTTCTCTGAGTTCCCACACTCGCCTCAACACCTTGCCGAGACTCAGAGAAGAAGACGTCAGTTCGATTAATGCAATCAGGACGACGTGCGATTTCATATCATCTATTGTCACAGAAATACACGTTTGAACGTTTACACACATTTGAATAACGAAGACACAAACAGTAGATTGCATGATTTATTGCCTGATGCATTTCGTTGCATCTCGTCAGGTACATACTGCAGAATTCACACAACATAAAGTAAAATAACTAGATAAATCCTTCAAGCTGAAATACACACATGTTCGCACAGGAATTTCAATTGTCTACCACGGCAATATAAACTGACTATTGTGTCTCTCTGTTTGCACAAAACTGGCCTATACAGATTAATCATGATGGTGTCTGCAAACTTTAACGAGCGACTATTTAGTCGTTTAAACAACACGAGAAAATACTGTCTCTATCCGTCACATGATTGGTTTCCAAAACGTGCCATGCAATCGAAGACGCAGGAAATTTTTGGTGTGTCGGCCTTCCCAGGCACCCATCGCCTGTGTATAGTATCTCATCAATCCAGTTGGGTATGTGTTCAACCACCCTATTGTGTAATTGCCGCTTTCTTTTGCTGATGTAGTTAGACTGGCATCTGCACGTGAATTGGTAAATGCGATTGGATTTGGCATACAGAGGGACATATTCTTTTACTGCTGGGGTGGGAATAGATGTGGTTCTGTACCTAATAACTGGAGTTGCAGCACAGAATGTTCGGCCAACTGCTGTAATGAGCCAGCCCTGTAGATGTTGCATTACGTCATCCCCACGAAAGGTTAGCTGGATAAATACCTTGAGTTTAGGGACTGTAGTTTCGTCTGGTTTTGGTTTCGGCTGTTCGCAGTGACGCTTTATAAATCCTGTGGAGAACCCATTCAGGTGTAAGGCATTCTTCAGAGTTTAAACTTTCTTTGTCAGTGTGTCCTGGGTGCATATCTTCCTAGCACGGTCAAACAGGGTCCGTACTAAGTCCCGTTTGTACTGGACAAGTGCGAAGCTCTGAAAATTTAATATTTGCCAGTCCATTTTTCTTTGCCGTACAGCATCTTTGAATTGTGCCATCTGCTCTATGTCTCATTAGAATATCTAGGAACGGCAACACTTCGTTGCGTTCGTGTTCCATAGATGAAGAGATGTTTTTATGCATCATTCCCATTATGGCCTTCATTAAGGTTCACACAAATCACCACATCATGCTGACAATCATAATCACTGATATAACTAACAGTTAAAAGGTGTAACTAAAAGAAAAGCCATACACACAACGGCACTGTGACTGGTGCCATTGTCACCACGAGTCTGACCAGATCCACACTCGGCAATGGTCCAGACTTCACTGACCTTGGAGGAGACGCTGTCCTCTGTCCAGCTACTGTCGGCGTGTTCCACGCCTCGTGATCAGCGCTCACAACTGAGTCGCTTTTCACTCTTTAGTGCGTGAATATACTGTAACTCTTGAACTTTGACATGACTCCTAACTGAGTCGTGGCACTGATCATGAAAGGCATATTTCGGTAGCAGAGAAAAGTATATTTCAAAGAGGGCGGGAGCTAGTACACTACCTTGCTTAACTTCACTCTTGATATCAAGACCAATTTCTAACCAAGGCTTAGGGTCTGGTCTGCCCTGCCATTTAGTCTACAGGTTGCATTTCTCCACACCAGAACAAGGCTAGTACCCTCCCAATTGTTATCCTCCGCCTGAAGCCATTGTCACAATGTAGGGTGTCGGGATTGGTAAGCGCCGCCCAATATTTGGCGCTAACAGAAAGCAGGTAGTACCATCTACTGTCATACGATAGCTCAATCATATCTGACTAAGACCTGACACCTTTAATATTTTACTGTGTGGCTTACCAAGTAAAATGTGTAACTGGTGCATAATTGTATGTCAACCTTATTTGTGTATTGGGATGTATGTTGTTTCACTCATTCCTTTGGGCATAATCCTGTATCTTATATCGCATGATATAGTTCTCACTAATATTCTCACTCAGCTTTAATAAACTCTGCTGTGGTTTATTCCAGTATTGCCATCTCCCTTTGATGAAAAAGCACCAAAATCGACCCGAAAAAAGCACCAAAATTTTATGGAAAGCACCCAAAAAAAAAAAAAAAAACTTTTTATTACAAACTAGCTGCCCCGGACCGGCTTCGCCCAGGCCCTGGCGGGGATCTATCTATCTATCTATCTATCTATCTATCTATCTATCTATCTATCTATCTATCTATCTATCTATCTATCTATCTATCTATCTATCTATCTGTCTATCTGTCTGTCTGTCTGTCTGTCTGTCTGTCTGTCTGTCTGTCTGTCTGTCTGGCTGGCTGGCTGGCTGGCTGGCTGTCTGTCTGTCTTTCTATGTATGTATGTTCGGCCCGTTCCCGGTAATAATATAGATAGAATAGAAGAATAGATAGATTGATAGTAGAAAATATGATTGGAAGAGATCTATCTAAAGTAAACTTACCAAGATATCACGAACAGCCAATAAATGGTGGGCGGTGGGTTGACTGCTGAGTACTGCAAACGATATGCAACTAACTTTCTCTAAAAAAAAATTACTTTTTTTTTTAACGAACGAAAATCTTTAGCAGGCTCGTCCTACATTCTGCCCTTCTTCTCTATTTCCTCTCATTCATTCTTTCATTCAACATCTCTTATGAAGCAATTCTTTGACAACAAAAGAACAATAAGCATTAAAATGCATAAAAAGTAACTCGTTGAGGAAATGTTTAAAATGGGCATCATAAATACCCAACGTGGGTGTAACGTGCCATACATATGAGAATGTTAAAAAAAAATTAATGTGTTGTTGAAGAAAAATAAAAAGATGAGTTAGAGAATTTTCACTATTTAAATAGATGCATTATTTTTATGAAAACTTTGAAAATTCCTTAAATATTATATCATTATTTATTATAACTAATATGTGCCACATAACGGAACATGCGCCACCAAGTATAAAGAAGAGACCTTACTGGATTTTCCCAGACAGTCACAAAACTGGACGACAAATATGAGAAACCAAGGAAAGGAAAACAACGTCATTGGACGGCAACGGGGGACGCTGTGAATTCGTGGATTCTAAAGGATGTGTTTATAAAAGGCTCCGTGTGAAGGTGACACCTGGAGGCGGTAATTTCGTGATGAAGCAGCTGGGAGTCCGGAGAGGAATATATTAAAGACAACACAACAGTAGAAAGACCGGGTGCGGATACCTAGACTTTTATTTAATCAGTTGAACTGAGGATTTGGATAATTAAGCCTCAAGGGCAGCGAGCTGGACTCGGAGTTCGTAAGTAGATGTTATTTAAGTGAGCGCCGATCCTGTGTATAGGGATCAGCTCACGTTTCTACAAGAGTTATATCTTGTGTCCTGCGGCGGAATAAAAGTACGTCTTTCGCTTGCTCGATTTGAGTCTGCCATATGTTCATGATCCTGTTGGTAAGATAGAACATGTTTTGTTGTTCTGATCTGTTCTTGACGAGTTCAATTTGAGTTGCTTTTAGTGTACGGTCCCGTGGGATTTAGAGGACAGGCACTTTAAGACAATATGCATGTAAATAACTGTAGACAAAGAGTTTATAAATCATTGAAAACAATGCAACAATCTATATATAAAATATATAGCAATGCTATTAAAAGTTATGCAAATAACGTTTGAAATAACGTTTCTTAAGTTATGTCCCCTCGCTATATATAAATGATAATGTAAATTTAAATATTAAATTTTAGTAAGTAAATAGCTGATTGTACACTAACAAACTATGACAGTTGGCTGCAAGGTAATGAAAAGAAAGCATGTAGAAAATTTCATCTCAGTCGGATGGACCGTTCGCGAACGCATAAGAAATAGACATACATACATCGTCTTTTATATAGATAGATGTAACAAGGTAGCACATTATAATTTATTATAATCACTTCATATTACAATGAAGTTTATTCCAGATCCGCCAAATCCCAACCAGAACTAATCTCGAGCCAAAAAAGAACTAAATTGCAATAATATTTTTTGGGAAAGCGCTAAAACAAGCACTGGAGTATTCATTCAAAATGTTATAAAGTAGCACATTGTAATTTATTATTATCACTGAATAGTAGAATGAAGTTTATTCCAGATCTGCCAAATCCCAGTCAGACAACTCCTCTTCAGTTTCTGTAGCTATTTCCTGCTGTGTTTGCTCCTGCGATGATGATGTTGATGATGATGATGATGATTGAAAGAAACGTGTATATGCCTCCTGTGATCCAATTTTTCGTAGAATATCCTTAGGTAGTTTTTAATCATGACAGCGATAGCCATATCTTTTCATTCCATATCTAATAGTCAAAACAGCTGTCAAACTTTTGATGCTTAGACTGTTCCGCAATTTTGATTTTATAACTCCCATCTGACTGAAAATACGCTCCACGTCCTCATTAGAATGAGTTGAAATAACCACAGTTTAAGCTAAATATGTAAGATCTTGTAAAGGATTTTCACCGGTGGTATCACTATATGAGGCTATTTCTGCCCACAGTCCAAGTATGTCAGAGGTCTGTGTCCACTGCATATGATGAAGTTTTCTCCACTGGAAATCGATGCGGGTGAGATTAGCTGCATCTTCTACAAACATTTTAGCAACATCCAATATACAGGGCGTCCTTGGCTGTAGACATTCGCTTCCACTAAGACATGACATGGACTGCAACTTTAGATTCAAGTGTGACCGTCTGGGCCTCAGGAATATCCGTATTCTGTATTGGAACTGCGCCAGCTTAAAACAAAGGGGTCCTATTTTAGAAAATCTGGTTTACAGGAACGACATTGTAGCGCTCCAGGAGACAAGACTGGGTGATCAGCTACTCCGAATTGCCGGCTTCAAATGTTTCTACAACAGACGACATCTGGGAATGGCGTTTCTCATTCACGACAGCATGGTGGCGTCAGAGCTAGACATGTCCAGTTGGGACAGTGACGATATACAAATACAGGCGGTAAGAGTTCAATCTAGTCTACCATTTGTGCTGGTTAATGTTTATGCCCGCAACGCGAGTATGGATTCCCAGAAGTGGCAGTGCTTAAGTGACATATTAGGTCAAGAGAGAAATGTTATTTTCTGTGGTGATTTCAACGCTAAAGGCAGTTCATGGGGAAACATTTCCTCCAATACACAGGGGGAGGAGCTCGAGACTGCACTTGAAACCATTGACCTGGTTTGTATCAACAGTGGCTGTGTCACCAGGACAGCAAGCCGTCCAGGGGTTGAGGACAGTGCTATTGATCTGGCGCTGGTTTCTCCTTCACTCACTACAGTGTGTAGATGGAGTGTCCTAGGACACCATGGCAGCGACCACCACCCTTGCAGCATATTGGTGGAGAAAGGCAGAACCAGGCAGCACAAGTTAACGGTCAAGACTTTTCAGTATGACAGTACAGGCAAGACGTGGTGAGTAAAATAAGACGTGACAAGCGCAGAAAGCTCTAGGGCAGGAAAAAAAGCTGGGAGCAGCCACCGTGGTGGAATCTTGAGGTGGAGAAGGCGTGGTTGGATAAACGTGGTGCTGTAAAGAGATGGCACAATGCCAAGAAAAACAGAGCTGGCCATTCCAGTCCCTGCATGCACTTAGAAAGAGAGATGCACACAAAAGTAAGCTATTTCAAATAACTGGTCAAGGTGGTTAATAGTGGAAAAATGGGCAGAGGTGTGTCAAAGAGTAAATCAACTTTATTAAATCAACTTTATTAGGGTCACAAATTGGGCGCGCAGGCCCGTCTTACATTCGGCCCTTCCAATCACTCGTCTTTCGTTCATCAAGAGCATTATACATTTACATAGGAAGAAAAATAAACATTGTGAAATGAATGTTGTAATCATAAACAAGGCTAATTACCATGTTATGAGGCCCATCTCCCACCTATCCATACATCACTTCACACACACACACCCCCACCTACCCACACACACGCACACAAAGGGACACATACATACCCCACCAACCGACCCATCCCCCTCCCGCACATCCCCCACCCACACACACTGCCCTCACCTGATCCCCCAACCAACACACTCGCCATCCACAAACATTCCCCCACCAACCCACACCCATCCACATACACATCCTCTCCCCACCCACACCTCAACCCACCCATCCCCCAGCCACATCTCCATCGACCACATATTCCCCACCCACGCACACAATCCCCCACCAACCCACACATCGCACATCCACTCACACATCCCCAAACCATACACACACATCCCCACCAACTGACATGTCCCTACCCCCCCCCCCCCCCACACACACACACACACAGACACATCTCCCTAACCACCCATACATCCCCAATCCACTCACACACACCTCACCACCCCACATACAACTTCCACCCACCCACACATGCCTTAACCCAATCCCCCCCACCACGCAATCCCCCACCCGCACATCACATACACCCCCTACCACGCACTATTCCCAACCCACGCACCACACACACACATATCCCTCACCAACACATCCCCACTTACACACCACACACATCCCCCACCCAGATACCACACAACATTCCCACCCACACCCACACAGATACCCTTACCGATCCACCCCACATACCCCTACTCACACACCACAAAAAAAACCACCCACACACACATACCTCACCCACACAATATCCCCAACCAACACACCACACACCTCTCCCTACCCACACACGCATTCCC